>JAWWNH010000017.1:15855000-16455000 GCA_034641385.1 Darevskia mixta
TTTGATATCCCGCTTTATCACTACCTGAAGGAGTCTCAAAGTGGCTAACATTCTCCTTTCCCTTCCTCCCCCACAACAAACACTCTGTGAGGTGAGTGGGGCTGAGAGACTTCAAAGGAGTGTGACTAGCCCAAGGTCACCCAGCAGCTGCACGTGGAGGAGCAGAGACGCGAACCCGGTTCCTCAGATTACGAGTCTACCGCTCTTAACCACTGCACCACACTGCCCCACAAATAACCCAGAGATGCATTTTAAATAAAAGGGCACATTCTACTCATGTAAAAACACGCTGATTCCCGGACCGTCCATGGGCCGGATTGAGAAGGCAATTGGGCCAGATCCGGCCCCGGGGCCTTAGTTTGCCTACCCATGGTTTAGGTAAAAATGTGCCTTGTCCTTTTGCCAAGCAAGCTAAATTGACTTTGCTTGACCATACCTATGTCAAGCTTTGTCCAAGATTTGCTTGCTTTCTGTGACGATCTTGTGACACAACCTTGCTTGTGTAGTCAATACAATATTGCTGTATTGTGTAGTCAATACAGCAATGAAGCAACTGTTGTTGTGTGAGCACTGGTCACATAGATGTCAAATCCATTTAGCAGAATCTTAGGAAGCCCCTAGCCTTTGGCCTATGTGCTGTGTGGTGACACATGACTTACGAAATCATTGTTGAAACTTACAAGATGGTGGTCATGAGGTGGGAACGGCCGCTGCTATGACAAACGTAATTATGCCAACAGTAGGTTTAGCGGAGGCTGTAACGGAGTGATAAATAGTACCATTTAACTGCAAAACCCACGAGGCAGGTGCTTGGGCGTATTTAAAGTAAGTAATAATTACAGAATTGGAAAAAAGAAACCGTATTTTCCGATTCAGAATATCTGCTCTTTAACCTAGCATCGAAAAGTGGATATAAGCAAAACCACATTCTGCTGTTTTACTTTAGGCCGAAGAGAACAAATGGTCTGGCACGTGTACGGGGACATTTAGATTTAACTGCTTTATATGCAGGTCTGGGAGAAAGGGACCAGCATGAGATGAAACAAGATATTGATTAATTTCATGCTGATTGCTGGGTAATGAAAGTTCTTCCTGGTGTTATGAAAAGGCTATGAACCTAATAGCATCTTTAATGTACATGGGATGGATCTATATTGTTATGTGATTCCAGCTGGCATATTAGCATCAGGATATTGGCAGTGGCGACACCCAGTAAGGAAGGAAGGGGAAGAAAGAAGTACCAAGAACACTGGTGTCAGTGATAAAAATGGGGTTCACATATGCTGTGTCTTATGTGTATTGCTGTTCCTGGTCTTATTTGAAAATTTGGCTCATTCACAAATGATATAAATCAACATAAATCTTAACTGCACATATATTGAGATTCTGACAGCCGCCGTTGAGCAGTAAAGTTGCAAGTTATCCCTGAATCATTGCATCATTTCCCATCAGATTGTTATTTTTATAACTGTGAACAAAGTCAGATCACAAAAGCCTCCGTTTTGATTTTGAAATAAGTATTGCATTGATTAAAGTGAAATTATTTTGGGTCTTGTTTATTTGTTTCCAGGTTCCCTCATCCAGGCTGGTGACAGGTTTTGTTTTAAAAGAAAATCGCATCACAACAGCGAAGAGTAACAGATCCTTAACCTCGGTCCGTAAGCCAAACTATCTGTATTCTAAATTCTTACTAAATTAATGCTCGTAATCATTTATTTAGTCTCCGAATTGCCCTCCCTTTCCAGTAACTCAGATCTGTAGATAATTTATTTCACTTCATTTATGAATCGCTTCCCATAAAACACCCCGAAGCAATTTAACAATAAAAACATCAACGATAACATATATAAAAAACAATTTGAAGTCCAGTGCAGATGCAGACTGAAATACAAAAAAATCTGTTTAAGAGACTTATTGGGAAAAGATATTCAACAGGCGCCGAAAAGAAAATAGAGATATGTCTGTCTGATATATGATGGGAAGGGGTTCCAAAGGGTTAAGTGCCATCATGCTAAAGGCCTGATTCTTACATTGGATGTAGTGGACCTCCTGACGAGATGGTATCTGTCCAGTGGCTATTTAAGGGGTTAGATGATATAATTTCTGGCTCTTTCTGGTCTTTGCTTGACAACATTTGAGAATCACATAATACCTGACATCAGAAATCACAAGACAGATTCCTGAAATCAGGAATCACAAGACAGAGAAACCAGTAGGAGAACACTTCAATCTCCCAGATCTATACAAGATCTCAAAGTAGCTGTCTTATTACAAAAGAATTTCAGAAATAGAATTTATGTAAAGAGAAGTTGCTGAATTGCAACTTATTACCAAACTTAAAACCATGGAGAGACCTGGTCTAAACAGAGACATTGGATTCTTATCTCATTATATATATATAGCTATTTTTAGCCATCTCACCCCTTTCCTTTTCCTGTAAGATCAATTGCAGTCATTAACAGTCGTCAGCAGGTTTACCACACCTATCAGCCAATCACCCATTCCCACCACCCTTCTGAGTAATATCCCTCCCCATCCTCTCACTATATATAAGGCTCTGGTGACTTCTGTTTCAGTGTATCTGAAGAAGTGTGCATGCACACGAAAGCTCATACCAAGAACAAACTTAGTTGGTCTCTAAGGTGCTACTGGAAGAGACTCTTGAGAGTCCCATGGACTACAAGAAGATCAAACTTATCCATTCTGAAGAAAATCAGCCCTGAGTGCTCACTGGAAGGACAGACCCTGAAGCTGAGGCTCCAAGACTTTGGCCACCTCATGAGAAGAGAAGACTCCCTGGAAAAGACCCTGATGTTGGGAAAGATTGAGGGCACAAGGAGAAGGGGACGACAGAGGACGAGATGGTTGGACAGTGTTCTTGAAGCTACCAACATGAGTCTGACCAAACAGTGGAAGACAGGAGTGCCTGGCGTGCTCTGGTCCATGGGGTCACGAAGAGTCGGACACGACTAAACGACTAAACAACAACAAAGGTGCTATTGGAAGGAATTTTTTTATTTTGTTTCGACTATGGCAGACCAACACGGCTACCTACCTGTAACTTAATATCTATGAATGTGTATGTTTTGCATGGCAAAGTCCCAAACCCTGATCCCCAACAGCACCCTACAGCTGTTTTCTGGAAGCAGGGAATCAGTAGCACTCAAGGGGATAAGCTGCGATCGCTGCACGCTGTTCCACACCGAAGAAGGAGTCCGATGGAAGCCTCAGCAATCCGGGGAAACGACAGAAGCTCTACGGAGCAGATCCAAAGAACTGACAGAGCAGGGAGAAAACAGGGGCAAGTCCTCGACCACGGGCAGTTTAAATAGCCTGCGCCATGCCCCCGGACTGTCCAGATTGGACAGCCTAAGGGTGACGTGGCCGAGGGCCCTCCAATGGTGCAGGGGCTCTCCCATCCCGTGCGGGTGGGGAGGGCTTGCTCCCAGCCTGCAACGTCATCTCCCCGGGAATGGGAAATGGCTTTATCCCCAGCGATAAACAATACTTTAGACTGAGTCCCCAAACTCATTTTTCTAGTATATAAAGTAAAAAAAGAAGTTTTTTTTTTTAATTATTCCACTTTATTATTAAGAATACTGCTAGGGTTGGCATATTTTGAAGAGCAAAAAAGAGGACGCTATGATGACTCTCATTTTAAATACAGTACCCCACACTATATGTATGCTATAGAAGCTGTGATATATTGCTGAGGGGGGCAGGAGAAGAGAAGAGGGAAGCAAGTCTTCAACCACCAGTTATGTCTATGTCTCATCTCATCCAGAAAGTAGAGCCAGAGACATTTTGGCAAATTTTAAAAAATCTATCTGGACAGAAATTTTACCCCTTAAAATGAGGACGTGTCCTGGAAAAAGAGGACACATGGCAACCCTACTTTCTTCAGGCAGATGAAGATTTCATTTCACTTTGAAAAGATACCCAAGCTTTGTGATTTTCTGGCACTTGTTCTTTGGGGTTTTGTTGTGTGTTTTTTTTTTTAAAGAGTCTAGTAATAAAGAAAAAATGAGCTGTCCAGGCAGATGGTTATTAGTTAAGCTGTACGGAATGAGCATGTGAAGCTGAGGTCATCTTACTACAGATCTTCCTCCAACTGCATTAAATTTTATGGGACTGGAAGGTGTTGGGCATGGAGTCTTGCTCTTTTGCTTCACTCAGTTTTTTAAGGCAAGCTTTCAGGGCTGCCCACTGAAGAGCAGCTAGAATCTTAGAATTGGAACGGAACCCCAAGGGCCATCTAGTCCAACCCCCTGCAATGCAGGAATCTCAGCTAAAGTGTCCATGACAGATGGCCATCCAACCTCTGCTTAAAAACCTCCAAGGAAGGAGAGTCCACAACCTCCCAAGGGAGACCGCTCCACTGTTGAACAGTGCTTACTGTCAGAAAATGCTTCCTGATATTTAGTCAGAATCTCCTTTCTTGCAACTTGAAGGAATTGGTTCGAGTCCTACCCTCCAGAGCAGGAGAAAACAAGCGTGCTCCCTCCTCTATGTGACAACGATCACATCTCCTCTCAGTCTCCTCTTTTCCGGGCTAAACATACCCAGCTCCTTCAAACACTCCTCATAAGGCTTAGTTTCCAGACCCTTGATCGTCTTGGTTGCCCTTCTCTGTACACATTCCAGCTTCTCAACATCCTTCTTAAACTGTGGTGCCCAGAATTGGATACAGTATTCCAAGTGTGGTCTGACCAAGGCAGAATAGAGTGGTACTATTACAGTGGTACCTCGGGTTAAGTACTTAATTCGTTCCGGAGGTCCGTTCTTAACCTGAAGCGTACTTAACCTGAAGCACCACTTTAGCTAATGGGACCTCTTGCTGCCGCTGCGCCGCCAGAGCACGATTTCTGTTCTTAGCGGAGTTCTTAACCTGAAGCGTACTTAACCCGAGGTACCACTGTACTTCCTTTGATCTGGACACTATACTTCTGTTGATGCAGCCTAGAATAGCATTAGCTTTTCTTTTGTTGTTGCTGCTGCTGCATCACACTATTGACTCATGTTAAGCTTGTGGTCCACCAAGACCCCTAGATCCTTTTCACACGCACTGCTAGTAAGCCAGGTGTCCCCCATCCTATATTTGTGCATCTGGTTCTTCCTGCCTAAGTGAAGGACTTTACATTTGTCCCTGTTGAAATTCATTTTGTTAGCTTGCACACATTTCTCCAATCTGTTAAGGTCTCTGATTCTGTCTTCTGCATAAGAACTAGATTTTCCATCTTGTTGTTGTTTAGTCGTTTAGTCGTGTCCGACTCTCCGTGACCGCATGGACCAGAGCACGCCAGGCGCTCCTGTCTTCCACTGCCTCCCGCAGTTTGGTCAGACTCATGTTGGTAGCTTCGAGAACACTGTCCAACCATCTCGTCCTCTGTCGTCCCCTTCTCCTTGTGCCCTCAATCTTTCCCAACATCAGGGTCTTTCCCAGGGAGTCTTCTCTTCTCATGAGGTGGCCAATAGATTTTCCATCTATTCTATGGTTAAAAAGCAACTTCCATTTACTCAAAGACAACTAGGGTGCAATGCGGCACTTACTGAGAGCAGGAATCCATCTGTATAACACAGAGCAAGACAAAAGAGGGTTGTTGGCACTTAAGGGCACCTTGATGCAGCCACTCAACTTGACCATTTTATTAATTACACCATCCAGCAAGTGAGAACACTCTGACACAGGCTTGCACCACTGCTTGCTCTTCAATCCTTTGGTCTGCTTCCTATTGGTTCCACATGTGTTTGTATTTGTTCTCAGTAGGCAAGGATTCCATGGAGGGGGCGGGGAATGAATGAAGTGCTTCAGATCAATTGCACTATCGGTCATGTGGAAGTCATTGGGAAACATGTTGCTTTGTTTGGTTCTAATGTTAAGAAACCAAGGGAAGAAAAACAGCTCTTGTGAACGAACCAAATATTCGTTATCAAAAGCTCACCCCCTTCCTTTGCCAGTCCAGGAACATCGGTTCTGTACCACAAGGCTGGGCAAATTATGAGCAAACCAATGCCTATTTTAGCATTTGGGGGAGTTTATTCTGCAGCTCTCAGGAAAAAAGTGACCCCTCTGTGTAGCATAAAGCAATAGGACTCTGCGTGTTGCGATCCTAAGTACAAGTGTGGGATTGCTATAGGCAGGGGTAGCATTCAGCATAATCAGAATGCTTTTTTTTCTTTCTTAAAGCTTCATGAAATTGTTTATGTGTAGCTGGGCTGATCTGATCTGAGCAGGGTTTCCATGACTCCAGTTTCCAAATACAGTGGTACCTCTGGTTACAAACTTAATTCGTTCTGGAGGTCCGTTCTTAACTTGAAACCATTCTTAACCTGAGGTAAAGGTAAAGTTAAAGGGACCCCTGACCATTAGGTCCAGTCGCAGATGACTCTGGGGTTGCGGCGCTCATCTCGCTCTATAGGCCGAGGGAGCCGGCATTTGTCTGTAGACAGCTTCCAGGTCATGTGGTCAGCATGACTAAGCTGCTTCTGGCGAACCAGAGAAGTGCACGGAAACGCCGTTTACCTTCCCGCCGGAGCGGTACCTATTTATCTACTTGCACTTTTATGTGCTTTTGAACTGCCAGGTTGGCAGAAGCAGGGACCGAGCAATGGGAGCTTACCCCGTTGCGGGGATTCTAGCTAATGGGGCCTCCCGCTGCTGCCACTGCGCGATTTCTGTTCTCATCCTGGGGCAAAGTTCTTAACCCAAGGTACTACTTCCGGGTTAGCGGAGACTGTAGCCTGAAGTGTTGTAACCCAAGGTGTTTGTAACCCGAGGTACCACTGTAACACTTTGTCTCTCCCCAGGACAAGTGAAAGTGGAAATATACAAATATATGGAAATTTTCTTGCTTTGCATATCCTATCCGGATTGTATAACTCTTTCTTTCTTGTTATTGAAAAAGTGTTTGCGTTTATGCTCTTGTTAGATTGGAAGCTGCAGTAGAAATACTGAAGAGGGTAACAAGCCTGAAGTCCTCTGAGTAATATAGTTAATATTATCTAGGTGGTGCCACTTCTGTGCTTTCAAATCCCTTCTCAAATGCATCCTTTGCGTGAAACGTTTGACGTAATGTTTTATTGCTCACCCCTGACAGAAAATAAGCCCATGTATTAACTGCACTTCCACATATGCTCTCTCTGTTATCTTTGCCTCTTTATTTCCTCCCCTCCAATTCCTCTGTCAAAAGAGATTATAAACTCCTTGGGGCAGGGATCTGTCTGTTTGCCTTGACTAACTATGAAAAGTGCTAGGTGCACTGATGGGATGAGAATAATAAATGATCATGCTAAACATTTTAATGTCTACCGAAGTGCCAAACTTCCTAGTCAACCCTTAGTCATTTTCTCCTGTTCAGGCTTTCATAATGGTTACAGTCGCTGTTGTAAAATGTCTGATTTCGCTGAAATCAAATGCTTGGGCATACTGAATTCCTCACAGGATTTTGAACTGAGCATGGGTGATGGGAGAGGGGGAGGTCCCAATTCTTTGTGAATGGCCTGTTCCGCCCAACATGGTAATCCCAATTACATTTTTCTAGACAGTGGCATAGTGTTGGGGCGGGGGTTAGAGGGGCTTTTTTTGTTGCAAAATTGTTAGGGGCTGCAAAATTCCAACACCCGGTGCTGCCTCAGTACAGCTGTGCATTTCCATAACTGGGCTCCATTGAAAACAGCTTCTCCATGCAAACCAGGAAGTGACCTCTCCAGACAACGGAATGACTCTTCTTTTCTTATTTCTGCAGCTGCAATCTCCTGGGTGACGTGGACACTGTTAGGTAGTTGAATGTGCATGCGAACGCCTTCTGTTTCCCTCTCACCCAGCCCCTCCATGCGATCCCGGGTCCTGGCAACTCACGCTATGTCACTGTTTCTGGGACTATGAAAATGTGTGGATAGGGGAAGGTCACAACTAATTTGCTCCTCCTGGTCTTTTTTACTCCCGTGCCATGCAAAACTAAGCCCAAGTTTGGCTTAGCACATGGGTAGGCAAACTAAGGCCCGGGGGCCAGATCCAGCCCAATCGCCTTCTCAAACCGGCCCGCGGACGGTCCGGGAATCAGCGTGTTTTTACATGAGTAGAATGTGTCCTTTTATTTAAAATGCATCTCTGGGTTATTTGTGGGGCATAGGAATTCATTCATTTCCCCCCCTTCAAAATATTGTCCGGTCCCCCACAAGGTCTGAGGACAGTGGACCGGTCCCCTGCTGAAAAAGTTTGCTGACCCCTGGCTTAGCATGTCACCTGAACCAGGTCAAGCATGCTCTGTATAATAACCATGAGCTACAGCCAAGTGTCTGTTCTTGGGTACAACTTGTGGTGAAGAAGCAGAGAGCTTATCCACAAGCCCAGGTTAGGACAACATCAGCTAAACTCTGGCTTAGCTGCCACACCGCAGTGAGCTAAAAGGAGTCAAGCAGCTTCAGGCTTCTCTCCAGGAGACCACTGTGGACAAACCCAGTGTCTGTTTACTTCTTTTAATGTTCTGGTTTGCAAATTCTAATGCATCAGTCAACCCTGCACTCCACAGATATTGCAAAGCAGGGCACCGGATAATGCCTATCTTTACAGCCACAGTGCACCGCATGACCCTACCCATCAAGTTAGATGGATGACAAAATTATAAAACAAGCTGCAAAGCTTTTAGTGGACCTTTAGATTACCCTGCAGTCTCTTAATGTAAGTGAAGCTATAAAGATAAAAACATACAAGCAGAGAACCTCAGCCTCCTTGCTACCCTTTGCTCTTCATTAGTTTAACACCACTGATTTGGATAAAGTTATTTATGGCCAGCACATTCTCAGTTCTCCAAGCGTCCCTGCCACACTGCAATGTAACAATGGCTTGGGAGCAAACACAGTGGCATACAATTGCTGACTGGGTGGGTGGCGATTAAAGGGATGAAAACTGAGGCCTTGAAGACTCAGAAAGAGGCACTCTTTGGTCCAAAATACAACTAGACAGACCAGTCCTAGGCATGTTTTCCTTTAGGGGACTTACTCCTTTGTAAGTGTGCATGGGATTTCAACAAGTGCTTTAAAAGCCTGTGATTTTAATATGGTGTCCCTTACAGGCAGCGAGCATTTTAGGCTAGGGAGTTGCCTGCACTTGAAGTGATCTCTCTCACTCTCTCTAAAAATTTTTTATTAAATGTTCTAATTTACATTTCAAAGTATTCATTTAAACAACCTTGAATGACTCCCATTCTTCTCTTTCCATGGTTAATTCTGCATACCATACATCCCTGCATATTTTACATGAACTAAACCATTCGATAATCCATTGTTACATCCATCAAAACTTATTTACACTGCTGAATTTATCTTAATGCTACCAGCGTTTTTAAATAAACACTTCACCCATATATTCAGTAAACATTTTCCAGTCTTCTTTAAATGTACATTATTCTTGTTCTCTTCTTCTATAAGTTAAATCTGTGAGCTGCGCATATTCCATCAGTTTAAGTTTCCATTCTTCTTTAGTTGGGACCTCGCTCATTTTCCATTTTTGGGCTAACAAAACACGGCCGCAGTAGTAGCATATATATGTTACATGTATGCTACTTGAAGTGATCTCTTTTGCCTCACGTTGTGGTTAATTTTGGGATTGTAACCGATGTAGCATTAAGTGAATGTTCCATCGGCACAATGATTTTTGCTCCCTCCGATACACTCGCTAAACCTTTCCTAAGGATTCTTCCAAGCTTCTGCAGCAAATTTAGGGATGGTGCGAGGGTGAGAGGAGTTCTGTTGCACAAGCAAAAATCCTTGCACTAATAGTACATGTTCATTAACTACCTCCTTTTGCGTGTTGAGGACACCAAGCCACCCCCCAAAATAATTCACACTTCAGACATAAATTTTGGTTTGGGTTTTTGGCATATTTTTTGGCCACAACTTTTATTAAAATACAAATCACGTGAGTGGTTGCGTAGGCATTGGTTCTAGGGACAGAGCTGCCACGGGCAGTACTTTTGGAGACCATTTATACTGAGGAGAGTTTAGGAACCTGGGGGCAGAGCGTTCCCTCTCCCCAGGGGTCCCAAGGGGCTCATGCATGGCCCTGCATTCCCGACAAGGATCGGACAAGCATATGAAGCCCCTTGGATTCCTTTAACGGAATTCCCATCACACCATCATCAGTTGTAGGGCGACCGCGCCCATTCACCAATGAATCAATGAACCAATGCCTAACCGCCAACCTTACAAGTTGTGACTAGTTGCAATGTAGTAGGCAAAAACCACTGGCTCAAGCCAATCTGCCAGTTGGACAAAATTCCTACTAGGCCCCTGCCATCAAGAAGCAGACGACCCCATGACAGGCAAAGCAAGGTCAACACAGAGGCCTAATAAAAAAGGGAGCGGAAGGGCGGGGAATCCGAACACGCAGCCAAGAGGCCGTCCCTCTGGCGTGCTGGGGGTTATATAGGACCTGGGCTGTCCATCACCAAATTGCTACATGCAATTTACCCCAGCAACACCTAGCCCCCTCCCCACCTATGGCCAATTGTCGACTCCTCCCTCGGTCAACCAGAGGGAGGAGGAGGAGGTGCTTTCCGTCCCAACCGCAACACGTGCTCACCCTATAGGTGAACTCGATTTGTAATTAACAACAACAACAACACGTTTCTGTGTTCTGGACTGGGCCTATACAATTTGCAAGCACACAGGCCAAATAAAGCACACCAGCCCATGCACTGCGGTCTACGAAAAGATAATACAATAAAACCGAGAGACAGAACCAAAGTGGAACAAAACCACACCGGGAAAACATCAGACTGGAAAACAGACTGCACCAGTATAGGAGCCTTAAGATACATTCAGTATTTCACAACAGAATAAGGTTACCAGACGTCCCCGTTTCCCGGGGACAGTCCCTGGATTTACAAATCAGTCCCCATGCAAAATCCATTGAAGTTGAAAAGTGTCCCCGGATTCATTGAAAAAAAAATCTGGTAACCTTACAATAGAAGCCCATGTGCATGAATGTGCAAGTGGAACATGTGTGGTCCCCCCCCCCCCAAGCCTCTGCCCCTCCACGGCCAGTATATTGAGAAAGGACATTTTGGAAGTCAAACAGATTCCATATGTATGAACAAAACCCATTTCAGAATGCCGTATTTTCTTCAAGGGAGAGGCCTGCTGAAGTACATTCGCCGCAACAGGCATTTTTGAGTTTAGATGGTCTGAATTATAAAAGCTCATTACAGGTCTGCCGTTGCCCAACTGCCTTTCTTTTTCTCCTTAAGAATACGCCTTTGCTGAAAGATCTCAGGGTCAGCCAAGCATGAAAGCTTGCAGGTATGCATGAAAGGCATGTGAGATAACCAACTGTTATGGGGCCCCCTGACAAAAGACCATATGTGGCTCTGCCTCACAAAGCGGGGAGGGAACTTTGCTATTCTTTTTACCCCTTCGGTTTTGATTCCAAAGCAGTTTGGATTAGGGGTGTGCAATATAATTTCCCCCTCCCCTCCCCAGCACTATGTACGCATGTTCAGACTGAACAGAATATTCACTAGAATTCTATCGCAGACTTCAGATTGGGAATAAAAGACACATACGTGTCGGATTCCCCGAGCCGCCACTGGAAGTAAATTGAAAGCTCAGGCTGCAAACCGAGACGGTTTGCTTAACTTGACTTTGCAGAGTAAGCATGTTTAACTGCATATTAGATTATGGCCTGCTACAGGCCATAATCTTGCTGTGTGCTTAGAGAGCACTTTTCAGGCCATAAAAAAAGCCTGTTGGATCAGGTGAATGACCTGTATAGTTCAGCATCCTGTTCTTACAGCAGTCAATTAGATGTCCATGGTAAGTCCGTATGCATGGCAAGGCCATTCTCCCCTCCTGTGTGAGAGACAGTGTTGTGTAGTGGTTAAAAGTGGTAGACTCGTAATCTGGTGAACCGGGTTCGCGTCTCCGCTCCTCCACATGCAGCTGCTGGCTGACCTTGGGCTAGTCACACTTCTTTGAAGTCTCTCAGCCCCACTCACCTCACAGAGTGTTTGTTGTGGGGGAGGAAGGGAAAGGAGAATGTTAACCGCTTTGAGACTCCTTCGGGTAGTGATAAAGCGGGATATCAAATCCAAACTCTTCTCCTTCTTCTTTTTCTTCTTCTTCTTCTTCTTCTTCTTCTCTTTCTGGGGATAAACTTGTGTTTATGACTCAACTAGGACTGGGCAATATCCGGTTTTCAACATCGTGTTTAGCAACCAGCTAAACATTGCAATATACTGTTATACCACGATGTCTGAAATAAGGACAGGGGTATGTAGAGGCATTGGCTGGCTTCACGGTTTTCCCCACATTGTTATTTTTGCATAAAACACACACACACACACACACATCATGATTCGTGATATATTGCCAGGTCAAAAATTATGAAACAGTTATCACGATATGGACTTCAAAACAGTTTCAATATATTGCCCAGCCCTAGTCTCAGTTTGCATGTGCAAGTTTGCAGCATGTGTGCGCGCGCGCACACACACACACACAGAGAGAGAGAGAGAGAGAGAGAGAGAGAGCTCAACTTGTGTAAAGATACCAGGGGGCTCCTACAACAATGCTTCCTCCATATTGTTCCAGTTTCGGGTAGGTAGCCGTGTTCGTCTGCCGTAGTCAAAACAAAATAAAAAAATCCTTCCGGTAGCACCTTAGAGACCAACTACTGTAAGTTTGTTATTGGTATGAGCTTTCGTGTGCATGCATCTGAAGAAGAAGAAGTATCTGAAGAAGTGTCTGAAGAAGTGTGCATGCACACGAAAGCTCATACCAAGAACAAACTTAGTTGGTCTCTAAGGTGCTACTGGAAGGAATTTTTTATTTTGTCCTCCATATTGTGTCGCCAATGTCCATAGCTCTTTACAGAGTTGTATAAACTACAAGAGTTTTATAAACAGGACCAAGGCCTTGTTCTCCGAGTCTTTAACATTTTCACAGCAGAATAAGCAGGTACTTTGGCAGCGGTCATTGCTGCAAAGGGATTCTATGATGAGCCGATTGGGGCATATTTTAAGAGGTAACAGATATAAAAAGAAGAAGAAGAAAAAGGGAGAAAGAGGGTTCAACGAGTTTCAGGAAAGTACTGAGACTATGAGGCAATTTCCCATGCAAACCCTTGTGAGCACAGTGACTGGATGCCGTTAAGTGATAACCGTTCTAGAAAATGTGAGAATTAAACATAGGCTTTTGATATTTAAAAATGCTGGGTGCTTTAATTGCGTGTCTGTGCTTGGGTTTGTTGGTAAACAGATACAGCAGCAAAAGTGGAGAGCCTGAGTTCAGTTATTTGCATCCGTGTTGCAGTAATATTATACTTACTTCTTGACACAAATAGAAGGAGAAGGTGGGGCAACCCTCTCTCCCGTGTCTGATCTAGCTCTGATTCATAACGCATGTGAAGCATGTCTCTTAAAAAGCATGCTCTATATATATCTGTTAATTACAGATATAAATAAATGCTTCCTGGCTCCTAGTCAGCAGAAGCCTAACTATGTATATAATCACTATATAGTGTTTGTTTGTTTGTTTGTGTGTGTGTGAACTGTTTGTGCATCCAAGACTATAAAACCCACCAGGCAGTGTAACTTCAACCAAATCTCGCATGTGAAGCATGTCTCTTAAAAAGCATGCTCTCTATATATCTGTTAAATGCAGATATAAATAAATGCTTCCTGGCTCCTAGTCAGCAGAAGCCTAACTATGTATATAATCACTATATAGTGTTTGTTTGTTTGTGTGTATGCGTGAACTGTTTGTGCATCCAAGACTATAAAACCCATCATGCAGTGTAACCTCAACCGAATCTCGGATGCATGAAAACATCATTTGGGTTCTTAACTGAAATTGAAAAGCAGGGTGAAGCTGGAGATCACAGTGGACCTAATAAGAAGGTAAAGTAGGCCTGGATGGTAGAAGGAGTGAAATAAAAATAAAGTAAGGCTAGACACTTAAATTGGGCTCTGGTCTTTAAGCTCAATCGCCCATCTGCAAGAGCAACTAGGTCAACACACTGTATAACGCAGCAACTGTGTCAATCTGCCACACTGGCTTGTATCAGATAATGGTTCATCCTGCACTAGACATTAGGTGTAATGGAAATAATGTCATTGTAATAGAACACTGTCAGAGGATCAATGCCTCCCACTTGGAAAATAAACGTTCTTGCATTTATGCAGCAGCAGGAGACCATTAACCTATGGCAATGTTCTGTTCCATGGACATTAACTCTTAATTGTAAATCATTTTAAAACATTCTGTCAAATTAGTGATTATGCTGAAATTATTTGGTTAGGAATAGAGCATTAGAAAGGAATCTTAATTATCAATACACCCCTGTAGCGTGCCTGTAACATTCTATTTTCGTTGAGTGAGCCTGCAGTGATATGTTTGTAATTGAAATTGTGGGAGGTAAAAGGGTCCAATTGGTCAACAGGAAGGCAAGTAATTTATTGCACCTTCCTTATGAGGATGCTGAGATCAAGGCTATGTTAGCAATTTCACTGGGGGGAAAGAGCTTGCATGGGAAACATTATCTTGTAGTCTTATCATCCTATTTTCCTCTCAGTGAGAGATGGGACTCACTCTAGTTTAACCCCTACTCATTAGTACAGCCTTTCCTAATCTGGTGCCCTCCAGACATTTTAAAGTATAATTCCCATAATACCTGACCACTGGCCATACTGGCTGCAGCTGATGGGAACTGGAGTCCAAACCATCTGGACTAGCAGGAAAAAAACCATCTGCAAACCACCACCAACCACACCACAAACTTTGATACAGAAAGATGGAAACGATGCCTTATGAGGAACGGCTTAGGGAGCTGGGTATGTTTAGCCTGGAGAAGAGAAGGTTAAGGGGTGATATGACAGCCATGTTCAAATATATAAAAGGATGTCATATAGAGGAGGGAGAAAAGTTGTTTTCTGCTGCTCCAGAGAAGCGGACACGGAGCAATGGATTCAAACTACAAGAAAGAAGATTCTGCCTAAACCAGTGATGGCTAACCTTGACACTCCAGATGTTTTGGGACTACAACTCCCATCATCCCTGACCACTGATCCTGTTAGCTAGGGATGATGGGAGTTGTAGTTCCAAAACATCTGGGGTGTCAAGGTTAGCCATCACTGGCCTAAACATTAGGAAGAACTTCCTGACAGTAAGAGCTGTTAGGCAGTGGAATTTGCTGCCAAGGAGTGTGGTGGAGTCTCCTTCTTTGGAGGTCTTTAAGCAGAGGCTTGACAGCCACCTGTCAGGAATGCTTTGATGGTGTTTCCTGCTTGGCAGGGGGTTGGACTGGATGGCCCTTGTGGTCTCTTCCAACTCTATGATTCTATGATTCTAAGATTCTAAGATACTCACCAGCCACTCTGGACAGCTCTCAACATATATAAAAGCATAAGAAAACAGTAAACATGAAAACACAATATTTCCCTATACAGGGCTGCCTTCAGATGTCTTTAAAGGTTGTATAGATACTTTTCTCCTTGGCTTGGGGGTTCCATAACGCCATATCCTCCAACATTTCTCCAAAGAAAGTAGGAACTTCTTAAGGAAAAGCAGGACATTCCAGGATCGAATCAGAAACTGGGACTGCTTCTGTCAATCCAGGACTTTCCCTGGAGAATAGGGACACTTGGAGGGTCTGCTATGCTCTGCTTCCCCATTTGGAGGTTGTATGCTTCTAAATCTTAGTTGCTTGATGCTGCAGGAAGAAGAGCTCTGAGAGGTTATTTCTCACTCCACTCATATTGCATTGCAATACGAAGCACTGTGTAGCTCTACAGCTGTTTCAAGTCTCTGTCGGCTGGTGTCTGTGAGACTGTTAGTGACGATAAGTATTGCAATTCTCCTTTCCCTAACCCTGCACATTTCTTTGAAGTCTCTTCAATCTCTCTCTCTCTCTCTCTCTCTCTCTCTCTCTTGTGTGTGTGTATACATATTTTCCCAGCTTTCTTAAGCTGCCAGTAATATTACTTTTTTTCTGCCTGATCGATCCATTTCCAAAATAAGGTGCTGAGGAAAACCCTCCCCTCAAATATATATATATATTTTTAAAATGGCCCCATGACCTTTCCTGAGCTGGCTAGTCTAAGGCCAGTTTCACAATATAGTTACCGGTAAGTTGTAATGAACATCTGAAACAAACTGGATCTATGGAAGGTCGAGTGAATTCTGACTCCCTCTGATCTACTTTGATCTACTTTCCTATTAAAGCAGGTTCCTGTTGTTATCTTAGTGGGCATTTTCAAGAACGATATACTAAGTACCTTGGCATTCCTGGTGTTTATCTCTGCACACACCCTCCAAAATACTAAAAATACTTACCTTGTCAACTTATATCCCACCATCCAAATGTGAAATTGATAATTTAAATGGAAATACATCCTAAAAGCAATACAGTACAATGGATTCTAGTTACCAGTGATAGCCAAATCTGAATAATTATAGTTGATCACATGAAAGAACCTTGAATCACTGTCAACCTACTTCACCAACCAGGTGTTCCCCAGATGTTTTGGACTACATTATCCATCCCATCCCGCACAGCTGTGCGGCCGGAGGCTGATGGCATCATCAGTGCAATAGCGTTGAGTAATACAGGCCAAATGCAAAGCAAAAATTAGTAAGCCTGCCTTATAGATTATAAAAAAATATATAAGGGTTTTGGAGTTTGCCTTTGTGCAATCTAGGTTTTAATTAAAGGCTACAATAGAAGCTGTGTACTATGGCAGTCAAGATAAGCAGCCTCTCTCACGCTTTGAACGTATAAGTGCGGTTATACTGCAGTGCATTCATTCTCAAAATGTTAAAGAAAAACAAACAAGCTGCTTCTCCTCAGCCATTTAAGCAAGTCAGCAGTAAGTTTTCCAGACAATACCATCAAGGTAATATGCACTTATGAAGAAGCAAACTGGAGATACTGAGGTGTATTTATAATCCTTATCTGTCTGTTCTGCATCTGGAAATGTCTGACCATTTAGTGAGCAGAGTGGATCTATGATTCAAAATGGCTGGCCAAAGAATGAATTTACGTAGCTTGTTCTCTTTTTTTAGTCACTTGGGGATTCCGACCAATGAACCTACATCATCATCATCATCATCATTATTATATTTCAATTTATATACCGCCCTGTATCAAAAGATCTCAGGGTGGTGTGCAACATTAGAAACATGTTGCAAAACATCACTGATAATAGTAGTAGTAATAATAACAACAACAACAACAATAATAATAATAATAATAATAATAACACAGTAAAAAGCACACTGGAAGACAGCCTGATCGTAAAATCATCATCATAATAACAGTCCTCTCCCCCACACTTTCACAGGCCATAGTTTATTTAATAGCCATAGATAGGCCTGTGTAAAGAGGAATGCTTTTGCCTGGCATCTAAAGCACTGGCATGCGGTTAGTGGACTAGGGGGACTAGGCTAGGGGGACTGGTTCTAGCTAGCTTTGTGCCTGATGTGCTAGCAACAGGGAGGTGTTTTATGTTGTGGAAGTTCAGGTTCCACTATGATCCTACCTGGAACCTGAAATGGTACAGTCTAGCAATGCAAGTTGGTTCATACCATGCAGGTGTTAGCCAATCCATCATTTGGAAGCTGGTAAAGGTAACATGCAGACCAATACACTGCTCTTGTGTATATATATGTGTGTGTGATTTCCTTTGCGTGACCAGGCGGCGACAGCCCCAGCCCCCAGGGATCATAAGGAAGGAATAAAGACTGACAACGTTATATGGAATTACAATTAGGCCACAACTTTATTAAATTTCCGAATGTAGGAAGACGTTGGCTTAGGCCTTGGGCGTGTATCCCTCACAGCCCCCCAGCTGCAGGACACTGGGGCTCATCAGGGTAAATGGGATATGGGGTGCTCTGAGAGACGTAGGTGTAGCCGGTAAAGGTAAAGGGACCCCTGACCATTAGGTCCAGTCGCGGACGACTCTGGGGTTGCGGCGCTCATCTCACTTTATTGGCCGAGGGAGCCGGTGTACAGCTTCCGGGTCATGTGGCCAGCATGACTAAGCCGCTTATGGCGAACGGAAACGCTGTTTACCTTCCTGCCGGAGCAGTACCTATTTATCTACTTGTACTTTGATGTGCTTTTGAACTGCTAGGTGGGCAAGAGCAGGGACCGAACAACAGGAGCTCACCCCGTCATGGGGATTCGAACCGCCAACAAGAAACATTAAACAAAGGGAGGTTAGGGAGGGTGAATCTCCAGAGCCGACTGCCTGGCTATCGTTGGCTCCACCCCCTATTTATAAATGGGGCTGGCCCCACCTCCCAGCAAGAAACTTGATTGCTGAGGCTGGGCATGAACCTCCAAAAATTAACACTGAGAGGCAAACCAGCCCCTGTTTGCCAGTAAGCTCCCTGGGAACTGTAGCACCACGCGCGATCCCGCAAAGGGCACCCACAATGTAAAGTGTGAGTGCTCATTATCTGAACTGCAAGCAAGCAATAAAGGGATGGAATGTCTCCGTTTGCAGCTGAAGAGCTAGTATTTTATAACTGTGAAAGCCTCATCAGCCTCCAGCTTCATCTGTGTGGGGACTCTGCTGCGCAGGATTATCCGGTGCAAACAATCCGAGTGTGAAATATGGGTAAACCACATACCAAACTGGTACTGCCGATCCAGCAGCACAATAGTTTAATTACATTGTGGTTGCTTTCAAAGCCTTCGGAGCAAAGTGCTGTGGCTGCTTCCTTTTAGTGTGCGGTTTTGGAGCCAGGCAGAGGGTGGAATGGAAAACTGCCCAGTGTGCTCCAACAGACATATAATTAAAGCCTATGAGGCATGATAGGACATGTGCTAAAAGGAAGTAGCTGCTTTCTGTGCCACCGGCACCAACTTAAAGCGAAAGGCCCCAGTTCTATGATGGTTGCAGGCAGTTATTAAAATATTGCAGAAACTGATTGGGCCCTTTATTTATTCGGATTGTGCAAGACATCAAGTATTAAACAGCAGGAGATTGCCAGTGTGGTGCAGTACAGGGTTTCCCAAACTTGGGTCTCCAGTTGTTTTTGGACTACAACTCCCATCATTCCTAGCTAGCAGGACCAATGGTCAGGAATGATGGGAATTGTAGTCCAAAAAAACCCAGATGGAGATCTAAGTTTGGGAAACCCTGGTTTAGAGTGTTGGTCCAGGAGAACCAGGGAGACCAGAGTTCTAATTCCCATCCAGCCACAATGCGGCACTGGGTGGCCTTTGGTCAGTGTTACTGCCTTTCAACCTAACCTGCTTCTCAGAGTTACTGTGCAAATAAACGGGGAATGATTATATATGGTAGGGCAGAAACATCATGAATAAGGTCCTAAGAGTATAGCCAGGTGGCAGCCTACTGCTTTGCAGACCCTCCAAGTGTCCCTATTTTCCAGGGACAGCCCTGGATTTACAGAAGCCATCCCGGCACAGATTTGATCCCGGAATGCCCTACTTTTACTTAGGACGTCCCTTTTTCATCAGAGAAATGTTGGAGGATATGGTAGGATGTCCCTATTTTCATTGGAGGAATGTTGGAGGGTGTGGAATTAGAGTGGCCCCAGTCAGATGGACAAGGTATAAAATAATAATACAGTTGTATCTTGGAAGTTGAACGGAATCCATTCTGGAAGTCCGTTCAACTTCCAAAATGCTCAGAAGCCGAAGTGTAGCTTCTGATTGGCTGCAGGAAGTTTCTGCAGCCAATCGGAAGCCATGGATGTTCGGCTTCCCAAAATAGTTCGCAAACCAGAACAGTCACTTCCAGGTTTGCGGTGTTAAGGAAGAAGAAGAAGAAGAAGAAGAAGAAGAAGGGAATAGAACGTCCCTATTTTCATGTTGAAGGGTATTTGCTTGGGACACCTAGAATCATAGAATCATAGAGTTGGAAGAGACCACAAGGGCCATCCAGTCCAACCCCCTGCCAAGCAGGAAACACCTTTTACAGCTTAAAGGCCACATTCCCTTCAGGTCTAATTCCCATGGCCTACATGCCAGTGGTGCAGAGACAGAAGTGTGATGGCTAACCTTGACACTCCAGATGTTTTGGGACTACAACTCCCATCATCCCTGACCACTGATCCTGTTAGCTAGGGATGATGGGAGTTGTAGTTCCAAAACATCTGAGGTGTCAAGGTTAGCCATCACTGGGCTAGAGCAATAGATATAAATGTTATCCTCATACGGAGGCCTAGTTTCTACACACTTCAAACCCTCACCCTTCCATCCAGACAAGCAAGCAAGCATCACAACGACACATTTCCACCAGGCAAAAAAACACTCAAGGAATGCTTGAAGCCAGAAGTGTGGTTGGATGGGGGATGTGTCCTGGATCCAAAATAACTCAATTAAGCAGATTGGGATTTATTTTTATTTCTCTGCATGAAAAACCCTTACCTGCCAAATCCCCCCTTTTATAGCACTGTGTCAAGATCCCGGAATCTTACCTTCCTACTCCAGTCCTAAAACTTTTCCTTGTGTTTTCTTTCTGTATAGAGGGTGGAACCGACTTTCAGATCCAAACAGCCTACCTGAGTATGAGAAGTGGAAGTACCAGAGAAATGAATGGGATGCTATTATTTGTTGGGTAGTGGGGGGTTTTTGTGTGTGTGTTTTTTTTAAAAAATGCAGCATTCCAGAAAATATAACCAGTGGCACACATCCAGTTCCTATTCTGAAAGCGGAGAAGTGGATGCAGCTGTTTTTTGTGTCTGGTTGGTGCCAGTTTGATAGTGTGTAATCATATTTGCATAAAGATAAAAAGGAAGGTGTTATAGAACAGAGTAGAGCCTATGGTTTCACCATGCATTAAAGGTAATTTTAGACTAATTAGGTATAATTTGTTAAGGAATTCTTCCTGGCAATCACGACTCTGATTTTGTAATTATAGGACAATGCTTACTGTGGCTTTCAAAGGCAGCACAAAGTGCCCCCAGGGGGGTCGTGTCCCACACTAGGCAGATCTAATGGTGCCACAAAAGACAGGTGTTTTGTCAGATTTCAGCCACACACTTTCACACCTGCAACGCATTAACTATAACAGTGACGTTAATGAAAACCAGGTGCTTGTTCCATAGCCTAAATGAGGAGCTGGCATTGAGGCTTTCGGTTTGCTACCTGGAGACTCCCCCATCTCTCTGTGGAAAAGTTTTGAAAGCTGTCATCCAATTTCTCTCTCTCTCTCTCTCTCTCTCTCTCTTCATATCAAATTTTTTTTTTTTGTTCAGGAGGAAACCCAGGCATGTGAGGAAGCTCGCTGTAACATTCTCCTGTGCTTTGGTCTGTGTCGGCTTCTTCAAGCACCCCCAGCATTGCAAGAGTTAAATACACCTTTGCTGCTCTGACCCAGAGGTGCCCAGGATTTGGAGGGCAAATGGAGGGGTGAGCAAAACCCCTGGTTTTATTTGCTCGGCTTCAGGAATCTTGCGTGCAAAGTTGAATGTTCATTGCTGAATGTTCATTGAAAATTCGTAGCCCAACGAAATTTGCAGGAAGGCGTACAGAGACGCAGAGTGTGAGCAGCTGCTACAGTGCATGATCCGACCGAAGGGCCTTTAGTTGTTTGAGACTTGAAGGGCTGCAGTCTAATGCGGAAATGAGTAATGGATGCCTTAAGCAAGGGCTCTTTATAATAAAGCACAAGGTTTTCATTGTGAAGGGGCCGATGTCATTTTAATGTTTTGTTATGGACCGCGAAACTCAAAGAAAGCCCCCCCTTTTTATATAGAAGTCTATTTCTAGTCTATTCCACCCTTTTCTTTTCTTTTCTTTTCTTTTCTTTTCTTTCCTTTCCTCGATTCAGAGTTATCCATTCACTCCTAAACAGTTACGCAAAAGTTAATAATGGCTCTGCAAACCTGCCCTCCATTCTCAGCGGGAGCCTGGTTAATTATTTGACTTCTCCCTAGCACATGACACTACCTCGACAAAAACAATTAATGTTCCCACACTGAGGGGGCAAGAAGGTGGAGGACCCAAATGGTGGTGCTGTAGGTGACACTCAACTGCGAAGCCTTAATTAAGAGACAAAACGAGTGAGCTGGACTTTCCTAATCAAGGCTGCAGGTGGTGGTTGATGATGACAAAACATTCAGTTGTTCTCTTGTTTAAGCATCTACTTACTCATTCGAAACTAGCAAGGTGGGAAGAGGAAGGTTGGTCTGTAGAATGGGGACGGGAAACCAGTGAGTATCCAGATGTCGCAATGCAGCCTCTTCAGGCCCTACAGGCATGGTAATCGTGGGCTCCACTGGTGCCGAGACTCCTGAGGGGGCTGGGGCATCAAAGTATTGCCCTCGGCTGTACTTGAGGGACAATTCCAACAGATTCCACACGAAAAACGCTTATGTCCCTGTGGAGATGGCAGTACCGAATCGGTGGCGCATGCCTTCTGGCTTGCACTCTTTATAAAGACTTGAGGAATGAGACTATTGTTCATTCCGGGTCGCCCAACCACTGTCACAGTGCCCTTTCTCTTCGCAGGTGACAGCAAAGGTTGCAAGGTTTTTAGCTGGGGCAATCAGAATACAATCCACTATTTGACTATTGGTTCAAAACCCTAAAATGTATTTTATGTAATTGACTTTTTATTTCTATTCTTTGTATATCATATTGTTGTTTTATTGCTATGGCCAATGGCTGACACATATAAAGATTCATTCATTCATTCATTCATTCATTCATTCATCAAATTCGGGTTCTGAGAGCAATTCCTTTTTCTGGCCCAATATGTTGTCTGAATCCATGGCTTTCCTCCCTGAAGGTATGGAGTCAAAGGCCTAGGTCATGATGATACCTTATCCCTCTCTTGTTCTCCTCGCAGCTTCCCTGTGTTTTCCTCTTCAAGCTATTTCAACGACTGTACTGCATCGTTGTTTGGCCACAACCCCTGTCTCTGGCTACAGCTGCTGTCCTAGCCATCTGTCAGACCAGCCAGGGACTATGTGGCACAAATGTTTGAGGTCACTGGTGAATATTGGGCTCACCGATGGCCCAACTTTACCCTCACCACAGTTGAGAGCAAGGAGGGTAAGCCGGTGAGCCCTGATGGTCAGCTACAAATACTAAACTGATGGACTCCTCTATTCATTGCCACAGAGGCCTAAGTGCACCTATATTCGTATGCCCACTGACGGCGTATGTTAAGGAATTGTACACAAGCAACGTTAGGTTCACAAATAACCCTCCTCTTAGCCCCTAATTTTCTGCGATATTTTCAGTTCTTAAAGTTATGGAAAAAGCTCTGTTCATTTGTTATTTGTGAGTGCAGGTTGTTATGTGTGTGTAGGGCCGTGGGTGGTGCTGTGGTCTAAACCGCAGAGCCTCTTGGGCTTGCTGATTGGAAGGTCGGCGGTTTGAATCCCTGCAACGAGGTGAGCTCCCGTTGCTCTGTCCCTGCCAACCTAGCAGTTTGAAAGCACACCAGTGCAAGTAGATAAATAGGTACCGCTGTGGCGGGAAGCTAAACGGCGTTTCCATGCGCTCTGGCTTACGTCACAGTGTTCCGTTGTGCCAGAAGTGGTTTAGTCGTGCTGGCCACATGACCCGGAAAGCTGTCTGTGGACAAACGCCAGCTTCCTCGGCCTCAAAGCAAGATGAGCGCCGCAACCCCATATTCACCTTGGACTGGACCAGGGATCCTTTTAACTTTACTTTTTACCTATGTGTGTGTGTGTACAGTGGTACCTCGGGTTAAGAACTTAATTTGTTCTGGAGGTCCGTTCTTAACCTGAGGTACCACTTTAGCCAATGGGGCCTCCCGCTGCCGCCGCGCGATTTCTGTTCTCATCCTGAAGCAAAGTTCTTAACCCGAGGTACTATTTCTGGGTTAGCGGAGTCTGTAACCTGAAGCGTCTGTAACCCGAGGTACCGCTGTATTTTAATCCTTAATACGTAACTCAACTTTGTTTCCAAAACCAGGAATTGGAGCCCTGCATGCCTGGGCCTTCTCCCTCCCCACAGCATGCTTTAGCATTAAAGAACACGGCTGAAATGTGCTGTCTTCAATGCGCATCATGTGTGGCCCTTGGACTGTGCAGTGGACAGCAATCCGAGCGCTGTCTTTCTAAGCACGCAATTATTTTTAATTACCCTTCCACTGAAGCCAAACAGAAGCCCAGCCAGGTCATCCTGAACAACATGGCTCATAAGTTTTATGAACCCTGTTGCATGGCACAATGCTGTGCTACACTGCCACCTTTCACGGAGCAGCCATCTACCCGTCAGCCAAGAACACACATCGCTTTTGCTGATGTGCTACATCTTCCCTCTCAAAAGGCTTGTCATATAAGTTTGACATCGACTATTAAAATGGTTAGTGTTGGACTCGATAAATCTCTCATTACTCTGCCCTTGCCTCTGAATTTCAAGCAGATGGCGGCACTTGTTATTGAGGGCGTATGTGTATCAGGTCTTTCCAGGCTGGTTTAATGGCCTCTTGTTAGTGTAGGATAACTCATTATCCGGCTCTGCCACAGACAGAGAGGACACGGGATTTCCTTCTTCTTACCTTTACCTGCTCACATTTTAATGTTCTGGTCAGACAGTTTCCAATGATGGTGTCTTTTTTGGTGGTCCTGCTGGTGGTGGAGAAATGCAAAAACAATCCTTGCGAAGAGGGGATGTGGAGCTATATCAAGAAGAAAATACGAATGACTGCAAATTTCATTCTGCCTAGCATTCATTTCTGTCCGTATACAAGTGACTGGGGGTGGGAGAGGGAGTTCTAGCTGAACCAAACGTATGCTACACACAGTTTTTGTTATTCTAATGAAGTCTGCTGCTCCAGGTGTTGCAGCCTGAGGAGACAAAAGCCCGATTCATGTGTTCCACAACACACCAGTTGGTTTAAGCTGGGAAGACACAGTGGATGTGCACATGCTGGCCCCACCCCTTTGCACACTTTTCACACCCACAGATGGAGCCTGTAGGCACATTTGGCTGAATGTAATTCCAAGTCTCCCTGCAATGCCAGCCTGTGGGAAGGTGTGTTGGCACTTTCAACCAATTGCACTTGCAGGCCCCCCTCAGACCTTCGTGCTCAAGGTGGGAGAGGGGGCACACCTGCTCCCCCTAACCGGTTTAAAGCCTCACGTTTTCTTTCAAAAAGGGCTATAAGTGTCGCTCGGAGGAACGGCCCCCACGCGGTTGGTGTTAAATTGCAGCAAGATGTGCTTTCCGTGACACTGATACGGAAGCGACTTGCAGTTACAAACCCAAACAATTTCAGCCAAGTCCTATAGTTTAAGGTTACCTATAGTTTGAGATTTTTCCCTCAATGAATCCGGGGACACTTTTCAACTTCCTACTAAATACAGTGGTACCTCTGGTTACGAACTTAATTCGTTCCGGAGGTCTGTTCTTAACCTGAAACCGTTCCTAACCTGAGGTACCACATTAGCTAATGGGGCCTCCCGCTGCCGCCGCCACACAATTTCTGTTCTCATCCTGAGGTAAAGTTCTTCACCTGAGGTACTACTTCCGGTTTAGCTGAGTCTGTAACCCGAAGTGTTTGTAACCCGAGGTGTTTGTAACCTGAGGTACCACTGTAGATGGATTTTGTCAGGGGACTGATTTGTAAATCCGGGGACTGTCCCCAGGAAACGGGGACGTCTGGTAACCT
Source organism: Darevskia mixta (assembly GCA_034641385.1). Taxonomy (NCBI): domain Eukaryota; kingdom Metazoa; phylum Chordata; class Lepidosauria; order Squamata; family Lacertidae; genus Darevskia; species Darevskia mixta. Next base: position 15,880,626 of record JAWWNH010000017.1, read on the forward strand.
TACTATAGTTGCAGCAGGACCAGCAGTGTGACTGTCACAAAATTTCACCCCCACTTCTTTCAGCTTTTGCGTGAAAAGTGGTGATGCCCATTCTCCTCAACTTTTTTGGGGAAGGTGGATCAGAAGTGTGCAGCAAATAAGTATATGAACAGATTATAATCTTGATGTTGTGTACTTCTACCTTTTCTCCCAGCTTTGACCCGGGGTACCATTTCGGAGCACTAGTTTGTGCGTGTGAGAGAGAGGTGGGGGGAAATCCCTGAATGTGGGAGATTCCAGTTCTGTGATAAAATTTAAGGTTAAACAGCAAAAAGTGTATTTTCAGACCATTCCTAGGGATCCTTTTCTTTAATACCCATAGTAATGGCAGTCATTCCCTCCTTTTGTTGGGGTAAGCCAAGAGGTTTGCGGCTTTGGCAAGCAGACTAGCGCACAAAACAGTACCTGCTGAATTGTTGATAGCAGTAATCACTCAAGGTTTGGGGCGGCAGGATTTAATACTCATTTCTACCCCAGAGCCAAGCCCTGGTAATAATATATTTGATACTCTTTGGGTAATCTCTTACCTCTCATTATTTCACCACCAGTCAGAAGTGTGTGTGTGTGTGTGTGTGTGTGTGTGTGTGAGAGAGAGAGAGAGAGAGAGAGAGAGAGAGAGAGAGAGAATTACTTGATATTACTTAATCCTAAGGGATTTATTGATATTCGTGTAAGAAAAGGGTAAGGGTCTGAAAAGAAAGCAAAAGAATGAAGCAGGAATGACAGTAAAGCCCTGGGGAGCACATCCACACGGGGGTAGGATTGGGGAAGAGTGTTTTGAGTCTGTCTCCCAAATCAGTAAACGCAGGATGCTGACCTTTTACTGTAACCAATGTCATCTGCAAGTTGTAACCTCATGCCATTAATTATAACCTAGCATATCTCTAGAGTGTTTCTGGACTATTTCTCCTGTTGGCATTAAAATTTCCTCCTACTCTCCCTCCCATGCTGTCTTTCCTTTCCATTCCCAAACCCTCTAAAGAGATCAGGTTTCACACTGCACTCTGAAATGAAATAAAAGAGAGGGGGGGGGACGCTCTGGAAGCGAAGAACACGCCAGTCGATTTGTATGTACTTTTTAGACATGGGGCCTCATTTGGAGGGACGGCTTAGCTGTTTGAGAGAAACTTACTACTGAGACTCCATCTGATTTATTTAGAACTATATGAAACAAAGAACAGGAATACATCAAGACACTCTGATTAAAACCGCTCGCTTGTGTTCCTTTACTGTATGGAGTATCTCCATTAAACAAATAGGGCTGACTTCTGAGGAAATGTGTACAGGACTGCACCATGTGTTTGCATCTTGTACGGAGCAGGGCAGCACTCCATCTATATTCATTTGCATATTTTAATTCTTTCTGATACATGTACATTTAAAAGCCTTCTTTCCTAGCACCACAGAGTAGCAAATATGCAAAAAAATAAAATAAATCCCAATCAAGCCGTGTTAAAACAGACTGAATTAGAATTCAGCTGAGTAAAATTTGTTTGCCTCTTTTGAGATTTTGGATTAGCCAGTTAGATCTCAGACCTTCAAGTTCAATTTAATGCCCAAGGAATGATTACCTTGTGCAGTTTCCTGTAGTTTTCTGGCTGGGCTGGTGCACTGCAGCATCAGGAAATCTGATTCTCGGGTTGTAAGGAGGTGTGATGGTCAGAACTATTTGATGAAGCACTACCAAGCACCTCAAAACAAGAGCACCAGAGCATGAGATGGTTTGATGGCCTCTGATCTCCACCCAAAACTCCTTGAAAGATGCAGAGGAATTATTCATACATAGAAACTTATGCAACGTCCACAAACACAGTGAATCCTATTTGTTGAGGTGTTTTTTTTTTAATCTGTCCTTTAGTTCAAAGGCTTAAGGCAGATCTTACCACTTGCAAGAAAATAATCTCTGAACCCAAACCAGGAATACTAAAATAAGATGCTGCCCTCCAACAGAATTACATTCTGGTTTACGTGTATTAGAAAACCTGAAAATGCATGTGACATGATAGAAATAAGGGGTGGAGGGTCTACCACCTCAAGTGTGTGGTCACCAATGCTCATACGTGGAGTATTGGTGATATCCTGACCCAGGATGTTGGTCTTCATCAGGTTGATGGGCAAAATGGACCTACACTGGCTCCCAGTATGTTTCCGAACACAGTTCAAAGTGTAGGTGCTGACCTTTAAAGCCTTAAACGGCCTCGGTCCTGCATACTTGAAGGAGCGTCTCCACCCCCATCGTTCAGCTCGGACGCTGAGGTCCAGCTCCGAGGGCCTATTGGCGGTTCCCTCATTGCGAGAAGTGAGGTTACAGGGAACCAGGCAGAGGGCCTTCTCGGTGGTGGCACCTGTCCTGTGGAACACCCTCCCATCAGATGTCAAGGAAATAAACAACTATCTGACTTTTAGAAGACATCTGAAGGCAGCCCTGTTTAGGGAAGTTTTTAATGTTTGGTGTTTTGTCGCTTTTTAATATATTCTGTTGGGAAACCCAGCCAGATGGGTGGGGTATAAATTGTTGTTGTTGTTATTAATTAATTAATTAATTAATTAAATGGTTGATGAGTCTGTGTAGAGCTGCCTAGGAGTGTGCTATCAAGGCTGTGTCATCTGCAAACAACATCTTTTGGATAAGGACCCATCACACTTTTGTCTTGGTGCAGAGATGGGCCAGGTTGAACGGATCCCTGTCACTCCTTGAATGAATATTCAACTTCAGGAATATTCAGCTCTGTATTGATGGTATCTTGAGGTCATGGTATCTTGCCACCCTGGGCTCCTTTGGAGGGAAGGCCAGGATATAAATTGAATTATATTATTTCTATTATTAATTCAGTGGAAAACTCCAAAAGGAAGGGAAACAAAAACGCCCCACACTCTTTCTTATAAAGGTAAACTAAGGTGTATTTATTGTCCTAAGAAAGGATGTTAAAAAAATTCGAACTTCACCCCAAAGAAGTCATTGTAGCTAATTATTCCATTTGAAACAGAAATATGAGAAAGGGGGATTAGAAGCAATGGAAACCAATGTCTTTATAGATTTGTTCATCTTATATGATCACTTAGAAATCACCTTGATGATTAGACAGTATATAAAATTAAATTGATAATAATAATATTGCCCTGCAAGATCTTGGCAATTTTAGGTTGGAAAGTGTAAATGATGAAAAACCCCAGAGAATTAAAGTACTTCCAAATTTTCAAGACTGGGGGGGGAGGGGCTTGGGGTTCTTATGTACAGACAACCAGCTCTTTCGTGTCAATTAAAAATCTCACTGTCCTGAGCTGGCACCAGAAAAGGAAACAGTAATGCAAACCCCAGTAGAATGGGCCAAAAAGTACTGCCCTACTGGGAACTGCAATAGGACTGTCATGCTGCCAAGCATTGCTGCAAAACTGTGTCGCCCAGTGATGTTTAGTGAAGCAACATTCAGATTTCCCTATTTTGGGATCTTTTCCTGGCTTGCCGGCTGGTTTAGCGCAGAGGATTTGCAGAAGGATGTTTTGTGTGGCAAGCATTCAGATGGTAAGAAAACCATTTAGAAGTCGTAATTCAGCGTTCTGGCATCTGCCGCAGGCCCACAGCCCGTCTAAACGAATAACAGCCCTGCATCTCGTGGAGAGTCGGTGCCGCCTGTAATTCCCCTCCAACAAATTAGAATAGCCTTGCTGTTATTAAATGTTTCTAAGGATACAAATCTCTTTTCCATGCTCTAAACCCCAAGCTGAAAGTAACAACTGACAATGATGTAAGTGTTCATTTTTAGGTAGATTAGAGTCCCTCCTGGGCACCTCCAAACAATTTCCTGTGCTGGATTTTTTGGGATCCAAATCTTTCGCTCTGTGGCTTAAGTACGGTGTCCAAAAGGCTCGCTGAGAAAGCTGGGATTGCAAATATATATATATACTGGTATATGCCTGCATTTCATCACCCCACTTATTCTCACTGTGTGCACATCATCAGTCCATTCTGAATTACATTCAAGGGATATTGATCTGGGCACCATTGCTTTATCATATATAGAAATAACAAACTCAATTCTCCTAGTGTGGACTTTTATGTGTCTGAACTGGCATAGGGTTAATTCTGTATTCAGGGCAGCTGTATGCTTACTGTATGCTTGTGAAACATGGACCACTTACAAACACCATCTCTAACTCCTTGAAAGATTCCATCAATGGTGTCTCCAAAAAATTTTACACATCACTTGGGAAGACAGGCAAACTAATACCAGTGTACTGGAAGAAGCAAAGATCACCAGTGTTGAAGCAATGATTCTTCAACATCAACTTCGTTGGACTGGTCATGTTGTGCGGATGTCTGATGATCGTCTTCCAAAGCAACTACTCTCTTCCAAACTTAAAAATGGAAAGTGTAACGCTGGTGGTCAGCAAAAGAGGTTTAAAGACTCTCTCAAGGCAAATCTTAAAAAATGTAGTATAAACACCAACAATTGGGAAACACTTGCCTGCGAGCGCTCAAATTGGAGAACAGCCTTTATCAAAGGTGTCATGGGCTTTGAAGACACTGGAACTCAGGACGCAAGGGAGAAATGTGCTAAGAGGAAGGCACGCTTGGCAAACTCTCACCGTGATCAACTCCCACCTGGAAACCTATGTCCCCACTGTGGAAGGATGTGTGGATCCAGAACTGGCCTCCACAGTCACCTATGGAGTCACTGTTAAAACTGTGTTTATGGAAGACAATCTTACTGGGCTACGAGTGATTGCCAAAGAAGGAAGAAGAAGCAGCCAGATGAGACCCTACCTGCCTGTGCACTGTCTCTCCAGTTATCTGCCGCTTAGACAACTGCAATGCGATCTACATGGGGCTACCTCTGAAGGGGACTCAGAAACTAAACCTAAACTGCAATTAATCCAGAATGCGGCAGCTAGACTGGTGACTGGGAGCAGCCTCTGGGAACATATCACACTGGTCCTTAAATACCTACATTGGCTCCCAACATGTTTCCGAGCACAATTCAAAGTGTTGGTGCTGACCTTTAAAGCCCTAAATGACCTCGGGCCAGTATACCTGAAGGAGCGTCTCCACCCCCATTGTTCAACCCGGACACTGAGGTCCAGCACTGATGGGCATGCGTTGGCAGGTGGATTAATAAAAATGTTTGTGGACTTGCTTGCATACAGCTGGCTACTTTTCAGGAACTTACCGGTATCTCCAGGCTCCAGGCAAAAGCATTCCTCTTCTCCCAAGCCTTTGGCTAATTAAACAATCTATGCGGCCTTTAAAACTGGGGGTAGGGAGGGGGCTGTTGTTTTTGTTTGTTATTATGGTATATATTTTTGTGTTTTTATATTGTAATGAAGGGCTGTATGAAAATTTGATAAATAAAAATAAAATAAATATATTTATATGTATATAAATATATAAATATGTCTAACTTATTAATTTATATATATATAAATATATCTAACTTTTATTCCATTGAAGTTTTATTTTAAAGCTGTAATTATGTATGCTGCATTGAGAGAGTTTTTCCTCAGAAAGGCTGTCAATAAATATTTTAAAATAAACAAATAAAACTAAAACCCTTTTGCAGGTTCGCTAAACCAAGGATAACCAGAACAACTCAGCTGGAGTTATAATGATTCCTGAGCGAAGCTGCTTGCCTTAGTTCTCGGAATCATACAAGGCCCGGATTAGGGGCTTGCCTTAAAACTGTGGCTTTGATCAATTTGTTCTCTAGGCACTGCTGGGAGACTCCCCCTAACCCCAAGGTGTGATTTGGCTTCCTTCTGAGCTGTTCGTGTTTTCCCCTTGTGCTCGTCTCGGCTCCCCTGCTCAGCCCTGTTTTCAGAAGCAAAGCTGAGCTTGCAAGTTGTACTCGTTTGTGTGCAGAGGTGTAATACAATAACTCCAGAAGTAACATGGATTTTGTGTAACGTGACTTTAAAAAATAAAATAAAACAAATCAAAATAAAACCTGCGTCCAAGCTTGCCTTGCTGGAGTCTCTGAAGCCGGTCAGGTAATAATATTAAAAATTCCAAAGGCAACTTAAAGTAACTGCTTGCATTCTGCCCCCCTTCCTGCTTTCCTAAACTGTTATTTTAGATCCTCTTGGTGGATCAAAAGCCGAAGAGCCCTTCAAACACTTCTAGATCTTCTGTGTCCCCTTGCTGTTTGTCAGTGTTTGGGATCCTAACAATCTATATATCTCTGCCAAAGGGTTTGTAACCAAGGGACCATTGGGGTTCCTTAACTGCAGGGACGTGTACAGCTCCGTTCTCATGAGTTGCCCTAATCCTTCTCAGTTTTGAAGTGTGGAGGTGGGGGAAAAGGTACGAGGGAAAGAAAAATAAAGTGCTTAATTCCCCCCCCTCACCCCCCACCACCCTCTGGAGCTATTAAATTGCAACTGTTCATACCGAACCACATTGCTGTGCATAGCTGAAATCCTCATAATTGGCCTGAATATGATTAAAGAAATCCCTCAGCCCTGGAGGCTTTTGACTCTGAATAAGTTCAGTTCATTTTGCTGACTGATAAGCGTTGTCACGTTTGATCTAACATCAAAAGTCTAAAGAGAGGGAAAGCAACCCCAAAGTTTAGAATTTGCAGGAGGAGGGGAAGGAGAGGGAGAGGCCGAGAAGAAAATGTGTCGAAGTTATGTGAGACCAAACAATTATACCTTTTCACACTGTACTCATTGAGTAAATAGCAACGGTTTTTGTTTTGTTTTTTTGATCAATGGTTGCCAGTGAAGAGGGAAGGATGGAGGGGGATTTCTTCGATGGTCGGTCCAATTCCATTAAAAGTATATAGCCCATAGTTAAAACAGAAGCACACTGGTGTGTACAGCGATTTATCTCTAATTTTGAGAAGAAGAAGAAAAAGAAGAAGAAGAAGAGGAGGAGGAGGAGGAGGAGGAGGAGGAGGAGGAGGAGTGTGGTGGAGTCTCCTTCTTTGGAGGTCTTTAAGCAGAGGCTTGACAGCCACCTGTCAGGAATGCTTTGATGGTGTTCCCTGCTTGGCAGGGGGTTGGACTGGATGGCCCTTGTGGTCTCTTCCAACTCTATGATTCTATGATTCTAAGAAGAAGAAGAGTTTGGATTTGATATCCCGCTTTATCACTACCAGAAGGAGTCTCAAAGCGGCTCACATTCTCCTTTCCCTTCCTCCCCCACAACAAACACTCTGTGAGGTGAGTGGGGCTGAGAGACTTCAAAGAAGCGTGACTAGCCCAAGGTCACCCAGCAGCTGCATGTGGAGGAGCGGAGACGCGAACCCGGTTCCCCAGATTACGAGTCTACCGCTCTTAACCACTATACCACACTGGCTCCCAATGAGTATAGCCAAAGGTTGTGGCTGCTATCTCTGGAGACACAAAGAGAAGCAACCTCTGTCCCCTCTTACTGAGACTATTTGTCTCTGCCTTCGCGGAACAGCTCACTGACCCTTAAACTGACAGGGTGGTACTGCTTGCATGAAAAGTGTGAGCCCAATGGTGCTTCTGATAAAACATGGAAGGGTCTTGGGAAATGACACTGAGGACTAAAAAAACAAGAAATGACTGGGGCCTTGATTTTTTTTTAAATTTAGTGTGCCAAGGAAAATTTCCTTTGCCAGTAAGCCTTAACATTTAGCTTGAGATACAAGAAGGGCGATAACAAAAGAATTGTTACCAGCTGAAGTGAAAACGATGCTAACAGCAACATCTCTTTATATACAGATGGCATAGTCTTCGTGATTTCTCCTAACAGTTCCTAAATCTTTATTTGGCAGTTTTCACTAGTCAACACTTGAAAAAGAAATGAAAACTTTGATGTTTGCTTCTCCAGCACAATCATCTAGGATGTTGTTATTTGGCATCAATACATAATTGTTTCTTTCTACTTTAGCTTTCTTTCTCCATCCATTTGGATTGCAAGCTAGGAGGGAGTTTCACTTTATGCATTAAAATTTGTGTAGGGATGGCAGGATGTTTTTGCAGAGAGGGAGGGAGGGAGGGAGGGAGCCTGGATTAGAGGAAAACAAATTATAGCAGGTGACTATAAAAAAGCTGCCCTGGGAATACAGGAAAAGTGAGGTAAAAACTGAGCTTGGAACTCCACAACTATTGCTGCAAAATATTTTCGTGGAGGGAAAATCCTCCACATTCACAGCCCCAAAGTGCACGCCATGAGTACTATCAGACCAATGAATACGTTTCTGAGCACAATTCAAAGTGTTGGTGCTGACCTTTAAAGCTCTAAACGGCCTCGGTCCTGTATACCTGAAGGAGCGTCTCCACCCCCACCGTTCAGCCCGGACACTGAGATCCAGCGCCGAGGGCCTTCTGGCGGTTCCCTCACTGCGAGAAGCAAAGCTACAGGGAACCAGGCAGAGGGCCTTCTCGGTAGTGGCGCCCGCCCTGTGGAACGCCCTCCCAGCAGAGGTCAAATAGATAAACAACTACGGTATCTGACATTCAGAAAATACCTCAAGGCAGCCCTATTTAGGGAAGTTTTTAACCTGTGATATTTTAATGTATTTTAATATCTGTTGGTGGCCGCCCAGAGTGGCTGGGGGGACCCGGCCAGATGGGCGGGGTACAAATAATAAATTATTATTATTATTATTATTATTATTATTATTATTATTATTATTATACCGTGTCTTTCCAATAAATGTGAAGTGTCTTCACAATAAACAGCAGTTGCCTCGTCCCTGAGGACCCCTACCCAGGAGCAAGCCCCAGGGGAAACACTCAGTCCTCAGGAACCATACTAGGATTGTTCTGGAACTTTCCTGAGATATGACTTTAACTTTCCTGAGATGGGACCTTGGCCTACTCCCTGCCTCTCTCAGCCTAGTCTACCTCACAGGGTTGTTGTTGGCAGCGGCAAAAGTATGGCTCATTATCTCATAATTTCCCTTTGTAGCTGGAATATGGCAAATCTGATTAGATTACTCAGGGGCTTTCTGCAGTGAAGTTTAACTGAGGGGGACGGACATCTTTCCCATACTTTCCATAGCTGATTTAGTTATGTGCGTGCGTGTGTTTTTAAAAAATAAGTAAATAACTAACTTATGAAAGTTATTTATACCTCAGTACTGACTGTCCTGAAAATGCCTGTCCCTTTGGAAATATGATTCAGATGCTCTGAACCGAAGAAGCATTTTCCTTTTTCCTGTGTTAAATATGAAACAAAAGACAACTGCAAAACACCTCATTAAAAAGTATTCCTTTGTTTTCCCCACTCCGCATGTTTGACAAAATAAATTATACAGTCATGGCAGTTTTTCCTATGTAGGTGGTCCATTTTATGAGCTGGCCTTATCGTGACCTCCCAAATACATCAACATTTATTCGATCAGTTCCTTAAAAAAAAAAAAAAAAAAAAAAAAAAAAAGTTAGAAGGGGGAGTGTCCATGCTGTTGCATTATCAGCAATTTCAGCATGTCTGTTTAAAAAAAGATTACACGTGCCATAGCTAAATGCTTCCCCTCAAGGGGACGGAGAGTTCATTTGGTTAAAGCTAATTCTGCATGCCTCTTTGGCACCCAGGTTTTGGGCCGATGAGCCTATTGTTTAATTCCGCTTCCATAACACCCGCTTCCAACTATGCGCATACAGCCCTTTCCCACATTCAACTGAATGCCCTGCTATTGATGGACAAGGCTGGAGGGGGCATGCCAATGGCTGGGGGCTTGGCTGGCCTTTCTGGCCCCGCCAATTCACTGAGCACATGGGCACTTCATCAGGAGCAGCCTTAAGTGTTTGATCAAGCAAGCATTTCTTTAGTCAATGACTGATGATTTGTATATATGCTAGTATTTTGTACTGTATTTGTTAGAAAATGAATTTTATAAAGAATAAATTGCATGGGGGGGGGAGAAACCCAGTGGTGGAGCTTCATGCTCTGGCACCGGGGGCAGAGAGCAGGCAGGGGCATGGCTGGCATGCGTCCCAGGGGCGTGGCGTGCGACCTGGGGGCATGGCGCACCGCCTACAGGGGTGTGGCGCCCAGCGCGTGCGGGGGATCAGCCGCGATGGCACCCCACCGGGATCGTGGTACCGGGGGCGGTACGCTCCCCCGCCTCCCTCTTCCTCTACCAGTGGGGAAACCTATGTCATGCAGTGCAATCTTGTGACTCCAATTAAGGTCCCAGAAACGCTGAATTAATTTGTTAACTCCCTTTAAAAGTGAGCATCTCTGTGTCTTAGAGAGGATGGGTGGAAGTTGTTTTGCTATTGTTTGCTGAGTGTGGACAGTTTGTGAGGACAGGCAAGCAATGGACTGATAATTTAAGCCCTGCTACGAAGGAGGCTTTGAAGCAAGAAGCAAAAAAAAGACCTTCTCTTGGGCTCAAGGGAGAGAAATGCACTGTATTGGACTTGATATGCATAAATACTTCTGCCTGCTAATAGCTGCCATCCTGCAAGCAAAGAGTCATCTTGAAAGTCTTGTATGTCGAGTCTACTTCATCACTCGGGCTTCGAGTGTGAAACCTCTGCATCACTCTGCAAGACTCAGAGAAATTCGCATTATATGCGAATGAGCCAACAAAGCTGATTCGCCATAGATGATGCTTCCATGTCATCCAGCGTTTACATTTGCACTTTCAGCTGCAATTCCATATATTAATTCACAGATCAACATTGGTACCGCCAGCTTGTCAGTGCATGCACCATCACTCAAACCTCCCCTGCTCCCCCCCCCCTTGATTATTTGCAATAGTCCACTGGCTTTCTGAAGCGGGGAATGCTAGTAAACTGATATTGACAGCTTCCTCTTTGGAATTTTTTTTCAGTACAGACTTGGATATTACAATGGATGTGATTATAGCTACAGGAGGGCTGCAACTCAGACTACCTGGGCAGGAGATGCTGGGGAAGATGAAAGGGAAGCAATACATTGGCATTTCGTTTCCAAAGTTGCACACTGATGCCCATGTGCACTGGAGGCATGATCCCCACCTCAAATACTGCATTTAATATCTAGAGCTCCTGGGAGAGGGAGAAATCTATTAGGCAGACATTTCAAAAGTCCCCGAAAGACAAAATAGGCACAGTGTTTTGCCACTCGTAGGGCTGTTGAATAGGAATAGTTGGAGCATATGCAAGGGTCAGTTGAGTACAACAAACTTTCCCTACTGCAACTGTTGCATTGAATTGCTTTGTTGCCCTAATGCTAGTGGATAGAGAATGCTGGATACAACCAAATCCTTTTAACAGTATGTTTTTAAGATTCCTTATTGTCTGCTTGAATTTTGTGTGCGTGTAAGTTTGTGTTCGTTTTGCTCTTCTCGTTCTCTAAAGGAAACATTCTTGCCTCTAATAGCTTCCTTGAATCTGTTCCTTGAAACTTATTGGCATCTTCTTGGTACATTTCCTGATCTGCGATACATATTCCAGCCAAACTTCTATTATTGTGGCTTTGAATAACCCCCAAACCTTTGCTTTTCAGTTTTAACCAGTTTCCATATATTTTGTTCGACGTTTCCTCTTTTGACGTCAAATGTGACTCGATACATTTCCACTTACATATATGTTGGATTTGTTGGGATCGTGGCCATTGTTTTCAATCAGTTCAACAATACATCTCACTGAACCAGCCTCTGCATCAGCCAACCATACCTGTGCTCTAGGTGTGATAAAGGTAAAGGTAAAAGGACCCCTGACCGTCAGGTCCAGTTGCGGACGACTCTGGGGTTGCGGCACTCATCTCGCTTTACTGGCCGGGGGAGCCAGTGTACAGCTTCCGGGTCATGTGGCCAGCATGACTAAGCTGCTTCTGGCGAACCAGAGCAGCGCACAGAAACGCCGTTTACCTTCCTGCCGGAGCGGTACCTATTTATCTACTTGCACTGCGTGCTTTCGAACTGCTAGGTTGACAGGAGCAGGGACCAAGCAACGGGAGCTCACCCCATTGCGGGGATTCAAACCACCGACCTTCCAATCGGCAAGCTCTAGGCTCTGTGGTTTAACCCACAGCGCCACTCGCGTCATACCTGTGCCCTAGGTGTGATATTAGAGTGTGAAAGAACCTTGGCAATTGTCTCTAATATGTATAGGATATTTTTTAAAGATAACTACACAACATATTAGTCTTTAGCTTATATGTAATTAACCGAGGTCTTTCTCTGCTTCTCTGCTGTATCAGATAAATCTAAAGAATGCACCTCACTGGGTCTGTTGCTGATAATTCTTTTCTGGTTCAGTGATTCTAGAGCAACATTACCTCCCCCTTTTAAGTCTTGAAATTCAGGAATGTGGTTTAGGGGGAGTCTGTTCCTAGGGTATGTGTTTGTAGGGAAACCTCAGTTCTGTAGCACAGATTCTGCGCAGGTGTAAATCAGCAAAGCTGCACTGAGAGTCAATGCTTTTTACATCAGCAGAAAATTCAGCCTGTAATAGTTCTTTTTTTCTTCCTGTTATTAAAGAGGAACCATCTTTATAGGCTTTTAAAAAGTGTTTCATATCCTCGAGTTTCAAGAGAGCAATTCAACACTTGAGTACACTGGAGCACTTAAAACAAAGTAAAGTAACAATGCCTGATAATCGACATGAAAAATGTTTGCAAGGAGAAAACAGAATGTTCAAATTGACACCAAATATTGAAATGCCTCGAAGTGGGGGAGGAAATATAACTGGGCTGTTTTTATGTTCCAATTGAAAGCAGAAGAATTCATATTCCACTTTCTAACTCTTCCCAACTGTCACTATTCATGCTATGATAATGTTGTGCGAGGAGACCTGTGCCGACTTTGGCCTTCATGTGATCTGCAAAGACTACTGGGGCTGTCATTGCCCAATGATGCAATTTCGCTTGTTCATGGTAAAATTCTGGCCTTGTGATGGAGTGCTTGTAATTCAGTTAGCTCCATCGTGCTCATTCAGAGAAGTGATTTTGAATTTTTGATAGCATAAGCTGCATGGAACTAATTTGGGTTGGCTTATTTTGAGTTTGTGCCCACACAACCACATTCGTTTCTTTAAAGGCGAGCCAGAGGTCAGCCCACAATTCTGATGAAGCTGAATGTGACATGCCCTGACTTGCAACTGGGCTTCCCCAGAGTAAATGAAGCTACTCACCCACTACTTGTTGAGTACTGTGGGCTCTGCGTATGTTTGGTTTCGGACATCGCCAGACCTCTATGCAGGGCCTATTTGCGTGAATTGCGAAATAATCTCAAGAGCAACAATGGACTCATTTATTAATGAAATATTATGAGGCCATTACAAGACCAGGAATCTGCAACACTCAAAGCCAATCTCTGCAATGTTGCTACAGGTGGGATAAATTATAATAATCACATGACTCATGCAAACGTTTGATTATATGATTTAACAAAACCTGTCATATTTATATGCTTATTAATTTCCATGGGTGAGGTGTTGGTGGTTTTCTGGAAGGGGGTGAGGCTCCAACTCATTCCTTGACCTTTGACCTTTTCCTGCCTTTTCACCCCAACATGCATTCCCTTTGCTTTAGCCCTCCCCCAGTTTCTCCCATCAAATTCTTAGTGCCTATCCATACAAAACCACCTCTCTCCATTCTTCCCCCGCCTCTCTGCCATCCCATCCACCACTGCTGTGGCACAGCAAGGGTGTGCAGTGAAATTTTTTCATAGGGGAACCGTTAGGGCCAGAAGGCACCAGCTTGTGAGGGCAATTGGGTGGGCATGTCGTGAACATGATGTCGCACACATGAGCATTGTGCCTCCCTCAGTAAGTGGGGCAGAAGCTTCCTGGGTGTTGGAAAGGAGGTGCCAGACCTCTGACAGGATCCTGGACCCCTCCTGCCTCTTGGACCCGTCAGAGCTTTGTGCCTCCCTCTGTAAGCTGGGCAGAAGCTGCCCGGATTTGGGAAGGAGATGCCAGGGGAATATTTAGAGGACAAGTCTAGTTCCCCATGTCCAATGACTGCATGCCACTGCTAGCTAGCACCAGCCTTGGACTGCCCCAAGCTGCCCCAAGTGGTAAATGCAGTGATATAAAAACATAGCTGTCAACCCTCCCTTTTTTTGGGCGGGAAACTCCCTTATTCCAATGCCGTTTCCCGCTGCTATCCCGGATTGTTGATATCCCTTAAATTTCCTGGATTTCAAAGGAAGCACCTCCTCTCCCTCCCTGCCAGCCAGGGAGGCTCCTCAGCTGCGTTGCTCGGCTGCCAATAAGGAGCCTGAGACCGACTGGGGGTGGAGCTTGCATGCCTTGTACAGCCAGACCCTCACGCCCAACCAGACAGACAGCCTGCCTGCCGTCTACGCGCTCGCTCTTTCGCTCACCCGTTCACGCGCAGCCTCTGGAGCGCAGGGTGGCGAGGCTACTTGGTGCCATTGCACCGCCCTCGCGGCATCCCTTATTTTCAAATCCGAAAGTTGACAGCTATGATAAAAAAGGGATGTGATTGTGACAGGAGTGAGCTTGACAATGATCCCCTTTCTCCATCTTTCCAGAGCCTCTTCCAGCCTGAAAGGCTGCTCATTGATTGGAGAGATGGGACATCAGAAGTGCCCCATTCTTTCCCTCTTTTTGCTCCCTAAGCTAGGTCCCTGGAGGGAGGTGGAAGCAAAGTGCTTTCTGAAATGGTTGAAGTAATGGCAGTTCACTGAGAGCTATCCAAGCTGGACAGTGTCCTCTGCCGTACGTGCAAACTGATATATCAGGTGAGATTAAGGAGGGATGCAGACATTAGCAGGCAATAGGTGGGAGCAGATTGTCAGGAATAGGAGTCATATGGGGAATAATACATACTGGGGTCTCATCTTGATGGCATAACCACTTCTTTTCCCTCCAGATCTCCTCTCGTTGGGGATTAGCAGCCACAGGTTTTACATTTTAAAAACTACCCTGTTTCCCCCTTTTTAATACGTAGTCATAAAGTAAGCCATGGCAGGGTTTTTGTACCTTTGTGAGAAGTAAGACGTACTCCAAAAGTAAGCCATGGTGCCGCCATTGTTCCCGTCGCCTCCTCAGCCCCTCCTGCGTGCGCAGGGAGCCAGCGAACCAGTGAGAGGCACGGGGGGGGGGGGAACGTGCCTCTTGCGGAGTTCTGCCCCACCTGCTCAGCGCGCAGGGGGAGGCTGTACCGTACCATAGTGACGTAATAAAAATAAGACATCCCCCGAAAATAAGCCACCCTGTGTTTTTTTGAGGGAAAAAAAATATAAGACGGTGTCTTAAAAAGGGGGAAAGACGGTATATTTCCACAAATGCAGACTAGGTACGGTACTGAGCTAACCTTCTGTAGATGTTTCTGTTTTGTTGCTCTATATCCTGTGGCTTCATATTATTATTATTATTATTATTATTATTATTACTTGCTGGTTGCTTTATAAACTGTTTTCAAAATTGCTTTTCTTTTGCTGTTTCTGTCAATATATACCAGTATATATTGACACACACACACACAGAGAGAGAGAGAGAGAGAGAGAGAGAGAGAATATATATATATATTGACTATATATATATATATTGACTATATATATATATATTTGTTTTTTCATATAATGTTTCCAAATTTAAATTGATTGTAAGCTATCTTGGGTTTTTAGACCCGAAGATTGAATTTTTAAAAAGAAAACATTTAGTAAATAAATAAAGGTCTCAGCAGTTTTTGTTGTGCATTATCATAGATAAACACTGAAAAATAAACTATATTTGTGACAGTACTCATTGGAACAGAGTACTGCTACCTCTTCCTTCTTTTTCTTTTCTGCCCATGGCAGCCATTTTGTGCTGGCACACACAGCACTTTTAACAAGATACAACTATCGGCACTTCATTATAGATATTTTTGTGTCAGAGAAAGCTCTGTCTAAACTGCATTGAAATGTATGGAGGGACCACCGAAGCAAGGGTTCCTTTGTAGAGTATGCTATCTTTTGTAGGGAGGAATTTGGTGGAAACATATATTTTTTTCCTTTAAAAAATATGATACGAATGGATACTAACTCCTTTGTTCTTGGCTCGATTTCTTGCTCTGCGTTTGAGTTACCACTGCTATTGTTTTGTTTTGGTCCAGTATACGTGAAGGAGCATCTCCACCCCCATCGTTCAGCCCAGACACTGAGGTCCAGCTCCGAGGGCCTTCTGGCGGTTCCCTCACTACGAGTAGCCAAGTTACAGGGAACTAGGCAGAGGGCCTTCTCGGTAGTGGCACCTGCCCTGTGGAACGCCCTCCCACCAGATGTCAAAGAGAAAAACAACTACCAGACTTTTAGAAGACATCTTCCCTGTATAGGGAATTTTAATGTTTGACAGACTATTGTATTTTAATATTTTGTTAGAAGCCACCTAGAGTGGCTGGGGCAACCCAGCCAGATGGGCAGGGTATAAATAATAAATTATGATGATGATGATGATGATGATGTCTTATCTTAGCACCGTAAGCTTTGTTCGTTGCAAAAAGAAGATGGTTTGAAATGGTGAAGCTCCATGAAATTGTGTACGAGCAGCAGAGTAAGTAAGAACACATTGGGATAAAACGAGGAAGCAAGAGTCTGTGATTGCATCCTACCTGTCACCAAGGTAATGCTGTTTTCTGGGCTCCAACCAGGGACCATATTAACAATGGATCACCTTCCCAGTCTTTGTGTCTCTCACTCATCACGTTTCGTCGGGCAATTTATATCGGTCCTTGCAACACTCAGCACTACTCCTGGGCAGGATCAAGTCCACTGTATTAAATTGTGCAACACTGTATCCTGTTGCACGCATGAACTGGGGGTTTCACTATTTTGCCTCGGCTAAATTGGAATCCCTAATTGTAAAATGTTTTCCCGTTGGGAAGGCTTTTTCATAAACATGACTCGTAAAATGTGACTCACCGTTCAGAATAAATGCGGTAACAGTTACACTATGGTCTAATATGCATTTTGTTTAACTTTATGTGACACAGTATAGCTGTTAGGATGTATGTTTAATTTAGGTTCCCAAAAGCGTATTAATTACGATGGTTATTTCGTCTTATATAAATAACGCAAGGCTATTAAAATGTGTTTAATGAGGATAGGCAATATTATAAAAGACATGGCATATAAACTACAACACTGTGTAAGACCAATAAATAAATGCCAACCAGTTCTAAAATATATAATTATGGGAGGTTGGCCACTATGTAATTGACAATTGTTAATCTTTAGGTAGGTTTTAATAATCACTTGATAATTATTCAACCTACAATAATACTGCAGATCAAGTCTAAATTCTGGTTCCTTTTCCCCACTTGATATTTTGCACATTAACCATACTATGGGGAGTTGTGCAGCTGAAGTGTTGAGACTTATATAATCTGAATAGGCGCCTTAATTAACTGTGTTTTCCTTGGCATTGGAAGGAAGAAACACAGTGTCATGGATCTGAACAGAAGCCCCCAAAGTTTATTGACAAATGAAAAAGCAGGCAGGTTCATGAACCGTTCCTGGCTGTTTTTGCTGGCACAGAGTACAGCTGTTGTGATTAGAATTAGAATATTATGGGTGGAAGAAGGCCTGCAAAGAGAACACTCTGCTTTCTAGAAGAACACATTGGGGTAAAAAGAAGCAGAAAGAGTCTGAGAGCCAGTGTGGTATAGTGGTTAAGAGTGGTAGTCTCGTAATCTGGTGAACTGGGTTCGATTCCCCGCTCCTCCACATGCAGCTGTTGGGTGACCTTGGGCTAGTCACACTTCTATGAAGTCTCTCAGCCCCACTCACCTCACAGAGTGTTTGTTGTGAGGGAGGAAGGGAAAGGAGAATGCTAGCTGCTTTGAGACTCCTTCAGGTAGTGATAAAGTGGGATATCAAATCCAAACTCCTCCTCCTCCTCCTCCTCTTCTTCTTCTTCTTCTTCTTCTTCTTCTTCTTCTTCTTCTTCTTCTTCTTCTTCTATGAGTACAGTATATATTCTCCGTGTATTACTGGTTAGGTTCCATCTCATGCATCTTGTTGCATATCACACTTCACCTCTTTCAATATACTCCATTTCTGAATAGCATTTTATGGCTTATGTGTATGCAAACTTTAACTTCTAAATGTTTGAATATCTGGGCTGCTTGTCATGTATAGGGTAGTGGGTGGTGCTGTGGTCTAAACCACTGAGCGTCTTGGGCTTGCCGATCGGAAGGTCGGCGGTTCGAATCCCTGTGATGGAGTGAGCTCCCGTTGCTCTCTCCCAGCTCCTGCCAACCGAGCAGTTTGAAAGCACTCCAGTGCAAGTAAATAAATAGGTACTGCTGTGGCAGGAAGGTAAACGGCATTTCCATGCGCTCTGGTTTCCGCCACGGTGTTCCGCTGCATCAGAAGCAGTTTAGTCATGCTGGCCACATGACCTGGAAAGCTGTCTGTGGACAAACGCCAGCTTCCTCGACCTAAAGCAAGATGAGTGATGCACCCCATAGTCACCTGTGACTGGACTTAACCATCCCTCCAATGACTCTAGCACTAAACCAGAAAGGGTGGAGAGGAGAGACCATTTGTATGGATTTAGATTGTGGATCGGAAGGTCGGTGGTTTGAATCCCCGCGATGGGGTAAGCTCCCATTGCTCTGTCCCAGCTCCTGCCAACCTAGCAGTTCGAAAGCACGCCTGTGCAAGTAGATACAGTAAATAGGTACCACTGTGGTGGGAAGGTAAACGGCGTTTCCATGCACTCTATTTTCCGTCCTGGTGTTCCATTGCGCCAGAAGCGGTTTAGTCATGCTGGCCACATGACCTGTCCAGGGGTCCTTTACCTTTTTACCTTTACCTCAATATATAAAAACTACATAAAGCAGGCTACGGCCATGACATCTCATGCCTCCCAGGCTATAGTTCTTTTTTAAATACTAAAAGTGCAGTTGGTCTCCACTTCCATAGGGCCAAGACTGTAGCCCAGCTGTTGTTTGGAGTTGTGATTTGGGGATGGGGGTGGAACTGACAGAGGTAAAAGGGGGTTTTCTGACAAGAACCCATCCACACCATATGGGACAGCTGCATATTCCTGCATTGTCAGGGGTTTGGACCTAGGTGATCCTCAGGGACCCAACTCTACAAAGTCTATGTTTCTATTTAAAGCACATGGCTTCCATTAAAGAACCCCGAGAACTGTGGTTTCTTAAGGGTGCTGGGAATTGTAGCTGTGTGATGGGTAAACTACAGTTCCCATGATGGTTTGGTGGAAGCCAAGGGCTTTAAATATATGGTGTGGAGGCGACTGACTTTTTGGAACGCTTAAATGGGTAGGGGCACTGGCGGATGAAGGGGGTGCGGTGGGTGCGGTCTGCCCCGGGTGTCATCCCTGAGGGGGGTAACATCGCCGCCCCGCCCCTGGGATGCTTGAGGGAGGCGGAGCCCCCCTGGGATGCTCGCCCTGCCCCCGCAAGCAGCTATCCGCACCCCCAACGGGCAGCTAGCTCCACCTCTCGGTAGGGGAGGGCACTTCCAAATCTTGAGGCAGATTTGAGCATTTATCTGGTAGACTGATAGGTGTTCTGTTATAATTCTGCATGAAAGGAAAGGATGAGTCTGTTACTAGAAGGGTAGCCTTTATTTTTATTTTATTTTTTAAAAAAATGTAATCAAAACAAGAGCACAGATCATCCCAGAGTGAGTTTGGGCTGGATGTATAATTTTGTACATCTTGCATTATGCTTCATGCTATCTGTAACATTTTCCATCTTGTTTGGGGCCTGTTACCCATTTCACAAAGGGCTTTTCTATGACCATATAAATAAATCTGATAAAATCTGATCTTCAACTTTAATTATTCCTCACAACCGGATTGTAACTTAATCTAAGATATTTCATAGCAGCAGTGCCGCAACCATTTTGGGGAGGGGGGGGGAGGATAACACAAACAAATACAGTAGTAACTTATCCACAGATGGGTGAAGCAGTCTGTTCTTAGTCTGCATCATTTTCACATGTGTCGATCCATAAATCTGTTCTGTCCTGTTTCTACATTAGTCTGATTTTTTTTTATTAAAAAAAAATCCACACAGAAGAATGTGCACTTTAATAAACATGTTCGAAATGCATTTCCTTTCAAAACAACACAGCTTAAAGATATTTCAATGCACGTTTTGAACCAAGAAATGCATTTCTTTGCCAAATAAAATAATAATGCGTCTGTCCTGCTATCCTTGCATGGCACTAACCCCCCCCCCAAAAATAATGATAATAGTAATAGTAATAATAATAATAATAATAATAGTAATAATAATAATAATAATAATTCTGGTTTATAGACTGATTGAGGAAAGATTCTTACATCATTAGCCCGTGAGAATGACTGCTGGTGTTTAAAATAAAATGTTTGTCAAGCAAATAAGATCACTGGATTTTAAAAGAAACACACACACACACACACACACACACACACACACAATGCACACGAAACCCCTGCAAATGGTTACAGTCCAAATTGTGCTGGGATGATTGCCAGGGGTTACATTAGCAGATGAAGAAACACTATACCTTAGTCCAGGAAGTGCAGGTTAGATCAGGTCATCTGGTATCAGAACGTACAAAGACCGTATTTTTCAAGCATCCTTAAACCCACCATGATAGTGCATATGTGGGGATGACAAAAACCAATACGCCATTAAATGCCAGGACTGTATCAAACCAGGACTGAGAAGACCCGGGTTCAGATCCACACTAACCTATGAAGCTCCCTGGGTGACCTTGGAGCAGTCACTACCTCTCAGCCAGGGGCGCCAACTGTAAGGGGCCCTGGGTGTTCAGCATCCGTGCTGTAGAGCTTCCGACACAACTTCTGTTGCCTCGCAAAGCAGCAGAATTTGCGACTGAGGCCTCGCGGGCCCTTGGAACCTGACTTCTGTTGCCACCGGAAGGCAAGTTCCAAGGGTGCGTGATGCAATGGCATCAGGCCAAGGGAGCCGGTGTTTGCCCACAGACAGCTTTCGGGGTCATGTGGCCAGCATGACTAAACAGCTTCTGGCACAACGGGACACCGTGATGGAAACCAGAACACACGGAAATGCCGTTTACCTTCCCGCCGGAGTGGTACCTATTTATCTACTTGCACTGGCCTGCTTCCGAACTGCTAGGTTGGCAGGAGCTGGGACAGAGCAACGGGAACTCACCCGGTTGTGGGGATTCAAACCGCCAACCTTTTGATTGGCAAGCCCAAGAGTCTCAGTGGTTTAGACCACAGCGCCACCCACATCCCTTTACCTTTTCATATATTAAGGAGAAGTGAAAAATAATTTCCAAGTATTGCAGGGCTCTCACTTGTTCCAACAGATGACCATCCGCCTACCGCTTGGAAATGGATCTGCATCTGAAGAAAGCCAAGTTTTTAGGTCCATCATAATTTATAGTCTACTTTTCACTGTTGTAGCATAAAGACGATTGCTTTAAAGCCAGTCTAAGACTGACTTTTAAGGTAGATAACAATACAGCGTCTTCTGCACACACTAATATACTAATGGACGTGCTTTCTAGTTTAGGGGCATGGATCTCAGGTGAATGTGATCTTGAATACCAGATCATGCAAGAGCAGATCAAACAAAGGAGGAGTCAGTAAGAACATCCTACACACAGAGACACAGACACACCGATGCAACAATATTCTTTGTAAGCCGACCTCTTGGGCCACATCTGAGTCGCAAAGATGTTGTTGCGTAGAAGCACCTAATCAGAAATAGCAGGTATTTGTCCATTTGGCAGCCCCCACTGGTTCCTTCCACAAACAATCACATGGGACTATGTCAAAGGCTGGCTTTAAAACAGCAAAAGCTAAAATTCACCTCTAGGCAACTTACAACCCAGTTGTAAGAGGAAGTGCCAAGGCTTTGACTACCAATTCACCTCTGCCAGGAGAGATAAATCGAAGCAATGGAGGTTCCTTCCTTAAGAACGACCTGTTCCAAAACCAGGATATTTGAGTTGAGTCTTCAGTCTAATAGTTTAATTTATGACTTGTGTGTGTATATAGCATAAATCTTACTAATTACTGGTCATAAGTGAATTGGCTGATAATTACCAGGTTTCACCCAGTTTCCATATATATGAATTATTTTAGGTTTACTTCAGCTTACCAGTATTCTTCATTGGTTTTTCCGTAGCTGTTAGCCAGTGTGAGCTGACCATTAGCACTTCAGGAAGGAGACCGTTGAATCCTGGCGCTTTTCCTGACTTTAAATATTTTATCAGATTTTAAATTTCCAGAGGTGTGACACTGGGGATACAGATGAGTATAGCTGAAGATCAATGAAATTTATCTCGAGCTGTGGAAAGCCAGAAAGTGGCTGAACTATCACAGTGTGACTTCTGCTATTAGAAACTCACAATATTTGCTAGTCCTGTGTTCAACGTGGGCAACAAGAATAGGTGAGCGCAGCAGGAACAGACAGGCTACCAACCAGCATGTGTTGACTGGTTGGTTGGATAGATAGATGCATTCAATGGATATTTTGCTCTACCCTTCAAATTTGCTACTTTAAAGGCAATTTTCAAAATGTTATACCATCACAAGTGCCATAAAAAGAGGGCCAGGATCCAAAGAGCTGCTTTCAAGTTTTACCTATCCAATGGTAGGTATTGTCCTCCTTTCTAAATACACAAACATGGGCGATCAAGAGCCAATAACCTTGGAAACAAAATGAGCTACACAGGGAGTTATCATATGCAGTGGCGGAGCTTCATGCTCCGGCACCGGAGGGCGGAGAGCAGGCGGGGGTGGGGCTGGTGCACGTCCTGGGGGTGGGGCGGAGAGCAGATGGGGGTGTGGCACCCAGTGCGGGTGGGGGGCAGCCACGATGGCATCCCACCGGGATCGCGCTGCTGGGGGCGGTGCACTCCTCCCGCACTCCTCTTCCTCCACCAGTGGTCATATGTTGGCCCATGTAGTTCAGTATCAGGCCCACTGGCTAAATTCAGCCTGCCAAGCTTCCCCCATTTGGCCCATGAAGCACTCTCTCTCCCCCCAAAACACACCCACCTGCTCCATACCTGATGTGACGTCGAGTACGGGCGTGTAGAGATGCAGCTGAATCCTGCGGCTGGAGAACAGAATACAGTTCCCTGCACATCAGCTGATTGCTGGGAGGTTGAATTCTGCTTTGTGAAGTGTTTGGGTGTGGAAGAGCTAAGTAAGGATGGTTGGGGAAAAGTCGAGCGCCACATTACTGGCAGCGAAAACGAAGGCTTTGTCGCTGCTTGGCTAGTCCACCCCCCCAAGTAACACTAGACACCTGTCCTTTAAGGAGGCCTTTCCTGCCTTGGCAAGTTCTAGAGCTGGTATGAATATATATATATATATGAAGAGTGGATATTAGTTAACACTGTTAAATTAAATCTGATTTAGAAAGGAGAGGCTGTCATCATGTGCACGGTGGAGAAAATAGGAAATAAAGGAATGCAGACCAATTTGAGGGCATGTCTGAACTTCCCGGGAAGGCACTGCCATCCCACTAGTCAGGTGGGAAAGTGCAGCAGATGAAAAGATGGTCTTTGTTTCCACATTCCAGGGTTGGCAACGAGTGTTTGGAAGCACGTCTCCAAGTGCATTTGTGTATTGTGGAAACTTGTTGCTGTCCTTTCTTTTAAAAAATTCATTTCTTTCTTTCTTTCTTTCTTTCTTTCTTTCTTTCTTTCTTTCTTTCTTTCTTTCTTTCTATAAAGAACGATATGCCTGTTCCAGTACACCCTTTAAAATATCATAACAGACTTCTTTAAACATTAGCATTCAAAAGTCTTTGGCTGGAACAATAGGAAAAGTTCAAAGTTCATCCCATAATCATAAGCAGACATCTTTCTCCCTCCCTCCCTCCTCCCTCCACCCACTCCCCTTTCTTCCCTATCTTTGCAGAGTACAGACTTAAGTATCTCTCTCCCCCCCCACTCAACCCTCACTCCTCTTCCTCAAGATGATCTCTCATTTCACAATGCATTGTTTTGTCCACAGCTAACAACTTTTGGTTAGGTTTCTGACATTCCTTTAAAAAAAAGTAAAAGAAATTGAAGCAAGAGATTTAGAAGCTCAGACTTCGAACGCTCCAGCTTACTCAAAGCATATGTTAGCTTGTGGGGACCTCACAACCACACTCCGAGGCGAAACTCTTGCCAAATCACGTTATGCTACCAGAGCTGCTTATTTGAATTTTCCCAGTGAGGCTCATGCAGTGTGCTGTGTGCTGTGTGCAGAGGAGCTTGTAAGACTCTGTCCCTTCCACCACACAAAGCCCTGCCCACTCTGTCTTTTGCAAAACCAAACATTCCTTCTCGTAATCCGCAGTTTGATATCTGCTCACTTAACACCATTGTGTTGGGGTTTTGGTGTGTGTTTTTTTTTTTGACAGTGTGCTTTCCTGATGAAATCAGTCCCCGTTTCAAAACAAAACAAAACAAAAAAGTTCGAGGCACGCAATAAACATTGGACTGCAGGTACAGCTGACTTGCATCGAGCTACGTGGCTTTGCTTTCGGAGGCGGCATAGACAGCCGCACGCTGTGCCTGTAACTCTGCAGTTTGAAATCCGAGCACAGTAGCCTTCAGAGACCAGAGCTATGCTAAACTAACTCTCCATGCTTTGGTTCTCAGGCAATGGAATGTTTCTCCGCTCCATCCCCCCCCCCCCAATTTCATTTTACTGCTTATTAGCAAATAGGCGTATTATGAATGCCAGCAAGAAAAGGGCTTCTCCGTCCTTGTTTTAAACCAATTTTTACATTGAAACGTGTGTGTTTGTGTGCATGCATGCTTTTTTAAAAAAAGAAAAGATCTGTAACAGGAAAGTAACATCTTGAAAATGCATTTGATTGAACATACATGCCTGAATCTAAGCAGTCCAGGGAGCGTGTATGGGAAAAGGGATTAAAAGGCAGGAGATGCAGCAGGAAGCCAGGGCAATTGCTTTTTCAAGTTCTAGGCATTAGAGGGCAGTTCAAACACTCCAATCAGTTATTTTGTATACGTGGTAGGGCAGCAGAGTGGAGTTCCCATTAGCCCCTATGCCTTTGGATTATTGCAAAGTGAGTATGTACATGCGTATATACATATATACAGACATAAAGGTAAAGGTACCCCTGACCGTTAGGTTCAGTCGCGGCCAACTCTGGGGTTGCGGTGCTCATCTCGCTCTGTAGGCCGAGGGAGCCGGCGTTTGTCCACAGATAGCTTCTGGGTCATTTGGCCAGCATGACTAAGTCGCTTCTGGTGAACCAGAGCAGCGCACGGAAATGCCGTTTACCTTCCCGCCGGAGCGGTACCTATTTTATCTACTTGCACTTTGATGTGCTTTCGAACTGCTAGGTTGGCAGGAGCAGGGACTGAGCAGCGGGAGCTCATGTTGCGGGGAATCGAACCGCCAACCTTCTGATCGCCAAGCCCTAGGCTCTGTGGTTTAACCCAAAGCGCCACCCGCATCCCTATATATACAGACATACATGTGCCTAATTCAGCACAAAGAGAGAAAGCTTGTGCAAAGCACTGACATGTGCAGATCTGCCACGTCAACAACATTTTAAGCTGCTCCATTCTGGGATGGGGGTGGCCTGCATCTCTCCACTGTCTGTGCAGTTTTTTCTGGTTGGGATGTGCGGATGCTCTTTTCCAGTGAATGTATATAGGCTTGCTTCATGCTCATCTCTTACGATTGCTATCAGAAATGGCTCATCTGGTCGGGTGGAGCTGCAATGCTATCTTCCCAGTCAGTGGTGGTGTGTCTTCTGCCAGCACCCGGGGCGGGCACAGGCCAGGGTGCATGCAGGACACACCTAAGGGGGGTGGGCATGCCATGGGAGCCACCCCTGCCCACTGCTGCAAAGCGGGGTGCGCTCACGGCAAGACTTGCAAAAACGGTGAATGAGGAAGTGGGAGAGAAGGTGGGGGTGGAGATTCACTCCGGACAATCAGTCAGGGTGCTGTCAACGGCTTCCAGCTGTTTGCCCAGCAAAGTATAAATACAAGGCAAAGTTTCTTGCAGTCCTTTTTTATTTCAAACTTTACAGAGAGAGGCTATAGAACCCAGCCTCTTAGATAATGGTGTTGTCCTGAGTGATATCCACCCACCCACGTCTCTCCCACTTCCTCATTCGTCATCATCATCATCTCGTCTACGGGTGCTGCTATATGCCCTCTGTCTTTGAGCTTGTTGCTCTCCTACTTTTAAGGCAAGCCGGGTTCTGGGAGATGGAGGTTAAGCCCTGACAGAAATGTGGATAAGCCCTGACAGAAGGCTACCCACACAACAGATTAGGTGGGGGAAATTCTCCTGGACTGTACCACTTTGTGCTGTAGGTAGAGGCAGTGCTTTTTTTCTTTAAAAAATATGTTTAGGGGTACTCTCATTTTGACTCAAGAAAATCACCATTTTATAGTTCAAATCGGGAAAAATAAATACAGTAAATGGACAAAAGTACAAAGAGTCACAAAATGTTTAGGGGTATGTGTACCCCACCCACCCCGAAAAAAAAACACTGGGTAGAGGAATACAATTTGTGTTAACTGATTTTAATATAGTATTTTTAAATTGTTGTAACCTGCCCTGGGACCTCATGGTGAAAGGCAGGGAAGAAACAAACAGAACTAAAGAAATAAATAAATCTCTGCATTAAAAAAAATCAGACAGGTGCTTTGGGAGAAAGAATGAGGAAGATCCCACAATAATAATAATAATAATAATAATAATAATAATAATAATAATTTATTATTTGTACCCCACCCATGTGGCTGGGTCTCCCCAGCCACTCTGGGCAGCTTCCAGCAAACATTAAAATACATTAACACATCACAGATTCAAAACTTCCCTGAACAGGGCTGCCTTCAGGTGTTTTCTAAATGTCATGTAGTTGTTGATCCTTTTAACCTCTGCTGGGAGGGCGTTCCACAGGGCGGGCGCCACTACCGAGAAGGCCCTCTGCCTGGTTCCCTGTAGCTTTGCTTCTCGCAGTGAGGGAACCACCAGAAGGCCCTCGGCGCTGGATCTCAGTGTCCGGGCTGAACGGTGGGGGTGGAGATGCTCCTTCAGGTATACAGGACCGAGGCCGTTTAGGGCTTTAAAGGTCAGCACTATAAGGGAGGAGTCAGACATGAAGCCATAGTGTCCCCCAAGTTCTCTCAAGTTTATGACTGTGAAAGCTAGAAGGCTGGAGTTCTTCCACAGAGCCATGCATGAAATATTGAAATGCAGCTTGCTGAGAAGATGGGTACCAATGAAATTCAGTTACGCTGCAACACCCATGAAAAATCACAAGTAACAGAGCAGAGTGAAAGTGAATGCATTTTAACATTGGCCTATATTTGTGGAAAATATCTTTTTTTCTGTAGATTACATGCATCTCTAGCTGTTACGGAATGTAAACATTTGCTGTAGAAGAGCAAGGTCACCTTGCTCCGAACAGTGAAACATCGAGACTCTGAAATATTCCAACGTATGGTATTAAAGTCAATATCAAAACAAGGCAAATGTTTGCCCTTTTTGTGTCAACAGCTGTGTGTATTCTATTGAAATCTTTCTAAGGGTGTAGTTATACTATAAATGCGCATAGCAACTTGTGACAAATTGGTTAAGTAAAGAATCAGAATTGAGAATCGGAATTATGTATTGTTGATTAACGTTTTGTCATTGCAATTTAGAAAAGAGCAGAGATAATAACGAGACCTTCTCAGCAGGATCTGGTTAAGTAACAACTGCATCCAGACTCTATATTATAGATTAAGGATGAATGATAAACGTAGCCAACCTCCCTCCATCCTTCTCCCTCTCCCCCACAAACAGAATTCATTTCCATTCTCTGGACACAATTGATACTTTAAGAGTACATTCTGCATCTAGAGGAAGGGTTCATTGTAGCAAGGAATTTTATTAAATAATGTAGGGAGGAAAATCATTTTGAGTCTCTCAAGATCAGGCGTAGGCAAGGTTATCCGGCCATGGGCTGGATCAAGCCCACGGAGAGCGTCCGTGGGCCGGACATGTGCAGCGCGATGCCGGAAATCGTGTCTGCGCATGTCTGTGGCGCCGGAAATCGCTTCTGCGCATGCCCAGATGCTGAAAATCGTGCCTGCGCAGAAGCAATTTTTGGCGTCTGGACATGTGCAGACGCGATTTTCAGTATCTGCGCATGCGCAGACCCAATTTCCGGTGCCGCTCACTGAGCAGGGCGGCTCGTGGGCCAGTAAAACAGCCTCCGTGGGCCGGATTCGGCCCATGGGCCAGAGGTTGCCGATGCCTGCTCAAGATGTAACTAATGTGGATAACAAAGAGATGGCTGATGGCTCTAATTCACATCCAGCGACCCTTCCCTTTTTATGCTGGCAACAGCTGTCAGTAAGGTGGGTCAAATCTGTGTGAGATGGTGATTTGGCCAAGGCTGTCTGATTAGCTTCATGCCCGAGTAAAAATTTAGCTCTGAGATGCCATAGTCTACCTCCAAATCTGCCCACTCCACTACAGTCTAGCAAAGGAGGCTGAGCCTGTGACCATTGCCTCAACACTATTGGCACATGCTATATATTTAATTATTTCATGAAATTTATACACTGATTGTTGTTGTTTTGAAAAACGAAAACCTCTCCAAGCGGTTTACGATGACAAAACCCAATGAAATCACCATTAAAATAGTTTAAAACAATTATTAAAACATTCAACAAACTTAAAACCAACAAGAAGCTTTAAAAAAGTTCAAACAAACATCAATGTTCTACGTACGGTATCTTGTTTAGAGAAAAATGTTTTTAGTAGCTGCTGAAAATAGCAGCTGGCGAAGAGCAGAATTCTTTCTAAGGAATATGTTCTTAAAATCTTTCATTACTTCTACAGGCAGCTACACAATTTGAGATCATCTGTGTTCTGAGGTTCATCTTTTATAATAGCAATATGTCTAGTTATAGAATGAATGTCCAGTGTCAAAACAACTCCATTAAATGCAGAGGTAAGCTGGAAAATTCCAAAAAACAATGAGATAATGTTGGGCATTCCACATGTTATGTAGAAGCAAACCCAGGTTTTCTACAAGTGTTCACTTGACAGGGCGCTGCAGTTAGCACTGACTCATATACTCATACAAGAGTATATTTGCAATTGGTCTCATTCACACATTACATTTTTAATTTTTACGTTTAGGAAATCTCAGGTGTGCACCTAAAAGTGAGGAGTTAATGACGTGACCCCGAGAACAATTCCTTTCCAACCTTTGGTAGTATCAGCACTGTGCTACCACATGGGGAAGAAATCACAGAAATCTTTCTCTCCTACACATATTTCATTTTCAGACACACCAAAATTGAAGGTCATTATGAAATGAAATGAGGTGCCGATCAGGTCATTTAATACAGGAATTAGCAAATATCGGATTTTTCAAACATCCCTAGCAAAACACTGTAAGACCCGTTCATTTCAGCAGGGGATATACAAGATAACTTCCCTTGTAAATTATGCCCAAAGTTAGTGTACTGCAAAAGAAAAGAACTGGCTTCTGCTCAACCACTTGGCATTTTAAATTTGCTAAAAAATGTAGCAGCATTTCATTTGGCAACTTCTGTTTTTACCTTTCATTTCAAAATCTCTGTCAAGAACCGAGGAGGCCATTGACACTCAACTGGCTCAACTCCCAAACAATCATTTCTATATTGAGGCTTAAAAAAAGTAAAAAAAAAGTAACTGAAAAACATGGTGATAGACTGAAGAACAATTCTCAGTGTGAAGAAAACTGTTAACAAATGTCCAGAACACATTGCAGAAGCTAAGAATGCACAGCTGGAGAAGTGTACTTGTCTCCAAGCTGTATATTCATAATTTGTGAATTTGGAAAGCGTTGCAACGGCTGAGATTTGCTAGCAGCTGATATGCGCCAGCTTTGCATGTATTTCTCTCCATTCATTGCTGAGCGTTACAGATGTTCTCTCCCGCATGAATCACACCTGCAAGCCTTAAAACAAGTTTTTTTGTTTTATATATAAAAATGGAGTAGCAGATGCACAAGGCTTGAAGGCTCATGAAAAACTGACAGAAAAGCATGCCTTAATTCCACCCCACCCCCCGTTCCAGACATTATTCTTGTGATACCATTGCAATGACCACCAAAGTTTAAAAGTTTTAGCTAATTTTATATTCTAATACAGGCCAGTCCCTTGAGACGAATGGGGGTTTGTTGCACATGTTATGGCCGCTGAGTGGAAGCTGCATTAAATTGTTCCATGTAGCCAGCCATATGTTTGTTCTGACTAGAGCTCAGCCAACATTTCTCATAGGAAATTTTCTGGGGGGGTGGGGAATGCCTAGGATTCTTGTTTTTCTTACCTTAAATAATAAAGAAGGCTACGGTACTTCATAGAATTTTCCCTGAATATGCCCCATCTTTTGTAGCTGCTCTCAACTCCCTGCCCCCCAAAACTAATATGCAGTGCCCCAAAATGGTGCCAAGGTATGGGCTGTAGTGGATGATACAAAATGGTGGCCAGGCCACCAAAGCGGTTTCAGCTTATGCGGCACTCCTAGGAGAGCTGCGTGGCTCGGGCATGCTGCAGGGAGTGCTGCTTGGCGGTGAGTGCCACCTGGCATTTTGTCATCCCCCTCAGTGGTGACACCCAGGGCGGGCCACCCCCACCACACCCCCTTTCTCCACCCTTGATGAGAACCAGTTGGCTCTGGGCTTCTTAAACAGAGCTCTCAGCAGCAGTCAGATGCTGGAAACAATGCCTGTGGTTCCCGGCCCTCCCTTGCTGCTTCCTGCTCTCCATCTGGACCCCAGAAGAAGAAGACGAAGAAGAAGAAGAAGAAGAAGAAGAAGAAGAAGAAGAAGAAGAAGAAGAAGAGGAGGAGGAGGAGGAGGAGGAGTTTGGATTTGATATCCTGCTTTATCACTACCTGAAGGAGTCTCAAAGCGGCTAACATTCTCCTTTCCCTTCCTCCCCCACAACAAACACTCTGTGAGGTGAGTGGAACTGAGAGACTTCAAAGACTTCGATGTCTTTATTGGGAGCCAGTGTGGTGTAGTGGTTAAGAGCGGTAGACTCATAATCTGGGGAACCAGGTTCGCGTCTCCGCTCCTCCACATGCAGCTGCTGGGTGACCTTGGGCTAGTCACACTTCTCTGAAGTCTCTCAGCCCCACTCACCCCACAGAGTGTTTGTTGTGGGGGAGGAAGGGAAAGGAGAATGTTAGCCACTTTGAGACTCCTTCTGGTAGTGATAAAGTGGGATATCAAATCCAAACTCTTCTTCTTTATTACAAATTTAAACAACCGTTTCAAAACTGGTTTAGCTGCCTTAGGTAAATTGGTTTAGCTGCCTCAGGTAGCCAAAACAGTACTGCGGAGGGGCTAGGAACCTCTAATTGGAAACAATTGAGAATGTCACAAAATTGCATGTCTTAGTGTTCTTGTAGGGATGGGACAATTAAATCAGTTTTGAGTTTGTGGTGTTGAATTTCTTTTTTGCCTTGCCTTGGAACAAGGAGTCATCATCTCACATCTGAGAGAGGGAGATCTGCTTCTGTGTGGTCTAGAACCCAGCTCATCAGAAAGGGAAGAGTGTGGCTCGGCAGCTGCTAATTTATTTATTTATTCCTGCATACGTATTCCCTCTTTCCCCTTTCCTTTGGTCCACCAGGAGCTCTCAAAGCAGCTTGAGGCCTTCATGGAGTGACTGAGTGAGTACGTCATATGTTTTGCTTACCAGGGAACCTCATTACACCTTCTTCCTTTAGCAGCTGAGCAAAAGCAGCTTCTCTTGCCGCTAGCGTGCTCCCAGTTTGTCTCTTGTTTCAATGTGAACTTTGAAAAAGATAAACCAAGGTATGCCACTGTAGAGCTCGCAAAACCATGTGCAGACAGGGGCTTCTCTGTTAAGGGCAGAGCCTGGGGATTCTCTGCATGTGAAGACTCTTAACACACACTGGGATTTCCTGCAAGACAATGAGAATGCATACCTTCCAACATTTTTCCGATGAAAATAGGGATGTTCTATTCTAATAATAATAATAATAATAATAATAATAATAATAATAATACCCCACAGATCTGACTGAGTTGCTCAAGTCCCTCTGAGTGGCTTCCAACATACATAAAGCACACAATAAAACATTAAAAAACTTCCCTATCCAGGGCTGCCTTCAAGTGTCTCCTAAAGGTTGTATAGTTACCTGTCTCCTTGGGTCGGGGGTTGTGTAGCTATATAGCCTCCAACATAATAGGGAAAATAGGGATGTCCTAAGGAAAAGGGGGACATTCTGGGATCAAATCAGATACCGTGGCTGCTTTTGTAAATCCGGGACTGTCAGCGGGACATGGGTAAGACTGCCCCGTTCCACCCCCATTCTGCCCCGTTCCACCGTTGTCCCCATGCAGTGCCCAAAATGGCATTCACGTCATCGGTCGCACACATGCTGTTCACACACAAATGGTAAGTTGCCTGTAAGTGAAAATGAGAATCAGAGAGGGCTGCAAGGACAATATCTGTGTTGGGCCAGTTCATAATGGGAATGGATCCCATTTCCATAGTTTTTTATGAGGATAAATCTGCATGAATCCTTAAAAATTCACATGGCTTCGAGAACACTGTCCAAAATAGTCATCTCCATATTCTGCCCCCCCCCAAATGTTCAGGGGTCGCATAACTCCAAACCCTCCAACTTTTCTCCAATGAAAATAGGGACGTCCTAAGGAAAAGCAGGACATTCCGGGATCAAATCAGGAACTGGGACGGCTTCTGTAAATCCGGGTCTATTCCCTTGAAAATAGGGAAACTTGGAGGGTCTGAGAATGGTTTGCAGTGTTGGCATGAAAGCAGGAATGACTTTAGTGCAGAGATTTCCTCTGACGTTACCTTCTCTCCTGCAGTGGGAACTCGGGGCTTATCTGTAGTACAAACATAAGGAGGAATTCAATGTAGTGCTAACCAGATTACTCCGTAAGCACAAGCATTTCTGCTTTCCTGATGGGATGATCTGCCCTCATCACCCCTTGCATGCTCTTCTGGGGGTTTTCACCAACAAACACCCCCAAACAAAAGCCAATTGTGGAAGAGGGGGCATGTGGAGGGAGGAGAGAACAGGAAATGGAAGTCCTTGCACTGGTTTCTGCTGCTTGAACCAGTTAGTTCATCCTGCCCTTGTATTGGTCTCTGACTACGAAAGTGTCATGTCTCTCCTCAAAGACTCCTGGGAAAAGTGGTGCTAAAATTCTCTGTTCTGTGTAGTACAGAAGAGGGAATGACTGTTAAACCAGTTTAAATCTGTGCAGATTGCTCCTCCAAATGTAACCACAGTCTCCAACGTTTTCTCCAATGAAAATAGGGATGTCCCATTCCATAATGATAATTTTACTATTTATACCCCACACTGGGCTGCCCCAACCACTCTGGGCAACGTCCAATATATAAAAAACCATAATAAAACATTAAACTTTTTCTTTTCTTTTTTTTAAAATCTTCCCTATACAGGATTGCCTTCAGACAGCTCAGGGGTCAGATAACTCCATACTCTCCAACATTTCTGCAATGAAAATAGGGACATCCTAAGGAAAAGCAGGACATTCTGGGATCAAATCAGAAACCGGGACGGCTTCTCTAAATCAGGGACGTCCCTGGAAAATAGGGACACTTGGAGGGTCTGACACTTCCTGTCTCCGAAGCCATTATAGTTCAACAGGACTGCTCCTTTGTCCGCCTGCCTGCCTGCCCTTATTACCTACCTTATGGATGCCTGAAATGAAACGAAACAGGACAAAGCTGAGAGTTATTCATGGGATAGATAAGAACATACTCTCAGCAGAGGCAGGCTGTGAAAGAAACAAGGGGTGAACTTATCTGTCAGAAACAGGAAGTTCTGCTTCATGTCTTTTCAGTGCATTTGAGGGAGTGAACTTCTTTTCCTTAAAAAAAATATGAGGAAAAAACAATATATGTATGCACTCTTAGTTCAGGGGGTGTAGTGTATTGTGGTGTGGTTTAAGACTGGTCATGCAAGCCCAGCAAGCGAAATACGCCTTCAAGCTTAGCTGAGGGAAAAGTGATTATCATTAGGGCAGGAAACTTGCAGCAGAAGAAATTTTGCCCTGTCTCCCATGCAAGAACGAAGATAGAAGACTCTGGGTACAATTCAATATAGCAGACCCTCCAAGTGTCCCCATTTTCCAGGGACAGTCCCGGATTAACAGAAGCCGTCCCAGTTTCTGATTTGATCCAAGAATGTCCAGGGTTTTCCTTGGGATGTCATGTCTATATTTAAATTGGAGAATTATTGGAGGGTATGGAGTTATGCGAAGGGACGCAGGTGGTGCTGTGGTCTAAACCACAGAGCCTAAGGCTTGCCGATCAGAAGGTTGGCCGTTCGAATCCCCACGATGGGGTGAGCTCCCATTGTTTGGTCCCAGCTCCTGCCCACCTAGAAGTTCGAAAGCACATCAAGTGCAAGTAGATAAATAGGTGGGAAGGTAAGATTCTCTGGCGGGAAGGTAAACAGCGTTTCCATGCGCTGCTCTGGTTCACCAGAAGCGGCTTTGTCATGCCGGCCACATGACCCGGAAGCTGTCTGCGGACAAACGCCGGCTCCCTCGGCCAGTAAAGCGAGATGAGCATTGCAACCCCCAGGTTGTCCGCGACTGGACCTAATGGTCAGGGGTACCTTTACCTTTAATGGACAACCCGTAAGCCAAGGAGATAAGTAACTATACAACCTTTAGAGGACATCTGAAGACTGCCCTGTACAGGTATAGGGAAGTTTTTAAATGTTCCATGTTTTATTATGTTTTTATGTATGTTAGTGTTGGTAGTAACATACATGTAACATACATGTATGTTATGTATGGTAGTTGCTGCTCTTGCCCTCTTCGGTAAGGGGAAGTTTCTTCTTCCTTATTTGCTGTGGATTAGGTCCTTTGCCATTTTATTGCTCTGCTTCCCTGTCATGTTCTCACTTGGTGCTTGCATGGTTTTAGAAACTCTGCAGATGTCTGTCGCCATTTGCAAATTCAACTCAGATTCTCTTAGCGCTGGTTCCTTTTGTTCTAATCAGCCACATACTGAAAACAAATCAGATCGTCAACATGTGATCCTCACTGTTCTCCAATCCACAATTTCTTAACTTGGGTTTTTTAAAAAGAAGATTTTTATTTAAATAAGACAGGCAAAAGGAAAATAGATCGCAAAGCTATAACACAGTGCAGAACAGAGTATCAGACAACAACAACAACAATTTTATTATTTATACCTCGCCCATCTGGTTGGGTTTCCCCAGCCACTCTGGGCAGCTTACAGCATATAAAAAAACATAATAAAAGCATGGAAAACCTCCTAATACAGGGCTGCCTTCAGATGTCTTCTAAAAGCCGTATAATTCTTTATCTCCTTGACATCTGAAGGGAAAGTGTTCCACAGGGAGGGTGCCACTGCTGAGAAGGCCCCTCACCACAGAGGGGCGAGGGGGGGGACCCGGAATGCAGAACACATCAATCCAGAGATTTAGAAACAATTTGAATGTTCTTACGGGGTGGGGGGGTGGGGAACATAGATTGTTGTGTTATAGGAATTTTATATATATATATATATATATATATATATATATATATATATATATTCATAAATGTACAAGGCAAACATATACATAAGTATATAAACCACATGTCTGAAATAGTACAGAACAATCCTGAAGCCATTTTGACTTTCCCAAATTGACCTCAAATATTCCTCTACAAGGAGGAAGGAAATGGAAAAAGCTTTCCAATTGTCTTTGGACTGTAGGGGCTTACACCTCCCTGTAAATACTGTCTGGCAAGTATCTGTTAAGCTGAGCACACTATCAATATGCGTAAGAGATTCAGGAACTAAGTATTTGCCATCTCAAAGAAATGGCCAGGGTACCCAGAAAAGGCAATCAGAGGAGCTCACAATGTTAACACTGTAGAGCAGGGGTCACCAACCTAAGGCCCATGGGCCGGAAGCGGCCCGCGGAGGTTGTTTGACCGGCCCATGAGCTGCCCTTGAACCAAGCTGCCCGCTCGTGCGCTGCGCTAAACTGGTGCGTTGCGGGGACTCACTTCCATGGCGCCGAAAATTGCGGCAGCTCTGGTTTTTGTCTTTCTAGTTTCCAGCCAGGTGAGGGAGGGAGCCCACCCATTTGCCCTCTGGCACAGAGCAGCTTCTCTTTCTTATATTAATGACCGATACTTAGGGGCTGTTATGGCTCTCGCCTGGCTACTTGAACAATGGGATTCTCCATTGACCCTGGCTGGATCCAGAAATTAGAAGGGACTCATGCATCCTGTTGTTGTTCAGTTGTTCAGTCGTGTCCGACTCTTCATGACCCCATGGACCAGAGCACGCCAGGCACGCCTATCCTTCACTGCCTCTCGCAGTTTGGCCAAACTCATGTTAGTAGCTTCGAGAACACTGTCCAACCATCTCATCCTCTGTCGTCCCCTTCTCCTTGTGCCCTCCATCTTTCCCAACATCAGGGTCTTTTCTAGGGAGTCTTCTCTTCTCATGAGGTGGCCAAAGTACTGGAGCCTCAACTTCAGGATCTGTCCTTCTAATGAGCACGCAGGGCTGATTTCTTTAAGAATGGATAGGTTTGATCTTCTTGCAGTCCATGGGACTCTCAAGAGTCTCCTCCAGCACCATAATTCAAAGGCATCAATTCTTCGGCGATCAGCCTTCTTTATGGTCCAGCTCTCACTTCCGTACATTACTACTGGGAAAACCATAGCTTTAACTATACGGACCTTTGTCGGCAAGGTGATGTCTTTGCTTTTTAAGATGCTGTCTAGGTTTGTCATTGCTTTTCTCCCAAGAAGCAGGCGTCTTCTAATTTCGTGACTGCTGTCACCATCTGCAGTGATCATGGAACCCAAGAAGGTGAAATCTCTCACTGCCTCCATTTCTTCCCCTTCTATTTGCCAGGAGGTGATGGGACCAGTGGCCATGATCTTAGTTTTTTTGATGTTGAGCTTCAGACCATATTTTGCGCTCTCATATTTTGCGCTCATGCATCCTACCCCGCCAAATACACAACACGATTTATATTTATCTCACTACGTAAATAATACAATATATGAGTACCTCTCACTTGTTCAGTGGAGAGAGAGGGGGAGTTATTTCTTGCTTTGTAACACGTTTGAGTGTTAGATGAGGGTGAGACCAGAACACCTATTTCTAAAAAATAACCACACCCATATTGCCTTACAAGGGAAACACAAGTTGATGAAGAATCTTTGGCTGATCATATGGATTTCTTCCCATTATTTTGAACCCAAATAATTGGTTCGTTGAAAGGACCCGGACACAATCCTAGGCACCAGCTCTTTACAACAAACTCAACTTTTTCTTGAAATATATCATTTCTTCTATTCCACCCCCCTTTTAGCCTCCACCCACATTTTGCTCCAGTCAACGAATCTGAGACGCATCAGATCTTGAGCGTTTGCTGGGATCCCGCCAACATTCATAAAGTCAGACCGTGCCTGCCTCAATATGACTAACATATGGTCTTAACAAATTTCAACAGCACTGTATATAAAAAGAGAGCTGATCCAGAAACTCTTTCTGGTGTGTGTGTGTGTGTGTGTTGTTTTAAATCTCTTTCCCCCCCCTCCACCCGTCCCCCCTGCTGGCTTTCCGTGTGGCACTGATTGTTGCTAGGATTTGGTCTTCTTTGAAACCGCTAGAGTAAATGCTTATTATTTCTCCAAAATGAAGATTTTTTTAATTTATTTGCAGATTTATGTCTTTACTGTTAGATTTTGTGTCATTGTCTCCCAGAAACAGGCTCTGAACATCTTTGTGGTGATTATAGAAAATGCAGTCATGCTTTTTTCCTTATGTGAAAAGGGGCTATAATATACTCTTGGCTCTGAGTCTTTTCAAAAACATTTTCCAGTAATAAAAACCCTGTAGCAATATCCACAGAAAAGCACTCAACTTCTATTTAAACATGAACCCTACATAATTCTCTCTTTCTCTCATATATATATATATATATATATATATATATATATATCACGCTTAAATCCATTTTTATCCAGAAAGGTACACTATTTTGTAGGGAAAATGAGTTGCAAATGTTGTTGCTGTGGGTAGATTAAGTTGTTTAAATACTGGTTCACATATATTCTGTTGCACTCTCTTGAATAACCAGAGCTACATCTCTGTCTATACATACCACTACTTCATAAAAAGCACTTCTGTTCATTAACTTAAGTCCTACCAGACAGCCTCTAGTTTTAAAAGCCATCTGGTGGCTGATAAGAAATGTAAATACTTATCTCCCTTCCTAAGGCCAGTGGATCATAGCCAAATGGAGGATGAAAGCTTTAAACATGCTACCATCTTGGTTGTAATCTGCTGTTACACTGGAAGCGAGATTAATAATGCAATGGGGTGGGGGGTGGGGGGTAGATGTCCAATTATCTTTCCTATTCAGCCTTTTGAAAAACTTCTGGATTGGAGAACCTGTAGTCTTAAGGCAAATGCACGCTTTCCCTCTGTGCCCCTGTGTTTACTGATAACGACTAATTATACCTGCACAAACAGAATATGTAAACAGTGCTCGGAAATTAAACATTTTTCAAACAGCATATTCTGTAATATGCAAAATGTGTGGAGGTTCCCTGTTTTCTGCCAAGGGGTGGGGTGGGGGGTGAGGGTGGTATCAGGTGCTGCTTGTTTCTAGGATTAGACTGACGATTGTTTACCAGACCAGGAGTGGATTTTTATGTGTGGAAGGAATAGACTGTCGACTTCTGGAAATCCTGTACAAATGAGTGTCCAAGTTAGTTTTCACGGTTAGGGACTGGGCGATGCATCAATATATTGTTCAAAAGCGGTTTGAAGCCCATATCGCGAGGTCGGTTTCATAATTTTTGACCTGGCAATATATCGCAAATTATGGTGTGTGTGTGTGTGTGTGTGTGTGTGTGTGTGTACTATTTTCACAATATGGGAAAAACTGTGAAGCCAGCCAATGCTTTTACATAGCTCTACCCAGTGCTGTTTTTCTGGGGGTACGCATACCCCTAAACATTTTGTGAATCTAACAGGAGAAGAAACTATTTTTTAAAAAAAATTCGTTTCTTCTCTAGCATGGTGAATCATCAGTTCCATTGCTACTCCTGATGGCGGCCTCATTTCCTGTCATGGTGTTTCCTGATTCTCAGACGGAAGCGAGCGTTTAATGTGTGAAGCAGTGTGGGGTGTTTTACTGATGAAAGTTATTGTGAGCTGTCAGCTGTGTAATATGAGGTAATGTATGTTCTTTGTACTTTTGTCCATTTACTGTATTTATTTCCCCCCAATTTGAACTATAAAATGGTGATTTTCTTGAGTCAAAATGAGAGTACCCCTAAACTTTTTTTTAAAAAAAAGAAAAAAAAATCACTGGCTCTATCCTTATTTCAGACATCATGATATATCATGATGTTTAGCTGGTGATATAACACAATGTCGAAAACCAGATATCACTCAGCCCTACTAGGGGCTTCAGCAGGTAAATTTTCTGTCTCCCGTTGTGGTCCATTTCCTCTCCCACCAGTTGGCCCCTAACTAACATCTCCTGGTCAGCTGCCTGACTTGTTCTGTTAG
This sequence comes from Darevskia mixta, assembly GCA_034641385.1. NCBI lineage: Eukaryota > Metazoa > Chordata > Lepidosauria > Squamata > Lacertidae > Darevskia > Darevskia mixta. Next base: position 15,920,114 of record JAWWNH010000017.1, read on the forward strand.
ACATTATTCCCCCTGCTGTGGTACAGAAACAATAGAGTGGTACCTCCAGTTACGAATGGGATCTGTTCTGGAGGCCCGGCTGTATCCCGAAAACTTCGTAACCGGAGGCGCCCTTCTGCACACGTGTGCGGCATGATTGAGCGCTTCTGCGCACATGTGCGGCACGCAGAGCACTTCTGCCCATGCGCGCATGGCGGAACCCGGAATTTCACAATTACATTACCTGAAGGTAATGTAACCCGAGGGTCCACTGTACAGGGTTTTGATGTAGGAAAAACTAAAGGCAGCAGCAGTTGCCAGAATGAGGCTTACAATGCACCATTCAACTGTCTTAGGGACGCCACTCTGGATTTCTGTAGTGTTTACTCCTCATCCTTTTCTTCTCCTAAAGATATCCCACAAGGCAGCAGAGGTTTGGCACTGGAGTTTTCCCTCTTCCCGATGGGCTCCCTTCCCAGGTTGACAAGCTCAACCCACTAGAGTCCATCTTCGCATGCATGGGAAGTCACTAATTCAATGAGGGTTTAAGACCCATCAGCTACCCCCACCTGGTTTAGCTGGCCAGTCGAAGCTGTTTTCTGGGGTATGGCTCCTGCCACATGCTGGCAGTTTCTAGGAGCCACTGAGAAGTGAGTGCAGGGTGGGGACCAAAGGTGGACAAACTACCCCTGAAGGAGCACAACGGGTCCCCCACCAGAGGACCTATAAACACCCTATAAACTCCCAAGCTGACTTTAGAACAATAAAATCTGTACACATGAGAAAGGTGTTCAATCCACATTAAGACAGCTAATTAAAGTATAACTAGATAAACGCATTTACATGGAACAAAAGCATCTTAGCCGCCACCTAAAACCGAACTTTCTGTGCCAATCACTCTCTACGCATTTAATCATTTGACATTTTACTTTCTGTTGTTGGCTTTGCAATTAATTATCTTGAAGTGTGTTTGCTTCCACTCCAAGATTATTAGTGGTTGCAATAAACAAAATAGGTGCTGTACGTTTCTTGCTGCTGTTTGCTTCTCAGTCCATGTATGGTTCTTATCTTATGATCACATGCTCTTCCAAAGAAGGAAATTTTTCAAGTAGGCTTCTGATAATCCTAACCCGTGTACAGAATGACAACAGCAATGGCCTCATCTGGAATCAAAGATTCTGCACAGCTTTTATCATACTGTGTGTCCAAAGCTGAATCAAGTTTGATCGTTTCCCAAAACTGTTCCCTAAAACCTGTCCTATATTTTTTATACATTCTGAATTACTGTTATTATTAAGGTTACTGTTCCTTAGCGTGCTTCAACCTTGTAAGCTGGTTATTTATTTTCATAGTCCAGGGATAAACTGAAAAGCATTTTTGCCACTCATTTTTACCTTGGGCTAACAAACAGTGTCATGGATTAAAAAAAAAACATGTGAACAGAACTCTGCTTACAGGTAGGTAGCCATGTTGGTCTGCCGTAGTCAAAAAAAAAAAAAAAAAATTCCTTCCAGTAGCACCTTAGAGACCAACTAAGTTTGTTATTGGTATGAGCTTTCGTGTGCATGCACATAGAAATGTGTATGCACACGAAAGCTCATACCAATAACAAACTTAGTTGGTCTCTAAGGTGCTACTGGAAAGAACTCTACTTGTGAAACAGGGCTCCCCTATCCATCCCCTCACTGCAGCCCTCTGAAAAGCTAAGAGTGGTGGTCAAGGAACTCTCTTGAAAGATACTGGATGTAGTGTAGAGAGCTGCATGGGGGGAAGGATAATTGATGGAAATTAAGAGAGTCCACCTGGCTCATGCAGAAGTACCGTCTTGCTTGCACTGACCGCCTTTGGGCAAATGGATTCCCCATCCATATCAACCACTGGTAGTGATGGCTATGGCTTAGGGCTCACAACTTCTGAATAGATCCTTGAAGCACGAAAGGTGAAACATCCTGAATATTTGTAGAATACATTTATGGGTGTGCATACTGTATGTGGGTGATTGGGTAAGAGAGAGGGAGAATGAGAATCCTTAATTCATCAACGGCCTTGGCCCTGTATACCTGAAGGAGCATCTCCACTCCCAACATGCAGCCTGGGCACTTGAGATCCAGCTGCGAGGGCCTTCTGGCTGTTCCCTCATTGCGAGAAGTGAAGTTACAGGCAGAGGGCCTTCTCAGCAGTGGCGCCCGTCCTGCGGAACAACCTCCTGTCTGATGTCAAAGAGGTAAACAAGTATACGACCTTCTGTAGACATCTGAAGGCAACCATGTATCAGAAATTTTTAATATTTGATGCTTTATTGTGTTTTTATATGCGTTGGTAAAAACAATAAAATTGTTGTCGTTGCTGCTGCTGCTATTTTCAGTAGTGGAGCTTTTAATATTTTGCTATAACTCTCCATGGATAAATTGCTGACTTACAATTAACATTTTTTGCTAATACAAATTATACCTATGGCGCCTTTTTCTTTTGATTCCTTTGTTTCAAATTTGTAATAACAGCAGCCAAAAAAGCAACGAGTTTGTACTATCATACTCAGAGAATTCCATTTAAATTAATGGGCATATCTAACTTGCATCCATTAATTTCTATAGGCATGCTCTGAAAAGCATTTAGTTGGAAACACTGAACCACACAGTTATTTCTCAAACCTTATGGGTATAGTTTATGAATCGTGAGTAGTTTCTAAGCTTTTTTTTTTTTTTTGCTGTGTCCTACAGCAGGGAGGAATGATTCCTATAAAGAACCAGTCAGCTTCACCAAAATGCTAAGAACATGCAACGACAGTACAGCTCGCTGGGTCTGAATCTGCAAACAATGATAAGTTGGGGAGGGGGGGGGAATCCCAGACACCACAGACCCCGTGACAGGTTGAAGAGACATTTATTTATAATGACTGAGAGGCTCTCATTAAAATGGAACCTCTCACCATCTGGGTTTGGGTTTTCCTGATGTGGGGTCAGGATCCTTTCAGTGCTCGAGATGAATAGCGAAGCGTAATTTGCGTTGGATATGTTGTGGCCAAACTGCAAACATTTTGTAGTTACATTTGCAAGAAAACCAACTCTAACCACAGTCCCAGGGCACAACAATGAGCAAACTCTCTCCAGCTGCACTACTGTCTGCAGTAACCCATCTGAGCGGAGCACTGACAATCTTGCCACTTTAATTCTCAGTCTTGTCTCGTTGCTGGACGGCTGCCACGAGAAACAGCAGTGTAACTTCATCTGCAGGAGAATGTTTCCCTCTGCCATATGGAGGGAAACACACAGAATCAGATGAGGAAGAGCCTTTGGGTGGGGGGAGGAAATAATCAAGGTGGGGGTGGGAAATAAGGGGAGAGAGGGTGGTAAATTTGCCCAGATTGAGAAAGGAATCAAGATTGACTTCGGAATTTTTCATGTTATGCTACTGAGAAAGGAAAGGCTTCTGCTCCAGCAGAACTGTCTGAGGTGCAATTCATATATTACTACACAGGGAGCCTAAGAATGTTTAGATGGAAGGAACTTTGTGACCTTCCCAGCCTCTGGGAGATGTGGTGTTTGTATGGGAGGAATCTATTCAGCACCCTCGTGATTCCTTTATTGAGACAAAGAGCGCAACAAAGTGTGACCTTCAAGCTGAGTGTTGCATCCATCAGTCACATATTGTGGCTCACTTCCTGCTTCCAAGACCAAAAAAATCAGGAGCAGTACAGTAATAGGTTGTGCACCTGGGTCAGCTACAATACCTGTCTGCTAGGTTGCATTCAGATTGCTGAATGGAAGTCCAGGCCTGATCTAGGTAAGATTGGAGTGAGGTAGGGGGAAATAATGGGGCAGTTGCTCCCACACTGCTGTCATCAGTTTGCAGGATGGCTGGAAGGGGCTTCTGACACTTTAACAACAACAACAACAACAACAACAACAACAATAATAATTTGTACCCCGCCCATTTGGCCGGGTCCCCCCAGCCACTCTGGGCGGCCTCCAACAGATATTAAAATACATTAAAATATCACAGGTTAAAAACTTCCCTAAACAGGGCTGCCTTCAGGTATTTTCTGAATGTCAGATAGTTGTTTATCTCTTTGACCTCTGATGGGAGAGCATTCCAAAGGGCGGGCGCCACTACCGAGAAGGCCCTCTGCCTGGTTCCCTGTAGCTTTGCTTCTCGCAGTGAGGGAACCACCAGAAGGCCCTCGGCGCTGGATCTCAGTGTCCGGGCTGAACGATGGGGGTGGAGACGCTCCTTCAGGTATACAGGACCGAGGCCGTCACTTGGTTCTTTGCATTTCTATTTGTCACAAAGCAAATCTTCTTCTTTTCTTTGGCAATCACTCGTAGCCCAGTAAGATTGTCTTCCATAAACACGGTTTTAACACGGTTTTTTTCCTATGCAATACTTTACCATAGCATTAGCATTTTTGTATATATTACTGCATTGCAAAATTCAGACAAGTGTGAATTTCAAAGGACAGCTATGTTTCGGTTCGCATATTGTTTCAGAAAATGCGAATTTGATAAGCTGGCCTTTGGCAATGTTACTCCTAATTCTACATTCCAGCATCTGTTTTCCAGATGCGCACATATCTTCTTCTTTCCTTTTGACACTATTATGTTGTAATCTGCTGGGCCTACTTGTCATGATACCTTAAACAGTCCCTGCAATTTTACTAATGTTTTGCTGTTGGGAGTGGTGGGCAGCTGCAACACCTTACTTTAAATATTAAATAATACCACCTGATCTCTGTCCCAGTTCTTATTCCTCAAGTGACTTCCCATTTTTTTACCTCAAAACTGATCCCCGGTTTCTCTCCTTTCAAAAATTCATCTACCCAGATTACTCACAAATGAATTTCCCTCTTTACTGCTTCCTCTCAAATTTGTCAAAGCAAAAAAAGGGGGAAATTCCCCCCTTTGGTTCCCAAAGAGAAGAAACCAAAGAAATTTATTTTAAAACAATTAATGCCATCAATTCTATTTCTTTTCAACCTGATCTGTAAGTTTGACTCTTCTCCATCATGTATATGTACATAAAATGTACATATTCTATACATAATTTTGCTAAATATACAATTTTTTTCAAATCATTTTACCTAAAGTAATGCATTTTTGTATGTTACTTCCTCTAACATCCAAATTACATGCATTTCCCCCTAATACAGAGGTTGCAAACCTTTTTCAGCCCATGGGCAAATTTACAAATTGCTGCATTTTTGTATGTATATTGGCTCATTTTCAATTCCTCCCTGTATTCATCACCCGAAGTATGGTTTCTGTTCATTTTATTATTATCATGGACGCACTGTTTCTGTTCTGCTGCAGTTCATCTTCTGCTAAAAACATGATTCGTTTTGCTGTCTGCTGTGGTGAAATTACGTAACTTATGTAATTTACATACTATGCAAACTACACAATTTATGTCATTGTTACATTATTCCACACTGTTTCAGTGCGGAGGAAACAATGGCATAGGCATTGAAAATTATGTTTGCTAGTCTGTTTAATGACATTTTCTCTTACCTAAAAAGGTAAAGGTAAAGGACCCCTGACAGTTAAGTCCAGTCGCAGATGACTCTGGGGTTGCGGCGCTCATCTCGCTTTACAGGCTGAGGGAGCCTGTGTTTGTCCGCAGGAAGGTTTTCTAGGTCATGTGGCCAGCATGACTAAGCTGCTTCTGGCGCAACGGAACACCAAAACCAGAGCAGCGCATGGAAACACCGTTTACCTTCCCGCCGGAGCAGTACCTATTTATCTACTTGCACTTTTTGGCTTGCTTTCGAACTGCTAGGTTGGCAGGGGCAGGGACCAAGCAACGGAAGCTCACCCCATCACGGGGATTTGAACCGCCGACCTTCTGATCGGCAAGCCCAAGAGGCTCAGTGGTTTAGACCACAGCACCACCCACACCCCTTTTTCTCTTTGTTGTTGTTTAGTCGTGTCCGACTCTTTGTGACCCCATGGACCAGAGCACGCCAGGCACTCCTGTCTTCCACTGCCTCCCGCAGTTTGGTCAGACTCATGTTGGTAGCTTCGAGAACACTGTCCAACCGTCTCGTCCTCTGTCGTCCCCTTCTCCTTGTGCCCTCCATCTTTCCCAACATCAGGGTCTTTTGTAGGAAGTCTTCTCTTCTCATGAGGTGGCCAAAGTATTGGAGCCTCAGCTTCAGGATCTTTTTCTCTTACCTAGTGCCATTTTACTGTTCAGTTTATTACATGGCAATAATATGCTCACAGGAAATACAGATTTAGGTTCATTCCTTCCCATGGCAGCAAAAATAGAGCTTGTGGAGGGGAAGGGGAAGTCTAATAAAATCCCATTGGTGAATCAATGGCTGCACAAAGCGTGGGAGCTCCCTGACACAAACTCTCGCATCAAACCAAACCAAAAGAAATAGTGGACCTTACCAATTTGGACATGGACTGTTTTTCTAGTCTACAGACAAACTAATAACACACTGTCTGGTAACCCCCCCAATTTTGGCTCTGTATTTATGAATCAAACCCGCCAGCCCCCCATTTAAAATTTATAGCAGAGGTGACTAAACCTTTTTGGTTGACCTAATGTAAATCCTCCTCGTTTGCAGGATGAAAAATGTGTGAGGCCTAAGTGATTGGCATCATCCATAATAAAGCACAACCGCTCCCACCCTGTAAGATACTTAAAGCAGAGATTATATACAGTACAAGCAGTCCACATGTGCACGCCCAAACTACCACATGCTACTCTGAGGCGGAATTGCAGGAGGTTGGACTAGAGGACCCTTGTGATCCCTTCCAACTCTACAATTCTACCATTGTAAGAGTAAAAGTAAAAGGTAAAGGACCCCTGGGTGGTTAAGTCCAGTCAAAGGCAACTATGGGGTTGCAGCTCTCATCTCGTTTTTCAGGCTGAGGGAGCCGGCGTTTGTCCACATATAGCTTTCCAGTCATGTGGTCAGCATGACTAAACCGCTTCTGGTGCAATGGGACACCGTGACGGAAACCAGAGCGCACAGAAACGCCCTTTACCTTCCTGCCGCAGCGGTACCTATTTATCTACTTGTACTGGTGTGCTTTCGAAGTGCTAGGTTGGCAGGAGCTGGGACAGAGCAACGGGAGCTCACTCCGTCGTGGGGATTTGAACCACCAACTTTCTGATCGGCAAGCCCAAGAGGCTCAGTGGTTTACACCACAGCACCACCCGTGTCCCTTTCCATTGTAAGAGTGTACCTTGTGAGGTGTTGGTGTGTCTTTGCTTTTTCTGTCTTGAAAGCCACAGAAGCCAGGAAACAGTAGAGCTAACTGAAGCATTGTTTTCTGTTTCCTGAGTGCACCAAGAAGCTCCTCAAATGGCAGAAATAGCAGCGATGCAGCCACAGTCTGTCCTCGTATTGTTTTGCTTCTGCCAGATTCTTGGAGAATCTTGCAAGGACAGTTAAATATCACTTGTGGAGCTGAATCAGGCCCATATGCTGGAGGTTCATCACCCCGATCCATAGCGATGACATGTATCACATCAGGGCAGATCTTAAATCAGTAACATAAAGCTATTATATATTATTCATATTTTATATGAATAAAAGCTTAGCATACAAGCAGCGTCCATTTTACACAAGTCTGATTGAAGTGTAATCACACACACTGGTCATTGCCGACCTGGAAGTGGCCTCAAAACGGGGTTTGTTTCTCTTGGACAGAAAGCCATAACTACTGATGTATTCCAGTAGTGGAACAATTTTGGCCCTCCAGATGTGGGAGTATGGGCAACTGTCAAGGAAGGTTGAAGCTGTAGTCAAACATCTGGAGGACTGCAGGTTCTCCACCTCTGTAGGTGGTTTGGCACAAAGCTGGGACACAAAATGAACCATATATACATTGCTGAGTAAACTGGAATGAGTCAAACTCACCTATGGAGTCTTCTCTGTTTTCCCCCACTGAAGGACTACAATATTGGCTGCAATAAATTGACTATCTCTTTTGTCATTCATAGCAATAGGAAATGGTAGCAAAGATACATAACAGGCCCAGAGAAGGACCATACAGGAAATCTTGGGAGCCAGGACAGCCTCTACTTTCTTAAATGCCTTGGTTCTCAAATTCCCAAAATCTGGAAGTAAGTGTTCTGGTTTTCGAACGATTTCCAGAAGCCAAACGTCTGATGTGGCTGTCAGCTATTGTTTCCAGGGCACCTGCACCAATCAGAAGCTGCGCCTTGGTTTTCGAACATTTCGGAAGTCAAACGGACTTCCGGAACAGATTAAGTTTGGCGCTTTTGTTTTTTGCTATTTATTTTGTGTTTTTGAGGCTTTTTTGGTTCATTTGTTTTTGTGAATGTTTTGGAACCCAGTTCAGCTACTGATTGGTTGGTTGTGTGACTGTGGAAATGGATAAAAGCCCCCCATCCAAACAATGACTATCATCAGTGCAGGTAAGAATTTCATTTTTAGTTTTATCATCTACAATACTGTCTTATTTATTTTATAGTACAGTACATTGATTATTGCTTTCATTTTATGGATCAATGGTCTCGTTAGATAGTAAAAGCCATGTTAAATTGCTGTTTTATGGGTTGTTTTTAAAGGTCCATTTTGCATTACTTTCTATGGGAATGCATGCCTTGGTTTTGGAACGCTTTGGTTTTGGAACCGACTTCCAGAACGGATTAAGTTTGAGAACCAAGGTACCACTGTACTAGGCTAACCAATGAAGGTATAAAGGAAGGGCAGATTAACATTTTATGGATCATACCACACTGATTTTTATAACCTTAAACATCTTGGCTGGTAAGGATGTGCACTACGCTCTTTTTTTAAAATTATACTGCTGACAAATAACTGAGGGAGGTTGTGGAAAAATGCAGTAATTAAAATGCTGTAGGTGATTCAGGTCCCTGAATCATAAATTCTTCAGAGAAAAAGCCACAGTGGAAACCTCCCCAATTCACTTTTTTTTCCACGGTGTCCCAGTGGATGCCACAAAAATTAAGTTTATATGTTTACACAGCCAACCGTAATGACTCATCTCAATGCAATTTATGCACCTATTAGCAACTGTCAGAATATTTACTCACACAAAGGGGTGATTATGCCTAACACAGCTTTTCTGGAGTCCACAGTAGGCTGTAAGGACCATCCTGCCAAAAAGGAAAAATAAAAGTTGGAAGATCAAGATGAATGATTGTGAATTATAGTCTCCTTTCAGACATATACACATGAGCTAGACCGAAGATGAAAACTTTTGTAGTTTTTCAGCTCATTTAATTCGAATGGCCCACATGCTGGGTTACATAGCCAAAGTTAACATCTGCACTTTAGCTGGTACATGCTTTTGGAATTGGCATTTACCCTGTGACCACAGTGGCTTCTATTGCTCAGCTATTATAATGGCTTGGCACCTCTCTCCTTCCCTCAGGCTGCAGGGGTACAACAAGAGGACAACCCACATAGGCCGCTAGGAAAGTCATCTTAATGAATGACACATTATGAGCTTCGTGAAAGTTATTTGGATTACTCCACAGTGTTGTTGGCCAAACTATCCTCAAACTCAAATTCTCAGGTTAAACCCAGCATATAAATCCATATACATCTGTGCCTCGTGGGACCCCCACAACAACATGAATTTCTTATTGGGGGTAATGCTTTCTGTAGTTTTGTCTACCCATGTTATATACATTTGCCCCTATTGAAATTCATTTTGTTAGCTTGGGCCCAGTTCTCCAATCTGTTAAGGCCATTTTGAATTCCGATTCTATCTTCTACAACATTAGCTACCCCTCCCAGTATGGTGTCATCTGCAAATTTGATGAGTATCCCCTCAATTCAATTTATAAAGACGTTGAACAACAACGGGCCCAGGACAGAACCCTGCAGCAACCCCACATGTCACATTTTTTCCAGGGTGACGAGGAACCATTAATGAACACTCTTACTTCTCCAACCCCTGAAAGCCTGTTCTCACTTCTAACCACCCCTAATTGTAGCACATCAGCAGGCAAGTTATTAAATACAGTTTGATACTTGCCAACCTCTTCAGGGCCCCCATAGCTGCAATATTTCATTTGCACAAAAAGCAACTTCATACATTACGTTTTTGAGTGTCCATTTGGTTTTGGTTTTTTAAGTGTAAAAGGTAAAGGTAAAGGGACCCCTGACCATTAGGTCCAGTCGTGTCCGACTCTGGGGTTGCGGCGCTCATCTCGCTTTATTGGCCAAGGGAGCCGGCGTACAGCTTCCGGGTCATGTGGCCAGCATGACAAAGCCGCTTCTGGCGAACCAGAGCAGCGCACGGAAACGCCGTTTACCTTCCCACCGGAGCGGTACCTATTGATCTACTTGCACTTTGACGTGCTTTCGAACTGCTAGGTGGGCAGGAGCTGGGACCGAGCAACGGGAGCTCACCCCGTCGCAGGGATTAGAACCGCCGACCTTCTGATCAGCAAGCCCTGGGCTCTGTGGTTTAACCCACAGCACCACCTGCGCCCCTTTTTTAAGTGTACAGCCATACATATTTTCAGACATGTATATTCTGTATGCATACATGAAGCCTGGCTCGGCTGTGGCTCCCTATTGTGCAATGTACATGGTTTGAAGCAGGAATTTGTTCCTGGGTAATGAATGGGTGGAAAAACTCTCAGTGGTCTTGCTTGCTTTCCTTTCTAGCTTGATTGCTAAGTGGTCCCAAACATTTCAGCAAGAATCCCGCCTCCTAGCACTGCCTACAGATTTTGCAATATCCATTTGCCATCTCTTGGGCCTTGGTGATAGACAATCCAAAATGAGAGTGCATCTGTAAGCGCCATGTTATGTCTGATGTAACACTATCTAGCAGGTCACAGAAAGCAGTAGTATAACAGAGGCAGCAGAATTTGCCAACAGTTTTATGTGTGAGAGAAGAGATCATGTATGGTCTCTTTGGCCTTTGGAAAAGATACTCCCCTTGGCCAGCACAAGAGTAAAACTCTTACTAGCTCTCAAATTATTTCAACTGCACTTTCAAAAATAAAATAAAAATGCAGCGTTATTAAAAAATTTAAACTGTACACAAGGTATAAACCACTGAAACGCGAAGGAATAAATCTTTTTTTGCCGTTCTGCACACATGCAAGGAAACTGAACTAAGACATATGGTCACCATCAGCCTGGATGATTAATTTTGAGATGATGCACTTATTAATCCATGTGGAAAGGGGGAAGCTACCATAGAACTGGTTGCAATTAGCTAACCGCAAATAACCTGCTCCAGCTCCAAAGCCAAAGCCAAAAAAATGGCATTTTGGAATGATTACATCCCACAAGGGCTTGCATTTCGTGATGAGTCCCCCAAGGTTAGGATCCACACCACAGTGTAAAACCAACCCTCAATTATACTTTTTTTCCGGAGAGGGGAAGATCAGTAGCAGGTGGCGCCTGCTATAAAAGCCTCATTAAAACACCTTCTGGTTGAAATTCACAAAAGAAAACCAGCAGATGGGTGCCCATCTCTACATGGTCACCTTACCCCAAATGAGTTTCACCTGACACAAGAGGAAAGTGCAGTCAACCCCCCCCCCCCGAACCCCCATTTCACCTACCAAGAATCTTAGGTTCAAAAGAGGATATATTAGGATTAATAGCGCTTGATTACTAACCCATTGCCGTACCATATGCTAGCGGAGTTGTTCATTGTTAAGCCTCGAGACAGGTAACCCCACCCCGTCGGTAAAGGATACCCCCTCCCCCCATTTCCACAGAGCTAATCTAATTCCATCTCCTCCCAGACCTCAGATTCCAGTAAAAGATATTTAGCTCTTCCTGCATTGCCTCTTGATGCATTTTTGAATGGAAGCAAATCTGATATAGAAGCTAATGATGCTTGAAACTTGCTGACAAATTGGAAACTGTTTCTCCCTCCTCCCTGCTTGCCTCCTCCTGCACTGTCTGATAACTAGATGAGCCAAGTGTGCGCAAGGAGTGTTTACTACATGTGGGTGCTGAGCACATGGATCCCAAAGGAGAGAGACATTGACTTTTCACACCTTCTCTTTTTTTAACTCGTCCCCCTAGCACTTTGGTAGAAGTTGTGATTTACAGCGGGAGAACAAATTGGCAAGCCGGGAAGTGTAAGCAAAGTTTATGTTTTTGAGAGGAGGCTTTGTCACCTTCTGCAACCCCTGCGAGTGGGAGCGTTTTTTCAGTGGCTTGGCTTTGGGCTGGATCCAAATCATTAAGTGCCAAACAGTGCAACCGGAGCGATTCCCCCCCCCCCCATTTCATTTTTTTTTACGGTTCTGTTGTGTATTTTGTGTTAAGCTACTTTAAGAAGAAGAAGAAATACCACCCACTAAGTCTGTTTCTCAAATCAAGAAGGGGTCATGCTTATTTAATGCTGAGTGGGAGAGAGAGAGAAAGAAGTTACAAAAATAAAACCGTTACACAGAAACACATTGGAGAAATCAACCGCAAATGGAGGTTGTTTGTAGATCCAAATTTTATGTGACCGGGAAGGATTTTTCTCCCCTTTTCCTGGCCACCAACATTCCTGTCAAAATCCCCACAAGCTCCCCACACATTGTACCTCCCCTTTGGTTGAAAACTTCATTCTGAAGTTTCCCTAATGGACCGATGGGTGCATTGATTCTCTCACTGGTTTGCTGAGAAACTGGAGTACTAAGGTGCATGAAGAAATACCCGAAGTACAAGGAATAAATGGGACGAATATATGGGGGGCGGAGAATAAAAATTCTAGGTTTTTTTATTTTTATTATGTATCTTGTGTTTTTATCTTGTGATTTTATGTTGTGAACCGCCTTGAGACCTCCGGGTATAGGGCGGTCTACAAATTTAATAAAATAATAATAAATAACTGGACTTTGTAGAGAACTTTTGGAGGATTGTGGAGATGATGGCAAATATTATTCTCTCTCTCTCTCTCTCTCTCTCTCTCTCTCTCTCTCTCTCTCCCTCTCCCTCTCTCTCTCTCTCTCTCTCTCTCTCTCTCTCTCTCTCTCTCTCTCTCCCACCCCCATTGTGTCTGATCAGAGTTATCCAGCTAAGCTGCTCTGGGTGCTAAAAAGGGTCTACTGGAATCTGAATATCATACTCAGAATATCTGCAGCCTGCTGCGAATTATTTGTGTGGTGCTTTCCGGATAAAGTCCCCAACATCTGATCCTACTTAGACTCTATAGTTAGAACAGAGACCATGCTGAGGAGTCATTAGCGAACTTCTGTTGGGGTTTGCTTGTATCAGTTTCAGATGACTTCTGTGTGAGGAGGCATACACAACCACATGCATGGCAAATACATAGCACATACAATCATGCTGGTTGGTAGGGGCCGTCCGGGGTGGGGGACTGGGGAGGAACTAGGAGGAATCATGAACTCATGAGCGAGTGTGTGTGTGTGTGTGTGTGTGTGTGTACATTCACTTAATGGAAGTGAATAATTGCTTCTGGTTTTTTATCTTTCATTTTGGGGCAATGAAACTTGAGCATGTGGCTGATCCTCAGTTCCAAATGGCTCTTGGTCATGCAATTAAAAACAATCCTTTCCAGTCCGCCTGCCAGCTTGGATGGAAGCCCATTCCACAGCCACCTCAGACTTTGGCACTTTAGAGTTTTTCTCCCTCTAAGTCATCCTGTGCTGACTTTTGGCGCAAACTCACTGGCGGAAGTAGCCATGTAACAACGGAATAGCTTCTCCAGAATTCAACACGGGTTGGATTTTACCCTTTGCTTGTATTTCCTGGGGGGACAGGGAGACGGACAGCAACGGAAGTTCAACTGGAATGGCGGTGCTGATGTGTCTCATATCGCGTGAAAAACATGTCGCCACTGTGGCCAAAGACGGGGCCTGGATGGCTGGTGGCTACTTCTTAATGAACATGGCCCAGCCATGCTTGTGAAGAAAGCAGCTTGGACATAGGAACGTAGCCAGCGAAAGAGACAGAAGGCTCGAGTCTTTGCAGATGGCAAGAAGAATCCTTGGCACAGGCTGCCAATGGGGGCTGCTGCTTCAGGGGAACGAAAGCTGCTTTGAAGGCAAACACTGTCTCTGCGTGTGGCTGCCTCTCCACTTCAGGTTGTAATTCTGTAATTAAGCAGGTATTACGCGAGCAACATACGTTTCAAACATTCTCTTTCCACAAAGCAAATTGCCTTTTAAAAGGCTGTCTCCGAATAGAACTCCATTCTGTTCAAGAAAGCGGGGAGCGTGAAATAGGGATGAACACAAAAACCTTATGCGCACACATTTCCACGCATATTGATTGGCATTTACATGCCCACCTTGACTGCCTCAGCCTCTCACAGGATCATCACAATCTTTCCTGACCATGGCAGTTCAGGAAAAACCCTGCAGCGGTGGGAGGGGCCGATGAAGCCCGCTGCAGCAAAGCATTGAGGGGATCGGGGCCCCTCTTTGAAAATTTTGGGGGTGCCTTGGCCCCCATGGTCCCGCATGGATGGCAACCCTGAATGTACATATTTAGTGTATTGTGTTTGGTGGCCCCCACTGGTGCAAAACATTCTACAGCCTGAGCCTGAGGCTTCCGCACACACCACTCAGAAACACTATTCTTCCTTGCACCTTTTGCTTTTGCCACTGCATTATCAGTTGCAGTGCAGACATGCCAGGGGTTTGCTACCCTAGGGAAGGTGCCACCTAACAGTGCCTCCAACTCCTGCTGCTTTGCCACACGGGCAGCAAATACTGTCCGAAGGTTAAGAACAGCAAACAGTTAAAGACTTTAAAGTTAATTGTATTTCCTACTTTGTGAAGGGAGCGAGAACTGGAACAAAGTGATTTCTTGCCACTGATCTCAAAATGCCCCGTGGTATGCCAAGATAAGCTAAGTCCAGGCAAAGCCAACTATGGGGTTATGGTGCTCATCTCGCTTTCAGGTCAAGGAAGCCGGCATTTGTCCACAGACATCTTCCGGGTCATGTGGCCAGCATGACTAAACCGCTTCTAGAGCAATGGAACACCGTGACGGAAACCAGAGCGCACGGAAACACCGTTTACCTCCCCGCCGCAGTGGTACCTATTTATCTACTTGCACTGGTGTGCTTTCGAACTGCTAGGTTGGCAGGAGCTGGGACAGAGCAACGGGAGCTCACCCCATCGTGGGGATTCGAAGCGCCGACCTTCTGATCGGCAAGCCCAAGAGGCTCAGGTGGCGGGTGGCACTGTGGTCTGCCAAGCTATAGGAGCAGCTAGGGTGGGAATAGCATTTCCATGAGCCACTTGAGCTTCAACATGTTTCTTTATCCAACATTTTGCTAACGCTGTGCCATGTTTCACTTGCTTCTAGGGAGGGGCTTCCCATTATAGGCTCTGGTTGTTCCCTTCGAAGCTGGATTCTCACTTCCCTGCAGGGTGCACCCAGGTCCAGCATGAGCACTCTGCTTTATCACACTGTTCATTTCTACAATACGCAACTGGCCAGCTGCCTGACTGCATACACTCAGCAAAAATGCCTTGCTGGGTCTCCATGATTCGTTATCGTCCTGCCTCGTACGATGGTCAGGGGAGGGGGGTAAATCACTGTTATGTTAGATTTGGGCTGTTTTATGTCATGTTGATTGCATTTCAACATGTGGTTTGAAACCACAAATGAAAGCAAAATCAATAATAGACCCGGAGAGTAGACTCCCTAGAGGAGTGGAAGCTACACAGAAGGGGCTTGATGGCTCTGTCTCACAGCCAACCATTCTCTGATTGTTTTAATGGTTGGCTGTTCTATATAAATCACCTTCCCTTTATTAACGTAAGTGCATAGACTCAGGTGTTCTGACATCAAACCGCCCCCCACCCACCCCAATAAGTCCTATAAACAGTTTTTCGAAAGGGTTTTTAAACTCAGAGATCATTCTCCCCACTCCTAACATATTGGCTGTCTCTGTGTAGTAGAGCTGTCTTTTAAAAATTCATAGTGAAAGTGATGAGACAAGACCCAGCGATCTTGGTCAAGCCAGGTAAAAATGTTTGAGTGGAGTTGTGAAGGTGGGCCTGTAGCATGGCTGAAGGATGCACTGAGAGACTTCCATTTTCATTGCATTTGTCTTCAGCCCAGCAGTGGGGAAGATAACAGATGTCGAAGAAGAGAAAGGAGGGAGGGCTGGAATAGCAAGGGGTTGGTGCAAGTGAATGCAGTTGTGGATATTTAGGTTTCCTTAGGGTTAGCTTGTGTCTGCTATGCTTGGAGAAGGGCTGTAGCGTCATGGTAGAACATTTACCTTGCATGGTGAACGCCCCAAGTTCAAAACCTGGCATCTCCAGGCAGGTAGAGATGAGAAGGCCCCTTGTCTGAAACCCTGGAGAGAGCTGCTTCTTGTTAGTGTGTGCAATACTCAGCTAAGATGGAGCAATATTCTGGCTCCTATGAGATAGCCCAGTGTGTGTGTGTGTTTGTGTGTGTGTGTGTGATCTACAAGGCGTGACCGGAAATTTCGGTGCATGTTCACAGAAATCGGACAGCGAGAAATATTTGAACATACAATCGGCATCGGAAACCCACGAAATGCTCACAATTGTGTACAGAGATGAAGCTGTAACTCGAAAGACAGTGTATGAGTGGTTTAAGCGTTTCTGTGAAGGGCGGCAAATGACCCTTGGTCTGGCAGACCATCGACAAGCAGAACGATGGCAAATGTCGACAGAATTCATGAGTTATTGATGTGGGATCGGCGTTTGTCCATCCGAATGATGGCAGAAGAATTGCATATTCCGCGTGAAATCGTTACTGAGGTTACTGATCTGTCCCACCTTCCATATTCCCCCAATCTGGCCCCACCTGATATCTTTCTTTTTCCAAAACTGAAATCTGCACTGAAAGAGCACAGATTTTCCAACATTTCACATGTCCAAGCTGCTGTGACGAGGGAACTGAAAGCAATACGAAAAGAGGACTTCTCCAGAAGTTTCCAACAGTTCTACAAACGTTGTCAATGGTGCATTGTATCAAAGGGGGCCTACTTTGAAGGCCTGTAAGGTGTGTATGTTTGAATATTTCTCGCTGTCTCATTTCTGTGACCATTCACCGAACTTTCCGGTCACACTTTGTATATATAACTTGATAAAAGGGTGCCAGTGCAAAATGGCTTCCATAGTCATTGGTGATAGTCTGTTCTGGTGAGGATTGGCTCAAGAAAAGCACTGGAGTTGGTCACCACCGGTATTGCAGCCTCTGAAAGATTACGCCTGAGGGAATGTGATCCTCAGAAGGGGTGGGAAAGGTTCTCTAGCAGTAACCCAGAATTTCTTCCCATCTGCTCTGATTTTAGCCAGACAATGCTGGAAACTGCTATTATATCCTCAAATTAAGAAAGAAAACCATTTCAGGACAAAAAAACATCATCCTGAGGCTCATTTTCATTTATTAGGGTGTTAGTCCCATGGACAGAGCAGGGCTTCCTTCCAAGAAACCCAAGAAAACACGCACAGGAGTTCTCTGTAAGGAGTGAAGGAGTGTTGTTATGAAATATAGAGGAATGGAAACATACAATGACCGAACTCTTTAGTAACACATGGGAAAGATGCCACACCCTCTTCTTATTATATGCTGGAATCCCACCCAAACACAAGAACAAACAGAAATTGTCTTGCCTAAGATCTATTATTATTTGCTTTTAAAAAACTATTTCGCCTTCCCTCAAAATTCCTCAGATTTATTTAGGTTTTTTTAAAAAATAATTTTTATTGGTTTTTACAATTTTTTAAGCACATAACATGACGGTTAAATTTTCATACTTCCCCCCTCTCACCGTGGGAAGCTAAGATCCATCCCCCCTCTCACAGAGGTATACATATTCATTATACATTTAACCTTGCTGATATTTTCCATAACATTGCTTGGGCCTGGCCCAATTTTGTGGGCCAGGCATCTCTATTTTTCTCAATTTCATATTTCAATTGACTTCCTCAAGTCCCCCACTGTTGAATTCATAATAAATCCTCTTTAACAGATTCATACCTCTTTTAAATCATCGTCAAGTACATAGGTAAAATTACTTATTAGTCCTAAATTCACACCTAGGCATCCAGGTACTTCTGCTCTTTCCCTATGTTCTTCCCATCTTTCCTCCCTTCCTCCCTTTGGTCTCAGAGTATTCAGCCCTATTGTCCTCCTCTTACTTATCATTTAAAATTAATAATCCTTATTAATCCTTATTAATCACAATATGTCCACAATATGGACAACCATGTCCATATTGATTGTCCTTAAAGCCAGGAAAATAATCCAGTTCAAAGAAAAGTTCTTGTTCAGCCCACACCCACCCTTTATTTAGTTTTTTGCCCAAAGAGAAAAATTCACATTGGAATTGATTTTAGGATAGTTTATTTTGGTGGTAACATTAACCTGATAGGTGCAGAACCCTGCTGAAGATTTTTTTACTGGTGTTATCAATACTTTTTTCTTCTCTCAAAATTCCTTAGAATATTTCCTCACCTGAATTTTCAATGGCATTTCTCTTAAGGTGAAATTCCGTAGCAACTGCAGACCCAATTTTATCAGGTTTGTTCACTATATAGAGATTTCTTTTCAACAGCCCCAGACTTTCAACAGAACTTCTAGTGCTGGTGAGAGTCACAGGACACCGGTAGCACAGCAAGGCTATCAAAGTGCAACAGTGTGGTCAGAATATGCAGAAATTCTCTGACACAGTATCACAATGTTTTCCTGAGAGAAAAAAAATTAACCTTGAAATTTCACCGTAGATGGGATTTGGATGTAGCTCTAAATCAAGACCAAACATGGTGCGATGACTCCCCTTCTACTAATCTTTCCTTCATGTACTCTTCTTGACCAATTTCCCTGCTGTTATTGCTTAGAAAATGATTAATTTAGTTCTGGGACCATGAGTGGATCTACACAGATATAAAAAAACGCTGTGAAAACGCTTTTTTTTATAAAAAAAGCTGTAAAATATATGTGGAATTTGCCATTAGCTCATCAGCAACATCTAGAGTCACATTTGTTTAATGTGCTTAAAATGTAATATTTGCAGCTGTATAGCTGAGTCCCATGCCATTGCGCCGAACTCCTCAAATGTATGGCTTTTTTCCTACGGTGCAGGGAAAAGGAAAGTTTTGGAACTCAGAAGGGCACATTTTAAAGGTATAACTGCCTATATTCCCATGCTTTGCTTCGCTGCATATTTTGTGATTTTAAATCTTTGCCGGGGTTCTCCCACCAAATAGTACTTGCCCCCAACCCGGATCTTTTATTACTATAGAAATTGGAGTTCTTGGTGATGTACAGCAGTCAAAATTGTAGAATACAAGAACTGTATTTTGTTAACTGTTTTTGTTAACTTTGCATTATGTAAATTATGTATGTATTGTTTTCATGTAAGAGTAGAATGTATATAAGCATTTACAAATATTATAAGAGTTATTTCTAACGTAGGATTTCTTAACATTCCAGCTGATGAAGAATTAGCAAAACAGGGCCTTGTCCTGGAACAGGAATTTATTTCAACTGGAAGTTGTTACAATACTATAATATTAAAACTGTTTGAAGATTCAAAAACTGATCTACTGCCTGGCCAGAGTTTTTGTATTCTACAATTTTGACTCCCAACCCGGATCTTGGCCTCCAGGGAATTCTCCTTTTATACCTTTTCTCCCTCTCATTCACCAACAAAAAACATCAACTACTTGCAATAGACTGGTGGCCTTCGCTGACTTCTCTTCTCATTTGTTTTGTGTGCCTTTACTGGGTTTGTTGCTAACTACTCTCTGATGTTTGCAGTTCTTGGAAATCTGTGTCTTTGTTATTTATGTTAACAGTGATATGATCGAGGTCTGCGTCAGAAACGTTCCAAATGTTCTCAGGTCCTCAGTTATTAATTATGCAAATGAACAGATTGCACAAAGTTTCCCCCCTTATGGTTACATTCTGGAGAGCTGCTTCTTTTTCAAAGATGAAATTAGTGCTGCAGTTAACTGGCTGGGTCTTCTAACATTTTTTTTTACGTGTGTGATGTTTTACAAATGTTGACATCACTGATCCCATTAATGAGAAATAGAACAAGGTAAAATCTAGCCGTTGGATCTTTAGGAAATGACACAGCTACAATAGGAAGTTAAGGATAGATGAGCTTAAGCTGAGCAATTCTAAAGTTAGACTAGTCACCAGATGACATTCAATTCTCCCAGAGGAGCTGGAGCTTTCATTGTTAATGAGCCAAAGTAGTTATTAGTGTAATTCCGATGATGTCATTAAATTTACTGTGTATGCCAGAAATGGGTTTTGTCTACCATGGTAAGAAGATACTTTGGCCTACTTCTCATTGAGGTGATAAAAAACCTGATTCTGGGTTGTTCCACTTCTTAGTGCTGTTGGGGTGGTGAAAAAAGAGATTTTTCATCATCATCAACAACAACTTCCCTTCATCTACCTGTCAGGGAGAATTCTTGCTCCTGACATACAGTCTTCTATATGAAGGGAATTTTCTTGCGTGGTTGAGTATTCAATATTCAGTTATGTGAACTTCAACTTCTAGTAGAAAGTGGTATGGTCCAAATAAATGTTTTCCACATCAGTGAGAATAATTACCTAGGTTTGAGCGCTGGGTAGAATATTGACACTGGAAACTGGTTCTACTGACTCTTATATACTCAGTTCCTAAACATTTTTTCTTAAAATCCATACCACTGATTTTTATCATGAGGTTATTGTGAAGATGGATAAGGACTGGGGGGGAAATGCTTTGTATATCGAAATGTCTCTGTAAAGAGTCATAGCAATCAATCTGATTTAGAAAGCAGGCTGGATGCTGCCGTTTGATAGGATAATTGAATCATGTATTGATGGCATTAATTTCTGATGGACTTCTTAGGAAGACATTTGATTAATGCAACTCTGATGTGAAATTATGCTATCAAAAATTGCAGTTACTGAGCTTTGAAGGCAAAATTTGCCTAGCTTGTAATGCTTAGAAATAGTAGAAATGTTTCTGGGCTACAATCTCCAACACGCTGAAGATGCTGGCTATTGTCACTGGCTGGAGTTGGAGTCTAACAACACCTGGAGAGCCTCAGGTCTCCAACACTGTAAACTAAATATATAAGATATATAAATATATTTTAAAAAGCAAGTGCACTTTGACTGTAACTTGCCCTCCCCAATCTTTTCATTGCTTTCTTATTTATTTTCAAAGGTAAAGGTAAAGGACCCCTGGATGGTTAAATCCAGTCAAAGGCGACTATGGGGGTTGCAGCGCTCATCTCGCTTTTTGTCCACAGACATCTTTCCGGGTCATGTGGCCAGCATGACTAAACTGCTTCTGGTGCAACGGAACACCGTGACGGAAACCAGAGAGCATGGGAAAGACGTTTACCTTCCCGCCGCAGTGGTACCTATTTATCTACTTGCACTGGTGTGCTTTCAAACTGCTAGGTTGGCAGGAGCTGGGACAGAGCAAGGGGAGCTCACCCCATTGCACAGATTCAAACCTTCTGATCGGCAAGCCCAAGAGGCTCAGAGGTTTAGACCACAGCGTCTCCCGCGTCCCTTGCTTTTCACCTGCTGTCTGACAATATACAAATAAATTTATTGACTTCCACTCAAACCACACCAAGGTCTACATAAAGTCTATGCATAGCCAAAGGACCATTTCCTCACCGACTGTTCCTTTGCTCCAAGTCTCCTCCCCATGGCTTCCCCCCTCCCTGAGATTTCAAGTGCTTGTTCGCACATGTTTTGAACCTGGGCACCATGAAGCCATGGAAAGGGGGCCGGTTAGGAGTGGATAAATTAGCGTGTGGAGAAAATGAGATGGAGACAGCATTCAGCACCACTTCTCTATTATAAATTTGGTCACCACTCTGAAAGCAAATCTGTGTTTTATTTCGTTTTTAAACGGTATTGGGGCAGTATTGCATGTGTAAGTGTGTAATGTGTGCAGACCCTCCAAGTGTCCATATGATTTGCCAGGGACAGTCCAGGATTTACAGAAGCTGTCCCAGTTTCTGATTTGATCCCGGAATGTCCCGCTTTTCTGTATGACATCCCTATTTTCATTGGATAAATATTGGAGGTTATGTAACAGGACATCCCTATTTCCATCGGAGAAATTTTCATATGTCTCTATTTTCATGGGAGAAATGTTGGAGGGTATGGAATAGGACACCCCTATTTTCATCAGAGAAAAGTTGGAGGGTATGTGTGTAGCTAGCTTCCTAGACCAAAGTCATATGTAGGTGGAAAGCTAGGTCTTGTAGCTTGAGAACAGATGCTTAATAAGGATAATTAGGCACAGAGTTACTCTAGTCCAACTTTGGGGTGGTATGTGTGTAAGTAAAATGGCGAGGAGGCCCATAATTGTTGTAGATATTTATGGGTTCTTTTGCCTTAAAGTTGAATTGTGCACTTCAACTATTAACATTTTTAAACAGCTCAATCATATTTTCTTTTCTTTTCTTTTACAGGTTCCTTCCACTCCCAGGTGCCAAGCCAATGTAGTCACACATCAAAGGGATGAAGCACATTCTGTGGAAAAAGTACAGAGAATGTAAATACCACTTCTGTAAAGGTAAATATGGATTAAGTAGGGGACAAAATGTGTCTTTCATGAGTGGAAAGAGCAAGATTTAAAATGAAAAAGATTTATGAGGTTATAGGAGTGCATTTTATGAGTGTTTCAGAAAAGATATATTTTGCACTGACGTAGTAAGTGGGGAGGGGGTGTAACTTTTAATTCTGCTCTCTGGTGCTCGGGCTTTGTGGAACTTGAGGGAGGTGCATCATTTTTTCTGCTTCAAAGTTGAACTTTTGAAAAAGTTAGAAGTTGCAATGATTCCTTCTGAAGGGATGTGGCTTGGATAGGTGCCAAACTCAAACCAAAATAGCTCTTGAACAGCTTCGCCTCCATTTGCCTCCATGGCTGCTCTTCTCAGGAGGAGATGGGAGGTGAAAGGAACCCAGAAAACATGTTCTTAGCAGTGTTTGCAGATGGATCAGAAAGGAAGGAACAGGAATCTCACGTTTTAAGGAATGATTATTAGGAGATTTCCATTTCACCTTTGCACACTCAAAAGGTCAAGGAGGGGATAATCTCTCAGCCATATTAAACTTTTGATTTGGCCATCATTGTGGGATGGTGGAGATCCTTTGGTAATTAAGGGCCTACCAGGATTGAGAAGAGAAAGAATCATACAAAAGCAATTTGCAGTTGATTCCACTCTCACTTTCCTAAGGCCTCCCATGTGGAGGCATATCTTATATAAGAAGGAATCACGAAAGAATATTATCTGAGTTCCCTCTTGGGGGGCAGAATAATAATTGTGTGTCAGGGTCCCCAAACCACCCCTCAAATAATTCACACATCAGACAGAATTTTAGTTTTGGTTTTTGGCATGATTTTGGCCACAACTTTATTAAAATACAAACAATGTGAGTGGTTGCTTAGGCATTGGTTAAGACTATCTGTCCCACAGGGGACAGAACTGACGACCATCCGTAAGGGGAAAACACTGGAGAGATAAAGGGAGCCGGGTGGTCTGACCCTCCCCTCTCCCCACAGGCTCCCAGGGCTCTTGCACGGCCCTAGCCCCCGACCGGGGGTTCGGACAAAAGCATCGAGCCCCTGGATTCCTTTAACGGAATTCCCCTAACACCAGCAACAATTGGAGGGGCAGATGCACTCAATCTTAACCCCTCCTCCAACCAACATAATAACCAATGCCTAACCATCAACCTTACAAGTTGTGACTATTTGCTATGCAGTAGGCGAAAACCAGATGGCACCAGCCAATCAGCCAAATGTAAAAATTCCTACCAAGCCCCTGCCCCAACAGCAGACGACCCCATGACAGGCATAGCAAGGTCAACATAGAGGCCTAAAATATAGGGAGGGAGGGCGGGGTGATCAGAAGCACGCAGCCAAGAGGGGGATCATGTTGCAAACCCACCAATATATATCCGCTGGGCTGTCCATCAACAAATTGCAACATACAAATCTCCCCAACAACACCCAGGGTCCAATCACAACAGTGGCCATCCATACGATCCCGCCCAGCACCAGAGGGGTGACTCGCTGGCCCCCACCGCAACACGTGCTCTCCATGAAGGAGAACACGCTATACATGCTAAACAGAGGATGTGTGTTATAAAGAATGAAAACCTGTACAATTCTGTTAGACTCACCCAGAATCTAACAAAGGGGAGTGTTAGATTTATTTATTTTTTGCCCAGCAAGTCTATGTACTAACACAAATTCGCAGCTCAGTTCTCATCAGACACATCTGTGCATTTAGAAATGGAGTAATAAATGCCAAGAATTAGTTGTGCATCTTGTGTGAGTGATATGTGCAATTTGCATAGCAGCTAAAGGTTGGTCCACTGTGCTGTACCTGAGTTTTTAGTGCGTCAGGTTCAATGCCTGTTCTGCACTGACTGGTGTCTTTTTATTCCATGTTTTGTTTCACAATAATTTATAAGCTTAAAGGAACCACATGCACCACACTTTAAAACGGTTCCCCGTTGCACCCTCACATAACAGCTCCACTAGATTAGGCTGCATACTTGCTGCTTACAAAGAAATGATGGGAAAGGATGGTCCTTAATCCACGCTGCTAGATTTTGATTTTGCACACAGTAGATAAATAACATGTTTACGGTTGGGTTTGGCATCTTTGTTCTCAGAGTAAAACACCTACGTAAGTGCAAGCACTGTTCAGAATCTCCTAACCTGCCCCCACAAAATCCAGCTACTTTATTATGTCTAATTTGACTAAAACTGAACCTTTGGAATGGAGGGATATATGTGTTTTATAAATACATAGTGGAATTAGTAAAGTCTTCAACGTTCAGAAAAAACACAGCTGCAATATTTCCCCCCCAGCAAAAATGGCATAAAATATAGCACTCACATTTTTTTTTAATCTGCTAAGAGCTTGATACTTTAGCCTTTTCTCCCCCGTTTTATGGAATCTTAAAAGCCTATATTTAGAAATGGAGTAATCTATCTTTAAAAGATTTGTTTCCTCAGCATACAAATGCAACATTCCTCTTATTTCTTGTTCTTACATGTTTTAGTGCCATGGAGTTCCCCCTAAAGTTTTGCATTTTTCAGGCACATTCTTGAAAGAATATGACCTATATTACCCAAGAACCATGTTATATCCACCAGTGGAGATACTTGTAATAAATATAGATGTGCCTTTATTATTGTGCTTTTTAAAAAATGGGACTATAATTTCAAGCCACCCAAGTTCTTCATAGGCCAAGGTTCTATTCCAGTTTATTCCATGATAGATAAACAGAGGCAATTTCATTAGGGCAATTTCCATGTAAATAAGGCTGTGCTGACTGAGGCTGATGGGAACTAGAGTCCAAGAAACCTAGGGACACTGAGATCCAGCGCCGAGGGCCTTCTGGAGGTTCCCTCACTGTGAGAAGCAAATCTACAGGGAACCAGGCAGAGGGCCTTCTCGGGACCCGGCCAGATGGGTGGGGTACAAATAATAAATTATTATTATTATTATTATTATTATTATTATTATTATTATTATTAGGGGCGCCAGGTTGGCAAGAAACTCAGTACAGTTCTTAGTATAGCGTGCTTGTTGGACAACCAGATTAGAAGACAGTGATGAAATGAGCATTCACCAAGATGGAACCCAGACATGATTCTTGTACATCAAACCATGGTTGCAGAGGAAGATAATTTGCATTGCCAGTTTGAATTCAAAATGGCGGTGCAAAGGAATATATGCGCGTATAGCAAGCACCGATCCCAAGTGTCCTGATTTTCCAGGGACAGTGCTGGAATTATGAAAGCCATCCCAGCTTCTGATTTGATTCTGAAATGTCCCTGTATCTCCCACCAGTGCTCCCACCAAGCTTGGGGAGGAGGAAGAGCCTGTGTTTGATCTGAGCGGCGGCAGCTGCAGCGGCAATGGGAGCACCCCGTTGCCTCTCCATGTCTGCTGCAGCCGTCCTCTTCCATTGGGAATCTTGTAGCTGCTGCTGGAGAGCGGGAGAGGAGGAGAAGAGGCTGCCTCTGCCAAGGCCCAGCGCCGTGTGATATGCCAGCTCCGAGGGGCAGTCAAAGGCCAGGGCTGCCCTGGGCAACAAGATATGATTTGATGAAGAATGATATGATTTGATGAAATAACCCGAGAGAATGACAAGTGGAAGTCTAAGATGTGGATAGGATTGAATGTGGAATATATGTATGGTTTGTTTTGTTTGATTTATTTAGTTTTTTTCTTGTTTTTGTTTGCCAGAATGTTTGTTAGAAGTATTGAATGGTTTTTGAGTTGTTTTGTGATGTTTGTTATGTTTTATTTACCTGTTTTTTATGTGTCTGTTTTTGATTTGTATGTTTTATTTGTATGTTTTGATAAAATTTTCAATAAAGATTATCTTCTTAAAAAAACAAAAAGAAAGAAAGAAAGAAGATAGTGGGAGCAGAGTGGAGAGCAAGGAGTCTTGATTATTATTATTATTATTGCTTTATGCCTCTGCATCTAATCTTGCCCCTTTCTAAAGCTTATTTATTGGTGTGCATTTTTCTTTATGTAAACGTACCAAAGAATAAAATAAAATAAGATCGGGATTAAGGGCTTTTCTGAAGACGGTGGAGGGCATGTGTGCTGTGTCACATTGGTGTAGTGGGGGTGACACTTGCCCTTCTTCTGATAGCAAGTTCTCCTGGGGGGGCACAAAAGGGGGGTCTAGGAGAGTCTGTTGGGAGGCAGGCGGGTGAGAAATGTCCCTATTTTCATCTGAGGAATGTGGGACGGTATGTTATGGGGCAGCCATGTTTTCCCCCCTGTACATCCCCTCCACCCCAGGAAAAAACAGAATGTCATCAATTCACATCACTCCCAGGGGTAGTTGGCCTTTGCGCATTGAAAGAACATGGGAGGAAGGAGCCCCTGCTGAGGCTGTGGGTAGGAAGCAGCATTCAACTCTTGAACCACCTTGTTTTTAAAAATACAATACAATACAGTTTATTCAACCGTCAGTCAGAGCACAATCATTATCCATACAAAATTTAAAAACGTCTAAACATCTCAGAAAGCTTTACACTAAAACATACAATGAGATGTAGATTATACATTTAGACCGATGTCAATACTGTCAATTTTAACCTTACGGCATTTAAAGGCCAAAAAGAAAAAAGAAATTTGGCCACCAAGAGGGTTGTGGTACCAGTAAAATTGCTCAGCAAAAACAAAACCTGTCTTTCTCTGTCTACTAGGTTCAGTTGGCATAAGAGTGGGGCTATCAGTTTTTGTCTAAGATCTACATAAAATGGGCAGGTCAAAAGAATATGTTCAGTTGACTCAACCGTTCCCAGGGCACAGGGACAAAATCTCAGAGCATATGGAACTCCCCTGTATCTTCCCCACAAAACCGCCATATCCAGAACGTTTTTAAAAATGTGTTTCCCACTAAAAATCTGCCTTGGAATGAGACGAGACACACTTATCCCTTCCCTTTCTTGGGAGTGGACCTTATTGGCTCTGTCAATTCCTAGGTAGATGTCTCACTGGTGTGGCTCTGTATCAGCTTCCTGTTTCTTATAATTACCACAGAAAAGGAAAGAAGAGGGCTTCTTTTCAACATATTTACTCAGACTATCTGTTTCTTATGCCTCTCTCCACCCTTTGAGGTTATACTTTGCTGATCTTAAGACTATAATAGTCATGATTATGGACCATGTCTTTCTTGGTATTTTGACAACGGCCTGTTCTTCCTTCTGCAGCATGCTGTTGCCACCTGCCAAAGGCAAGGGCATTTGAGGGTAAAGGAAGGGTGATTGTGGCCTTTTAGATGAACATGCGTGAAGAAAACCTGATGGCCTTGCCTGAACTTGCCTCCAGGTCAGAGCAAAGAACGGAGTGGGAGAGTTTGCGTACAGATGCCTGGGGCTGCTGCAATACAGTCAGGAAGAAGAAGCTATTAAACAAATAATCAGAGCTTTAACAAGATTAAATGAATAAATATGGCTGTTAAGCATTGACAGCTTTGCAAACATAGCAAACCAAAGAATGAACGAGATGCACTCTACATGAGGTGGCATGTGCCCTTCAGGTATCCTCTTGTTGACATTTGGTGGGTAGGCCTGTCTGGCTTCGTAGGTTTAGCCACATCATGTTGATGGAAATTGCAGAAGTGGAAGGCAACTGCAGGTCTCGGGGGGATCTGCTCAATTCTTGGGTGGACTGTGGACAATAGCATGCTAAAAAAACTATACTGTTGCCATGAGAAGATGCTTTCCAGTATACCTGAAGGAGCGTCTCCAACCCCATCGTTCTGCCTGGATACTGAGGTCCAGCTCTGAGAGCCTTCTGGTGGTTCCCTCCCTGCGAGAAGTGAAGGGAACCAGACACAGGGCCTTCTCGGTAGTGGCACCCGCCCTGTGGAACGCCCTCCCATCAGATGTCAAGGAAATAAACAACTATCTGACTTTTAGAAGACATCTGAGGCAACTCTGTTTAGGAAAGTTTTTAATGTTTGATGTTTTATTGTGTTTTTAATATTCTGTTGGGAGCCGCCCAGAGTGGCTGGGGAAACCCAACCAGATGGGTGGAGTATAAATAATAATAATAATAATAATAATAATAATAATAATAATAATAATAATAATAATAATAATAATATATCTGCCATACATTGCTCTGGAATTTTATAAATCTTATAAATGCAGATCTCAGGGTTGTTCACAGAATATGAAAATGGGGGGGGGAGTTGCATTTTTTAAATTTGGGTGTACATTAAGCATTTTCTTTCACTCAATGTAAATTACAGAAATGGGGGGGGGGGACAGCATGCATGCACACATCCTTTCTGGGAACTTGGATGGACTGAACATTAATGGGTCTGACCATCCTTAGCTTAATGGTCTACTGTGTAAGGCAATTACTATGACTAGCATAGTAACCCCAACCAATCAACCAGAAAAGAACAGAAAACCCCCCAAAATACTATTGGAAGTCCCTTGTGTGAAAGCTATGGACATCATTCTATCACATACTTCAAATTGTTTTGAGAGGTATTCCCACTCCACAGGAAAAACCCAGGAAATAGAGTTCTGTGATCTCTGAAATACTCAGCACACTCCCTGCGAAAGCCAGGGAAAGAAAGTGACAGGCTTTTGTAATGTAGCCCTTGGTACAAGTGGCTGTAGAACTTCACATTGCCATTCTAACTGCAGTGTGCTTTATTATTATTATTATTTGTCAAACCCTGCCCCAACCCCCTTGCAATAAATACACTTGGTTGAATATATGTAACTAGTAGACTAGAAAAAGACCATAAATGGGTACAAAGCTATTATGGCCAAGATGGCTCCCAGCTGGGTTTCCAGGTGTCCAAGACAGAGCTTAGTGGAACTTACTTCTGAGTAGATGTAGAGTTTCTCTGCCTCATCCCTTATGCCCACATGCTACATAATTGAAACACTGGTGCATTAGCACAGTAACTTCCCAAGGCAAGATATTATATTTTCTAGGCAGACCATAAATATTGCATTTAGTAATTAGTACTAATCACGCAGTAGGTGGTCTATCATAGTAGTTTGGCGTCCTATAGTGAATCTGATTTTATTTTCTTGCATATTTTAATGCTTTTGACATATTTGACTGTGACTAATGTATGATTTTCCTCATAACATACCATATCAAAATCCCAACCCCAATGCGATTCCACATGATAAAACCATTGTGCCTACTGCTACACAGTGTGGCAGAAATGCCTCCAACATTTATTTGTGGTTTTGTATGTGTGGGGTAGAATGGGGGAGAGCTTCACCCCTGGAGAGGCGTTGTTCAAAGCCAATGCAGTACAGAGTTTCTGGTTTAGCCGAGCTCTCTGGTAGGCTGAGGCCCACGTTATAAAACTGCCATATTTAATACATCACAACCCAGTTGACACAGTTAACGTCTCTCATTCCCATAGAGAATGCTGTGGCCATGTGGTAATGATCTACTGTCAGCTTAGAGTCACTGACAAGACCAAGTGACAAAACTTACATTATGGCTGTCTGCACCGTACCTGAGGCAGCAGAGACTAAACAGAGGAAGTCATTTTTAGAGCTGTGTACCTCAGAACTAAGAGCTGAAATATGTGTGTGTGCATACACACATCTATGGTAGATAGAATCAACACAGAGAGGAAACTGGTTGTGTTTCATTTCACCACAATTTTTTAGAACTGCAAGGATCTACTCTAACACTTGATTTTCAAACAGCACCACAAGGAAAAACTCCACCCTACATATGGAGTGTGCAAGAATAGTGGTTGGTTTGGTGAATTACGACACATTCAAATATTGAGCTGTTGGAATAAGAAAGTCTTGATTTTGGTCATTAACATAGTTAAAGAAAGGGGTCCATGGTTCTTGGAAGGTGTCTCGATTCATTATGCCTTTAATTGCCCTCTTGTGTCTGGTGAGATGCTCAGACATTGCTGTATCCCAGATATTATTTTCCCATATGTTCAGGGGTATTTCAGTCTGGTTCTTCCATTGGTGAGCTATCGCTAATTGTGCTGCGGTCAGTAAGAAGCTTACTAGTTCGCTGTGGCACAGGGTAGAGCCTAAGTCTATGTCCAAAGTTAGTAGGGCTAAGGCTGCTTCCCAAATATACAGCAATCTATTAGATCATGAAGTGGGGAGTGCCGGAGGCATTCAAATTGGCCACCCAATTGAAAATCACAAGTGGGAGGGTATCTGGACCACTTCCCCACTCAAAACCATCTCTGCTCACTTACAGAAGGCCTCTCTCAAGGTCATCTTCCAATGGCACTGGAAGCTGGTCAGGCTGGCAAAAATTAAACCCTCCCTTTTCTCTGTATGTTGGAAGGGCTGTGGAAAGCTTGGTTCATTTATTCATGTTTGGTGGGAATGCCCTTAGGTTAAAAACTTTTGGAATAGAGTATTCTCCATTATATCTGTAATTACAGCTCAACCTCTTTCTCTAAAGAATACAGTGGTACCTCGGTTTTCGAATGTCTCGGAAGTCGTACGTTTCGGTTTTCGAACACCGAAAACCCAGAAGTAAATGCATCCGTTTTTGAACGTGCTTCGGAAGTCGAAAGACTTCCGCTGAGAGTTTCTCAATTTTCTCAATTAAATTTGCAGACTGCCCTTTGTGCCTTGGTTTTCGAACGTTTTGGAAGTTGAACGGTCTTCCGGAACAGATTACGTTCGATAACTGAGGTACCACTGTACTTTAAAAAACTTAATGTGGAGCAGAAATACTTTGCAAACCCATAAATCTTGAAATGTGAATGTGGGGAGGGGGATATCGCCTTGAAGATATCAAGCTTTGCTTTCCAGTGCTAGTCAGAAGTAGGGAGTGAGTAGTTAAGCAGTAAGTGCTTCTAGCAATCAGTATTCACCTCCATGGAAGCCTAAATTCCTTGGAAGAGTAACCTGGGATTGTTCTGTGGGTGGAGCTGGTGCCTGCCCGCCCCATTTTAAAAATCTGAAATTATCCTGCCAACTGGGAAGTTTTCATGATGACAGTTTTTGGAACCATAAAACCGGTTTATAATTCCCATGCAAAGAAATACTTATTACACTTGGGAAATATGCATGCTGTTTGTTTAAACAAAAAAGAAGCAATTTCCATCTTTATTTAGAAAAAAAATAGTTCAAGGATGAGGTGAGCATTCAGCACCAGTTGACAGCTGCAAGAGATGTGTATTCCCCAGCTCAGCTCTGCTCTCCAGATGCGAATGGAGGAGGGCAGTAACAAAGCCACAATTCTAGCTACATCATACCTTTAGAAACCTGTCCTTAATAAATGGCACCAAAATTAGAGGGCTGAGGCAGGTTAGAATAACAAGGCTTTAAAATGTAATGGCCTCTCATTTTCTGCATTAACTGGCTTAAGTTCACATTTTCGAGGGCGGGGGGAATGAATTTATTAATATGTTTGAATGGCTGTTATTCTGGGCATAATTTGCCTGCTTAAATCCTACCGAGGGAAGTGGGATTTCATTTACATAGCTTAACGGTGTGCAGGATTGCAGCCAATATCTGTCCAGTTTACAGCTAGAAATGAACGGGCACAAAATGGCAAAAAGTTAATTCAGAAGTTAATTTTAAGTTTTATAAGGGTAATGAAGTGAGAGGCGGTGGAAAATTATTTTGGAACTCTTCCTTTTCAAGAAACTTCTTTTATTTCATTGGGGTTCATATTCCCTGCTCTAGGACTTCTGATTTTATTGTCTTTGTGCACAGCATATTGTCTTGGAAATAAGCTGTATAGTTATATTACTCCTTTTGAAAACTAGAATTTTAACGATTATTTCTAATATATTTTACTTGCCCTTCACCATAAGGTCTCAGGGTAGTTTACAACAAGGGAATATTGCTACCTAGCCTCCAACGACAGTGTTGTACCAGGAACACCATAGAATCATGGAATCATAGAATTGTAGGGTTGGAAGAGATCCCACCGTTCATTTGGTCAAGCCCCCGCAATGCACCTATTCTTTCCAGGGGAATGCAACCCCATCCAGATCAGGTCGTCCCCCCATCTCCCAGACTAAAGAACGCATAACACCTCTGTCTTTTCCAACTCAGTTGCAGTTCATTGGCCAACAACTAGCACAGCGCCAGTTTCATGCACTAGTCTGGCACCTCAGCCTTCTCTCCTGAGTCAGACGAAACAGAAAGCTTGAGCTGATTGTCATCCACGTATTGGTCGCACCTCGCTCTGTATCTCTGTAGAACTCACAGCAGTTTCAGACAGATGTTAAATACCATGGGGGATAAGATGGAACACTATGGGATACCACAAGAAAACTCCCATGAATTCTTTTGCCTTCCCTCAAAATTACTCATGGGTTTTTTTTCCTTAAGAGAAAATTTCAATTTTGATTTGGCTTTAGGATAATTTATTTTGGTGGAATCTCCCATCACCACTCTCCTCACAAATGCCATCAGCCAAGGCAACCAAGGCGGTTTCAGTGCCATGACAGGGCCTGTATGAAATTAGGCCAAGAGGCATCATAACCTGCTAAGAATTGTTGTTGTTGTTGTTGTTGTTGTTGTTGTTGTTTTGTTGTTGTTGTTATTACCTGAAGCTTTCCAACAGGCTTCAGAAATGTTGCTGCTGAAAGCCTGAGCCAACTGCATGTGCAAATTCTTTATTGCACGGTTGGATGAAGACACTTTGCTGCCTGGGGTGGGTCACAAATGACACCCCCCCCACTCCTTCAAGTCAAGGTGTATGGCACCCAAGCCTTTTCCAGCTATTTTGACACCTGTGGTATATAACCTTATAGGTCCCTCTTCTCCTCCCTCACAATAAAACTACAGCAATGATAAATTAGATAAGCATGCAACTTCTAAAACCAGCTGCCCGAGGTGGCTGCCTCACCTTGCTGAACGGTAGGGCCATCGTTCATGAACCCAAATTCCCTGTGGAGCTACCACACGGTGATCATAAACAGTTAACATGCGGTGAAAAAAGTAAGAAAGAAAAGACGACCCATAGTTTTCCTGTTTGGAAGCTTAGAAACACATCTGTTTTCTCTCCTCTCTCTCTCTCTCTCTCTCTCTCTCTCTCTGGTCTTTCTGTGCTTTGCACACTCTTGATACAGCAAACGAGTTTTTGCTGGAGGAAAAAAAATAATCCCCATTTTGGTGCCTCTCTGCCTGTGTGGATTCATTTAGCTTGCAAGTCAAACAGTGGTAGCAATGGTGTGGGAATTCTTTCTGCCTGTAGCCATAAAACTTTATTTGCACTGAGGAGGAAAGGGGGGGAAATTGGAAGCAGCGGTTATGCCAGAATCGCTGTTGAATGTTAAATCTGCAGCAGATGCCTCCCTCCACGTCAAATGTGGGATAGCTGAATGGAGATGAGGTCAGTACAGGTCCCCCTGTATGTTTTGTTCAGAAATCCCTCAGTTTTGGAGAAGCTGGACTAACGGCAACGCAGGCATATAATTTCTGTAAGATTGTTGTCACAGTAATGAAGGAGCAAGAAGCGCAGGAACATTATAATGCCCCGGGGGCAGGGGGGGGGGGAATAAGTTAGAGCTGCAAGATAACTCACAATTATCACTGCTAGATGATTAAGATTGTCCTGGGAAAGCTGGAGAATGGCATAGCGTTGCAGAGAAAAACCGTTGTCCTGTGTGCTTAATTCATGCAATATTAAAAATCACAGGAAACATTTTTGCTTTTCAGGTAGAAGTGGGTCGTGGCAGTGGGTTGAGACCATTTAGGCTCAGAAGGGCAGGATCGTGTGCTTGCATGTATCCAGGGACCATTGCCCTCCAAAGGTGGACCAGATAATACACAGTGAGCTTTCTGTTGTGCTCAGAGGTCTGGCACTCCTAGGAATAAGAATCTGAATCTAGACTATGGTTAGCAGATTTGGCATGTATAGGGTTCCTTCCTTGCACACAGCTGTATGCAGAGTTGCGTTTTCCCTTCCAACATTCTCTTTGTCCTGTCAGTCTGCTGTAAGTTCTGGGCCGGAATGGTCTGTGTTATATAGCTCAGGTCATTCCGAAATCCTGGTCTAGATCAAGGAATGGATCAGTCACAAATGTTGCACACCTTCCGGTGTTGATTTTGCTTCAATGCAGAGCGGGACAATTGATAGCAATTCCCCAGTGAAGCTTTCTAAGGCTGCATACATGCTACTAGTGTTATTATTTATTAAATTTGTATGCTACCCTTCATCCAAACTTCGCAGGGAAGTCCACATCATAAAAATACAAAATGAAAATACAAAATACACAATAAAATACATAATAAAACCAATAATCTCCCTCCCACAAGCACATTTAAAAGGCCACTGAACGGGAATAAACCCAAAGACCTGGTTACAGAGGAACAGTTTTGCCTGGCACCTAAATATGAGTTACAAAGGTGCCAGGTAATCTTCCCTCAGGTGAGCAGTTCACAAATGGGGAGCCACAGCAGAAAAGGCCTATTCTCGTGTTGCCACCTGTAGGGGCTCGGGGTTGTCTCCTCGAGAGTAAAGAGCCAGAAGCATCCGTTCTTCTAAAGCTAATACTTTATTTACAGACTATGTACATCGGAGCGTTTAAGATTCATGTCCGCTTGAGTCGGTTCCAGAATCCGGGAGTGGTTTTCGCCAGTTCCTCCCCCAACATAAAAGCTTTGGAATTCCAAAGCGTCGCCTCCTTTCCTTACGCTCCCCCCCCCATGCAGCTGGAGCGACGGAAGTAGCTGACCGCTTTGCTCCGCAACCCACTCAGGTGGAGCTAGGGCTCTGTCCGCATCTCTGGCCCTCAGCTCCACCGCACTGCCTGGCAGTTCCTGCTCCTCACCACTGGGGCTTTCCTTACTATCCCTGCTGGACTCAGAACTGCTTCCCAGGAGAGGCTGCACTTCCCTCCATCCCTCCTTCCCCGTCTCAAGAGCCTTGCGTGAGGGCAGGTCCCTGACACCACCCTCTGGACATAAAGGGGGGCACATGAAAAAGGGCCTCAGATGATAATCTCAAGGTCTGGGGCAGTTGCCCTGTGCTTCCC
This sequence comes from Darevskia mixta, assembly GCA_034641385.1. NCBI lineage: Eukaryota > Metazoa > Chordata > Lepidosauria > Squamata > Lacertidae > Darevskia > Darevskia mixta. The sequence goes on from JAWWNH010000017.1 coordinate 15,955,515, forward strand.
ATCCTGCCTCCTCCGCCACTGGCAGAGAATCAGTACCAGCATTGGTGCCAATTTTAGTTTATCCCCCACAGGGTTGCAGTTCCTAGTAACCCTTAACAATTCTTTGAGGTGAAAAAATGTGCTTTGAAAATGCTTCAAAGAGGTATACTGTGTACGCGGCCTAATTTTTGATGTTGTTGGAGCAGTCATAGAAGGAAACCCAGCCCGGTGCCCCATTTGGCATGTCATAGAGCAGGCTATGGCAGACTGGGTGCCAAATGTAGTCCTCCAGGCCTCTCTGCCAGGATGCACCTTTTCAGGGCTGTCTTACCCATAGGCACTAGGGGTGCGGGGCACCCAGGCACCGGGCTCTCAGGGGCACCAGGCCCAAGAGTCTGGGGCCTGAGAGTTGAGTCCGGGGAAGAGCCTGTTTTCCCGTCGGTCGGAGTGCTTCTGCTGCAGGCAGCTCTGCGCCATGAGTTTGGGGGTGACCGAGCCAGCGAGACGCTGAGGTGGCCGGCCAGCTCTGCCTTTCTACGCACCTGGGACTGGGCAACCGGGGGAGGGGCACTGGGCAGATCTTTGCACCCCGGGGCCACATATGCTTAAGACAGCCCTGTAGCTTTTGCCAGACCTGCTTTGCACCTCAGGTACTTTTGCATGAGTAGATTGTGCCCTTGAACTCTACATGTGCTGTTTGTGTGGATAGAGAGTAGAGAGAGTGTAGAAGGCAAAATTTGTGTAGAAGGTAAAATCCTGTACAAAGGTAAAAATTTGCATTCATTGTTCCACCCTATTTTTGTCTCCGGCTTTCATTAAGTTGTCATCCCACCCCCCCTGACATTGTTAATCTTCACGGCTATTTTAGATTTGCCGCTGTGCTGTGCTGTTTTCCGCCTTATCACTAGCCAATGGGCTTTTTTAGATCAGCACACATTTAAATGAATTCATGTGTGTAGCTGAGCTACAGTCTATCTCTATTCATCTGGATGAGCTGGTATCTCAAGAAACTGCCCGTGTGTCTCCTATCGATTATGTTCTTCTGGGCGTACTTCTCATCTCAAGATGTCCATTCTTCAGCCAAGGTGACAGGTCTCTCTCTCTCTCTCTCTCTCTCTCTCTCTCTCTCTCTCTCCACTGAACAAGAAATAGGAGTTGCTTCAGAGCTGAACATGGCTCCCCCCAGTGTTCAAAAGCAAATCTGAAGACATTTCCGCCTCTCCCACATCAGGCTTAAGAAAACGAGAATGCTCTTCTAAACTATACTACCTACAGCCATTGTTCTCAAGGAGCGATGCTCAGTGCCCTGGGATGACTGTCGGCAAATAAACTGTGCATCGCTTTTCTAATCTGAGATTCTCAATAAGATTCTCACTAGTCAAGGCTGCCAACCCTCCCTAAAATTAATCTTCAATTGTTGTTGTTGTTTGGCACTTGAACCCCTTCTTACAATCATGTATTCAAACTTTCTAATGTAGCCAATGCATGGTGCTAGTGATATACAAGTCCCACCCAGCCAGTCTTATGAATGTTTACGAGGACTTTAAAGTAACTAGAATTGAATAGTGCAATCACCAACAAAAGCAATGCTATGAATTATCCAGAACGAAGGTCCAGAAAAGAGAGTTGATCCAGCCTTATCATTTCATCAGGGTTGTGTATCATTTGTCACTGTGTACAAATGCTTGGTACAACCACAGAGCTGGTTTCGTCACCAAAGGTGCTCATAACATCTATTTTTAACTACATTTTCTAACTAAACCTTTTCAAACATGTTAAGTAAAAAGGAAACAAGGAACTAGGACATACACTGTAATATGATAGATCCTTACTGTATCTGGAAGTAGCATTGATTACTAAGCTGCCATTTCCTAGTTTGGTGGTGGGGATGAACTGTTGACCTTTATTATGTCATATGACCCTGCTGTTGCAAGCTCTGGAGGGTCCTGCCTCACAAAGTCTGAGAATGTCTGCATCATGGCTTTGATCCAACTTAAGTTTGGGAGCAATCCAAACCCAAGATTTCCCGGGATGAGCGGAGACTGGAATTGCAGAATCTCCAGCTCTGCCAGCTGAGCTCAACCAGGGCTATACCAGCTGAAGTCCCTCATCCCAGCTCAGCATATGTCCTCCATCCCAAAAGGGGGTGTGTGTTTTGGAGGGTGAGGAGCCTTACCACTATTTCAGACTTTGTTCAATTGAATCATGTGACCTAGTAACCTGGTGGGTGGCCAATTCCATTTCGCCGCTTGCCCTGCCATGCCGCCTTGCTGCCCATCCTGCCGCCTCTGCCACTGGCAGAGAAGCAATGCCAGCATTGGTGCCAATTTCAGGTGAGATCTCACCGATTTGGGATGAGAGCTCTCGTGCTGCACAAGAGACCTTGCCCAAAATTGGCAAGAGCTTGCCCAAAACCAGAGCTGCCGCTGCTTCTCTTCCAGCAGTGGAAGTTGCAGGACAGTTGGAGCTCTGCCTTGGGGGCTTCTGCTGGTGGGAGCCTCACTCTGCCTAATGGCTGCATCGGCCCTGGGTGGAGATTGTGTTTTTGTGGAAAACCGAACATGCCCCATTTCTGATCCCAGTGCAAGTACAGAAATGTCAGAGGAACAGTGATGATGGAGGGGCTTTCTCCTGCTGCCCTGGAGAGTCCCCCAGTGCTGGAGCTCACTCTCTGCCCCTGGTTAGGGAGGTCCACAGCACCTTCAGTTGCCATTCTAGGGAACATAGGATTGCTTCCTAACCAGGCTGGATCCAACCCACAAAAAAAGTGAAGGCATCTCCCGGTTCTTGTGCACTCCTATTTGCCCCAAAATGTAAAGCAGTCCTGATTCTTATCTGCCTTGTACTGTACAATAATGTGCTTTTTAAAGAAAAATAATAATAAATAAAATAAAAATCTCAACATTTTCTTTTGAGAAAAACAGATCAGGGCTATTTTTCACAGCTGACAGCACCTTGTGCATATATTATTTCCCTTTATACTTGGACACCTTCAGTTCTGCGGTTCTAAGCATGAAGAATTAAGTGGTGTGTCATTAGATGATAAGTCTACTAATTCATATCCCTTCTGGCTCTTGGTTTGCAGCAATGCAGCAAACATCTCCTTGGTGTCCTCTTCAAAGGTTATCCCATGCCTCTTCATGAAGAAGTGAATGGAACTGTATTCATTGTCACTAAATAACATCTCATTCACATAACCCTTAAGGTGGAGAGGTATTCTGTCTCCGTGGCTTTTCTTTTGATTTGGGACAGGTGGAGTCATGTTTGATTTGGCTCTCCCTGAGGAATGGCATGCAAGCACTGATAGAATTCTAGAGATGGTGGGAAATCTAGTTTCATGTCAAAATGGACTGATTGAATGAGAAAGGCCACAGTGTAAATATGCATACCAATTGCTCCATGGCCCAAAGGGCTGCAGCCACAATCCGTCTCTTTTCCAGTTGCATTGTGGGTTTTCAGTGCTGGGTCAGGCATTGTCAGGGAATGGTCTGAAGACCAGGACTGGGGGATGCATTCTATGGCAGACCACCTTCTCTCCGATGGAGAGCTGGAGGGGGATGAAGTGCCCCCCTTGTCCACAGCGTGTTCAGAAGGAGAGAGAGAGAGAAAGAGAGAGAGAGAGAGAGAGAGAAGCTGAACAGCTTAGGGAGGAGTTACCCAGTTACGAGATAATGACAACAGAACCAGAAGGGAGGGGGCAGCCAGTTGAGACGTCACTGGAGAGCATGGGGGACCCCCCTCACCACAGACTCAGAGGTCCGAATGTATCAGAGAGCAAAGGAGTCAGAGGGAGGAACTTCCCGTCGGCGCCCAAAATGCTGCAGAAGTTGGAAGGAGGATTAAGAAGCCAACTGCACTCCTTGCGAAGAGCTGTGTATTTGTGCTCGCAACATGATGCTGTAATAAAAGGACTAAGAATCTATCAACTACTTGTTAATTCTTATCTGTGAAGTTACCGAAGGGAGGGGAGGAGTCTCCACGGCATGTGCAATGGATCCTTCCTGGCAGCAGTGGCGCTGAGCTCATAGGGACAGAAATGGGGCAGGGCCAGACTGGAGATCTGTAGGGTGGCTTCAACCCAGAGTTTCCCTGATCTCATTGCCACCACTTTGTACTTCCCCCATTCTCATCCTGATGATCAAAGCACTGCAGCTTGCCCCTTGATATATATATATATATATTTGGGGGGGGAGGGTAAGGAGTACACATTATCTAGTGTTGTAATGTTGAAATATATTTGTCTGCGAGCTCTTTAGATGTCATGTAAAATATAGAAAGTGACAGGGAGCAATCTCACCGTTCTGCCCAGTCCTGAGTTTCACTTGTTTGCTGAGTGTGTGAATGGGCTTGGTATAGCATGCAATGATAAAGGAGCTAAAAACATTTCTCGGCTCCTGTAACTACGATTGCTCTTAATATGACATTGTAGCAACTACTTTTGCATGATTCTCTGTTGTTGGAGATATTTCAGCTTCTGTTACAGCCCGAGTTACTTTGGGTTAGCTGATACGGGTGGGGGATCCCAATTAAGCCAGATGGCACGGCATTGGATTTCAACCAAAAGGTCATATTATTTTAGAGGAATGTTCATTTTAGTTACTTTTAAACCAAATGCACGTGCGAAATCAAATGATACCAGGCTATTTATCAAAAGTTCGAATTACACCTTTGTGATGAAGGTATGAGTAATAGCTCAACTTGCACTAACATCACTCATGGGCTACTCAGCAGCAAATTCAAAGATGTTTGTTTGCAATCATTCAAAGCTAATTTGCTTCAAGACCCTCAAAAAGAGCTGTCATGACTCTGGTTCATAATATCCCCACCTGCAGGATTTTAATTACACCCCTAAGCCACTCATTGGTCTGAGTCTCATGTTACTTTTTGATGTGCTTACTTTTTCCTGGGACAATTTTAGTGTGTGTCAGTTTTGCATGGTGAGTATTTCAGTTCAGCTATGCTCTCACTTGCTGGCATTTGGTGTTTGTCATGTTAAGATGAATTGTGGATTTCAGTGGATTTCTCTTATAGGAAAGAGCAGGTTTTCCAATCCTAAAACGAGATGTTCACCATGTGAAAACTGATGCCGAAAAAGTGAAAAAGGAACTATTTCAATAAGTAACATGAGATCTGGGCAAAAGCCTGGCTGCTTGAAAATCAGGTTGAACTTCAAAGCTCCTTACAATACAAAGGAGGAATGGATGAGCAGGCAGCATGATATTCTTGTAGCTGGCTGGCTATACAGTAGTTACCGGTAGCATACCAAGGAGAAGGCAATGCCACTAGGTTTTTCCTGGCTTGCACAAAGAGGAAATTTGAGACAAGGGGGAATCATTTAATCACATGACCACCCACCCCCAGTCTGTATACCAAAGTAATACAGCCCTAGTCAGTGTAGTGAGTTTTTAATATTTGTCTGCTCACATTGATTTCTGCCAGGAGTTTCGTGAAGGCATATTGTAAATTGGACTGGATAAAACAAAAACCAGAGGACGCCGATATTATCAATTATGGTTGTGTGTAATAAATAATAACAATAACAATAACAATAACAATAACAATAATAATAATAATAATAATAATAATAATAATTTATTATTTATACCCCGCCCATCTGACTGGGTTTCCCCAGCCACTCTGGGCGGCTTCCAACCGAATATTAAAAACAATACAGCATCAAACATTAAAAACTTCCCTAAACAGGGCCGCCTTCAGTTGTTTTTTGAAAGTAAAATAGCTGCTTATTGCCTTGACATTGGCTGGGAGGGCGTTCCACAGGGTAGGCGCCACTACTGAGAAGGCCCTCTGCCTGGTTCCCTGTAACCTCACTTCTCGCAGTGAGGGAACCGCCAGAAGGCCCTTGGTGCTGGACCTCAATGTCCAGCCTGGACGATGGGGGTGGAGCTGCTCCTTCAGGTATACAGGACTGAGGCCGTTTAGGGGTTTAAAGGTCAGCACCAACACTTTGAATTGTGCTTGGAAATGTACTGGGAGCCAATGAAGATCTTTCAGGACTGGTGTTATATGGTGTCGGCGGCCACTCCCAGTCACCAGTCTAGCTGCCGCATTCTGGATTAATTGCAGTTTCCGGGTCACCTTCAAAGGTAGCCCCACGTAGAGCTCATTGCAGTAGTCCAAGTGGGAGATAACTAGAGCATGCACCACTCTGGCAAAACAGTCTGCGGGCAGGTAGGGTCTCAGCCTGTGTACCAGATGGAGCTGGTAGACAGCTGCCCTGGACACAGAATTAACCTGCACCTCCATGGATAGTTGTGAGTCCAAAATGACTCCCAGACTGTGCATCTGGTCCTTCAGGGGCACAGTTACACCATTCAGGATCAGGGAGTCCTCCACACCAGCCCGCCCCTGTCCCCCAAGAACAGTACTTCTGTCTTGTCAGGATTCAACCTCAATCTGTTAGCTGCCATCCATCCTCCAACTGCCTCCAGACACTTACACAGGACCTTCACTGCCTTAACTGGTTCTGATTTAAAAGAGAGGTAGAGCTGGGTATCATCCGCATATTGATGAACGCCCAACCCTACCCCCCTGATGAGTGTGTGTGTGTGTGTGTGTGTGTGTGTGTGTGTGTGTAAGCAAGGGAGGTGTAATGTCAGTTCATGAAAACATACTGTATGGTGCTTAAGTGTATATTTCCAGAGGCAGGGAGAAGGAATTAACACATGAAAGAATCTAAACATGACTGAGACCAGTGTCACTTAGGGACATCACAGCAGAACCTTTCCCCTCAAACCATAGCAGCAAAGACTTTGCAATAGTTCCATTCAACCCAGTGTGCGCCAAATTAACATGTGGAGATATTTCAGAACATTGCAATATGTTGGCCAACATGATGACAACTTTTGAATTATGGTGGATTAAAATTTCATTCTATGGACGTAAACATTCATGCCTGCATAATAACACATATATTGAGCATGGGCAAGTACATGTGAATTTGTGGATGAGCATTAGTTAAAGAGCAAGTAGGATCACTATGGATGACACAATCTAAATCCACACGAATGCTCTTCACCCTTTCTGGTTTAGTGCTAGAGTCACTGAAGGGATGCTTCTAGCTGGACGCAGCACTGATGTCTGTAATACAAGTAAGGTAAAAAGGTAAAGGACCTCTGGATGGTTAACTCCAGTCAAAGGCAACTTTGGGATATCTTGCTTTAGGCCGAGGAAGCCAGCCTTTGTCCACAGACAGCTTTCCGGATCATGTGGCCAGCATGACTAAACAGCTTCTGGCACAACATGACACTGTGACGAGTGCCAGAGCACACGGAAAAGACGTTTACCTTCCCGCCACAGTGGTACCTATTTATCTACTTGTATTGGTGTGCTTTCAAACTGCTAGGTCGGCAGGAGCTGGGACAGAGCAACGGGAGCTCACCCCATCGCGGGGATTTGAACTGCCGACCTTCTGATCGGCAAGCCCAAGAGGCTCAGTGGTTTAGACCACAGTGCCACCTGCGTCCCTTGTAATACAAGTGGACATTTACAGCACTTATTAAAACAAACAAACAAACAAAAATCCTTCCAGTAGCACCTTGGAGACCAACTAAGTTTTTTCTTGGTATGAGCTTTTGTGTGCATGCACACACGGCTACCTACCTGTAACTAGCACTTATTAAAACATTGTATGGTATTGGGGAGATTCCATTATACATATAGGATAATTCAGTAGTCACATATTTCAAGGGGAAGGAGTAGGTCCTTGGGCGTGATTTCTCCTTAGAAGCCAGTGATTTTGCTATAGCCATAAGCTCTCATGAAATTTTCCTTTGTCAGAGTTGTTCAGCCAATTTTAATTTTGCCTAACTGCATTTTGGCACAACTGCACATCCTTATTGCTTCTTATAGGACAAGCATTAATTTTCTAGCTGGATTACAGGAATATGCCAATCGATCCATCTAAAAGTGAACATGCAGTCCTTCTAAAATTGCCTTTAGCACAAAAGGCAATGTACAGGCGCTTGTTCATTCACTCCCATTATGAGGCAGAGTGAGGCACTTGCCTGAGGCAGCAGAATTTCCCTGTCTTGGAAGGACAACAATTCATTATTTAATTTGCGATTATTGTGTCCTTTTTGCTTCCAGGAAGCGGGAGAGGTACTTGTGGGATTTTCTGCCTCAGTTGCCAAAAGAACTTGGTTGGTATTGGGAATTTTGCACCTTGACTTCTCCATGGGGAACAGGGTGTCATTTGATCATCAGACTCAGGCAGCAAACTATCTTGGTCCAGCCAGGCTCATTCATAAAACAGATATCTCTTTAGAATGCTAGCAATGTGGTTCTAAAGGGAAGCGAGATGCTCCTAATACACTGTTCTCGTACTGGCTAGGACTCCATGGCAGATCTGGTTTGCAGTCCTTCAGGGTCTTTTATATCAGATACATAGCTGTCAACCCTCCCTTTTTTGGCGGGAAACTCCCTTATTCCAATGCCATTTCCTGCTGCTATCCCAGATTGTTGATATCCCTTAAATTTCCCGGATTTCAAAGGAAGCAGCTCCTCTCCCTCCCTGCCGGCCAGGGAGGCTCCTCAGCTGCGTTGCTCGGCTGCCAATAAGGAGTCTGAGACCGACTGGGGGCGGAGCTTGCATGCCTTGTGCAGCCAGACCCTCACGCCCAACCAGACAGCCAGCCTGCCTGCCGTCTATGCGCTCGCTCTTTCGCTCACCTGTTCGCGTGCAGCCTCTGGAGCGCAGGGTGGCGAGGCTACTTGGTGCCATTGCACCGCCCTCGCGGCATCCCTTATTTTCAAATCCGAAAGTTTGGAAAAATCCCTTATTTTCAAATCTGAAAGTTGACAGCTGTGATCAGATACGTAAACTTAAAACAGGATTGGAAACAAACTGCAATCTTGCTAGGTTATGGGTTTTTAAAAATCAGCCACAGCTCTTTGCCTTTCTACAAGGTAGCTATTTTGGTTATTAAAAACCTTATATCTAGGAATTGTGCTTTAGCCATAGGGAACTAATTTTAGGCAAAGACAAATTATATATATATATATATATATATATATATATATATATATATATATATATAATCACCTTCTCTTTTAAGTATCTTTATTATAAAAACCGCATTTGTCAAATACTATATTTAAACTTGCGTGCAAGGATTAGCATTTCCAAGAACAAGTGTGGTCTGGGGTTTTTGGATGCAATCCTAGGCACCCTTAATTGGGAGCAAGTCCCTTTGAATCACATGAGCCTGTCTTCTAGAGTGCAAACATAAGATCTGGTTGCATGCTTGTAATCCTTAGCACAATTCTTTGGAACTAAACTCCGTCGAAATGAGTGCAGCTTTCAGAACATGCCTGAGAATTGGATGGATTTGGGCGTGTCATTCAGTCACAGTTTTGAAAGCCATTGCCATGGAATAAACACTTCAACAGAAACAAAATTGCATAAAGCACCAGCTGGAATGCCATAATCCAGGGTAACCAACATGGTGCTCTCCAAATGCTGTGGACTACAGTTCCCATTAGCCTCAGCCAACATGACCAATGGCCAGGGATGGGGCGAGTTACAATCCACAGGAACTGGAGGAACCCATGTTGGCTACCCCTGCCATAGCTTCTATGTTAGACCTACCAATGTTTTCAATAAAACAACAAGGTTGCTTCCTAGATGCCACAGTGAGGCGGGACGACCGTACAAGCTGTGTAAACATTACTATCGGCCAGTAGTTCCACCACTACTTCTTGAAGTGTTTGGTCTATATGTTACGGGGGAATATATAGACCTTTTGGCACCTACCATTTATCGTAGTATAGGTGCTGTTTGATATGATGGTTTTGGTCACATGTTATATAATAATAATAATAATTTATTATTTGTACCCCGCCCATCTGGCTGGGTCCCCCCCCCCAGCCACTCTGGGCGGCCTCCAACAGATATTAAAATACATTAAAATATCACAGGTTAAAAACTTCCCTAAACAGGGCTGCCTTCAGGTATTTTCTGAATGTCAGATAGTTGTTTATCTCTTTGGCCTCTGCTGGGAGGGCGTTCCACAGAGCAGGCGCCACTACCGAAAAGGCCCTCTGCCTGGTTCCCTATAGCTTTGCTTCTCGCAGTGAGGGAACCACCAGAAGGCCTTCGGCGCTGGACCTCCGTGTCCGGGCTGAATAATGGGAGTGGAGACACTCCTTCAGGTATACAGGACCGAGGCCGTTTATGTTGCTGTTATTAGAGAGTGGGCGCAGGGTCTTCCTTTGCACAATAATGGCAGGTTGGGCCCAAATGGAGAAAAGTTCAGTGGCTGTATTCACACCGCCAACATGCCCTCATGCTCTTCCGGACAGTAAGTTTCCGCGTTATGAGCACAGTCTGCTGTCACGAAGACCAAAAGTACCTTGGATGCAAGTCATGAACAGATACAGGAAATAATTTTATATTTTCCCCCATTATGATGTGAGGTCCCTACACACCTAGAGAATGCCGTGTTTGTAGTGTTTATGGAGTTTTGATTTGCTGGAAGCTGTCCAGAGTGACTGGGGCAACCTAGTCAGAGTGGTGGCATATAAACAATAGCTCCTCCTCCTCCTCCTCCTCTTCCTCTTCCTCTTCCTCTTCCTCTTCCTTCTTTGCATGAAGGATCTCCCAAAATCCACTGCTTGCATGCAGCTCCATTCACACATTGCAACACCACAGAGCTATGGAGCTCAGCACTAGAGGAAGGGCCATGGTTCAGTTGTAGGTCATCTGCTGGTATCTCCAGGTAGGACAGGGAGCAGGCAGGAATCCCCGTCTGAAACCCCTGAAAACTGGTACCAGTCTAGGGTTGCTGTATTTCTAGAAGTAAAATTCAGGACACAAATATTGTCGAGCTTTTTTTTTTTAGGAAACTCAATCAACCTCAAAACCCCAGACATTCTGCCGAAATCCTGGGCGTCTGGCAACCCTGCAGTAGACACTTCTGAGCTAGAGAAGCCATTGTTCTCACTTGCTTCCAGTGTCCCTAAGTAACAAACAGGTTCCCAAGGATTGTGAAATCTTTAGAACAAGACAGCTCACAATTATTTGGAGCAGCAGATATAAAATATTGTGGGATATGTTTTTTTTATTTTTTATTGCCCTTTACAATGGAATCCCTTTAAGGTGTGGAAATTTTAAATCACACTTATTGACATGGCACCTAGAGAGAGCTTCAGAATGGTGTCCACTTAATACTGTGTGTGTGTGTGTGGTGTGCATGCATGAAAGACATTATTAAGCCCCCACCCACCCACCCGCTTAAATAATGTGAAGGGTCTGGCTCAGCCAGACAAAAACCAGGAAATTCGCAGTTCTGGCTGGCACTTCATTCTCTGCTCACCCCTTTGTGCTTCCCTTTCCTCTCAACAATGGGCATGATATGGGGATGAAGCTTTAGCCTTACCTTTGAATTTCCTGGCTTTTGTCATGTTTAAGCCAGACTGTTGGCGTTATTTAAATGCCGGGCTTCTCCTCGCCCCTCCACCCCCTTATTTAATGTTATTTTTAACTGACCTATCTTGTTAACCTTGGGAGGGACATTGCTCTGGAGCTGAACACCATTCAAGTAATAATAGCTCGACAACTTACTCCCTGTGGACAGCTCTGCAGAGGCTGTCTGGATTTTTTTCCCCTTCCCCTATTTTATTTTTTATTTTTAAAAAAACCACCCATCCCTATTCAGAGCAGAGTCAGCGGCTAGTCCTTTTCTTTGCATCTGTTCATGGAGTTTCTCTTCTTAAGGAGCAGTTTTAGCAGAGGGAGTCCCAGACAATTGAAAACACCCAGAGTCAAAAAAGAAGGGGCTGCCTCCACACTAATTAAAACAAAGCTCGTTTGTGTAAACCAGGTCTCCTCCCTCCCTCCCCACACCCCCAAATGAAAGTGGGCAAACACACATTAGGCTTTTCTCTCCACGCCGAGCCCTATAAGCTGCAGGGAGCTATATTTTTAAAAAAATATAATTAAAGCAAATGCCCCTTTTGTTTATTATGCTGCGCTTGCCAAAGTTGACTCCGGCAGAACCTGCCAAATGTGAACTTTAAATCTAGCATGCCCAGCCCGTTTCCAAATGTTGTCATGCTCTCTGGTGGGGGGCAGGGAGAGCAAGCTCTGAACGCCCCACGTCCAAAGTGTCAGCAACTTGCCCAGCTATGATAACCTTCCCGCAGTTTCTATGTCAGCATTTCGATCCGGCTCGGACAATTTGAGACCAGCTTTTGGAGGCTGAGCTGTAGCTTGACTGCGGAATGCTTTCAAAATGGAGAAAGGCAAGGAAGCCTGGAAATGTTCGTTTTAGTAACAATATACCACTTAGCAGATGCGCATGCTTGCTACTCATTCAAGATGTTCTATCAAAGAAATGAGAAATGCGCAAACATGCCTGTGATATATACGTTCTTTTGTTAATAGCATATTGCGTTACAAAGGACAGGTGAGGTTCATTCCATTTATCCAGGCCTCTCTCTCTCTCTCTCTCTCTCTCTCTCTCTCTCTCTCTCTCTCTCTCCAGTCTGATTTACTGGTGTCCATGCTGACTTCTAATTAATGAACACTGTGCTCTTGGTTCTTTTATTAGTCACCGTACCTCTTCTTTTTATTTTGTTTTTTCGTTTTCGTTTCATCTGATTCCTTAATGTAGATTTATTATTTCAGCCCCGTTTCTGGTGATCAAGAGGAAGCATAACTCAGTGCAAAAGGGAGCAGAGGCGAAGCCAGGGGCAAAGCATAAAATGAAATTAGAAACTTTAAGGCTGGAATGAAAGACCCCCCCATCCCCATTAGGGTTGAAATCATGCTTGCAAAAACTTTGCTTAAACGTGAGTTGGACTCCCACCAGAACTTTGAATTTCAGACTCCTTTGAACTTCTGAGGGGGGCTGAATTTGAATCCCAGGGTCCAAACTTGCCTGGAGTTTCTTTTCATATATGTAACTGGTTTTATTTTTCCTCTCCCAGCTGAATTTGATTGTCAAAAGAGCTCAGGAGTTATCAATCTTTTACGGCATCGCCAGTTGAGGATCCTTCTCTTCCCACAGGGCAATATATATGTTCAGAGAACCCTTTGCATTCTTCTCTCTCCCTTCCAGAGATGCTTCGGCAAATAACCTCCATCTGTGTCTGCACCTTTCCACTCTTCAAAATCATAATGCAAGATCACTTGTGTCAAACAGTCGTTTCCTCATGCACCTGAGGCTCCGTGAGGAGCGGAGGCATTTCAGAAGTCACAAGATAGGGAAGCACATGTAATAATTTGCTTTTACTTTTTTGTTTTCATCCTTTGGTTTTAATAGGTAGAGGTGGAGAAGAAATTCAGTTGAGATCACCTCTTAATACAAACCTAGTTTACACCTGACAAAACAATATGCGAACCAAAGTGCAGCCGTCCTTCAAAATTCCCACCAGTCTGAATGCTGCTGTGGATTTCTGCAGCCCTCAGATTCATATATTGGGGGGAATTTGCATTAAAATGCAAATATTAGTAAACAAAACAAAAACCCATGTGTTAAATGAGGCATTAGGTAGCAGAAATGTGTTCTTCTTGTTGGTATCTGTCTGTCTCTAATGACAATGGAGTGTCCGTCTGGGGGTGAAGTCAAACTGCTGGAGAATCACAGCGCCTGCTGTGGCTGCAGAGAGCAGTAACTTGTAGCTGCTACCACCCCTGTTGCTTTTGCTGAATTTGCAGCACCAAAGTGACCTCTCTGCGGTGCAAGTATGTATGGAGGGCCTGGGTTTCCCCCACCCCCACCTTAGCCTCGCTGATGTGATCCAAAAGAAACCAGAACAATACATTTGGCACTAGCATGGCTGCAGGAGTTGTCAGAAGGAGGCGTACAAGTCACCATCCAAGCTTATATTAAGAGAAATATGTCAGAATATCTTACGAATTTTCATGAGGCCTTTTATTGTTGTTGAAAAATTCACCAACAGTTGGCAAAATGTGGTGAAAAAATGAAAAACTGAGATATACTGAAACCGAAATATTTGTCATCTGTCTCTATTCATTGGGTTGTTTGAGATGCTATTGGTGAACTTTTTTAGCATGGAAGGGGGACTTTGGAAAGAAGTTGGAATAAATGGACTGTTCTCAAAATACTGAACCCAGAGGGATCTTAGTATAACCCTCCTATGAGCCGTATTGGGACATGTGCTTCTTAACTTGTTCATTCATTACCTAGAATTAGGGCTGAGCAGTGAGCTGGCCAAGTTTGCTGATGATAATCAATTCTTCTAGGTGGTTAGAACAAAAAAGGGGGATTGCAAGGAGCTCTAAAAGGATGTCTCCACCTTGGGTAAATGGGAAATAAAGTGTAAAGTGATGCACACTGTTGGCAAAAAAATCCTAATTTAGCACATGTACTCACATAGTCTGTTGGTGAATGCACGAGAGAAAATCATAGAAGAAGAAGAAGAGTTTGGATTTGATATCCCACTTTATCACTACCCAAAGGAGTCTCAAAGCGGCTCACATTCTCCTTTCCCTTCCTCCCCCACAACAAACACTCTGTGAGGTGAGTGGGGCTGAGAGACTTCAGAGAAGTGTGACTAGCCCAAGGTCACCCAGCAGCTGCATGTGGAGGAGTGGGGACGCGAACGCGGTTCACCAGATGACGAGTCTACCGCTCTTAACCACTACACCACACTAGCAGGTAGTTCAATGAAGATGTCAACCCAGTGTGCAGCAGCTAAGGAAAAAAGGTGAATTCCATGTTAGAGATCAGTAGTTAAAGGGAAAAGGATAGAGCCCCACAGACGTTTCTGGAAATAACTTGAAGAAAAATCATTTCAAGAAGATATTGGTTATTTTCCCCCCAGGCCATGTCTGATTGGATCATAAGCATGTTAGGCTACCTGCCAAAATATAGGTAAAGTGTTCTGTTTATTTATGAGTTAATCTAACTTCAGAAATAAGGTACCCAGCAGCTGTGAACACGCAATCCCAATTTCTCAACCAGTCAGAAAAGCAGCCCCATTCTTTCTCACTATTCTCACTTCAAAATGACCGAGCAACAGCAATGGCAGAACAATGGCAAAATCAAGACATAGCAGAGAGAGAGAGAGAGAGAGAGAGAGAGAGAGAGAGAGAGAGAGAGAGAGAATGCAGCCTGGGGAAATGTAGTTTTTGCAAATCCCTTGGACAAACTACATTTCCCATGTAGCAGATGGGAAGCCGGAGAATGGTAGCAATGAGGGACTCTGGGGCCTGATTCAAATAGCATGGATGACTTTGCCAATTTGTATTTCTTTCAGTTACTCATTTCCCCCACACTTGAGGATAGTTTGCCACATTTTCAGATCCCTTCATAAATTCGCAAAAAAAGTCCTCATGTAAATTCACCCTCATTTTCATGCAGATTTCTTCTCGTACACACGTTTGCATGCGATTTTGCCCCAAACATCTATTCTTGCAAAGCAATTACCCCTAATACATTTAGTATGGTATATTTATTTATAAAAATATTTATAGACCAACCCTCATGCAAAATATCAATACCAGTCACTAAGACATTTTTATGCACATTTTCAGAGCAGTATATGCATTTTCGTGCACAGTACTTGATGATAGAATTGCATTGCAAAATTCAGAAAGCTGCAAATTTCGTGGGGTGACTGTGTTTCAGTTCTTGTATTGTTTTGGAAAGGGTGAAAGTTCACCTTCAAATGTGAATTAAATAAAATTTCTTTTCCATCCTTTAATTCAGGTGTGTGGGGTTGTGTGTGTTAGACGGGAATTATCCAAATTAAAATCCAAGCCGGAGAAGAATTCGGGACCTGTAATGCTCATCTTATACAGTGGTACCTCTGGTTACGAATTTAATTCGTTCCGGAAGTCTGTTCTTAACCTGAAACCGTTCTTTTTTTTTTAATCATTTTTATTAGTTTTATAAGAATACAATAATAAAATTCACATGTTTATCTGCACATTTTATACCATTTTGGCTTTTTATGGCCGTGACTTCCGTCAAACCTTCCTCATGATGTTTTAATAACTATTCCTTATATCTATATTTCTTAAATCAATCATTGTTTTAGATTGTTACTTTCTAAAAATTAATCACTATATCTTTGTATTAACAACAACATTTCTTCCTTACTCTACAAAGCTTCTTGCAGTCCTACCAACGTATTCAATTGAGTACAATTTTCCTTTAGATAGTCTGCAATTTTAATCCAGTCTTTGATGAACTTCTGGTCCCGCTGTTCTCGGATTCTCCCCGTCATCTTGTCCAATTCTGCATACTCAGTTAGTTTCACTATCCATTCTTCCTTTGTCGGTGTTTGTTCTTGTTTTCATTTTTGTGCTATTAACATTCTAACCTGAAACCGTTCTTAACCTGAGGTACCACTTTAGCTAATGGGGCCTCCCGTTGCTGCCGTGCCGCTGCCACGTGATTTCTGTTCTCATCCTGAGGTAAAGTTCTTAACCCGATGTACTACCTCTGGGTTAGCGGAGTCTGTAACCAGAAGTGTTTGTAACCCAAGGTGTTTGTAACCCGAGGTACCACTGTAGTTATATTGACTATTGCCAGCACCTTGACACCCAAGCTTGGAATTATAAGATCAGAAACAGCTCTACTTTGAAGTTTCTCTCTCTCCACTTCCCTTCTCATGGTCCATGTACGCAAAGTCACTTCCAAGATTGATGACCTGGTTCTGCCTTAATTACTCCAGCAAGATACCAGTATATTTGCTGGGGAGCTCTGGTCGTTTCTTACCCACGAGTATCTCGATACTGTCACAACAATTTTGGGGCATTTCTGCCGGTATAACTTTGATTTCTTTGCCTCTTCTAAAAATAGGGGAATTGGTGTAAGGGAGAATTGCTCTTGCTGCTTTAGCGATTGATTTTATTCAAAATTGATGCCATGCTCAAGTCCATTTAGGAAATTTGTTTCCTTTCAGTGAATTCTCTGAATTATTCCTTTTATGCTAAGCTCACGGTGTACTCTCATTCATGCTGAATAAGCAAGTCTGGATAGACGGCAGCAGTTTTTCTGTCACTCGGTGATTGATAGCAAGCACGACTTCCAGGCGATGCAGACTTTTCATTGACCTCTGCTAACTTTAGGTACTGTATTTGAATTCTAAGTCACGTCCTGCACCAGCAAGCATTTCAGAGCCTTGAATTATGTAACTGCGGTTGCTGCCGCCTGCGTTTAAGGTACCCTCATGTAGATGGGCTGGGATGTACAAATCCGTGCACAGTATACGCACACAGAGTGAAGAGTGCTGTGCTTCCTATAAGCCAGGGACATTTAATTTACTTGCTGTTCTTTGGCAGTGGCAGGGTGTTGTCATGTGTGCACTGCAGGAACCGGATGTGCCCTGAATGCTTGTCTGCCTCCTTTAAGGCCATTGTGTGGACTCAGGAAAGAGATATTCCTACACCAACATTTCTGCCCTGTAGGATGGGGTTGGGGAACCCTTTTCATCCCTAGGATGGCATTCCCTCGTGGGCAGCTTTCCAGGGGCTGCATGCCACTGATGGCTGGAGTAAGGCTGGGCAATGTCTGGTTTGTTTGTTTGTTTGTTTGTTTGTTTATACTCCGCCCTCCCCAGCCAAGACCAGGCTCAGGGTGGCTAACACCAAGTATAAAAACAAGTGATTAAAATACAACTTAAAAACAAGATTAAAATACAACATTAAAGTGCAGCCTCATTTCAGTAGAAACTCAAATAAAAAAAAACTGTTGGAAGGGGAAGAAAGCGTCAGATCTTCACCAAGGCCAACTATCCAGACTGGTCCTACGTGGGCCAGAAAAAAGCCAGGGAAGTCCCCAAATAGGAGTTCCATCACAGAAGGAAAAAAGAAATCAAGTTGATTCCAAGCCAAAGGCCAGGCGGAAAAACTCTGTCTTACAGGCCCTGAGGAAAGAAATCAGATCCCGCAGGGCCCTGGTCTCATGAGACAGAGCGTTCCACCAGGTCGGAGCCAGTGTTGAAAAGGCCCTGGCTCTGGTTGAAGCTAATCTGACTTCCTTAGGGCCCGGGACCTCTAGGGTGTTGCTATTTATGGGCCTCCGCGGGGCATACCAGGAGAGGCGGTCCTGATGTTTTCAACATCATGATATGCCACCAGCTAAACATTGTGATACATCAATACATCACAATGTCTGAAATAAGGATGGAGCTATGTAGAGGCATTGGCTGGCTTCTCAGTTTTTCTCACGTGATTGTTTGCTGGCAACTGCTCTTGTGATTTGCTGCCCCCCCCCCCGCAGGAGGCAGGGGAGAGCTGAGCCAGCAGAGTTCATAGAGGTTGCAGGAATCGAGAGAAGCATTGGCAGGCTTCACGGTTTTCCCCACACGGTGGTTTTTGCATAGCCCCCCCCCATCACGATACATTTCTCTGAGTGGCTGTGAGGTGTGGAGGCCACTCCCCACAAGGCCCTGCCCACCTGGCCAGACTCACCAGCCCTACTGCAGACGCTCCTCATGACACCGGAGGAACATCGCCCGGCTATTGTTTTATTGATTTCATATGCTGTACACCGCTTTGAGGTGTTTTTTTTTTATTATTATTAAAAATATAAAGCGGTATTGAAATTGAAAAAATAAATAAATAAATTGCCAGATCAAAAATTTATGAAACCTATATCGCGATATGGACTTTAAACCAGTTTGGGATGATGTATCGATATATCGTCCAGCCTTAGGGCGGAGCCGGAGACACAAGTGGGCAGGGCAATGGGTGGGACTCTTACTATTGTAAAGTGTCAGGGACTGGACTCCAGAGGGCGAGACGGATGAGGAGTGGTGGAGATCACCTGCCCTCCCCTTCTCCTGACGCTGCAGGAGGAGGAGAATGCAGCATTGATTTACAGCAGGGGTTTGAGGGGGCTGAGGAAGGACACAGCTCAGAGAGAGACAAACAAAATAGTTGGGAAGTGTTAGAAGAAAGGTGGTGCATGTGTGTATAAGTCACTACTGGACCAACTAGCTGAATAAGAATATTTGTTTTCTTCTGCTCTGGAAGGTAGGACTCGAACCAATGACTTCAAGTGGCAGGAAAGGAGATTCCGACTAGATATACGGAAGAACTTTCTGACAGTAAGAACTGTTAGACAGTGGAACAGTCTCCCTCGGGAGGTTGTGGACTTTCCTTCCTTGGAGGTTTTTAAGCAGAGGTTGGATGGCCATCTGCCATGGGTGCTTTAGCAGAGATTCTTGTATTGCAGGGGGTTGGACTGGATGGCCCTTGGGGTTCCCTTTCCAACTCTGAAGATTACATGATTCTAAGACTTCACAGAACAGCTTTGCATTATTTTACTGTGAAGAAAACCGCACTGGAATTTTACAGAATGCAGAACCAAATAAGCTAAAAGAAAAACAGCAACCCCTGAACTTTAATGAAATTATTGTTATTTTGCTCTGTAAACATATTACGTGACCAGCAGGAAGTGATGCAACACTAAACCGAGTTATCAGCGTACCAGGGAATTCTCCCAGCGTGAGAAGTGGCCGGTGACAATATCCAGCACTGTGTCGTATGCAGCTTACAGTACAGTTAGGCAAACTTACTTGGTGTGATATCCTCTATAAAACAGTGTCTGCTAGTGGAGTGAAACAAGCTGTGATTTCAGTGCCTCTTGCCCCTCTCCTGAATATGCCTGTCAGCTGCACACACACACACACACACACACACACACACACCACATGCCAATATTTAATGAACACAAGAAAGGAGTTTTGGGGTACCCTCCTATTCCAACAGAGGTGTGACTGTCAAATAATCTTGCAACACATTGCAGGTTTAAAGTAGAAAGCACGGTTTTAATGGACCCGAAGATACGGGGATCACAGACGGTATCTCTTCTGCTCCAGCCACTTTGCTGAGATCCCAGTTCCCATTGCAGCTCTTTAGATTGCAGCCTGTACATTTTGATGTAACCCTACCAGGGTAGCTGAAGATATCTAAAGCTTGAGGATTTATTAGATGTGAATGTACATTGTGTGTGTGTGTGTGTGTGTGTGTGTGTGTGTGTGTGTGTGTGTGTGTTTTGTTTTTACTGGTCTGGTGCCAGTAAATAAGCCACCAACCCCCTGGCTGAGTGTCATTTGATAGGAAAAGGCTGGGATCACAAGGAAGCCTTCTGTCTTTTCACAAAAAAAGAAAAAAAGAACAGGAGGGGGGAAAGTGCTGAGGTAAGCAGTGTCAACCCCAGCTGCATCAACATGATGGTGGGAAGACAAATGAGAGCTTTCACTGCTGGATATGGGGGATAGAGAGCCCACAGCTCTGAAAACCCTCTTCATATTCCTGAAACAGCTGTCATAACTGAAACTGCCAGGGACTGCTTTTTAAATGACTCCCTTTGATAAGAATTCTCTCACCAGCCCTTTCTTTCAGCTTATAAACACACTTGCAGCAACACGTAGCTCATCGGAGAGGTAGCTGGAGACTTGAATCGCACTTGGCTCCTCTCTTCCTGAGCCACAATTATCACTGCCTACTACAACGGCAGCTCCCGGCTTCATTTCCCAGGGCAGTCATCTTTGGGGCTTAAGGTCTAAAATCAGATGTCCTAGAAACCAAGCTTTCTTGGGAATCCATCATCCTTGTCCTTAAGGCCTATCTTTTGCATCTCAGAGATGTAGGAGCTGGCTAGCCTTTCTTACGACCTCGCATGGGCCAGGGCTGAGCTGCGCCCTTGAAACTTTTAAGGCTTAGCTCTGGTGACGCTCCCCTGCTTGCATGAAAACTGTGCTCTCCTGCGATACATTTAAAATGCCCCCTCCCCCCAATTCTGGGAACTGTAAAAGGTAAGGGTAAAGGACCCCTGGATGGTTAAGTCCAGTCAAAGGCAGCTATGGGGTTGCGGCGCTCATCTCGCTTTCAGACTGAGGGAGCCGGTGTTTGTCCACAGACAGCTTTCCAGGTCATGTGGCCAGCAGGACTAAACCATTTCTGGTGCAACCAAACCACACGGAAATGCTGTTTACCTTCCCGCCGCAGCGGTACCTATTTATCTACTTGCACTGGTGTGCTTTCAAACTGCTAGGTTGGCAGGAGCTGGAACAGAGCAATGGGAGCTCACTCTGTTGTGCGGATTCGAACCACCGACCTTCCGATTGGCAAGCCCAAGAGGCTCAGTGTCTTAGACCACAACGCCACCCGTGTCCCCCCTCTGGGAACTGTAGTTTACCCATCACATGTAGTCTGCCATTTCCAGCACCTTTAACTAACTACCATACCATTCCCAGGGTTCTTTGTGGGAAGATATGTCCTTTAAATGTATGGTGTGTATACCTCCTAAGATCCCTATAGCGTAGATTTCTCTCCGGCGTCAACCCTACCCTGTGCAGCCCGTCATTAAATGTGTTAAATGAGCTACCATGGCTTTTGTTATTAAAGGCAGTGACTCATTGAACAGACGACAATGGAATCGGCAAAACGAATGAATGAAAGAAAAAGCAATGGAACTTTTTGCAAAGTTAGGTTGGCCCGTCCCAGTGTTCCTTTCCAGGAAGGCATGTGGTGGTTTGCTCAGAGATGAAATGCGATGGCGTTTGTTTTGCTCGGTGCCTGTGATCGTGATCCGCTAAGTGGCAAGGAGCAGCGGAGGCAAAGGACGGCGATGTGCATCTGGGCAAGCACAGTGAGGTGTTTTGCCAGCGAGACAAACTTGAGACGGGGGCAGCTTTCGTGCCACGGGGCCCGCCAGTTCCTTGTGCCTGTTGCCTGGGCAATGACTGGGGGATTATGAGGAATGTTTGGAGACGATGGCCTTCTTTGGGGCTCATGGATAGGAGCAGAAGGGGGTGGATGGCTTTTGTCTATCTGTTTCTTCTTTTTTATATTCAACAGATTAGACAGGCGGGTTGCTGTGGCGACGACACGGAGGAGGTCTCCGGCACACCTGCGCCACAAACAAGGAGTCCCGCCAACATGGGACTTACAGAGTCCTGGAGGCAATTTTTTAGCTGTGGGAAACACAGACAGGAAAGAAGTGGGAGGAGGAAGGAGAAGGAGAGGTACACAGACAAGAAAAGGGAAACCGGGGCACTGTCTGCAGAGGTCCACAACGTACGCCTTGTTTACAGCACTGCCTTTTGCACACGGACTTTGCACATGACCATCCTAAAGCTACTGCCCCAAACAAGTCATAGGTCAGAGCAGCGAATGAGCATCTGCTTGGGTCAATGCTTTCCACAATGTGGTGCTTTCATTTTATTCTTTTGAAGAAGGAAGGAAGGAAGAAGTACAATGACCGTGCAGACAGCAAACTGGACACTAGAAAACCCAAAGTGCAGGAGGATTAAAAAGGAAAGTGATTTCCTTTGGAGGGGGCTGCATGTGCACGCACGCACACAAATGCTGTTTCTGAACTTAACTCGCATCCTTAAGAAAGTTAATTGCATCGTGGTGGGAAAAGGTGAGGTGGGGGATTATAAATCTTTTGAGCTAAAAGCAAAGAAAGCTTGGGGAGAGAGAGAGAGAACAGGAAAAACGTTAAAACCAGTGAGCACCTAAAGGCAAACATGCCACTCTGGAATGCTCTGGCTCCCCTCCAAATGTTGCTAATGAACCAGCCAGCCCTGTACAGTGTCCTTGCCTCACCTCTCCTGGACAGCCCCCCCCCTGCCTTCCAGGGCTCCCCCTCACCCATCACCTTCCTTCCCCCGCCCTCCCCTGATGGCATTCATTGTGATTGTGTTTCACTGCGAGCTGAAATTACTTTAAAGGAAGCCCAGGTTCAGGGACAACTACTTGGAAGCATTCACAGACCATTCTATTACTGCCGGGAGCTTGCACAACAATGTCCTTTGCATAAGACAAGGGTTCGTCGCCTCTTCCCATTCAATCATTTATGTGGCTCTATAAGTTTCCCAGGGACGCGGGTGGCGCTGTGGGTTAAACCACAGAGCCTAGGACTTGCCAATCAGAAGGTCGGCAGTTCGAATCCCCACAACGGGGTGAGCTCCCGTTGCTCGGTCCCTGCTCCTGCCAACCTAGCAGTTCGAAAGCACATCAAAGTGCAAGTAGATCAATAGGTACCACTCCAGCGGGAAGGTAAACGGCATTTCCGTGTGCTGCTCTGGTTCGCCAGAAGCGGCTTAGTCATGCTGGCCACATGACCTGGAAGCTGTACACCGGCTCCCTCGGCCAATAAAGCCAGATGAGCACCGCAACCCCAGAGTCGGTCACGACTGGACCTAATGGTCAGGGGTCCCTTTGCCTTTATAAGTTTCCCACCCTTAGGTGTATTAGATGGGAGCGCAAGCTCTGCATAGTCCAATGCTACGTTTCTGCTAAGATAGCTGTTGTTGCTCACATGGGCGCAAGGCAGCCGGTGGGTTGTCATCACTTAGCAGCAACTCAAGGGCACAATGTAAAACATGAATTCTGCAGAAGCAGCCACTATTTCTGCAATGACCATAGCTAGCAAACTGCATCAATGGCACTGATGCCCCCAGAGAAGAGCCAGGACTTTTTTTCTTTTCCAGCCAGAGCTCACCGGAGCTCAAGTCTGGCACCTCTCAGGTGGGTACCATTGCCATTCTAAGAGAACAAGGGAGATGTTCATGGTAGGCTCCGGCACCTCTGTTTTTCTAGAAAAATAGCACTGAAAGAGCCCCGTGGTGTATCCTATTAATCACTATGGATTAAGAGTGGGGGAGAAATTTGGTTCAGTTTGCCTCTGAATGCGAGCCTACCTCATTTGCCCTTCTCAACACAGCACACGGACTAAAACACAACTATCCTTCAAAACCTGCACTTCTCTGAATTTTGGGGTGCAGTTCTCCAACCAAATGTGGTCACAAAAATGCATTTAGTAAAGCACAGCTGTCAGCTTTTCCCTTTTTTGCAGGAAGTTCCCTTATTCTGAATAGGATTCCTCGCGGGAAAAGGGAAAGGTTGACAGCTATGTAGTAAAGTGTGCTTGTGTGCAGGAAAACAACATGTGTGATGCTTGCAGAAATATGTATATAAGGTAAAATTTCATATAAAAATATGTATATTTGAAGCAATGAATACCAAATGCTCAAACTGATGTGGAAATGCGGCAAAGTGAGCTCAAAGCTGGAAAAGAGAGTGAGAGAGAAATGGACATTGGCAAATGCCTCCCTCCTATGCAGGTGTGTTTAGGCAGTCTGGCTACCAAATCATCATTGGCTAGATTCAAACTAATTTTGTCACCCACAAACCAAACCACTATGTCACTGTGTTAAAGGCGATGGAATGTATGGGTTTCTGGTAAGGCTAGAGCAGAGGTCGGGCAACCTAAGGCCTATGGGCCGGAAGCGGCCTATGAGGGTAGCGTAACTGGCCCCTTGAGCTGCCCCCGAACCGAGCCGCCTGCTTGGTGAGTCCCCGTGCACTGCGCTAAACCGGCGCAGTGCAGTGCAGGGACTCTCTTCCACGGCTCCGGAAATTGCTTCTGCGCATGCCCAGACGCTGGAAATTGCGTCTACACATGTCCATGGCGCCAGAAATCGCTTCTGGGCATGCGCAAAAGCAATTTCCGGCAACATGGACATGTGCAGATGCAATTTCCATCGTCGCGCTGTGCTGGTCCGGCCGACGGAGGATCTCCGTGGGAATGATGCGGCCCAAGCCAGTAAGCCTTGCCGACCCCTGGGCTAGAGATCCTCTTTAGGGTAAGTAAAGGCAAAGTCTGCTTTACCGTGATAACTGTCAGCAACCAAAATTTCAGCTCTATCATGTCACCGTTTGATAACCTAACTTTTTGTGCTCCTTCAGGAAAAAAAGAAAGGATAATTTTGCCACAAATCACCATTTACTGATCCTGGTCTGTCCAAGGTGCTTATACAAAATCAATATGCATTTGCAGCTCCTGCTAGCAACGCCCATTTAACATTTCCAGGAGGATGACAAGGCTAAGTGACTGCATATGTTTCATCCTACTTTATAGCAATTCCTAATGTTTCCCTTTCTCAGTGAATCTGGAACAATACGGGCCATTTACATAGGCTATATTTCCACAGCAGGGGGGCACTAGTTCAATGAATGTCTTCTATTGTGCTGACGATTAAATAATATTCCGTACCAAATTCTATCACGAAGGGCCAAACTACATGCAAGGTGAGATCAGATGTCCCATCTTTTTGATTTTTTTTTTTTTGCTTAAAACAGCTGTTTGTGTTTCCAAATTTGACTGAAGCAAAATCACTGGGGGAGACGGGCTAAACACTCATTCCTGAGTGGAGATAGGTTTATCATAACCAAAACCCCAACTCCACAAGACGTCCGGAGTTATTCATGACTAATACTCACTGAAACCCATGGGACAAGTTAGTCAACGCTTAACCTGAAGTCCCTTTTTTGCTTGCACAGAACTTAGTCACAACTAAATTTAGTTGGATTTTGGTCAATGGGCTTTCTAAGGGCTTCCAAAGTTTAGCTTAATGGATGCTTAGTCAGACACTGAACTTGCACCATGACATTCCCAAAGGTTAATCTGGCAACGAGGCGCCGCATTTTGGCAGGTCTTACTTGTTCTCTGGGATGAAAATTTGGAAATGTGATCTAGGTGGGGAAATTAGGCACACATCCCTGTGTAGCTGACAAAAAATGAAGAGCGGCAAAGAATTATGAATGTTTTGCACAGGGGGTTTAAACTCTGTAAAGAGGGATTGTGGCATTAGATATGTGTGGAAACTTATTCTAAATATGCAGCATATTCAGTGAAGAATGCTGGGTCATGTTCTGCAGCACGAGGCTAGAGTTATTACAAAGTGTTTTTTTCTTTTTAAATGACTGACATTGACATATTTGAAATGTGGCTTTTTTTAAAAAAGAGAGAGGAGATGACTGTTGCCAAAGAATTAGAGGTAGAAATCCAACACTTCACTAAACTTCATGAAGTATAATTATTGGGGTCTTAAAAAGGTAAAGGTAAAGGGACCCCTGACCATTAGGTCCAGTCGTGTCTGACTCTGGGGTTGTGGCGCTCATCTTGCTTTATTGGCCAAGAGCCGGCGTACAGCTTCCGGGTCATGTGGCCAGCATGACAAAGCCGCTTCTGGCGAACCAGAGCAGCGCATGGAAACGCCGTTTACCTTCCCGCCAGAGCAGTTCCTATTTATCTACTTGCACTTTGAAGTGCTTTCGAACTGCTAGGTGGGCAGGAGCTGGGACTGAGCAACGGGAGCTCACCCCGTCGCAGGAATTCGAACCGCCGACCTTCTGATCAGCAAGCCCTAGGCTCTGTGGTTTAGCCCACAGCGCCACCTGGGTCTTAAAGACCAGTAAATGAGACAATTCTTTAAAAAGGTTTAACTTTCCCCCATCCCACGTGCCCTTGAAGAAACTGAAGTTGGGAATTGCAGCAGGAAGGAGGGAGGAGTAAAGGATGATTCTAACCATGTGCTAAAGTGAGGTTTCATGGAGGCCACTGCAGAATATTGCAATCTACTATCAGATCGTTTTAAAAACTCCAGGCATGGTATCTGTAAGGCTTGGGTCTCCCCCCCCCCCCTCCCCTGAGACGCTACCGGCAGTTAATTATCTAAGATTTATTGGTTCAACAAAAAGCCCCGGTTGGAGCTCCGCTAATTTCAGTCTTCCTCCGATGACACAGTTGCCGGAACTAAGCTCCGCCCACTTTTCCCCCAACAGGAAAAACGCCACCTTCTCTTTCTGTCCATTTCGCGCTTCTCGGCTAATCTTGTGAGTCTACGAGATCAGGGGGATTGCAACCCCCCCCCCCCCGTATTTCTGTGTCTGTGTCACTATCTGAGCTTTGCAACTGAATTCCTGCTTTCTCTGTCTTTCCGTTTTTCTGTGTACAAAGGTTGAATTCCTGTGGCTAACTGCTTCTCCCCCCTCCCTTAGGAATTCCCTCTCTCCTTCCGCTGTACCTGTCTCTTCTCTGCCAGTCAGAAAGCCCAGTTCTCTGACAAGTATCTGCACTGGTCTTCAGAAGCAATAAAATGACCCATGAGAAAGTGGTAAACAGCCTCGGTGTGGGCCAGATTGCGCGTGCCCGCGATTTCCGGCCTCTGCGCATACGCAGATGCGATTTCTAGCGCCGCAGAAGTGAGTCCCCGTGCCATGCTGTGCTGCTTAGCGCAGTGCACAGGGACTCACCGAGCAGGTGGCTCAGTTTGGGGGCGGCTGGTGGGCTGGTTAAACGACCCCCGTGGGCCGCTTGTGGCCCATGGGCCTTATGTTGCTGATCCCTGTTCTATATATTAGGTCCGCAAGCTGCGCATATTCCATCAGTTTAAGTTGCCATTCTTCTTTGGTTGTGACTTTGCTTGTTTTCCATTTTGGGGCTAACAAAACATGAGCCACAGTAGTGGCATACATAAATAACCTTTTCTGACAATTGGGAATTTCCGTCTGATTATCCCCAACAAAAAGGATTCTGGTTGTTGTTTTTTGAAAAGTACTTTTTTCCAATTCATTATGAATTATTTCCCAATACTCTTTTACCCTTTTACAGGTCCGTCACATATGATAGAACATACCTTCAGTCTCATTGCATCTCCAACACTTATCTGATTGAGTCTTATACATCTTAACAAGTCTACTCGGTGTTAGATACCATTGGCCCCAAAGACTTTAAAGACGATCACCAACACTTTGACTTGTGCCTGGAAGCAAACGGGCAGCCGATGCAGATGTTGCCGTCCAATCAAGGTTGTGTTTATGAGTGCACATTTCCTCCAAGAAATACCCAAATATCCAAGAAATACTGCAGGGAGGAATGTGGATCTTTTGGGATAGGTGTTGAAGACAGTGTACACAGCACAAGCCATTTGGTTTTCTCTGGGCTGACAAAGAGCACAGCAACATTCTGACTTTCTTCTCCCTCCTAAGAAAGAGCTGCTCTCCCAAGGAGGTGTGAGAATGAGTGTCTACAGAAATACCCTGCTTTGCAGGGGGAGTTCAGAGATAGTTCACTGAGTTAGGGAAAACTCTGCCTTTACTCTTGTACCAGGTTTTATGGAAGGGAATTAAAATATATATACTGTCTGACACCATAGTGGAATGCTTGGAATCTGAAATATATAAAGTCTAATAGGATTTTGGCCAAAGCCTAGTGCATGGTCCTATATCACGGTTTTGCAGATCCTTTTTCTTTCTTCTGCTATGCTTTACTGCAGGTTAAAGAGGTTTACTGCTGTTTGGTTTCCAGAACAATGGCTGTATAACTTCTGATTTGTGTGGATATTGTGAACTGCACTTGTTTTCTGCATGTTTGAAAACCCCGACATTCATTACCGTCCTTCCTCAGTAACCTCCCGACTTCTCTACACATAGCAATGCAAGCTCGCTTTAAGCACACATTTATATACTGAGAGCAGCTCCGCTCATTTTTATATCTTTAAATGCCATCTATTTGTGCCGTGCCTTGGAGATGTAAAATGCTGTGTGCGGTAAGTGCTAAGTTATTATAGATTCCCTCTTTCTCCAAAGCACTTTGGGAAATCAATATGTTACTCAGAAAGACTGCCTTGTCTCGGGCTGATCTGCTCTCTCTTACAGCTGAATGATGGAGGACTAAGGGCTTGCCATACCATCCTGACTTTCCAGACAATACAAATGGCAAATGGGTCTAATTTATATATATATTTTCTGGGTTAGCTCAAGAGCATACCAGTAATGAAGAGCTGCCTACCCGTTCATTTACTTTTTTCAAAAAAGAGAGCATATCATCATCTGAAATTATGCAAAAAATAAAAGAGTAAAACATCACCCAGGATTTATCTCTAGGGGAGAACCAACAACATGGGAAATGGGTTCTGCAATCTGGTTATATATGAGCTGTCTCTTGGTGATAGATGGTGCACAGTTTTCACCATGACTATTTCCACCTATTTACAACCTCTCCTAGACCATGACAGTTCTCTTTCTCAAGCTCTGGGAGGAAGACCTTTCATCGCCTACAGACAGCCACCCAATCTTAAACAACTCCTCACCCACAACAATACTACAACCAGACTAAACACAGACACTGGCACCAGAGCCTGCAATAAACCCAGATGCCAACTTTGCTGCCACATACACCCGGACAACACCATTACTGGCCCCAACAACATCAAACATACCATCTCAGGACTATTTAATTGCTCATCATCTAACATTGTGTATGCCATCAAATGCCAACAGTGCCCTTCAGCTCTCTATATTGGACAAACAGGCCAAACCCTACGCCAAAGGATAAATGGACATAAATCTGACATCAGGAATCACAAGACAGAGAAACCAGTAGGAGAGCACTTCAATCTCCCAGGACACTCTATACAAGATCTCAAAGTAGCTGTCTTATTGCAAAGGAATTTCAGAAATAGACTGGAAAGAGAAGTTGCTGAATTGCAACTCATTACCAAGCTTAAAACCATGGAGAGACCTGGTCTGAACAAAGACATTGGATTCTTATCTCATTATACAAAGCTTTTTTAACCTTCTCACCCCTTGCTTTTTCCTGTAAGACTAATTGCAGCCGTTAACAGTCGTCAACAGGTTTACCACAGCTATCAACCTTTCACCCATTTCCACCACCCCTCTGAGTAATACCCCTCCCCACCCTCTCACTATATCTCAGGGTCTGGTGACTTCTGTTTCAGTGTATCTGAAGAAGTGTGCATGCACACGGAAGCTCATACCAAGAACAAACTTAGTTGGTCTCTAAGGTGCTACTGGAAGGAATTTTTTTATTTTATTTTGTTTTGACTATTTCCACCTATGTATTTCTCAAATAGCATGTAGCAGACCCTCCATGTGTCCCTATTTTCCAGGGACAGTCCCAGATTTACAGATGGTGTCCTAGTTTCTGATTTGATCCCAGAATGTTTCCACTCCCTGCTCATCTGTATCATACCCTCCAACATTTCTTCAATGAAAATAGGGACATGGTGTCTCTCACTAAAAGGAAAGCTATCACTAAAATAAACGAATAAATGCGGGTATAAATAACACACACTGAAAAGAATGATGGGCTTTTTGTCTGACAGGAGTCCAGTGACTCAAAAAACAAAACACAACAAAGTGCCTGTCAGCAAGCAACTGACAAGCTGAGCTAGCCTTGTAAATTTCAAAATGTTGTGGTTGTCAGATTTCTGCCTCTTATACATACAGTGTGGTGTAGTGGTTAAGAGCGGTAGACTCGTAATCTGGTGAACCGAGTTCGTGTCTCCGCTCCTCCACATGCAGCTGCTGGGTGACCTTGGGCTAGTCACACTTCTTTGAAGTCTCTCAGCCCCACTCACCTCACAGAGTGTTTGTTGTGGGGGAGGAAGGGAAAGGAAAATGTTAGCCGCTTTGAGACTCCTTCAGGTAGTAATAAAGTGGGATATCAAATCCAAACTCTTCTTCTCTTCTTCTTTAATACCACACAATAACTTTAAAGGAAGGCAGATTAAAAAAGAAAGGCACTCCTTCCTTCCTTGTTTTTAGTTTCTGTGCATGCAAATTGGTCTGAGATGAGGGTGGGAATCTTCTTCTGCCAGGTTTTAATATTTGTTCTCCTTATAGAAAACAAAACAACTAACATTAACATATTCCACCGAAAGAGCTGCAGAAGAGGTGCATAAACAAAATAGGTAAGGATCTGTGTTCGTTCGATGAGGGTGGGGATTGGCTGCGACGCCTGATGATGTCATCCTTGCACTGGTTTTATTCGACCAGCATGGCGAGAATGGCTGCAGAAGAAGAGATGAAATGTGGTTGTATAGGAATGACGGCATGAATTGGCTGCTCAGTGCACTGAGATAGCTGGAATTGTGCTCAGCAAGCCGCCTGCTATTCTGAAATGTAGGCAGATTTCAGGCCCGTGTTCATTTTGTTTTTACAGACTTTCCGAATCCCTAAAATGTTTGAATGCTCTCACCATGCTCAGAGTCCTGAGTCTTTTACTCTGAGCCGGTAACCACTGGCTGGGTCAAAGTCTTGAGATTTACGGAGCTGCTCTCCTCGTGGAGCTTGTGAAAATTGCAATCCAAATCAGCTCCCCAGATGGTAGATCATTAACAATGCAGGAGGACAGGATGCATGCCCACTGGTGTGTAACACCATGGATATAAACTCCAGAGCCTGAGAGGGAGATGCAAATAGCTTTTCCTATGTCTTGTGAACCTACAGCCTGCTGCCACCATTTGTGGCACCATTTGCACTTCATCATATGTCCATTGAAAGATCCCCGAAGAATTACCTTAATGTACGACAGCAGTCACAAAATTAGAAGACGCCTGCTTCTTGGGAGAAAAGCAATGACAAACCTAGACAGCATCTTAAAAAGCAAAGACATCACCTTGCCGACAAAGGTCCGTATAGTTAAAGCTATGGTCTTCCCAGTAGTAATGTATGGAAGTGAGAGCTGGACCATCAAGAAGGCTGATCGCCAAAGAATTGATGCTTTTGAATTATGGTGCTGGAGGAGACTCTTGAGAGTCCCATGGACTGCAAGAAGATCAAACCTATCCATCCTTAAAGAAATCAGCCCTGCGTGCTCACTAGAAGGACAGATCCTGAAGTTGAGGCTCCAGTACTTTGGCCACCTCATGAGAAGAGAAGACTCCCTAGAAAAGACCCTGATGTTGGGAAAGATTGAGGGCACAAGGAGAAGGGGACGGCAGAGGATGAGATGGTTGGACAGTGTTCTCGAAGCTACTAACATGAGTTTGGCCAAACTGCGAGAGGCAGTGAAGGATAGGCATGCCTGGCGTGCTCTGGTCCATGGGGTCACAAAGAGTCGGACACGACTGAATGACTGAACAACAACAACAACGAGAGGAGAGAACCAAAGTTGCCAACAGCAGTACATACCTGCGATGAATGACACAGTCCCGATTGCTTGGATGGGCTCCATTTTAAAGCTCTACCTGGCAGCCCAAATGCATGAAGCATTGTGTGGCAAGGCACCCCCCCCTAATCTTTACTGACAACAGATGCAAGAGGTTTGGCGTAGCAATTGGGTAGACCCCACCCCTTCCAGCCCACCTGCCAGAAGAACTTGCGTTTGGGGGTCAACCGGAAATGAGGGAGTCCCTGAGCTACATCAAGGGGTAACTGCCCCACTGGATTGCACCTGGGGAGTCCTGTGGCCCTCGTCCAGACAGAAGCATTTCCCATGGTTGCCTTAAATGGGATACCCCATTTCGGAGGGGCCAGGCAGAGGCTACAAACTCCCCTCCAATCAAGACTACACCTATTCAATGCCTAAACCACCAAAGTTGTGACAATTGCTATGAGGATGGCGAAAACCAGACAGAGCCAGATGGAGCCAATTTGCCAACTGGGAAAATTCCAACCTGCTGTCAGGAACTGGGCAGAGGAGGAGGAGTAGTGGAGGGTGGGCGTAATGTCAGGGGCTGGGCAGAGGAGGAATGGTGGAGACCGCCTCACCATTCTGACCCTTCCAGGGAGGAGGAAGAGAAAGACAGTACAGATTTACAACAGGGGTTTGCGGGAGGGCACAGCTCAGAGGCAGATGAGGGGGAAAGTTGGGGAACAATGGGAAAGGAGGAGCAGGCAGAGCCAGAGCAGCAGCCGGCTGACATGTTGTCACTAGAAAGCATTCCAGACCCACCATCTTCTAGAACCCGGCGAGCCTTAAAAGTAGGATCTGTAGGTGCTGTTTCCAAGTGGCTGGCCAAGTGGAGAAGGAAGAGCCAAAGGAGAAGGGAGCGTGTGGACGGTGGAGATTCGAGCCTCACCAATACCTCCCACTTTTCCTTCCAGGTAAACTGGCCCCTTTTAGCCTCCCATCACTTGTTTTCAAACGGTTGCTGGAAAACAGAGCAGTGGACACATCATGGAGCTGCTGTCTTCTGAGTGGGTGATGTGCAGATTCCTGCTGCCTGGACCTCATCTCCCCTCCCCCATTTTAATTTGAGCTACGCCTCAGCCCCCCTGGGGGATATGGGGCAAGCATAAAATATGCTTCCTCTGAGAATTCCTCTGAGAACATTCCTTTGAGAATGTGCAAAGTGTAGAGTTTGCCAGAGTGGTGCATGCTCTGGTTATCCCAGTACATGTATGTATTTTGGTGTTTGTTGGAGGCCGCCCAGAGTGGCTGGGGAGACCCGGCCGGATGGGCGGGGTATAAATAATAAATTATTATTATTATTATTATTATTATTATTATTATTATTATTATTACGTTTCCGGGCACAATTCAAAGTGTTGGTGCTGACCTTTAAAGCCCTAAACGGCCTCAGTCCTGTATACCTGAAGGAGCGTCTCCACCCCCATCGTTCTGCCCGGACACTGACGTCCAGCTCCGAGGGCTTTCTGGCGGTTCCCTCACTGTGAGAAGCGAAGTTACAGGGAACCAGACAGAGGGCCTTCTCGGTAGTGGCGTCCGCCCTGTGGAACGCCCTCCCACCAGATGTCAAAGAAATAAAAAAAACTATCTGACTTTTAGAAGACATCTGACTGCAGCAACTGTTTAGGGAAGCTTTTAATATTTGATGAATTCTTGTATTTTAATATTTTTCTGGAAGCCACCCAGAGTGGCTGGGGAAATCCAGCCAGATGGGCGGGTTATAAATAATTTATTATTATTATTATTATTATTATTATTATTATTATTATTAGCCTAGGGTGCACAGTACACCAGCACCGTGACCTCACACCTGATGTTTGAAAGAGCTCCCGATGTGAAAATTCCATTTTAAGAACTACTACATAGCATGTCTGAAAACCCCGCTTGAATGCTTCCGAGCCCAAAAACAAATCTGTTCCCTAAGTATTTCCCTTTAGCATTGCGAGGGCTTCCCAGCTCCCAAAGAGCCGAGATAGAAAAGTAGTGCCTTGAATGCAGAAAGCGTCACTTATCCCACCATCTGCTGAGCGAAAGAGCGAACCCCTTTGCCATCCAATAGCAATCAAGAAGAAACGGCATTCTGGTTTTATGTACCCTGTAATGTCATCGGGACGAGGCAACAGCAGCGGCGGCAGCCCTACAGCCACCGCCACCAGTGAACAGATATGGCCAGGTCTTAAGATAAGCCACCGCTTGAATCATTTGCTGCCGTTTCGGAAGGCGAACCTGAGCGATGCTAAGAGATAGGGAGAAAGTCCTTGCGTTAAGCTGGCATGTGCCAGTGGATTAAAGGCTGGCGCTTGCGATGCTGCATTGCAGGGGAGCTTTTAGCTGTTTGAAGCTGCCAGCTGATGTCTCTCTAAGCATCATTGCCAAGAAGCCAAAACTGGAAGCAGGTGCGGGGGTAGAGGAACTGAATGTGGTGGTTGGGAGAGCACGCGGGGGGTGGCGGGGAGGGGGGGTGGAACGGATGAACAGAACTTCTGTTGTTAAATTCTGTTGCCTTCATTAAGGCCTAAACAATGCTTTACTTTAAACTTGGAGAATATTTTTAGCCTGATAGACTACTGCAAACCCAGTCTGACAATCCTCTTACATTTATGCACTGAACTAAAAGGCTCCCTCCGCCCCCCACTCCTCCAGCAGAGCCGCGGATTGTCTAGCAGAATGTTGTCTGCTGATTATAGCAGCTTTGCTCGGGAGACGGAGAGCATCTGCTTCTTAATGTGCCCCCATCGTCCCACCCACCAACCCCCAAGCAAACTGCTCTTTGGGAACTTCCACCTCCCTTAGCCCAGGGCCTGGGAAAAGAGCCTCCCCCCAACTCAAGTCTCCGTCTTCACCGTGCCATGTCACCAGTTCAGCCATCGTAGCATACCACCTCCTGATAAGAAAGAAGGCAGGCACCAGCAATGCCAAGAATTTGCATTCCTTTCAGAGGCAGAAACAAGATGTGCCACTCATGTTTGCAGCCAGAGAGATTCTCTATTCTCCCTTACGCTCGGCTCAATGGCCCTTACATGGCAGGGGTGGGGGTGGGGGAAAGGCGAGGGGAAAGGGCAGGTATATATGTGTAATTATAGCAATCGGACTAGACAAGTGGGACGTGGGTGACGCTGTGGGTTAAACCACAGAGCCTTGGGCTTGCCGATCAGAAGGTCGGCGGTTCGAATCCCTGCGACAGGGTGAGCTCCCATTGCTTGGTCCCTGCTCCTGCCCACCTAGCAGTTCGAAAGCACGTCAAAGTGCAAGTAGATCAATAGGTACTGCTCCGGCGGGAAGGTAAACAGTGTTTCCGTGCGCTGCTCTGGTTCACCAGAAGCGGCTTTGTCATGCTGACCACATGACCCGGAAGCTGTACGCCGACTCCCTCGGCCAGTAAAGCGAGATGAGCACCGCAACCCCAGAGTTGTCCGCGACTGGACCTAACGGTCCTAACCTTACTAGACAAGTAGTACCTGCAGCAGAATGTTGCAGTACAGAGGGCTTGTGTTCAGCATTGCAGCCAGCCTCCTAGGACATCCCATTCTACCCTATGCCCCCTTTTCACACCCACTTCTTAACAACCAGCATCCTATGACCACTCGGGATGCCCAGTCCTCACTGAGCTATTTCCCCATCTGAATTTTGATTTTAATGATTTTGTGTGTGTGTGTGTGCTTCTGCAAACCTCCAGTTTCTCCCGAACCTGCTAACGCTTCTCCAGTGTGCATGGGTGCTGCCAATTTGGTTAGATAAGGATCCATACTGACAGATATGCACAACGTATATTAGTAGGGAATCTATCACTGCAAGCGGCCAATGTATTTCCTAAGCTTTGTGCCCATCACTTCTTAGGGACTTCCAGCTTTCATTTTGTTGGCCAAATAAAACGAGGCTCTTCTTTAAGTTGCCTGTTCAGCATTCTGTTAGTTTGCAACATGATGCCTTCCATGAAAATTGAGGTATTAAAATGACATTTGCTATGCCTGGTGGAACGCTTTATCGCAGGAGACCAGGGCCCTGCGGGACTTGACATCCTTCTGCGGGGACTGCATTATGGAGCTGTTCCGCCTGGCCTTCGGTCCGGGCCCAGTTTGACCCCCCCCTCTATGGGAGCCTGTAAGTTACCTCTTTGGCCCTTTTATTGGCTCATGTGGGACCAACATGGATAGTTGGCCCTGACGAATACTTGAGGTTCCTGACCCCTATGGTTGTAATTCATGGGCAGTCATTTCATTTTATCCTGATTCTAATTTTTAAGCTGTATTTTAATCAATTGTTTGATTGTGTTTTAATGTATTTGATATTTGATTTTAGCCGCTCTGAGCCCGGTCTTGGCCGGGGAGGGCAGGGTAAAAATAAAAATGTACTTACTTACTTACTTACTTACTTACTTACTATGCATTTTCAGAGCACAGTTCCGTGTTTCATGTCCATCCCCACACCCACTGTCTCCTTTGATCACTGAGTGATCACTATGAAACATGGTATATGTTTTGGACATAATTCACGATAGGCCCTGGCTCCCCGTGAAGAATCCCAGTCCTTCCAAGTGTCCCTGTTTTCCAGGGAGAGTCCCGGATTTACAGATGACATCCTAGTTTCTGATTTGATCCCAGAATGTCCCGCTTTTCCTTAGGGCATCCCCATTTTAATCAGAGAAATGTTGGAGGGTGTGGAGTTATGCGACCACCAAGTCAAGGAGATAAATAACTATGCAACCTTTATTATCTGAGTGGGTTGCCCCAGCCACTCTAGGCAGCTTCTAACATAAGAAATAAAATAAAACATTAAACATTTAAAAAAAAACCATCCCTATCCAGGGCTGCTTTCAGGTGTCCTCTGATTGTTGTATAGCTGTTTAGGCACCAAACATTTACATAGTTCATTTCAAGTAAAGTGAAGTGAAGAGGCACCAGAGAAGACAGTTCAAGGATAATGACAATGATAATAATAAATTTTTCTCTAATATTCATGGCAAGGTGATCATGGTTACAGTTGTGCCTGCAACTGACCCCCCCCTCCAAACACATTTAACAAATGCCTTAATTCGTTATTTAGTGCCCTTACTTCAAGTTAATGTGGCCCCAAACGGCAGGAGAATTGAAAGAAGTCAATAGCTTTGCCATGAAATTTTAATCCGCCAGTTCCAATTATATTTATACAGTTTGTTTATAAAAATGATTGTGTATCGTATTGGCCCGAATATAAGCCACACGCACAAATAAGCCACACCTTTAAAATTCAAGGGGGGAAAAGACAATTCCCGAATATAAGCCACTCCCTTAAAATTTTGCAGGCACTCACACCTGTAAATGGCAAATGTAGAAGAAAATCCTACAGCGATATCATAAAAGCCCATTTTTGCAAGGTAGCGAATTTAAGCCGCACTTTATCTTTTCACGGTCAGAATTTTTTTGGGGGGGGAGGTGGCTTATATTCGGGCCAATATGGTACTATCCTCTTGTAGAATATCAGGGCAGTGTTCAGAAATATAAAAACATTAAAAACCTTTCAGAATCAGAATCAGACTTTATTCACATAGCCAACAGGCCATAGCAACTAAAATACAGGAAAAAAAACAGATAAAAACATTGGAAAATGACCAATCAGGAACAGAAGTATATAGATGTACTGATAGATCATATAGAGGTCAATGAGGCCCCAGTTGGGCAGCCTGAGATGATCAGTGGGGATGGTACCCTGTTTCCCCTTTTTTAATACGTAGTCGTAAAGTAAGCCATGGCAGGGTTTTTTTTACCTTTGTGAGAAGTAAGACGTACCCCAAAAGTATGCCATGGTGCCGCCATTGTTCCCGGCGCCTCCTCAGCCCCTCCTGCGTGCGCAGGGAGCCAGCGAACCAGCGAGAGGCGCGCGCGGGGGGGGGGAGACGCCTCTTCCTGCCCCGCCTGTTCCCCATGCGCAGGGAGCCAGCGAACCAGTGAGAGGCGCGGGGGGAAATGCGCCTCTTGCGGAGTTCTGCCCCGCCTGCTCAGCGCGCAGGGGGAGGCTGTACCGTACCATACTGATGTAATAAAAATAAGACATCCCCGAAAATAAGCCACCCTGTG
Organism: Darevskia mixta; assembly: GCA_034641385.1. NCBI lineage: Eukaryota > Metazoa > Chordata > Lepidosauria > Squamata > Lacertidae > Darevskia > Darevskia mixta. Next base: position 15,993,280 of record JAWWNH010000017.1, read on the forward strand.
TTTTTTTGAGGAAAAAAATTTATAAGACGGTGTCTTAAAAAGGGGGAAAGACGGTAAGGTTCTCTCGTTCATCAGAGCTATAGAGATAAGCTGATCGTGACAAACATTAAAAACCATTAAAAGTTGTATAAAACAATCATTAAAACGACCGGCCACTCATAGAAGTATCAAACAACTGCAGAGACCTGTTGGCTTAAAAAATGTCTTCAAGAGTTGACACAAAGTCACAAGCGATCATGCCTGCCAAATCTCTGTGGGAAGAGTGCTCCGCAAGATGGCACTGGCAACTCTAAAGGTCTGGCTTCTGGTTGAGGCTAGTTATAGAATCATCGAGTCATGGAACTCTAGAGCTGGAAGGGACCCTGAGGTTCATCTAGTCCGATCCCCTGCAATGCTTCTTCTTTGGCGATCCCTCGTAGCCGAGTAAGGTTGTCTTCCATAAACATGGTTTTAACAGTGAATCCGTAAGTGACTGTGGAGGCCAATTCTGGATCCACACGTCCTTCCACAGTGGGGACATAGGTTTCCAGTCAGGAGTTGATCACGGTGAGGGTTTGCCTAGCGTGCCTTCCTCTTAGTGCTTTTCTCCCTTTCATCCTGAGTTTGAGCATCTTCAAAGCCCATGACACCTTTGGTAATAATAATAATAATAATAATAATAATAATAATAATAATAATAATAATAAATTATTTATACCCCGCCCTTCCCAGCCGAAACTGGGCTCAGGGCGGCTAACATCAATAAAATTACAATAAAGTATAAAAGAGAGAAAAAGAAAGGGGGGAAAAACGTTAATTAAAATACAGGTTAAAACACAATTTTAAATTTAAAATGCCGCATCATTTATCGCCCGTAATCAAAACCATAAGGGGAGGAAACATCAGACTGAGTCCAACCCGAAGGCCAGGCGGAACAGCTCCGTCTCACAGGCCCTGCGGAAAGATGTCAAATCCCGCAGGGCCCTGGTCTCTTGTGACAGAGCGTTCCACCAAGTTGGGGCCAGTACTGAAAAGGCCCTGGCCCTAGTTGAGACCAGTCTAGCAACCGTGTGGCTCGGGACCTCCAAAATGTTGTTATTGGTGGACCTTAAGGTCCTCTGCGGGGCATACCAGGAGAGGTGGTCCCGTGGGTACGAGGGTCCTACGGGTAAAGGCTGTTCTCCAATTGGAGCGCTCGCAATGCATTTGGGGATTAAACCTGCAACCTTGGCATTATCAGCACCATTCTCTAACCAACTGAGCTATTCAGTGGTTGGGCCTCTGTAATATGGGGGGGGGGACAAGCAACAGACCTTCTCTGGATGGTCTTAGTGGCTGATCTGGGATACAAGGCTTCAGGTTTTCCTTAACGCTATCCTGAACCCAAGCTGCTCTTAGCTAATTACAAGCAGGAGTAGCTCTTGAATCACTTGGGATAACGGGAGCGTGATTCCATATTCTAATATCTTTCTTTTAATATTCTTTCCTGGGCAAGGGTTTTTGGCTGAGTGACGGAGTCTACGAACCACTGTGCAAAAGGGTTAACCTGTACAATGTCTGCAAATGGGACCATGTGCCTTTAAATGCTAGTCTTTTATTTCACGGCACTCAAGGAAGCATTCGAAACGCTGAGCACTTTGCAAGGGTGTGCGCACACGAATGAGGTTGATTAAAAGCTTCAAACAATGAGTGTTCCAATATATTTTTTCATATATAAAATTTAAAACCTCAGCAAAGTACAATAGCTCGGTAATAAAGTCATGAAACTGCTAATGGGATAGGTTTTCTACAAATGAACTGACTACCAAGCACAGGAATAGGAAGGCAAATCATATAGTTATAAAAGAGAGAGAGAGAGAGGTAATGCAGCCAGGGCCTATTAAGTGAAACTGTAGATGAAGAGGACTTATGTCATCAGTCTTTGAATTTTGTACATTTTGAACATCATCCAAAAATTATAATCCACCTTTTGAAATATTATAGCAGTGACGAGGGAGAAGTGGTCTCCCCCCCTCGGCCCTATTACAACCTTATGGCCTCAAACATTCACATCCTACTGTAAATATATCATGTTCCTTATGAAGAACCTTTTAATTCTCCCCCCTCCTTAGTTCTTTTTGGTTTTAAAGGGTCTCTTGCTAAAAGGTTAGTGTCTGGGCAAAGAAAGCCTCCGTTTAATCTTTCCTTCAATGTGCATTATTCCACACTAACATCCTGATTGTGTTCTACTGGACTTTCTCCCTTGTGTGTGTGTGTATGAGTTTCTACCCTGAGCTGTTTGGTATACAACCAATATCTTCCAAACACACTGCAGCATAGGTGTTTCATCATTTGAACAACCAACACCTTTTGGAGATTTCGAAGGAATTGTGCTTCTGTTTGTCATCATGCAGAGCTACATCAGCGTCATGCAATGGGCTCTGGAAATAGCATCTGAAAGCATCGCTCCATGACTTGGGACTCTGTAGTTGGAGGGGGATTTCGCTGCATGGAGCCTTGCATCCTTGTCATTCATGTGCAATGCAGTATCTGCCCTGACTCTGATCAGTGGTGCAGGTTACAGGAGATAATACTGCTTTGCCTTGGGTGGGTTGAAGGGATCACATATGTCAGGGGCTGGATCAGAAGATTGGGGAATGCAATCGCAGGAAGATCAGTTCCTAACAGAAGAGGAGGGGAATATTTCGTGCCCCCCTGCCTCCAGCGTTTCCAGAAGCAGAGAGACAGGCAGACACAGAAGCTGCACAGTTGAGAGAGGAGCTACCCAGCTGTGAGATAGTAGCTAAGCAACCAGAAGGGAGGGAGCAGCTGGGTGATACATCAGTCAAGAGTGGGGGGGGAATCCCCTCCCTTCCCCTGAACTCGGAGGTCCTAGCATGTCAGAAAACAAAGGAGAGGTGGCGAGGGGGAAGGAACTTCCTGTTGCAGAAGTGGGTAGGAGTCAGAGTAGGCAACTGATATCCTTGTGGAGGGTTGCCTGTTTGTGCTTGTAACAGAATGCTATAATAAAAGGACTATAAATCTACCAAATGCTCCTTAATTCTTATCAGTGAGCCACCAGAAGGGAGAGGGGAACTCCCATACTTGACAATATATGACCCTTAGTTGTAGCATGCTATGATTGCTTACTGAAAGAAGTGGCCTGCCCTGTTCTTGCAAACCCTCTAAGTGTCCCTGATTTACAGAAGCTGCCCAGGTTTCTGATTTGATCCCAGAATGTCAAGGCAGCGATTGGTTATCTCATTCTCTAAAGCAGAAAAAGGAGCTACCACCACTTGGGCTGGATCTAAACACATCCCAAAAAGTGTTTCAGGAAAGTGCGTTGTAAACTTTATTTCCAGAAATAGCAACTTCCATGAGATTTAGCCCATCTTACTCTTTTCTGGATTTTTTTTTTGTAAAAGTAGATATCAGTATATATTAATCTTCTGAACTCTTTTCTTCCTTTTTATAGTCCGGATAAGCCTCCAACTATGAGTTATTCAGAAATATTAGACGGAAGAGAGCAACTCTCCTTCTCTAACAGGGTCTGACTTCATATTTATTGAGACAATGGAAGGCAATATTAAAGTTTTTACAGTACTGAACATTTCTTCTTGGCTCCCAACCAAAGGAAAATGTGGCTTTAATTCTGTACATTTTGTACAATGGGCCTTGCTAGCATTGCACGTCATGTTTCCTGCAAAAAATGCTTTGTGTTACTTTTACATCATTAAGAATTTACTTTTGTCCTTCCACAGTCCATGGAATTCCATCAACGCCTGGTGTTTGTTCATCACATTTTATAGAAAGATTGGAGTGGGGAGGCAGCGGCGAGAAACAAGGTATATTCTATAAGCAAACAGAAGAGATATGGACAAAGTAAAGGAATGCAAACAGGATGTATAAATTCTAAAGCCAGAATTTCCTGTTAGCGAAGATATATAGAACTAGAGTCATAGTTTCAACTGGGAAGAAGCCAAAAGGAAATAAATAATGGCATTTCAGATTAGTGCATTAATGAAAGTGGCAGCCGAAATCAGTAAGGTTACATAACTCTTTGCGGGAACATAAATAAGAGCTTCAAGGTAATGTGGAGTCACAAGGAGTCCTCTCGTTTAGATGTTCAATGGGATGTTCTCAAAGGACTCCGGCATTTAAAATTTAAGACTGTACATTTAAAAGAAGTACGTGACAATAAGTGGCAGGCCCTTGTTCAGTTTCCACATTGTACTGTGGCAACTGCTCCCAAAACGCAGAAAGGGTGGCTTTTGGGTTTGTTTGTTTTTCACTGTTAAAAATTGGTCAATGTTATGTTTCTCTGTTTCCAAGCTTAAGTTCCATTCTCCACATTTCTGCATCTTTTTAAGCCCCCATGAAAATTCATCTGCATTTTAATGTGAATATTCCCTAATATTGCAGTTTCCCCCAAATATAATACACTTTTGCAATCGTTTCCCCATATCCTAATGCATTTTTTATGCTATTTTCACTACTGTAATGCATCTTGTATGTCGTTTTTATGAATATATGCATTTTGTGCACCCATTCTCCAATACACACATTTCTGTCAACATTATTTGGCTGGAGAATTGCATTGCAAAATTTAGAGAAGTGTGCATTTTGAAGGGCGGTTCACATATTTGAGAAGGGTTTTGAGATGTGTGAATTGCAGACCCTCTAGTTTCCCCTATTTTCCAGGAACAGTCCAGGATTTACAGAATCTTTCCCAGTTTTCTATATGGTCCTAGAATGTCCTATCCATTTTCTATATGATCCCAGAATGTCCTGCTTTTCCTTAGGATGTCCCTATTTTCATCAGAGAAATATTGGCGTGTATGTTAGGACGTCCCTACCTTCATTAGCAAAATGTTGGAGGTTATGGACCCTCGAGCCCAGGAGATAAGTAACTAGAAACCTTTAGAAGACATCTGAAGGCAGCCTGAAGCCGCCCAGAGTGGTTGGGACAACTCAGTCAGATGGGCTGGGTATAAATAGTAAAATTATTATTATCTTTATGGCTTAGGATGTCTCCATGTCCAACATGGAGAAATGTTGGAGGGTATGGAATTGTGGAGAGGAGGGAGTGCATTAAAAGGTGAACTGATCTGAATTTCTCTCCCATGACTTATTGTCCTCAGTTTGGCAGTTTGAGTCTAAGGCTATAGCTTCAATCACATTATGTTAGCTTTTACAGCATATACACAGTAATGCTTATTTCTGGGGCATGCCTAAATCACTGGCCTGAACCAGGCTGCTTCCTGAGATCTAAACATCCTGCCCCCAAAGTCAATTTGATTAAGAGTAAAGGCAGACATGCAGGCACAGTCTCAGATTGCTTGGGGGGAAACCTGGGAGAGGAGGAGACTTAGGACTCAGCTACAATTGTAAACATTTGAATGCGCTATAAACATGCAACACCAGATAATAAATAATAATAATAATAATAATAATAATAATAATAATAATAATAATAATAATTTATTATGGTGCCAGAGAGCAGAAAATTTTAAAACGCATTTTTTCATAGAGATTTTTTTCTTTTGTTATAACAATTTCTGACTTATTTATAGCGGGGGTTTTCCTGTGTTTAGATCTACTCTTAGGTAGTTGTGGGAAGGCAAGGACCTTGAGTCTTGCAACTGCCTCATAGAGGCAAGACCTACCAAATTACAGTTGCTGTGCTCATCCCCAGTACAGATCCTGGTTTTTTTCTCTAATAAAGAGTTAACTTCATCTGCTCTGTGTGATTTACTGCTGGGTTCCTACTGACAGCGATGAAAATACACCTGAACACAATGCAAATCCCTCCCCAGCTTCTTCACACTGATTCTTGAAACTCAGCGCCCCTATCCATAAGGGTGACTTTCCAAACTGATTAAACCAGAACAGAAATTAGTAAGGAATCAATAGTTGTAGTAGATCCTTCACAATATCACACATAGATCACACATTCTACATTTGCTTAGGCCCTCTGAGAGCTTCTGGCCAGTATATATCTGATTACAGTGGTACCTCTGGTTATGTACTTACTTCGTTCCGGAGGTCCGTTCTTAACCTGAAACTGTTCTTAACCTGAAGCACCACTTTAGCTAATGGGGCCTCCCGCTGCCACTGCACCACCAGAGCACAATTTCTGTTCTTATCCTGAAGCAAAGTTCTTAAACCTGAAGCGTTATTTCTGGGTTAGCGGAGTTCTTAACCTGAAGCGTATGTAACCTGAAGCATCTGTAACCTGAGGTACCACAGTATCTTCTTCTTCTTCTTCTTCTTCTTCTTCTTCTTCTTCTTCTTCTTCTTCTTCTTTTCATTGTTAGAAGCCCCACTGCTGATATCAACCATTTCAGATATTCAGTCTTGTCCACGTCTTCCAGAAACTGTTTCTTCTCTGTTTCAAACTTCTTTCACTCCAATGATTAATAGTCTTGAAATGCTTTGCTTCCTCAGTTCCTAGTAAATGAGAAAATAGGGGAAGGAATTGGTGAGATACGGTATTCACTGTATCCGACCCAGACTAATTAACAAGGCAACCACAGATTCAATACAGATGAAAATATGTCAGAAATTTTGAACCAGTATCAAGACCTTTACCACATCTGCAGAGGGTTACAACATATAATTTTTTTTAACACAGTTTGATCCAATTCTGAGGGATGGTGGAAAAAAAAATGCTCGTTTGTTTCAGGGAAAGTGGGTCCATATACAGTCTAGAGATCAGATCTCCATATGGATAAGTCTATACCTAACATGGTGTCCTTCCGATGTTGTTCGACTTTGGCTGCACCCCTTCACGCCATGTTTCTTCTAGCCCAGGTCATAAAGGAGATTTACTCTTACACATTCCAGTTCCCACCAGCCGCAGCCATCTTGGCAATGGTCAGATATGCCGAGAGAAGCTGCTGCTGTTGTTACATAAAATTTGAATCCTCCCAAAGGAGCTCAGGGTTGCTAGCAACAAGTAATTCCAGTCACAGAAACAGACTGGGGAAGATCTCAGCTTAAAAGGCTTGCTGGAAGAGAAAGGTCTTCAGCAGGTGCCCAGAAGGCAGCAGAATAGTGCCCGCCTAATATTCAAAGGAATTAAATTCCAAAGGTGCCACAACACTGAACACCCAGTTGCTACATTGTGCAGAATAGACCTTCTGATACGAAGGTATCTGCAGGAGACCCCCACCAGCAGAGCAAAATGAAGAGACAATCTTTCAGGTATCCTGGTCCCGAGGTGTATAGAGCTTTGTTCACCCCCAACCTTGAACTTAGCCTGGTAGCTAATTGGCAGCCAGTGAATTTTTTTTCAACTAAAGGTTAACTTGTTGGCATTTGAGCCACCGCATTTTGCAAGAGCTGCAGCTTCCAGACCAACCTTAAGGGCAGCCCCACAAAGAGGGCCTTGGAGTAATCCAAGCCATGGATAGCAGTGGTCAGGTTATCCTGGTCCAACTAAGTTATAGTCAGGGTAGACCCACTGAAATTAATGAATCTAAGTTACTCATGTCCATCAGTTTCAGTGGGAGGAATTGAACGTTGCACTATGGTGATTGTTCCATCATGCCAGCACAAGCTTTTCATCTTGTAAGATGGAACAATCCCCCCTCCTCCCTCCCATTCACTATTCAAGGGGTTCTCTCAACCTGCCAGCTAATTTTTTTTGGGGGGGGCATGGAGCAACAAAAGGAGAAGTGGGGGCAGGAGACTCATTGTACTAAGGGGACGTCCTTGTATGGACTTTCACTAGCAAGACTAGCTAACTGAATTTCACCCAATGAATGAAACAAACAAACAAAAAATCATTTAGTCGTGTCTGACTCTTCATGACCCCATGGACCAGAGTATGCCAGGCACTCCTGTCTTCCACTGCCTCCCGCAGTTTGGTCAGACTCATGTTGGTAGAGAACACTGTCCAACCATCTTGTCCTCTGTCGTCCCCTTCTCCTTGTGCCCTCAACCTTTCCCAACATCAGGGTCTTTTTGCAGGGAGTCTTCTCTTCTCATGAGGTGGCCAAAGTATTGGAGCCTCAGCTTCAGGATCTGTCCTTTCCAGTGAGCACTCAGGGCTGATTTCCTTCAGAATGGATAGGTTAGATCTTCTTGCAGTCCATGGGACTCTCAAGAGTCTCCTCCAGCACCAGCATCAATTCTTCGGCGATCAGCCTTCTTTATGGTCCAGCTCTCACTTCCATACATCACTACTGGGAAAGCCATAGCTTTAACTATACGGACCTTTGTCGGCAAGGTGATGTCTCTGCTTTTTAAGATGCTGTCTAGGTTTGTCATTCCTTTTCTCCCAAGAAGCAGGCGTCTTCTAATTTCGTGACTGCTGTCACCATCTGCAGTGATCATGGAACTCCAGAAAGTAAAATCTCTCACTGCCTCCATTTCTTCCCCATCTATTTGCCAGGAGGTGATGGGACCAGTGGCCATGATCTAAGTTTGTTATTGGTATGAGCTTTCATGTGCATGCACACTTCTTCAGATACCCAATGAGATTACTTGATGTAGGACTAATGTTTGATACAACCAAAACGTTTGTGTGTGTGTGTGTGTGTTTAAAGAACTCTGAAATACATTTTATCTTTCTTGACTGTGCAATATGCAGAACTTAACTCCACCTTTTGGAGTGCCTCAAACTTCAAAAGGCAATTGTATCCCAAAGACCGAACACATGCCATTGCAAACTACTTTTTGTCTCATTTGCAGGGAATGCAAGTCTGCCGAGACATTTCCTCTTCCACCTGGACTTCCTTGCAGAGGAAGATGCTGCAGTTGCACATTCTGAACAACATCAAAGCACTTTCTGTCCTGGCTGAAAAGCTGATGGGCAGGAGGGGCTGAAATCCAGCCAGGCTTCAGTTTTATTTTGGAGTTGTTGTATTTACATGTGGTGATAAGATAATTTTTTTTTTTTTGTTAAAAACAAACAAGGGATTTCAACACAGGTGACTTAATTCAATTTTCTTGGACGCTGTCAATATTTCTCATAGCAAGCGAGAAATGGATCTCCACGCTGTCTTTGCACTGAAAGGGAGTAAAAAAATAAAATAAAATAAAAAGGATTCCAAGAGCTGTCCAGTACAAAATTGTTTTTGGCTCTTCCCTAGCCACAAAAAGGCTGGCCAAACCAATTTCATTCACATTTTATTTTAATAAGACCCAAACAACAACAAGAAAGTCCCTCTGAGGCTCACAAGTTGTGGGCAAATATCTAACCTGAAGATGATTGAAAATGCCTGGTTTATTGCTATCCCCAACTGGGAGTTTCAGAATGGGAAATACTGCTTTGAAAGCAACAGAATAAGAGTTTGCTTTGTTATGTATTCCTTTTGGAGCTTATTCCCATTCACTATGTTCCTACTTCCTTGCAGTTGACTGTGGGCAAAGGTCTAAATTTTATTTAAACTCAGTAGGCCTGAGCTTAACCTGTATCTAATGAGGCAGCATACCCTAGTGGAACGTTGATTTCTGAGCGTCTCGGAAGCTGAACGTTTCAGTTTTCGAACGCCGAAAACCCGGAAGTAATTGCTTCCGCTTTTGAATGCGCCTCAGAAATCGAAGGACTTCTGAGGCGTGTTTTTCACTTTTCTCCATTGAACTTGCTGACAGCCCTTTGCGCCTCGGTTTTCGAACGTTTTGGAGGTCGAACGGTCTCCTGGAATGGATTGCGTTCGAGAACCGCGGTTCCACTGTAATGGCCTGCTTTTTGGTATTGTTGAGAAGGAACCAAATCCCTCGGGTTTTCTTCAGCTTGTGGTTCACATATCCTCTGGTCAGAAAAGGAATAAAGGGAAGAACCGAGTGTGCTGTTTTTCCTGTCTTTCAGTGTGGGCCCATGTTGTTGTTTAGTCGTTTAGTCATGTCCGTCTCTTCATCACCCCATGGACCAGAGCACGCCAGGCACTCCTGTCTTCCACTGCCTCCCGCAGTTTGGTCAAACTCATCTTGGTAGCTTCAAGAACACTGTCCAACCATCTTGTCCTCTGTCGTCCCCTTCTCCTTGTGCCCTCCCTCTTTCCCAACATCAGGGTCTTTTCCAGGGAGTCTTCTCTTCTCATAGGTTACAAATTGACTGGGGTGAGAGGCAGAGTCTGTTTACGCCCATTTGTTTTAAATAGAAAAGACCCTGATTGGCTTTATATTTAAGGGTACGACTACTCTCTCCCTGATAATTCTGAGAATTTGCCACTCTTCAAATGTCACTGAAAGCCCCCACTTTCATAGGGGATGAATTGGCCAAGTTTAAGCATAGACACCAAAGTTCTATTTTGAGTATGAAATGGAAGCATGGGATGGGATCAGGAAGCACAAAGACCTTGTCCTGTTTCCCCACATTTTGTAATGTTGAGAGTGACTCAAGGATACAGGTTCTTTTCCCGTAGCCTCCAAATCTTCAGTCTTCCTGAGAATTATCCTCAGGAACAAGAGGCACTGGGAATATTGCAGGGGGCTGGGGATTAAATCTCTGGTTAGCGCACAAATACAAATCCATAATAAAAATGTATTAATTTCAACCAATGATAAACTAAATTAATATTGGTGAATTATTTTTGCAGATACAAGAAAAGTTTGTACGTCGTAGCAAATTTGTGTTCCCATTTTAATACCAGTGATTAGAATTAAGCTTTCAGGCATTTCTTCAAGGTCGCTACCCTGCCGTATATTTCCCAGTTCTGCATGACACGATTGAGTTGCACTGATGAATTTAACCTTCCTTGGAAAACTGCCTCTATGAGACAATCAATAATACTAATTATACATAGACCACACACAATAAGAATCCTACTGGGATAAATGTATATATTAATAGAGGTCATGTAATTAAATCTCCCTAACATAGGCTAGAAATGTACCCAATTAAAATGGGGAAACTTAATCAGGAGTGGCATTAGTAATTGGAAGAGAAGATAAAGGCTAATTCTGGATTGTGGGTGAAAACTATTGTGTGTTTGTTGCCATAAAGAGCGCTTTAAGATGACATTTCACTATGATCTTTTTTTTCTTGTTGGTGCTATTCATTGTTGAATGAAATGAGGAGTATTGTTTTTAATGCTACATCTGTAAATTGGTCTTGAACTTATATTGCTTTTTTCGAACGAAACTTGCTTCAACCCCAAAAGCAATCTACTTCCAGCCAACAAGGCAATCCAATATTTTGCTAAGTGCCACATGCACAAAATAGATTGAATTAAATTCTGCTGCCCGTCTCTTAACCGTGGTTAATTGATCTGGAGTGGGCTACAAGTTTGTGCGCTCACTTTCCATTGCCCTTCCTACTCTCTTTTCCACGGGAATTCTGCCACCCATTGGCTTCTCTACATTAGGTTCAACACTTCCGATATGAGTTGCCATATGGACATCGGAAATTCTGCCCGGACATTATTTCCGACGAACAAATCCCAGATATGTCCCAGAAAACCTGGATTTACGGCAGCCTTGGAAAGAAACCACAGGCATATCCATAGGGATAACTTGCACTTGCCATCCATTTCAGTGTGCATATCCACGTGAATGTGAAGAGGGAAACAGAAGAGGAACAAATAATTTGAAAGGTGGGAAGTACTATGCTCTGGTTATGTTAACTTGACAGGTACATTTGTATTTCCTCCCATTACACATTTGAAAATGCTGTAATTTTTTTATTTTTTATTTTTACAAGGCAGGCATTTTGCACACTAAAGTAATTCTAGCTAGAACAATCCTGACAAATTCATTGTAAACATAACAGGTTTCTGACAGGTCTTGTTTAAGACTAACAATTCAGAAAATTACTGCAGTCACTGTTTCGGTAAAAATACAGATTATATCATGGTTAAGACATACAACTTTAAGGAGGAGAATACGCTGAGGATCTTCAAAAATGGATATTAATTCACTGAATATTCATGGGATGTACAAAAGAGACCACTTAATGACTTGATACCCAGGTGACGAGCACCTGAACAGTGCAAAGATTATCTTCCTTGTCAACTATATTTAGGCTTTTATTATATTACTCCTGCGAGTGCTGACTCATCAGAGCAAGCTAAAGATTCCTCTTTTTTTTTATTCTGAAATATCTCCACATGTTAATTTGGCGCACACTGGGTTGAATGGAACTATTGCAGAGTCTATTGCAGAAAGTTGAACTGGAAATACACACTTAAGCACCATACAGTATATTTTTCATGAACTGACATTACACCTCCCTTGCTTGCACGCACGCACGCGCACACGCGCACACACGCACACACACACACACACACACCATCATCATCATCATCATCATCATCATCAGGGGGGTTGGGTTGGGCGTTCATCAATATGCGGATGATACCCAGCTCTACCTCTCTTTTAAATCAGAACCAGTTAAGGCAGTGAAGGTGCTGTGTGAGTGTCTGGAGGTGGTTGGAGGATGGATGGCGGCTAACGGATTGAGGTTGAATCCTGACAAGACAGAAGTACTGTTCTTGGGGGACAGGGGCGGGCTGGTGTGGAGGACTCCCTGATTCTGTATGGGGTAACTGTGCCCCTGAAGGACCAGGTGTGCAGCCTGGGAGTCATTTTGGAGGTGCAGGTTAATTCTGTGTCCAGGGCAGCTGTCTACCAGCTCCACCTGGTACGCATGCTGAGACCCTACCTGCCCGCAGGCAGAGTGGTGCATGCTCTATTTGCCAGAGTGGTGCATGCTCTATTTATCTCCCGCTTGGACTACTGCAATGCGCTCTACGTGGGGCTACCTTTGAAGGTGACTCGGAAATTGCAATTAATCCAGAATGTGGCAGCTAGACTGGTGACTGCGAGTGGCCGCTGAGACCATATAACACTGGTCCTGAAAGACCAACATTGGCTTCCAGTAAGTTTCCAAGCACAATTCAAAGTGTTGGTGCTGACCTTTAAAGCCCTAAACAGCCTCGGCCAGTATACCTGAAGGAGCGTCTCCACCCCCATCATTCTGCCCGGACACTGAGGTCCTCCTCCGAGGGCCTTCTGGCGGTTCCCTCACTGCGAGAAGTGAAGATACAGGGAACCAGGCAGAGGGCCTTCTCAGTAGTGGCCCCTGCCCTGTAGAACACCCTCCCACCAGATGTCAAGGAAATAAACAACTGTCTGACTTTTAGAAGACACCTGAAGGCAGCCCTGTTTTTAATGTTTAATGCTGTATTGTGTCTTTAACATTTGGTTGGGACCCTCCCAGAGTGGCTGGGGAAACCCAGCCAGATGGGCGGGGTATAAATAATAAATTATTGTTATTATATTATATTATATTATATTATATTATATTATATTATATTAATTATATTTATTAATTATATTATATTATATTATATTATATTATATTATATTATATTATATTATATTATATTATATTATATTATATTATTATCTGCACCCTTGATTTGTAACCATGGCCTGCAGCAGTTTTATAGGCCCTACTATTCATCTCAAGCATTCACATTCTTGCAGCCCACTGCCATTTACAACTGACCTATTCTTGGAAGATGACAAAGAGCTCTTTATTTAGCCATCCCGACAGGTGAAATACTTCTGCATTCCTTCCCCATTATGTCTAAAGCCACTGCTGGGAGCAGGAAAGGTGCTGAGTTGCTTACATACCTGGCCAAGGCCGTGCAATTTTGAACCTTGACAAGCTAGTTTAGGGCTTCAGCTAAGCGGCCAAGAATAATGCCTCCCTTGTAAAGCCACAGAGAAGAAGCCCGCAGCTGCTTGGTAAACGCAAGGGAGATTGTATGCGCCGCGAAAAAAAAGTGCTCGTTCATGTGCCCCTGCCATTCCTAGTGCAGTCACGTCAAACTGCACATGACATTGTGGAAGAGGGGTTGGGAAGGGGAGCGCAGATTTCAATTTTGGTAATGTATATGCAGCTGGAATAGAGCAGGGGAGCATGACCGTGGCAATCTATCTCCTGTAGATTAATGTCGGGAGCAGGCAGGTATGTCATAAAGCATGGCTTGATAATGCAAAGAAACCCTCTCAGTGTTTCCCCCGCTTCCATTAACGCTTTGTGCCTGCCTGCAAGAGATTCTCAGGAGACGCAAGGGCCTCTTGCTTTCAAATGTTCCCTCTGACCCAGAGAGTGCCAAAAAACGTCTGAACGCATGCAATGCTCTTGTTAAAAAAGAGGGGGGGAGCACCCCTAATGCAATGCAAATGCAGATTGCAGGGAAATTCCAGCTGAGAAAATGAGGCCTCGTATTTTTAAAACCATATACATGTCAATGGGCCATTATTCTCCAGTTTTAAATGTAATTGCAGCACAGCTTGGAATGGATTCCCGAAATCATAAAATATACCGAGGAGCAATGACTGAATCTTCCAGAATATTTTATATTTCCCTCCCTGTTCCACATCCTCCTCCCCCACCAGAAGAATAGAAGATGGAAGAAGCAGGGAGGGAGGGAGGCAAAGATAAAAATGAATATCATATCCTTTAGTTCAACTTTCAAGGGAAATACATCTCGGTCTGTTTCTTAACAACCATTCCATCGTCAGGGGCTCTGAAGTCTTTCTTCAAAAAATAAATCTGTCTTGGTGCAGTTCTGTATGACAAATTATTTCCAGGCAATTAGGAATATTTATAATTGTTTTCTTTGCTAGATGGTTTCTTCCATTTCCAAATTTTCTTTTCAAGCTGATGGTTCCTATAAAGCCTGTGCAACATTCATTTTGAAAGGATTTTCTTTTCTTTTTTTAAGTCATGTGAACCACGGCTGCAACCACCTTTTCTTGATCAATTTAACATGTCCGTAGTGCAGCCTTTATCACCAGAACTGGTACATTTTAAGGTATCATTATTTCATTGTGGCTGCCTCCCTCCCTGCTCAGTCTTTCTTGGGAGAACTCCAAGAAACAGCTCCTATGATTAAAAACAATGTAGATTAATACTGCGGTAGTGTTGAGCGATGGTATCCTTTCTGTTTTGCCCCCTTCCTCCCTCTCCCTCCCATCTCTCCCAAATCCATTCCTTTCTGCAAATAAATACGCTTGGTTTGGTTTTGTACTTGAGCCTCTAAGATGGCGAATGCAAAAAACAGAAGGTTTGTTGAAGGAGAATATTTGGCAATGACCAGTTTCGGAGTCAGGGTCGTTAGATGGCTTATATTCTTCACTTGAACCCAAGCTATAATTTGCTTTTTTATTATTTTATTTATTAGATTTATTTACCACCCTTCAGCGCAAGATCTCAGGGCGGTTCACGGGATAAAAAATACAAAACAAGACCACAAGTAAATAGCTAAAAACAGAAACAACAAAGCAACTAGCCCTCTGCTCCCACAAACACGTTTAAAAGGCTGTAGAATATTAATCAGCCTTATAAAACCAAAAATGCTAATATAAAATATAAATTAACATATAACACTTAAGAACAATGTGAACCCCCTCCCCCAAAACCCCAACACCCACCCAAGTTAAAAACCTCATTAAAACCATAATTTAAGCAAAAGGGGGCTGTGGCCCATGCCTTTCTTCCACCCCCATTGTTGCCCCCAAAGGAACGAACCCCTTTGGTTTCTCCCCTTTCCAGATAGTCATTTCACTGTTTAAAAACATGACGGTGTATGAACATTGCACACTTTGTGGAGAGTTGGGTTCCAAAATGCTTGTTTACAAAGCTATTGTACTATCAACCTTACTGTATGCTTGTGAAACATGGACCACTTACAAACGCCATCTCCAACTCCTTGAAAGATTCCATCAATGGTGTCTCCGAAATTTTTTTACACATCACTTGGGAAGACAGGTGAACTAATGTCAGTGTACTGGAAGAAGCAAAGAGCAACAGTGTTGAAGCAATGATTCTTCAGCATCAACTTCGTTGGACTGGTCATGTTGTGCGGATGCCTGATTATCGTCTTCCAAAGCAACTACTCTATTCCCAACTTAAAAATGGAAAGCGTAACACTGGTGGTCAACAAAAGAGGCTTAAAGACTGTCTCAAGGCAAATCTTTAAAAAATGTAGTATAAACACCGACAACTGGGAAACACTGGCCTGCGAGCGCTCCAATTGGAGAACAGCCTTTATCAAAGGTGTCATGGGCTTTGAAGACACTGGAACTCAGGACGCAAGGGAGAAACGTGCTAAGAGGAAGGCACGCTTGGCAAATCCACACCGTGATCAACTCCCGCCTGGAAACCTATGTCCCCAATGTGGAAGGACGTGTGGATCCAGAATTGGCCTCCACAGTCACTTACGGACTCATTGTTAAAACTGTGTTTATGGAAGACAATTTTACTCGACTACGAGTGATCGCCAAAGAAGAAGAAGGGTTCAATAACCCAGAGGATAGTACTGTAGCTAATTTTGCCTTTTACCAGAGAGGGCGGATTTATGGAAATGCACTATTGTTTCAAGAAAACCTTAGTAGCAGCATAGGTGAGACAGGTAATTGCATTAGGCATACCTTACCTTTTGTTGCTTGACTGAGGAGAATATGGGGTCAACCCTACGCTGCTTTCAAAAGGGCTGTTAACTACCTGGAACCTTCATCTTCCTTTAATTTATATCATAGCATAAGCATAAATTCCAACCTTATCTGTTTTTTATCGAATTAAATTTCTGTCACTGTAACCCTGAGGATAGACAAAACTATGAAATGAACTTCACTTTAGTCTTTGAACGTGTTTTCTTCTTCTTTTTAAAGCATACAGATAAAAACAGTCTCCTCAGGATTTAGAGCCCTGTGGTAGTTGATTAGTCCCTGCAGTAGGGAAAATTAAATTCTGTGGTTGAGACCCAGCAGGCTTGGCTGGTTTAATAATGCGATGGCCACCATCCAATGGCTGACAACCAAGAACTGAGGTACTTTCTGTTCTTTACTCCCTCGTGCAACACCTGAAAATCCCGGGGCGAATCAAACAGCAAATTAAATCTTTCTTTAAACACACACACACACACACACACACACACACCACCCTCACCTGCAGAGCATGTATAAGGAACTAATTTTAATTCTTTCAAGCTGAAGTCATTGGATAGAAGCCCAAAAAACAATGACAAAGGTAAGTTCTTAAAGCACCTTTCCAGGTTTTTTTTAAAAGTCAAAAACAAAAAAACCCCACACGCCTCCCAATGGCTCTTTACAGTTTAGCTTGTTTATTTCTGCTTCCTGCTCTGCAGAAGCCAAGAATCTCACTAAAAGCAATCAAATCCCACTTTTTTAAAAAGAAAAAAAGAAAAAAAGAAAGTCAGTCAGTCTTCATTTATGAATGGAAGTCTGTTGCTGCTCAAATAGTATCTGTAATGTTTTTATTAGCTGAAACTTCCCTTAGCCCCTTTAGATATCTTGTGCTCCTTCTGGATCAAGTGTTGACAATGAAAGGTCCATGGGCCAAACCCAACTCGCCAGGATGCTCCCCCCAGAAAAAAAAACAACCTTTCCCCATTATCTCGTTGAACAGCTATGTGACTTGGTTGCTGTAAAAGCCTTTGGCCTGGGAAGACAGACTTGGTGGTCTGGATCTTACCAGCCTTAAACTGTTGATCTGCCTCACTGCATCCCATTGCAACAATGTATATTAATAAACTCAGTACAAATACGGTGCATAACTGAATTGCTTTATGCGAATGTTCAGTCTCAGGAACAATCACTTCCATTCGTTGCTATCTAAAACATGCCTTGTGCAAACTAGGGGAATGATGGGGAAATAAAACTTCCAGCTACTCGCTGCATGAAAACATGCAGACGTGTGGGTTATAGAAATGGGGGTCGGTAGGGCAACGTTAAAGTGAAAAGTGGGGTTCGGTCTAAATGCTGGTTGGAGATGCGTGGAAAACATTTGCTCAACATTTTTGTGGCTTCCATTATATATATATATATATATACTACAAAATGCTTCATTTCAAATCCAAGGCAGATTTCTTAGGGGGGAAACTCCCACTCTGACTCAGGAACTATTTTATGTTCCTGAGAAAATAGTGTATTACTTCCTAAGAAAAACATTCTTGTTGTTTGGTCTACGGCATAGTAATTTGCCTCCTTTTCCAAGGAAAGTCATGTTCTTGAATGGAAACGGGAACATTTTGTTCTGGGTATCATATGCTTCCTCAGAGAACTGGAAATTTGTGGCAGTGTGATTAAGTGCACTGTTAATTGTTGTGAAGGTTCTGCTGTTGTGTTATGATGTGGTTTGTAAAATTGTTCTATGGCTGAAATTGTACTGAGCATCTTCCAACCTCTGAACTCTGAAATCAGGAGCAGAAACTTCCCAAATGCAGAATACCAGTCATTGTAAAAGATCACAGACATTTTCCATTTAACCCTCCAAACTGGTCCCATAACAGGATGTACCTTTTATGAATATTCACAAAGGTCTCAGAGTCTTCTATACATCTCTCAAATGTTTTGTTTTCTCTGCATTCAACTTGTCTACCCAGCATCTTGATAAACATATTTATTTCTTATTTATTTGTATAAGCATCCCCCAATGGGAGCTTGGGAGAGTTAATAATAATAATAATAATAATAATAATAATAATAATAATAATAAATTTTTATTTATACCCCGCCCTTCCTGGTCCAAAAACCGGGCTCAGGGCAGCTAACAACAAATACAAAACAATGATTAAAAACAACTTAAAAAACAGCTAAAAACAGCATAAAAACAAACATCAGTGGGATCACCAGGGCTAACTGGCCAAGTTAGTCTTACTAGGCCAGTAGGGAGGCCAGGGAAGCCTCGGTCCTGTATACCTGAAGGAGCGTCTCCACCCCCACCGTTCAGCCCGGACACTGAGATCCAGCGCCGAGGGCCTTCTGGCGGTTCCCTCACTGCGAGAAGCAAAGCTACAGGGAACCAGGCAGAGGGCCTTTTCGGTAGTGGCGTCCGCCCTGTGGAACGCCCTCCCAGCAGAGGTTAAAGAGATAAACAACTATCTGACATTCAGAAAATACCTGAAGGCAGCCCTATTTAGGGAAGTTTTTAACCTGTGATATTTTAATGTATTTTAATATCTGTTGGAGGCCACCCAGAGTGGCTGGGGAGACCCGGCAAGATGGGTGGGGTACAAATAAAATTATTATTATTATTATTATTATTATTATTATTATTATTATTATTATTATTATCTTGTAATGACTTTCTAAGAAGAAATGACTGCTTTGGAAGGGAAAGGTAGCACTTTGGCAAAGGTATAGCAGTCGAGGGCTATGATTCTGATTGATAGAAATGTTTTAGTGCCTTCTCTATAGAAGCTGGTACTTAATAATGTGATTGCAATTACTTGAAGGATCATCTGAAAGGTTTCTCATGATTCTGGTCCCTATATGACACACATCCCAAGTTTTCCTTTTTATCTGGTCCAAAATGTTTGGATTTGAACTATGGGTTTATTTGTCAACCTGCTTTATGGCCCGAGAATTAATGCAACTCTGCTAACACCATCACTGTGGAAAAGTGAAATGTCATCTTTTGCAAAGGGGATATGAGACACACAGAGAAAACAGTGACACGAGTTTGACTCACTCAAGTAGTTTGTGGCAAAGCCAAGGGCTTGAAAGCTGATCTTTTGATTCTTCATCCAGCACTCTTGTAAAAAAACAAAACAAAAAACCAGCACATATTTCCATTTTAATCCTCTAATTCAGGGATCAGCAACCTTTTTCAGCCGTGGGCTGGTCCACCGTCCCTCAGACCATGTGGTGGGCCAGACTATATTTTGGGGAAAAATATGAACGAATTCCTATGCCCCACAAATAACTCAGAGATGCATTTTAAATAAAAGGACACATTCTACTCATGTAAAAACATGCTGATTCCTGGACCGTCCGTGGGCCGGATTGGGAAAACGATTGGGCCGCATCCGGCCCACAGGCCTTAGGTTGCCTACCCCTGCTCTAATTGGTTTCGGTATCTGTGCCTTGCTTTATAACTAAAGCAAGTGAGACTTTTTTCAATATTCTATTCAGGCATGTTTTGCCCTGCTTAGGTGGTGCCCTTTAAGTTTGTCCAGTCAGCTTTTCCTTCCCTCCGTTTAGACTTAATGGCAACATCAGCTTTCCTGCCAGCTTGAATAGCTGGAGTTAGACATACTCTCAAAGGTGTTTGTTAGTGCAGTCATTCCTTGAACTCTCAGACCTACCGGCAATGTTGTTTTCACAAGGGTGATTTGCATTCATTCTCGAATGGCGTCCAGTACGTGCCTGCGACTTAAAATGTGCCTCTTGAATGAAATAGACGCCGAGCCTCTTAAGAATTCACCCAACATAATTAGATACACCCAGGCTCCTCTAAATGTTATCCAAAGGCTAACTATCTGATGCTTAAATTGAAAAAGCTCATTAACTTTAAATACTGCTAAAACAAGTGGGGGGTGAGTGGAGGGAGACTTGGTGGAGATAATAGATTGGCTATGAAGTGTTTGTTGAGGCTAAGGCTAATAATCTAAAGTTGGCTTGCCCATTTGCACAGCTTTGGGATTCTCCCTACCCCGGAAAGGAAGGATGCATGTTAGGAGCAATCCTGCTGATTTGCTGCATGCTGCATACTCATTCAATGTTTAGCAATAAAACGGATGCAATTGATCCAGTTGTTTGCATGATAACTGAGCAAAATCGACCTTGCATCTACCTTGCTGAAGCTCAGCGGGTGTGGCCGTTGCCCAGCTGGGGTGATCTTCTGGGAAACACAAATACACTCCCCTGGGTTTTATGATGGAAAATAAAGGTAAGAAAATAAAAATTAAATAATAATAATATGTAGTATAAAACAAGTTATGTGTGTCATAATAGTGTCTAAGTTTTTCTTTTTTAAATTTATCTATTTGGTTTTTCAAATTAAAATTTTTATAGAGATATATCAAAAATAAATTGTAAAAAACAAGATTCCAATGAATCTCCTGGATTTCCATCCTCCCCTTTGTGGGTCCTATTATTAATCGTTTCTTCCCGCATCTTTTGTGATGATCCAAATCTTTTACATCTCCATTGTGTCCAAAATTCACTCTTAATCTACAAGTGAGTGTCGGAATCGGGGGGGGGGGTCGAAAGGCCAGCTGGCTTGGCCCCTTGTCGCTGCGGAGATCCATCGACCTCTGCTCTGACGTGATCAGTGACTCCAGCTTGTAGACTTGAGCACACTTTACTCAGCAGTGTAAACTGTGCAACAGAAGAGTCTTGAGGCTATAGATACATACTAAACTACGCATTTATTATACATAAATCAGGACAAAGAAAACATGGCATCTCTCCTTGCCGTCTTCTCAGAGAGAGACTAAAAACAAAAGCAATACAGAGCGGAAGTTCCTCTCACGCCAGCAATCTGTGCTGGAAAGTAAACAGACATGTGACACGCAACGATCCACATATCTGCAGCAAAGGGTGGAATGGAATTCCCAACAGTGATATTCCAACCCTACTAACGATTTTAACCATTTACAATGGTCTTTAAGGTAAGTTATAAATTTCCCCCATTCCTTGTTAAAATTTGGGTCTTCCTGATTTCTGACTCTTCCGCTCATTTTAGCCATTTCAGCATAGTTCATTAACTTCATCTGACATTCTTCTCTGGTAGGGACTTTATCTTCTTTGTCTAAGTTTTTCTACACCTGTAAGCTACAAGCAATGATGTGAAGTGGAAGTCAGGGAAACTCAGGATGTAATGGCTGCTCGTTGCTTTGTGGTGTTCCTAGAGAGAAGTGAGGAGTGCAGGCTGTTTTCTGTGGCAGCAACACAGCCAAAAATGCCTAGTTCCTCCTGACCGCATCAGCCTTTTGATTTTGCGCCATGATTTCTACAAACGGAGCCATAGAATTGGGTGTGCAACCACTTTTTGAAGACTGAGACTACAGGTAAAGGAAGCAGGATGAATGAGCTTGTGGGAAGAAGAGATCAAACAGTTGATGTGGCAATGCGCCCTTCAAATAATTGCTGTGGGTGTCTGGGGTCGCAGCTCTTGTTATCGCTTCGCAAGCCATATACGTGGGGCTACCTTTGAAGGTGACCCGGAAACTGCAATTAATCCAGAATGCGGCAGCTAGATTAGTGACTGGGAGTGGCCGCCAAGACCACATAACACCGGTCCTGAGAGATCTACACTGGCTCCCAGTACGTTTCCGAGCACAATTCAAAGTGTTGGTGCTGACCTTGAAAGCCCTAAACGGCCTCGGTCCAGTATACCTGAAGGAGCGTCTCCACCCCCACCGTTCAGCCCGGACACTGAGATCCAGCGCCGAGGGCCTTCTGGCGGTTCCCTCATTGCGAGAAGCAAAGCTACAGGGAACCAGGCAGAGGGCCTTCTCGGTAGTGGCGCCCGCCCTGTGGAACGCCCTCCCATCAGAAGTCAAAGGTACTAACAACTATCTGACATTTAGAAAATGCCTGAAGACAGCCCTGTTCAGGGAAGTTTTTAATCTGTGACATGTGTATGTATTTTCATGTTTGCTGGAAGCCGCCTAGAGTGGCTGGGGAGACCCGGCCAGATGGGCGGGGTATAAATAATAAATTATTATTATTATTATTATTATTATTATTATTATTATTATTATTATTATTATATGCACTAGATGTTTTGAATACGTTACATATCGTGGGTGTTTGCAGCTCATCTTTCTCATGTGTTTGAACTGTAGTGCTTGCCTTTAAGGAGTGGAAAGTTACACATAAAACTTCCCAGAGGAATTATTTATAGATAGATCTCTCACCTTGTCCCCCCCCCTCCCGTGGAGCGTAGGTTATTATTATTACCTTTCCAATTAAGGCCCAAATTGAGAAGGAACAGGGTGTGATATCAGCATCACTTAAGTGAAACATGCAGCGAACAGTTTCGCCTGGAGGAGAAAGGCTTCACTAACTGGGCCAAACACGTGCTGAAGGCGTAGAAGAAGCAGAGGCTATGTCCTTAAAAATGCTGACTTTAGAGAACTCTTCTGACAGCCAGAGAAGCAATTTTTCCTCTCTGACTAGTTACTAATTAGCATTCAAATACACAAGACCTTTTTCAGACAAATCTTTCAATCTAAATTGCTCAAAGCATCGCGTGAGATGGATTTACTTGTATAAATAGTCAAGCTACTTTTTAAATGTACATATATTAATGTATGTGCACTTGAAATGGAAGGTGCTTTTCTGCTGTCTAAAACAGCCCAAGGAAATTATATTTGACAGGACAGAGGAGATTTATACTTACAAAGAATGATTGCTTTTCCTAAATTGGTGACCTTTTTTTGAAGATGTTGACATATGGATGCCACAACAGAACTTTTCAGGGATTCATCTGAATGCATATACAGGGGAGTGAAATTATTCCCGCTGCATTGTATGTTTGCAGCATAACGTCTGAATGAGTCTCTATGTGTGCAAGCTGTATGCCAAATGTGCAAATCTTAGCAAATTTCTCCCTTTCGTCCTGAGTTTGAGCTTCTTCAAAACCCATGACACCTTTGGTACAGGCTGTTCTCCAACTGGAGCGCTTGCAGGCAAATGTTTCCCAATTGTTGGTGTTTATACTTAAAAAAAATTAGATTTGCCTTGAGACAGTCTTTAAACCTCTTTTGTTGACCACCAGCATTGCACCTTCCATTTTTAAGTTGGGAATAGAGTAGTTGCTTTGGAAGATGATAATCAGGCATCCACACAACATGACCAGTCCAACAAAGTTGATGTTGAAGAACCATTGCTTCCTTATATGATTTTTGCTTCAGTTAGCTAAAATGTATGACTGAATCAAACAGATCTTCACATTGTGCTTTAGAATCAGAGAACTGGAGAGTTTGAAGGGACCACGAGGGTCATCTAATCCAACCCCCTTCAATACATGAATCTTTTGCCCAGCGCAGGGCTCAATCTCATGACTCTGAGATGAAGAGTCTCATGTTCTGCTAACTGAGCTATCCCAGGGAGTATTTAGTATGATGTCCAAACACAGCCATTATAGAAAGCTGGTGTAGGCAATGTGGTTCCACCCAGATGTTGTTGGACTACAACTCCCACCCTTCCATGATCAACTCCCGCCCGGAAACCTATGTCCCCACTGTGGAAGGATGTGTGGATCCAGAATTGGCCTCCACAGTCACTTATGGACTTGCTGTTGAGACTGTGTTCATGGAAGACAATCTTACTCGGCTACGAGTGATCGCCAAAGAAGAGCTGCACGTAGACTCTGTTGGGGAGTTGGCCCATTCAAGGGTTCTCTGAATGCCCTGGGAGAGCATATATTTATTCAGTTTGTAACTGCGTAGCCTCATTTCAGCCTCTTATTTGACAATACTTTAAAAGCCTGAACCTGAAGTCAAAGCCAGAGCTGTGGCAAGCAATGACGTTTGAATAGGTATAAGCACTGACCAGGGATGCCAACTTAAATAAAGTATTGGGTTGGCACAGGTAAGCCCTGTCTTGCATAAACGATCACAAGACCACCATTTGAATGGCAACATCCATCAACTTGTGGGGGTGGCCCCCTCAAACATTTTATTGCAGGGTCCGAAGGGACCTCGGCCCCTAGGACTTGGCTCCTATGGCACAGACACAGGTCAGTGTTAATAAAGGTAAAGGGACCCCTGACCATTAGGTTCAGTCGTGTCCGACTCTGGGGTTG
Organism: Darevskia mixta; assembly: GCA_034641385.1. Lineage (NCBI taxonomy): Eukaryota > Metazoa > Chordata > Lepidosauria > Squamata > Lacertidae > Darevskia > Darevskia mixta. The sequence continues at coordinate 16,017,761 of JAWWNH010000017.1, forward strand.
TGGTGCTCATCTCGCTTTATTGGCCGAGAGCTGGCATACAGCTTCCAGGTCATGTGGCCAGCATGACAAAGCCGCTTCTGGCGAACCAGAGCAGCGCACGGAAACGCCGTTTACCTTCCCGCCAGAGTGGTTCCTATTTATCTACTTGCACTTTGACGTGCTTTTGAACTGCTAGGTGGGCAGGAGCTGGGACCGAGCAACGGGAGCTCACCCCGTCGCAGGGATTCGAACCGCCGACCTTCTGATCAGCAAGCCCTAGGCTCTGTGGTGTTAATAGTTTACAGCAAAGTTGTCAGCCTTTTTGGACATGAGGGCATATTTGCAAATCATGGGCACTGCATGGAAGCTGCAGCCTATATTATTCTGCCTGTATTATTGGCTGCAGTACAATGCTTTCATCAGGCTGAATTTCAGCATGGCAAGGGGACCCTGGGATGCCAAAGAAGGCCTTTGTGGGGCACATATGTACCTGCAGGTACCAAACTGATGAACTCTCATTTACAGGGTTCTGCAGGCCTTGTAATCAGGAACAGTAATCCAGACCGAAAAAGGGGGGGAAGCTACAACTCAGTTTTATTGAGTACAAAGCCATGCACATGTCCACAATCCTAGCATGCATCAACAGGGGGATAATTACTGATGAAAGGTGGCTTACTGAGACCAAAATTACTCTTTCAGCAAAGATTCAGGCAAAAGTGAGTCTTGAAACTTTTATGGTCAGTCCAGGACAAAGCTTCGCCATAGAGCAGGTCGATCATCCCAAAGTCTGTCGTTGAGGGAGAAGTTCTTGAAAAACTCCTCTTCAGTTGACGGAACTGGAGTCGATTTTATTCTGTGTCTTGTCACTTCCCACTCCCCTCTGCAACTCTCCATTCTCTCCTCATGCTAGAATCCTCCATTCCCTGCACTTGTCTGATGAGCTCGTAGAACTCTTTGCTATTTTTTGCATCATCCTTTTTATCTACATGGTGTGATACCTGCACCAAATGTCTTTGTAACCATGTGGGTGAAAGATGAAGTTACCCTCAAAGAAGAGATGAAGCCATTAGTTTTAGCCTCCTTTCTTAAAATACCCCTTTGTTCTCTTGGTCTATCCCTCACTGTACACTTATCTTGGCTCTTCCCAAACTCTACGTGGCTTTTCTTAAGTTAGTCCAAATTCCAATTTGCCAGCTACCTGATTGAGAAATAATGTTCCACCCACCCCTATGTTTTTGTTACCTGCAAGCATAGTCATAAAGCTTCATACTGACTTGGAGCAAAAGTGTGCTGGTCCCGTGGGTTACCCGAAAGGCGAGGTCCAAGTCCGGTCCGTGGTCAGAGGTACAACGTAAAGGCAGTCCGTAGTAACTGAAGCTGGGTGCAGGGCAGGGAGTCAGGCAAAGTCAGGAACAGGTAGGCAAGCAGGGAACCAGGGCGGGTCAGGAGCTCAGGCAGGAAAGCAGGACAGGTTTCAAGCAGCAACTGGTCAGCAACAATGTTGCTCCTGCAACTTGGGGCTGGGGCTGGCCGGCTTTTATCTTCCCCAAGGCAGAGGGCAGCCCCGATCCTCTGGTGACTCGCCTCTCCTGGCTTGGAGGTGAGCACTCCTCCTGCGGGAACTCAGTTCCCTTCGCCTCTCTGCCCTTCGCCTCTGCAACTCAGGAGAGGTTGGAGGGTCACCGGACCCAGAGGCAACCTCAGCTTCCCCTGACGGGGCTGGGAGTGGAGCACCTGCAGGCAATGGGTCCTCCATCCCACCAGGAGCCAGAGCAGACTCAGCAGATGCCTGCACCTGAGGATCCAGCACAGGTGAGGACCCTTGAGACTCAGGCCCTAGCCCCGGCTCTGCTGGTTCTGGAGGCGGGGAATCCTGTGCAGGCTGGGATCCCTCAGGTTCAGCATCTGAGTCTGAATCCCAGGCCATCACACAAAGTTTTGCTTATGTCATTCTGGTTTTGCTCAGGTCAGGCCTTCACTGGAAATAATTTACAATTTGGAAAGGCAGGACAAATGCAGAATGACAATGAGAAGAATGTGAGCCCGGGAAGTCTATGCAGTGTTTTCCCTTATATCCCCATCGGAATAATTCATTCCAGTATTTCTGTGAATCTGATTGCCCATCAGGTGTGAGTCCTCCAAATTACAGGAGCTGGACCAAGTTTGTGCAGAGCTTGTCTGAGGCCTGGGCAGGAGTTAGGATAAAGTTATACAGTGGTACCTTTGTTTCCGAACAGCTTAATTCTCAAACAACTTGGAACCCAAATGCTGCAAACCTGGAAGTGAGTGTTCTGGTTTGTGAACTTTTTTTCAGAAGCCGAACGTGCTCCATTTTTAGTCCTACACTTCCGATTAGAGTGTTCCTTTTCCTGTTTGTGTGCCATGCTTCGGAAGCAAGGGGAGGAATGGCAGGAGAGGAGTCACCGATTGTGATTCTGGAAGAGCATCCTGACCCCCCCCCCCCATCCAAACAATGACTATCATCAGCGCAGGTAAGGGGGGGAAATCACTTTCAATTTTTAAAATCAACAATACTGTTTTATTGATTTTAAAGTACAGTACATAGTTTATCGCTTTCATTTTATGGATCGATGGTCTCATTAGAAAGTAAAATTCATGTTTCATTTCTGTTTTAGGGGCTGTTTTTAAAAGTCTGGAACAGATTAATCCATTTTGCATTACTATCTATGGGAAAGCGCGCCTTGGTTTTGGAACGCTTTGGTTTTGGAACGGACTTCTGGAACGGATTAAGTTTGAGAACCGAGGTACCACTGTAAACTAAAAAAAACCACAAACAAACAAACAAACAAAAGAACAGCTAGTTCAGTGATGGCTAACCTTGACACTCCAGATGTTTTGGAACTACAACTCCCATCATCCCTAGCTAACAGGATCAGTGGTCAGGGATGATGGGAGTTGTAGTCCCAAAACATCTGGAGTGTCAAGGTTAGCCATCACTGAGCTAGTTCCTGCCCCCACATGGCCAGTTTTGCCCTCTGAGGTCTGGGGCAAATGTACCTGGCTGCCCCATTCCCACTGCACAGGCCTGATCTGGACTCTGGCGAGAACATAAATAGAGCCTTGTAGGGTCAGACCTAGTCAGCACTAGTCCCATGGGAAGACCATGAACATTTTGAAGGTGTGCATACCACGGAGCGCCCATTTGCTGCACATTTCAGCTCACCTTCCATTAAAATGAATCAGAAGTTATAAGGGGAAAGTGTAGAGTTAAGCTGGAGGAAGAAGGTCTGCCTATTCGTGATGATCTTAGATCGGTCACGCCAATAGATTCTGAAGGAAGGAAGGAAATCATGAGAGAAGAATGTGCTGTGTTTCTTCCATGTTGCTTTGCCGGGGGAAGGAGCTCCCCAGGTCTGTGGTGTCGAAGTACTGCTTTGATCAAAAGCAGCTGTTAGCTCCACATATTTGAAAGGGGAGGGGGAGAAGGTCGCTTAAAAAGAAAAGCATGCAAAAGGCAGATGCAAATGTTCTGAATGCTGTGGTGTTTTGTGGTTCACAGCCCTCCTGTTATTCCTGAACACTTATCGTGGGGCATGACCTCAGAGGCAGGGGGTGGGCGAGTCTGTCAATTTCAGTTTCTCTCTGTTTTTCATTTTCCAAATCTTGAGTTCACTTATCCACATTTCCACATTCGTTTTTGGATTTTTCTTTTCTTTTTACATCCTCATGAAATTTCATCAGCATTTTAGTGCAAATTTCTCCTGATAGATACTTTTAAATGCAATTCCACCTAATTCTTCTGTCTTCTGCGGTATTAGCTACCCCTCCCAGTTTGGTGTCATCTGCAAATTGGATGAGCATCCCCTTAATTCCTTCATCCAAGTCGTTTATAAAGATGTTGAATGACAATGGACCCAGGACAGAACCCTTCCGCACCCCACTAAACAGTTTGCATATTGTTTTGGAAGTGTGAATTAGATTGATCATTGATGTGTGTATGTATGTATGTATGTATGTATTTCCTCCTTTCCCCCGACAAGATTCAAGACAGATTAAATGCCTAAAAAAATAGAAAAACAATCATAAAAAACAATTACATGATGTCAGGGACTGGGAAGAGGAGGAGTGGTGGAGACGGCCTCCCCATCCTGACCCTTCCAGGGAGGAGGAACAGGAAGACAGTATAGATTTGCAACAGGGTTTTGCGGGAGGTCACAGCTCAGAGGCAGATGAGGGGGAAAGTTGGGAAATAATGGGAGAGGAGGAGCAGGCAGAGACGGAGCAACAGCCAGCTGAAACGTTGTCACTGGAAAGCATTCCATCTCCCAGAACCCGGCGAGCCTTAAAAGTAGGAGAGCAAAGAGCTTGAAGGCACTAAGAGGTAAGAAAGTGGGAGAGACAGGGGGTGGAGATTCACAATGACATTATGCAAAAGGTTTGGTTCTATAGCCTCTCTCTGTAAAGTTTGAAATAAAAAAAGGACTGTAACAAACTTTTCCTTGTCTTTATACTTTCTTGGGCAACCAGCCGGGAGCCGCTGACAGCATCCTGCCACATGATTGATAGAATTAAAACTACAGTGGTACCTCGGGTTACAGACGCTTCAGGTTACAGATGCTTCAGGTTACAGACTCCGCTAACCCAGAAATAGTACCTCGGGTTAAGAACTTTGCTTCAGGATGAGAACAGAAATCGCACGGCGGCAGCGGGAGGCCCCATTAGCTAAAGTGGTACCTCAGGTTAAGAACAGTTTCAGGTTAAGAACGGACCTCCAGAACGAATTAAGTTCTTAACCCAAGGTACCACTGTATATACATATATAGGTAAAGGTAAAGGGACCCCTGACCATTAGGTCCAGTCGTGTACGACTCTGGGGTTGTGGGCTCGTCTCGCATTATTGGCTGAGGGAGCCGGCGTACAGCTTCCGGGTCATGTGGCCAGCATGACTAAGCCGCTTCTGGCGAACCAGAGCAACGCAGGGAAACACCGTTTACCACCGGAGCGGTACCTATTTAACTACTTGCACTGCGTGCTTTCGAACTGCTAGGTTGGCAGGAGCTGGGACCGAGCAATGGGAGCTCACCCTGTCGCGGGGATTCGAACTGCCGACCTTCTGATCAGCAAGCCCTAGGCTCTGTGGTTTAACTCACAGCGCCACCCGCGTCCCCTATATACATCTAGAAAATGTATTAAAATGATACCAATAATTACAATAAAAGCAGCACGGCACCTTAAAAGCAGTTAGTTCATCCAAGCCTGTTGGAACAAGAAAGTCTCACCTGCTGGCAGAAGGACAACAGAGGAAGTCCGTCTAACTTTTCTAGGGAGGGGGTTCTAAAGCATGGAAGCAGTCGTCGGGAAGACCCTTTCCCGCATCCCTACCAAGCATGCCTGTGAGGGTGGTGGGACCAAGAGATGGGCCTCCCCCCAAAAAAATCTTGCTTTCAAATGTAAACAGAATTAAATCTCATCCCCTTCCCTACTCAAAGGCAATCCGGCCTTTGAACTCTATCCATCCACCCACCGCCTGATGTTTGTCAATTTAGATTCCTTGAGAACACGCTAACATCAAAATACAGAAGAGAAAAAGAGATGGAATTCAATTACAATATAGAAGCAGAGGGTTTTCAAATAACACTTCCCCAATAATTTCATGGAGTGCAGTTTTATGCGTGTTTACACTGCGCTGTGTTCAATAGGATGTACTCCCAGGAAAGTGTAAACAGGACTGCAGCCTCAAAAGTGTTCTTGTTCAAGTTGGTCTAAACCGTTATGCAAAAATATTCGGCTCTGTGTTGTTCTAAAACTATGTGAGGCTACGTAAATAATAATGCAGATTACCCGCACATCTGATTAGATGAGGTCTTGTTTACACTTCCATGTTTTCTTTGGAACCGTGGTTGGCAGCCACCCCCCAAAGTCCCAGCAGTGAAATAATGGTTGCTTATATCATTTTCTTCTCCAGTTGCTTTGTTTATGCTCTGCTTAAAGTCTCTGTGGGACGCGGGTGGCGCTGTGGTCTAAACCACAGAGCCTAGGGCTTGCCGATCAGAAGGTCGGCGGTTCAAATCCCCACAACGGGGTGTGCTCCCCTTGCTCAGTCCCTGCTCCTGCCAACCTAGCAGTTCGAAAACACGCCAGTGCAAGTAGATAAATAGGTACCACTCCAGCGGGAAGATAAATGGTGTTTCCGTGCGCTGCTCTGGTTCGCCAGAAGCAGCTTAGTCATGTTGACCACATGACCCGGAAGCTGTCTGCGGACAAACTCCGGCTCCCTTGGCCTATAGAGCGAGATGAGTGCGCAACCCCAGAGTCGTCCGCGACTGGACTTAATAGTCAGGGGTACCTTTACCTTTACCTTTAAAGCCTCTGTGCTGCTTTCCTCCTGCTTTCTCCACCAATATCAGATTTCCCAGTCCTTCACACTTAAGATGATCTGCTTCTCTGTTTTGTGGCTGGGTCAGTTGAGACATTTTTTCCCCCAATTTCCCCCAAAGAATCACTCCTGCAACCAGGATATTTTAGGATTGCCATAGTTCAAGAAGTAAAAATCTGGACACAAAAGTTGTTGAGCTTTTTTGGGAGACAACAACTTCCCAACTGGGCCAATTTGAATTTTGAGTGATATTACCCTCCTTCTATGTACCGGTAGCACATAAAAGATTTCCTGCAACTGATGATGTATTCTTGCAATCTGTTTGTAAATATTAGTCAGTTAAGATGTGATGTGCTGATTTCATATGTCCTTGGTGGTGGTGGTGGTGGTGGTGATGATGATGATGATATCGATATCCCACTTTTCTCCAATATGGCATGCATCCTTCTCTCTCTCACAACAACCCTTTTAGGTAGGCTAGGCTGAGAGGCCCAAGGTCATCCAGTGGGCTTCAGGGCTGAGGGGGATTTGAACCCTGCTCTCCCAGGTCTTAGTCTCTAACCAGTATGCCACACTGGCTCTTAATAGCAGTGTGTTGCTAATAAGTTGTCAGGATATCATTCTGGAGCGGCAGTCGGGTGCATTCTCACAAATCTTTTAAGATAAGGGGCGCAAGGACCATATCATTAGCCTTGTGGCTTTGCCCAAAATTATGCCAGTGTGCACAGCTTTACGTTTCTTACAGCAAAAGCTGCACTACAAAAGACACACAGACACGCAAACTCACAGGTGCAATCCCACATGTGCACAGTTCCATGCCAGATTGCAGCATTCATAACACAGCAGTAAACAGCCTTGCTCGTATCTTTTAAATGTCATCGGCTGGGCTGTGTGGCAGCTCTTGCTTCACTGCTGATTGCTCCAGGATTAGAACCAGTCAGTCACTGTGAACTTGGCAGCTGCGGATTCCAGATGTACGGCCCCTGGAAGGAATGACTCTTTCCAGCAGTGTCAGCTGGCTATCACTTTCCCTTTTCCCGGTCTCTCTCCCCCCCCCCCTTTCTTTCTTTCACAGATCTGATGTGGTGGCTCAGTGCATCATGCCAACATTATCCACTTTCCCTTCACTTCCCTTTGACTGTGGGGAGCTGACTCACTGTGACATGGTTTTGATGTGGGAAATGAACAAATTGCATACAACGGCTGCGTTTCTCCTATGGCAAACAGTGATTTAGCTCCTCAAACCAGATGACAGGCCTGCATCTCCCCATTGTGAAATCCATTGTGCATGGCAGAGCTTTAGGAATGGATGTGCAAGAGCCTGGAATGCTCTGCATGATTTGCAAACCATTTTTAAAGGTGGGCTGAGGTTTTTTGTTTTTTTATATAATGTGCAGCAGTTCTTTTGATTTAAAGTTCGGCTTCCTAAAGTTATACAGATGCTTAAACACTTTGCAAACCTGGTCTGGAATATTCGCCTAGATGTAGAGCAATAGTATATTGCGTACTTATAGCACATTTCAGGCGTTTAAAACTCTTCACATATATTACCCCTGTGTTACAGATGGTGGTTTGAGGCTGACAGACCCTCCAAGTGTCCCTATTTTTCAGGGGCAGTCCTGGATTTACAGAAGCCACCCTGGTTTCGGATTTGATCCTGGAATGTCCCTATTTTCATTGGAGAAATGTCGGAGGGGCTAGGGTTACCCAACCCCCGAGCCAAGGAGATAAGTAACCATACAACTTTTAGAAGACATCTGAATGTAGCTCTGTATAGTGAAGTTGTTTAGTATTTAATGATTTGTTATGTTTTTATATATGTTGGAAGCTGCCCAGAGTGGCTGGGGCCACTGGCGGAGGAAGAGGAGTGCGGGGGGAGTGCCCCGCCCCCTGCAGCGTGATCCCAGTGGGGTGCCATCGTGGCTCCGCCACTGGCTGGGGCAACCCAGTCAGATGTGTGGGGTTTAGTAGTAGCAGTAATAGTAGTGGTAGTAATGGAATAGGACGTCCCTATTTTCATCGGAGAAATGTTGGAGGCTGAGCATATAATGGTTTACATTAGGCCACCTTATGAATTCATGGCTGAGGTGGGATTTGAACCAGAGACTTGGACCATGTACAGTGGTACCTTGGTTCTCAAACTTAATCCATTCCAGAAGTCCGTTCCAAAACCAAAGCGTTCCAAAACCAAGGCGCGCTTTCCCATAGAAAGTAATGCAAAATGGATTAATCCATTCCAGACTTTTAAAAACAACCCCTAAAACAGCAATTTAACATGAATTTTACTTTCTAATGAGACTATTGGTCCATAAAATGAAAGCAATAAACAATGTACTGCAGTCACACAATCAATCAATCAATCAATCAGTAGCTGAACTGGGTTCCACACAGTCACAAAAACAAAAACAAAAGAGCCACAAAAACAAAAACGCAAAATAAATAGCAAAAACAGACAGACCTCAGCGTAACACTCAAAACGGAAGTGTGGCACTCAAATTGGAAGCGTAACACTCAAAACAGAGCATGTTTGGCTTCTGAAAAATGTCCGCACACCGGAACACTTACTTCCGGGTTTGCGGTGTTTGGGTTCCAAGTTTTTTGAGTACCAAGGCATTTGAGGACCAAGGTACCACTGTACACAATATGTAATTTAAAGCACATTCAGAGCATATTCTTTGTGTGCGTGTACTTTGAATGTGCTTTAAAGGTATAGCATGTGCACCGTCTTCCTGGCTCACAGATCAGACTCTTAAGTCACAGCAATGCAACCTCAGTCTCCTTGGGAGACCCCCTGCCAGGGCCGGAGGAAGGTGGGGGCGATGGGAGTGCACCGCCCCCATTGCCGTGATCCCGGGGGGGTTCCATCGCGGCTGCCCCCTGCCCACGCCAGCCCCATTTATAAACCCTACTCCAGAATCTTAGTGTGTTTGAGAGCAACAATTTCAGGTTAACACTTCCTGAATATTTGCAACATTTATGCTTACTCTGACTTGCTATTCTGCTGCTTAATAATATGCCAGTTATATTAATAACACAACAACTAAAATGTGCAAATTGGCTCCACGTTGAGTAAATGTTACCTGTGGTGAGAGAACAACAATAGGCATTATATCAGCAGACTATTTAGACTGTATGTTACACATTGTAAGGATTAACAAAAGAAGCGTAAGCATATTGGTCAGGGATTCTTTTGTTTGTTTGCCAAGCTTTCGTGGAAACAAAGGAGTACATATGTTATAGTTTGGCAAGAACACATCAAAGAGGAATTATGCTGAAGGCCACGATCCCATGTGCACTTACCTGGCAAGACTTGTTGCACACACCTAATCTTACTTCTGAATAAAATTACATAGGATTGTACTGCATGGCCTTTCATTTCACAGAGTTTAAGTGCACTTTTAGTTTGTATTCAGAGCCACACTGTTTGCATGTCGAGGTCCCCAAGCCACCCCCCTAAATAACTCACACTACACACCGTAATTTAAGTTTAAGGTTTTTGGCATGATTTTGGCCACAACTTTTATTAAAATACAAAAATGTGAGTGGTTGCTTAGGCATTGGTTCCAACTAGCTGCCCCCTCCTGGGGGCAGACTGACATCTGCCCGGTTAGCGGAAGTCAGTAAAGGGAAAACACTTTGGGGAGAGAATGGGGGTCAGGGGCCCGGGCCCTCGCCTCTCCCCAAATGTTCCTGACTGGGGGATACGGACAAAAGCATGATGAGCCCCTGGATTCCTTTAACGGAATTCCCTGCGCAGCAGCATTGGAGGGGCAGGCACAGCCAACCACATCCCCTCCACCAACCAAATTCATAACCAATGCCTAACCGCAACCTTACAAGTTGTGACTAATTGCTACGCAGTAGGCGAAAACCAAATGGCCACAGCCAATCAGCCAGATGGAAAAATTCCTACCAGGCCCCTGCCCCAAAAGCAGACGACCCCATGACAGGCATAGCAAGGTCAACGCGCAAGCCTAAATAAAGGGAGGGAGGGCGGGTGATCCGATGCACGCAGCAAAGAGGGCCGCGTGCTGCCTGCACTGGGAATATATAACCTCTGAGCTGTCCATCAAAAATTGCTACATAACATTCTCCCCAGCAACCCGCAGGGCCCAATCATCTGCCATGGTCATCTATCCTAACCCGCCCAGCAACAGTGGGGTGACTTGTTAGCCCCCACTGCAACACGTGCTCTCCATGAAGGAGAACCCACTTTCCTACACACTTCTGATGCTTTTTTTCTTTTTTAGAGGAGATGTTGATCTGGCCTAGAGAAAAGCAAAACTGCAAGGGGAGCTTCATAGGTATTTGTAGATCAGAATGCAGCCTTCAGTTTTTGCAGATGACTTCTGTGTTTTGCAGAAGGGACCTTTTGCAGCTCTGTGGATGACATAACCATTAGGACAGCTAAGTGAATTCATAGCATACAGCTTTCCTTAATTGTGTGCAATTATAACTTGGGTTGCAGCCCAGCAGAATACGACTGAAGCAGTGGTGTCAAGTGGATTATTTCCTTAAACCTCATTTTTATAAGAATGCATCTTCATCTGCAAGCATTCCTATACTGCAACAACAACACCCAGGCACAAAGTGTACAAGCTACATGACTCCATTTGCTCCACTGCTCTCATTAGACCGGGGATACCTTGGCCACTCACTTTGCTTGGGGTTTTTGGAAGTTCCTAACTGGGCTTTCAATCAACATCCCTTCCAAGCTGGCAAACGTGTGTTCTGGACATTGTATTTTTGAAATGCAGTGCTTTAAAACGGAAACAGAAAATAGAGTAAAAATAGATGTGTTTCGCTTGCCTCTTGCCTCTTCTTCTAACCAGATCGTTCACACAATTGGTTTCCTGTAATTCCTTGGATCCCACACACTCAAGTTATTTTAGAACTTTTTTAGGTTTATCTGCTGAGCTGCATCTTTAAATAAAGAGTCCTGAAGCACCACAAAGACGCCAAAGAGGCTGTGGCTCAGGAAATCTAATGCTGAAATAAGGCAGATCGTGTCCTCCCTAAAAGAGGGCATGTGTTGCGGTGAGACCTGGAGACTGACCTCCTGGTTGTGGGTGGGTCCTTTGGATAGCCACATCACCCGATTGGTAGGTCCCTCATTGCTGGGTTTAATCTGACCAATGGGGTGCAGTCTAAACGGATCGAGGGACCTATATATACCTATGCACGTGTCCCAGAGCTTCCTCTTTCGGCTCGTGCAATGGAACACCCGCCCACCTCCCCCTAATTTTAGGTCATTTTGCGATAGACCTTGCTATGCCATCGTGTGTCGTCAGGACAGGGGCACGGCAGGAATTTCCTCCACTTGGCTGATTGGCTGTGGCCATTTGGGTTTCGCCTGCTGCATAGCAATTTGTCACAACTTGTAAGGTTGCGGATAGGCTGTGGTTCAGGTGATAGGGATGGGAGAATGGTCTTGCCATCCCTATGTGAAGGGTATTCCGTTAAAGGAATCCAGGGACTCAACTTTGCTTGGTCAACCCCCAAAAGGGAGTTATGCCCGTGCTTGAGTCCAGGGGAGCATCTGGGGAGTGAACAGGGTCTGTTCCCAGGCTTTTCACCTGCCTCAGGTGTTCACCTTTGGCTGACCTATGATGGAGCTCTGGGTCAGCGCTACCTGCAAGGGTGTAGGGAGCTAGTCGAACCAGAGCCTATGCAACCACTCACTTTTCTGTAACCAATAAAGTTGTGGCCTAAATTCTGCCAAAAACCAAAATTAAAATTTGAGTCAATTGTGGCTTTATTTAAGGGGGAGGTCTCTGGGTCTGAAGACGCAATTAGATTTTACAGTGACGCAGAACCGTTGCTTCCTTCCCCTACAACAGTTTTAAGAGAGAGAGATGATAAAAGCAGAGCTCACAATGTGTCCGCAAAGCTCTGAACCGCCCTTAATAATGGAACAGTCACACAAGGACAACAGCCTGTCAATCTTGCCCATCCTTGTTGGCTGCCACTATTTTTATCCTCTTGCCTCCATTTCTTTTTTCACTCCCAGCTGGGGAACACTAGGAGATCTGGTTTTGTTACCTATCCCTAGCTGGAGGCCGCCATGAATGGGTTGCCCTAGAGCGTTTGGCCACGCCTACCGAGCATTTTCCAAATAGCTATGTGTCTAGGCTGTGCCTCAAAGGTAGGATGCTGCTCGTCTTCCTCACTAGACAGGTTCTTTCTCTCAAGGTGTGTTTGGAGAAATGGTTCAGCAGGATGTGCAATAATAGCAACTACCGGTAACCATAATTCTGTTGCCCTCACCTATTTAAATAGGTATAGCTATAGAACATTGAGTTGACTTGGTTGTTCAGCCATATCAGCTGGCTGAATACAGAGGCATAGTGGGAGGGAACCTTGACTCCAGCCACACATTTTTGAGGGGGCGCAACCAGGCACCCCCCACGACATGCATGGAACCCTGGCAGCTGAGGCACAGCAGTAGGTCTAGTGGACAGGTGGATGGAAGCTGCAGGCGAGGAACCTGTTGGATGTGTGCTCCATTCACCCTCCGTAAGAGCTCTGTGCACACCCCCATGCCAGCTGCCCAGTCCACCGGGAGGCGCAACACTTGCCCCGCACCGGGCACCAGCAACCCACGCTACACCACTGCTTAAATTACAACAAAATGTGTTTTTCTAGGCATCAGCAGGTAAACAGTAAAAAAAAGAAAAGAAAATTTAAACAAATACTTCTAACTAGAATATTGGGGGCTCTGCACAGATGATAGTTTCAGTGAGATAGTACATTAGGACTTATAAGATTCAGATTCTTGCATGTTTAATATGGTGAGTAACATATTCCTGCTTAGCCATTGACTCTCTTTCTCTGTCTCTCTGTCTCACACACATTCAGACAAAAGAATTTGTTTTTTTTCAAAAGGTTACTCTTTAGGACAGTGATGGCTAAACTTGACACTCCAGATGTTTTGGGACTACAACTCCCATCATCCCTGACCACTGATCCTGTTAGCTAGGGATGATGGGAGTTGTAGTTCCAAAACATCTGGGGTGTCAAGGTTAGCCATCACTGCTTTAGGAGGTGGAATTTGGCTATGTGTTGCTTTGCCGATCAAGGCTGAGGATTGTACTTTAGGTGTCCCATAAATCTTGACCAGTGGGAGGGAAATGGGTTTTTGAAATGATTGCCGACAGCAGAAGAAATACAGAAAGGAGAATGGCACCTATCTAAAATATATTATGCTTAACTATCACCACTTAGCTTGCCTGTTGTTTGGGGAAGAAGTGTTCAATGGCTGATGAGACATTAGGTATAAAATGTGATTTATTAAAATCCTGTTCGGTATTCTGGAATATGGTTATGTAGTCTGCTCACAGGGGTTTAGTGTAACACATAGCTAAAGTATCCAAAAGGGTATCCAAAAAAAGAATTTATCCATGGAGATGGAGGAGGAGATGACAGTAGTTGGCAGTGGAGAAGGTGGTGAGCATGGAAAAAGCACAACTGATGGTCTCTGGTGATCATCTGCTAGTTCCATTGTGAAGGCAGGCTTGGAACGTGGCTGAAGATCACCGGAGCTCCGTATTTGTACTATATCTGTGTCCAGCCTGTTTCCAGGGTTCCTAAACATTTGGAACATCATGGGCATGTTTAGTAGTTAGAGAGTTTTGTCAGCACCATCACAAAATGGCTGCCACAGTAGGAAGACATACGCATTCACTGCCAGCCAACTCTCCCTCTCCCAAATCTTTCCCTCAACCCAAAGTGTCCAAGCATGAAATTCGCACCTGCTTCTCCTTTCGCCATGTAGATACTGGTGTGGGGTAAGGAGCCCCCCCACACTAGCCACTCAGACTGTGACTGGGCAGATGCCCTGTTTTTAAAGTCTGAGAGGGAAAGGAGGGGAACAGGAATCCACCAGATTGCAGCTTCTGAAGTGGACCGTTGATCTGCTCCGGGTCCTGATCTACCCAAAACAGATCAGGTAAGCCTGCGTTGGAATCTGAGTAGGGTGGCTTCCTCCCCTATCCCTTCTTGTGGGGCCAGTTCAGGGGATGTAGAAAGATGGCAGAAGTAAGAAGAAATTTTGTGTTTGGATCCTTGAGTCTTTGGGAGGCTGTGCTCATCATTACTGGCACATCACCAGACTGCAAGGCAAGGGAGAGGGGAGGGGATGTTCTCTGTTGTTCATATGTAGACATTTTGCAGACAGAGGGAGATGGTGCTGGGCCTTAATCCAAAAGAGCTGGATGAGAGCATAAAAGAGAACCACATGTGCACATCTGCAGTTTTTGCCACAGCAGCTCCTACGGCTGAAGAGCCAAACCAGCCTGCTCTTCTGGGATCTGCAAAGACTATACACATGCCTCTTTTTCGGGCATGCATTCAGCTCTTTGTAAATGGTGGGCTTGCACCCTTATCCAATTATCTGTTCCAGTGTGGGAACTTTGGTGTGTGTGAAGCTCCTCTTGCTTAGAATAGCACATCTTCAAGTAGGGAGATTCCTCCCTGTAAACAAATCTCCCCTCCCTACAATTCTTTGAGCTAAAACCTCCACAAAAAGGGACATATGTTAATTGAATCAGGTTGTAAATTGATAGCTTACAGCTATCCTCAAAATGGTAACATCTTTTTTAAAAATAGATATTTTCTTTCTTTCTTTCTTTCTTTCATAAAGTATAGCCTTCCTTTCTGCAGTACGCCATGTGTGTGTGAGGTGGAAATATCTGTTCTTAATAATCATACTCAGAATAATCGAGAACTGAAGGGGTTGGTTTGGGTTGTCCAAATGAAAATCAAGCAAGGGGGATTGTGGCGGTGATCTTTGAGAAAACTGGGTGACGGGAGTTTTGGAACAACGGTTTGTAATCTGGGCTTGGCTGAAAACATACCAAAACACTTAAGTCAGAGCTTCAAGGTTCACTTCTAAAAATATCAGAAGGAATAACGGCTAATGCCTTCTCCCCTACGCTCCCCACATTTAAGTAACTGCTCGAACGGCATTGATTGGAGACATGTGACCATTGTGGAGGTGAAGGATATGGGGAGATTACTGGGACGTTTTCCCGTTTCACTTAATTAAGCTTTTTTTTATACATATAAAAAAGTTAAATGCGTATGGTAGCAATCGTCGAGCAAAATGGTTTAGAGCTACAAACAACTGGCAGACAAAGGAGGAAAATCTGGGAATGGTCCAGTCTCCAAGAGGGTTCCCAAAGGATAGCATTTGCTACAATGGAAAGAAAAACATACGAGAGCGAAAGGCATAAACCAGAATTGTGCACTGTAGCTTTTATCGGTTGTCCTAGGCTCCAAATTGTTTTCGAGCTGGGTTTTATTTATAAGAACAAAAAAAAGGGGGGGGAGTGGCAGGCAGCTTTAAGACGAGAGGGTAGATGTATGTCAGATTCTTGGCAAACCGTTTGCATTGCAGCTCTTGAGTAGTGTGTGTGTGTGTGTGTGTGTGTGTGAGAGAGAGAGAGAGAGAGAGAGAGAGAACACAAACACAGGCCAGGAAGGACCTCGATGTTGTGAAAACTGCAGCCACAACATTACCTGAATCCTGGTTTTTGTTGTGTATTGATTCAAAGTGTTATCATATCTGTATTACTATTGTCTGTAATCACATTAGGGTAAAGTAACTGCCTTCCTGTCCCAGAAGGAACAGTTACTATTGGTGCATTCAGGTTGCTGCATTGGGATCCTCAGTCTTATTGGTTGCCACCAAAAAGCAGCTGTGTGATTGCTTGAGATTGTTCCTTCCAAAATGTCTCTTTTCCTAGTCAGTCCTCTGTCCCTATAAATGTAGCTTCCCTACCCTCAGTTCCCCCAGTCTTGTTTGTCTGAATAAAGAGTTGATACATGAAGAAGCTGTCTCCTGTCTGCTTTTATATTTTGTTGTGATTTTTACTGGTGTTAGCCGCCCTGAGCCTGGTTTCGGCTGGGGAGGGTGGGGTATAAATAATTTTTTTAGTTATTATTATTATTATTATTATTATTATTATTATTATGTCAGAGAGCTGAAATCACTTGCTGAAATCATTAACCCACACTACAACAGTTTTGTTTGCATAATGCAATAGCAGGAGTGAAGGAAGGGGGGGCATAGGTATCCCAGATTGCTTGTTAGTCTCCATTAGCTTAGAACGAACACATCAAGGTCTCGGGATATGCGTCACTGGGAAACTGGCTAACCACAGTACAAGGGCAAGATAAGAGCAGTTGTAAGATTACGCACAAAGGCCCAGCCAAAGTACAGGAGGAAGGAACTTCCTTATAAGGTTACAGAACCTTATATGGAAGGAGGAAGGATCTTCCTTATAAGGTTTACAGAACTCCGGAGTAAAAGTGTATAAAAGCTGTATGCAAACAACATTTGGGCGCGCTTGCTGTGAACTATCACGCAGTGTCTTTCTGCTGTCCTAGGCAGGAGAAATAAACTCTTTCTCTTTGAACCAAACCTCCGTGTCCATTTGGCTCCTTCCTCCCTCCCCCTCAGGAGCAACGCGGAACCCAGCTCTTTGGAGTGCTAAATAAGGCTACAGGAGCAGGAGAGGGGGACGTCCTTAATATGTATGGCTCCTGCTGTTCAACACATGTTCCCATGCATTGCATACATGTTAAAATATATTCTTTGCATCACCTTGGTACTGTCTCTCACACAGCGTTGTTAACTTTCTCTCTGACGCTGTGTTCTTCCTCTCTGGATCTGCTACCTTCTTTCTTCAGCAAAAGAAGCTGTGTTGTAAAAGGGAATGTTTCCGTTAACTCTGACTTTTAAACAAATGAATAACCAGAGGAGTACTGAATGTCGGGTGTAACATATGAAAGAATCATCTCAAACAGGTGAAGTAGTCAGTGTGGAAACTCGGTCAGTGTGGAGTTCTGAATCGTGTGATGTGTCTTATTACAGACCTAATTTGATTTTAAAAGCATTATCTCTGCCCTGGGAACTGTAGTTTTAGGATTTCTAACAGAATAATCAGCACCCTCACCAAACTTTGGATTCTTTGAAGAAAGCCATTGCCATTAAACTGGTATAAAACGAGTTCTGTGTTGAGTAGTCACGGAGCAACGTTATTCAGTGCAGAAAGGGGGCTTTGAGGCATATGTAATGTTTCTTGAAACTCCAGTAGATCCACTGAAAGCAGACTTGTTTTGCATTGCTTCACTGCTTTTTGTTGCCCTGATCAACAGCTGCTGCATATCCAATTTTTATTTTAAATTTAGCTGCTTTCTTCCTACAAACAGTGCCACCATCGTGCAGCCATTCCGAGCTGGATGTGGCTCATGGTAACACGAAGCTTATTCAGAGTAAAGGCGTGGGTGGAATTATTTTTGAATCCGTTGAGGCCACTACCCTCACTCTGAATTGGTTTCATATGTCATCTCGTAACCAAAATGTGATTGGTTGCCTGATAGCATCACTGCTACTTGGATAAAGAAGTCTATTATTATTATTTTTAGAAAACAAAACTAATTTAAAAAAAAGTTAAGGGAGCAGCCAGCAGTGCTGTGAAAAGCTCAGACAGAAAGACAGCTGCACAGTTTTGTTGTTCTCAGTGCCTATTGAAAAATGCTGCTATATCTAGGGAAATATTTATTAAAGTTCACTTGGAAAAACATTCACCTGCAGCTCACAAAAGCAGATTTTTCAGTTTTCAGGGGATACTGCCTGAATATATGCTTGCTTGTTTTTTTTGGAGTGGGGGGTTACCACCTGAATGTCCTTGAGTGAGAACATTGCCGCTGTGCAGTTTCACCTCCTTTCAGCCCCCTGAAAAATTGCCAAATATGCCCTCCCTCCCACCATATTACGTTGTAGCTACCGGGATAAGCTGTTATATACCTGAAGGAGCGTCTCCACCCCCATCATTCTCCCCAGACACTGAGGTCTAGTGCCGAGGGCCTTCTGGTGGTTCCCTCACTGCGAGAAGCCAAGTTACAGGGAACCAGGCAGAGGGCCTTCTCGGTAGTGGCACCCGCCCTGTGGGACGCCCTCCCACCAGATGTCAAAGAGAAAAACAACTACCAGACTTTTAGAAGACATCTGAAGGCAACCCTGTTTAGGGAAGCTTTTAATGTTTAATAGACTACAGTATTGTATTTTAATATTCTGTTGGAAGCCGCCCAGAGTGGCTGGGGAAACCCAGCCAGATGGGCGGGGTATAAATAACAAATTATTATTATTATTATTATTATTATTATTATTATTATTATTAGATCTATTTCATATCAGCCTAGATATGAAAAGCTCTGTTTCCCCCACTTTCCTAAAAAGCTGTAATGATGAGATAAGGCAGAGATCCGGAAAACATTCCGAAGCTGTTGTGACACAGTTGTCCCCACGTGCTCCCCACTCAAAGAGATGGAAAATGGAGTACCATCTTAGAAGGTCTCTCTTGTCAAATGTTTTCTGCCAGAGCTGGCTCAAGGCATTTTGTTGCCTGAGGCAGAACAGTAAATCTCACCCCCGCAAATTGAAATACATAGTACCATAGCTGTCAAGTACCATAGCTGCCATAGCTGGATTTGAAAATAAGGGATTTTTTCAAACTTTCGGATTTGAAAATAAGGGATGCCGCGAGGGCGGTACAATGGCACCAAGTAGCCTCGCCACCCTGTGCTCCAGAGGCTGTGCGCGAACGGGTGAGCGAAAGAGCGAGTGCGTAGATGGCAGGCTGTCTGTCTGGTTGGGCGTGAGGGTCTGGCTGCACAAGGCATGCAAGCTCCGCCCCCAGTCGGTCTCAGACTCCTTATTGGCAGCTGAGCAACGCAGCTGAGGAGCCTCCCTGGCCGGCAGGGAGGGAGAGGAGCTGCTTCCTTTGAAATCCGGGAAATTTAAGGGATATCAACAATCCGGGATAGCAGCGGGAAACGGCATTGGAATAAGGGAGTTTCACGCAAGAAAGGGGAGGGTTGACAGCTATGATAGTACCCATGGCTGGCCAAATTATTTTGGCACCTGAAGCAGAAAATCCTACAAGTGCCTCTCCCTTCCATGACAGTGAAAATGCAATAATAATGAATTTAATTTCTTAACAATTTACTTAAGTTACCTGACACTCCAGATAAGCCTCCTGAGGAGGTGGCTTCCTCACTCTGGTTAATGGTAGGGCCGGCCCTGTTCAGGCTTCTCTTTGGGGTTCCTCTCCCTCTACCCTCTACCCTCCAATCCACCCCCACCCCAACACTGTTTCAGACCATACTCACAACACAGTGACTACATCATAGCTTTGCCAGTCTTGTGAAAAGCTATCGTGATAAAAAAATTAAATGGGGGAGGGGGGGAGGAGGAAAAGGAAAACACTGAACAGACATCAGCCTCAGCCTCATTGTGAACCAGGATCTAAACAATGGGATAATGATGTTTGGCGCAGGATGGCTGCAGATCCAACTCAGGAACAATGGCTGTACTGTAGCTTCTGCGGTTTAAAAATTTGCTTTGTGCATTGCTTCAGACAAAGGATTTTTTTAAATTTTATTTTATTTTAAAGGGAGCAAAGCAAAAATAAATAAATCTAAAAATGGCCGGGTTCAAATTTACTGTGATATAAATATACATACACATTTCTGCAGATGTTATTCATTGACAGAGCTTGCCATGTATGATTATTCTGCATGCTTCATAATATTTTAATGAGTTTTTCCCCCCTTCTTACCAGCAAGAAAAGTGGAAAAGTCGGAGGTTTGTCAAGGAGGGTGGGAAATGAGAGCAGGAATTTGAGAGGAGGGCATGGATTTCAGGAGGGGGGGGGGAAACACACCCAGAAAAACCCATGTTAACAGGCACGGTAAAAAGTCAGAGGGAGCTAGCCCACATTCAACAAAGCAGAATTGCTTTCCAATCTGCGGATAGCTTTTGAAGCAAAAATTGTTTTTAACAATTCATTCGGGTTAAAGGGTAATGAAAATGGGAATAGAGGGCTAGGGCGACTCTTACAAGCTGGGAAAAGAAGCCGTTAAGTGGGGCTGTTGCGACAATGCCGCTAATATATTGTGCCAATTAAAGTCTTGAAATAAATAACAAACCACTTAATATGTGTTGTAAATGTCATGCTGATTTAAGCATTGTTATGCATAGATTACATCTCTCTGGAGGATTGGTGCGGAGGTTCTCAATGGACTCTTTTTTATATATATATTTAATTTTTAAACTTTACTGGGGTGAAGACCAACAGTAAGCAGAGGAAGATTGATAATGGTGTTACAGCTCAGTGTTTTAACACTAATGATCTGCGAGCGCAATGCAATAACGTGGGATATTTACCTCACCATAGCTTGCCATCCCCCAGCAACCAGAACAAAAACCTCGCACCATAATAATCCCCTTGAACTTTCTAGTGTCTGTATATGTGTGTGCGAGCGTGTGGAGAGACAGAGAGGGAGAGAGAGAAGATGAAAAGACAGAACTGCGAATTTACTCAACGGCCTTGTGTAACTCAGAATTTTTGTCTGTGTTTTCCTTAGAAACAGCTATCAGAAACTGGCCCTAGTTTTTTAAGCACGGGGATCAGAATCTCCTCTGTAAGATGCAAATAAAAAATCCAGAGTTAGTTGAATTTCTGTAAGCACGAGACATGCGGTTCCTTCTCGGATTCAAGTCAAATGACCAATTTTCCTTTGATTTTTTTTCAATAGGAGAAAGATCAAGCCGACAAACAAAGGAAACGGGGCTCTACTTAAAGCTACTTAAGTGAAATGGAAACTGCAGGTGATTTTGTGCAAATGGCCTAGAAAGCGTGGAAAAATGCAATCTTGGGGGATTGTGCTGCTTTCGCTTGCAGAGGATCACATTCCAGCTTTGGAGACTCTTTGGAGCCAGAGCATAGCAGCGCCAGGAACCACAGGTTCAAGATATCACAGGAGACGATCATCTGATCATTTGCTTAAGAAAAGAGAAAGGTTTGTCATTTTCTGTTCTTGACTGTTCCCCCATCCAAGCGTGCAATCAGGACCATGCCTCTTTTGCTTCACCAAGGGTGCTCAGACATGTCAGTGTTGCGCGTCGAGGTCCCCAAACCACCCCTCAAATAAAACACACTTCACACCAAAATTAAGTTTAAGGTTTTTGGCATAATTTTTGGCCACAACTTTATTAAATACAAACATGTGAGTGGTTGCATAGGCATTGGTTAAGACTATCTGTCCCGCTGGGGACAGAACTGATCTCCACCCGCCTGTGGAGTCAGTACCGGGGAAAGCACTTTGTGGAGAGTCTGTGCGCCCGTTCTCCCCAAATGCTCCCAGGGGCCCTTGCGTGGGCCCTGGCCCCCTACCGGGGGTTACGGACTAGCATGGCGAGCCCCTGGATTCCTTTAACGGAATTCCCCCGCACAGCAGCAGCATAGAAGGGGTAGGCACAGCCAACCGAACCCCTTCTCAGCATTGGAGGGGCAACCACAGCCAACTCTGCCCCTCCAGCAACCAATTTATAACCAATGCCTAACCGCCAACCTTACAAGTTGTGACTAATTGCTACGCAGTAGGCGAAAACCAGATGGCACCAGCCAATCAGCCAAATGGAAAAATTCCTACCAGGCCCCTGCCCCAAAAGCAGACGACCCCATGACAGGCATAGCAAGGTCAATGCAGAGGCCTAAACCACCCGGCGGGAGGGCGGGAGATCCGTTGCACGCAGCCAAGAGGGCGCCCACCCTGCAACAGGGTAATATATAAGCTCTTGTGCTGTCAATCAACAAATTGCAACATATAAATCTCCCCAACGACAACCATGCCCAATCACAGAAGTGGCCATCCAAACAATCCTGCCCAGCAACAGAGGGGTGGCTTGCTAGCCCCCACCGCAACACGTGCTCTCCATGAAGGAGAACACGCTATGCCAAACCATACTCTAGAATCATAGAATCAAAGAATCTTAGAGTAGACGGTGTATTATGGCACCAGTTCCGTCAGCCAGAGCGGGGGATTGTGGAAAAGCTGCTGAACAGCTCAGCAAACTTACAAAAGAAGCTCAACAACTGTTGAGGGCTCTCAAAAATAGGGGTCGTCTTATACATGGGGTCGTGTTATACATGGAAAAATACGGTAAAAGCAGCTATGGGATGGGGGCCTCAGATTGGATTGCAGCAGCAGCTCTGAGGCATGTGGCTGTTTTAGTCCCCAATCTTCAATTCCCTTCTGGTCAGCTCTGCCTGTTCCTTATAGGCAGCCTTTATGCCATCTGCTGGGCATGGCAAGGGCACACATGCCAGGTAATACAACAGGAAATTAAAGGGCGATCTCTAGTTCTCCATGACTTTGCAAGGAGGCAGAATGACAGTCTTGTTTATTTCTTCATTAAATCTTCTTCTTTTGCAAATGCAAGGAGAAAAACTGGAAAGATGGCAATGAAGAATAGAAAATGAGTCAAGCAAGGGCAACATAACTATATAGGGTTTCGCACTCATTGCAGTCAGTTGCACATACTGAGCTTATTAATTACATTTTAAACTTAAGGTTTTAAAACGTAATTTCCAAAATTATACTTGCGAAGCAGATGGGTCGTAGCAGATTATATATACTGTGAACGTGTACCAGGTTTCTACAAATAAATATGCAATTAAACCCTTTTGCAGACTACCGGGACAGCCCTCTGCATCTTATCAAAAAACCCAACAAGACACAAATCTGAAGTGTCCTCAGTCTTCGGTGGTTGGAATAAGTGTCGCCTTCTTTATGCTGTCCCTATTTTATACACACACACACACACACACACACACACACACACACACACACACGTTGCATGAGCCGTGGTGGCTTTATTAACTGGCCCTGGTAATATAACTGGCCATTGGGAAGATAGGCATAATGGACACTCGAGCTGTGACTGGGTCATATGGCTACATGCAGGTATACCAGCATACCGGGAAATTGTTTGTGCTTGCAGGAAAAAGCCAATACTTTTTCCAAAAGGCAAACTAAAGAATCCATTCTATTGTAAGCAGGAACCTTTCAGTTCAATTAGGTTGTTGTTGTTGTTGTTGTTGAAGAAGAAGAAGAGTTTGGATTTGGATTTGATATCCCGCTTTATCACTACCCGAAGGAGTCTCAAAGCGGCTAACATTCTCCTTTCCCTTCCTCCCCCACAACAAACACTCTGTGAGGTGAGTGAGGTTGAGAGACTTCAAAGAAGTGTGACTAGCCCAAGGTCACCCAGCAGCTGCATGTGGAGGAGAGGAGACACGAACCCAGTTCCCCAGATTACAAGTCTACCGCTCTTAACCACTACACCACACTGGCAGGGTTAGGGGTTGTGCGTTTGACCTTAAGTGGAAATTCATTCTTGGTGATACCAAAATATGGTTCAATCCTCCTCTTCTGGTTTGCTGAGGAGCGGAAGGACTTGTTTTAATTTTTATGATGATGCCCACTTCATCCCTCTGCCACTTGATATGAAACACTGTGGCAGGGAGGATCCTAGAATGCAACAACCGATTGACCTGCAGGAGCAGCCCAATCAGGCTCCAGGAGGGAAGCAGAAACAGCCAATCACACAGGACCTATTGTGTAAATAATGTATATAAAGCCAGGGGTTTTTTGGGGGGGGGGACTCATTCACTGTTTTGACGAGCTGCAATAAAGAGCATGAAATCACTTCGTGACTCCGAGTATATTTCAGATATAAAAGTAAAACTGTAATACGTTTGGGATGACAACATTATCCATTTATAGCAAATCTTGTGGTGATTTTGTGTGTGAGAGAGAGATCTTTGAGAAATAAGCTCCAACAGGGAGATCCATTACAATTTTCCTGTCAGTCTTTCTATTAAAAACAAGAAACTTACATCTTCAGCTCAGTCTTAAACCTCATGTGTTGCTTTATCAGTTCACTGTCAAAAAGTGTAAGAGCATGCTGGCAATGAAGTCATTTCTACATTTGCATCATATTTCTAGTGCAAACATTAAAGTGCAAACTGGCCACACCAGTTATTTCCATATAGATATTTATTGCAATTTAAGAAAGAAATCCTGATATCTGCTGCCTAAGAGCGCAACAACACTAAGGCAGAAAGAGGGGGATGTTTCCAGGAGCAAATCATAGCAACTGATCCTGCCCTGTTTTGGAAATGGTCTGATGTTACTTTCAGCGATGTTCAATGATTATGCAATGAATTGTAGTATTAATTATTTTGTCATTGCATTATGCCACCCCATTCATTTCAGTGCAAAGAAAATGCAATGCAAAGTGGGGAGTAATCAGTTAAGTATCATTTTTGTGGACCGAAAATAACAGCCAATACTGATCATATTCGCTGGATAGATTTCCATTCTGGAAACGGGACGAGTACGCAAACATTGGCAATTTCTCGTCTCATTTCCATTTCTACCCAAATTCACTGATATCCTTTAAGTTCCAGACTAATAATTTTCACAATACAAGCAGTTTAATTTTTGGGAAGCATCAGCTGAAAGAAAATGAAGAAAATAAGAAAATAAAAACGACAGTACATTTAGCTGCATGGTCCATAATTTGTTGTACAACTCAGAGAACATAAGAGATGTGTCCATTGTTTTGGCCGTTGTGTTTGTGCCCACAATCTATTATTAACAAGAGTATCTTTTGAAAAGAAACAATATTTGCCGTTCTGTCTGCAGGTTTAGAGGTAAAAAAATAAAATAAAAATCAATTATTCATGGATGGTTTTAAACAATACAAACAGCATTAAGCTCAGTAATTATAAGATAAGCACTGAAGTAATTTTCACTTGACTGGCTGGGGATGTGTAAGTGTAAACCTAAAATTTGCTTTTGCAGCTGCAAGGGTGCCACTTTGTGCCCAGGGCTGCGAAGGAGTAAACATACTTTAATTGTGTTTTTAAAATACATACCTGGATTGCATCTTCTAAACACCTTCCCTTAAATTGCCGGGGCTTTGTGATTGGAGAAAGCTAAGTACCATTATCTCATTCTGTTGAGCTGGAAGTTAATAGCAGTGCAATCCTCTTATACCCGACAACTATGGAAGAAACCAATTTTGTCCACAGAAAGTATAAACCGGAATTATGGACTAAAGTATGGGAGTGCTATTTTTGATGCAAAATAAGCAACTACAGTGGTACCTTGGTTCTCAAACTTTATTTGTTCTGGAAGTCCGTTCCAAAACCAAACTGTTCCAAAACCAAGGTACGCTTTCCCATGGAAAGTAATGCAAAACAGATTAATCCGTTTCAGACTTTTAAAAACAACCCCTAAAACAGCAATTTAACATGAATTTTACTATCTAATGAGACCACTGATCCATAAAATGAAAGCAATAACCAAAACAGCCTCAAAAACAGAAACGCAAAATAAATAGCAAAAACAAAAGTGCCAAACTTAATCCGTTCGGGAAGTCCATTTAACTTCCGAAATGTTAGAACATCAAGGCGCAGCTTCTGATTGGTGCAGGTGCCCTGGAAACAATAGCCGACAGCCGCATCGGGCGTTCGGCTTCCGAAAAACGTTCATAAACCGGAACACTTACTTCCGGGTTTTTGGCGTTTGGGAACCAAGGCGTTTGAGTACCAAGGCATTTGAGAACCAAGGTACGACTGTATTTAAGTGTATAGCTTTAGTGTGAAAAGTACCATGAATCACCCTATACTAGTTACACAATAAAAGCATCCCCCACCCCTTTCCTTCCCAGGTAGGTGGCAGAAGTACAAACCCATACAGTTCTGTCAAAAAACTATTAAAATCCAGTCTCTCACAAACAAATACTGTACCCCGTGCTTCCTATATTTGTCTCTTATTTCTCACTTTCTCCTTGTCTTTTGTATTTAGGTAGGTTGCAGACACACAACCCTGCTGCTATGTTGGTTGATTCATTTGTTGTACGCAAAACACAATGAAATTTATATAAAAGTACACTCTTTGGTTGCTATGGTCTGTATATGTATGTGGGCAGGGGAGGTGAAACCACATCGTCCAACAATCCTCAGAAAATAGGGACAGAGTGGGACCTTTAAAGCCCTAAACGGCCTCGGCCCACTATACCTGAAGGAGCGTCTCCAGCCCCATCGTTCTGTCCAGACACTGAGGTCCAGCGCTGAGGGCCTTCTGGCAGTTCCCTCACTGTGAGAAGTGAGGTTACAGGGAACCAGGCAGAGGGCCTTCTTGGTAGTGGCGCCTGCCCTGTGGAACGCCCTCCCACCAGATGTCAAGGAAATAAACAACTATCTGACTTTTAGAAGACATCTGAAGGCAGCCCTGTTTAGGGAAGTTTTTAATGTTTAATGTTTTATAGTGCTTTTACTATTCTGTTGGGAGCTGCCCAAAGTGGCTAGGGAAACACAGCCAGATGGGCAGGGTATAAATAAATTATTATTATTATTATTATTATTATTATTATTATTATTATTATTAGCTGGGGTGCTGTGCAGTGGCATGGCAAGAGGCTGCCTAGGGGCAGTTGCCCCGGGTGCAAAATTGTTAGAGGCGCAAAATTTCAACACCCAGTGCTGCCTCAATAGAACTTTGTAGAGCGCTTCTGCACATGCACGCGGGGCAAAACCCAGAAGTATACACTTCCAGGTTTGCCCCATTCGTAACCCAAGGTACCTGTAAGGGCTCGGGGTAGTCTCCTCGAGAGTAAAGAGGCAGAAACATCCGTTCTTCTAAAGCTAATGCTTTATTTACAATCTCTGTACATCAGAGCGTCTAAGATTCATGTCCGCTTGAATTGGTTCCAGAATCTGGGAGTGGCTTCTGCCTACTCCTCCCCCAGCATAAGAGTTTTGGAATACCGAAACGTTTCCGCCTTTCCTTACGTTTCTTCCCCCTACGCAGCTGGAGCGATGAAGATGACTGACTGCTTAGCTCCGCGACTTCCCCAGATTCAGGGCTCTATCAGCATCTCTGACCCTCCTCTCCACCGCACTGCCTGACAGTTCCTGTTTGCCACCACTGGGGCTGTCCTTGCTATCTCCACTGGACTCTGAACTGCTTTTCAAGAGAGGCTGCGCTTCCCTCCATTGCTCCCTCCCTGTCTCCAGTGCCTTGTGTGAGGTCAGATCCCTGACAGTACCACTGTAAAAGGACACATTCTACTCATGTAAAAACACGCTGATTCCTGGACCGTCCATGGGCCAGATTTAGAAGGCGATTGGGCCGCATCCGGCCCACGGGTCTTAGTTGGCCTACCCATATCTTAAGACGTCACAAACACAGTTAATATTAGCGTGAAGATCCTCTTGCCCAATTCTCTGACCCTTGAAATCCCTGGCTTGTTTTTTTTTAAGCTAGAGAAGATGTCAGATATGAAGAAGAAGAAGAAGAAGAAGAAGAAGAAGAAGAAGAAGAAGAAGAAGAAGAAGAAACTCCCATCACATCAGCAACTAACCGAAGAAGGTCTACTAATTAAAATTTGGCAACAAAGAAGGATGAGCTGAGAGGTGCAAATCAAATCAAAGTTGAGGAGAAGCTGTGGGGACGGCTGTCTCCTCCAGCGCTTGTTTTCAGGGAAATAGGGATGCATATTTTAAAACAAAAATAATGATTAAAGCTTGATTGCGTTTACTCATGGCATATTCGGAAAGAAGAAGAAGAAGCCGTGAACATGCACCATTGGTTCCATCCTCGTGTCACTGCTTAGCAGGGCTAATACTAAGCCTTGAAGCTCTTTTACATAAATAGGATGACAGCTCAAAACAGTTGGGGGTGTTTTGATTGCCAATTTAACTTGTGTTTAAATTAGTGGGTATTTAAGTGTTACTAAAACATTTAGGGCCCTATTCACCAAAGCATCAGTTCTCATATTCTAATGCTTTGGCATGATGTTCAGTTTGTTTTTTTCCCAATGCCATTTTGTTAGCAAGCATCTTGAACAGGATGTCAACCGACTGCAATTAAAACTTACTCGGAAATACCAAATACACTGGCATTAATGGCAGGGTAAGAAGGAAACATTCTGCAATATCAAAGATTTCCTACCCCGCAACCTCAAGATAAGGCTCAGCATTCTTGGGATTCTTTTTGTAACTAGGAATATTTGGTTTGATTTGATTTTCTAATAAAAACTATTGCTTTGTGGGAAAGGTCCCTTACAGGGTTCGAAGGGACCCTGAGGATCATCTAGTCCAACCCCCTGCAATACAGGAATACGCTGCTGCCCCATACAGGGATCGAACCTGCAACCTTGGCATTATCAGCACCATGCTCTAACCAACTGAACTATCCAAGTGCCTTGAAAAGCAGTAAACCAAGGCCACCCCTGTGAATTACTTAATATGAAATATCAAAGTGCTGTGAACACATTTGCAGTTGTTTTAAAGCTATCTTTACTGGGTTTCCTCAGAGGCAAGGCTTCTAGGACCTTTGTACTCAGCAAGCTCTTTATTTGCATGTGTAGACCTTTTAACCCCACCCAAATAAATTCAGACAAGACTCAAAATTTTGGTTTGGTTTTTGGCAGAATTTAGGCCACAACTTTATTGATTACAGCAAGTGAGTGGTTGCATAGGCTCTGGTTCGACTAGCTGCCTGCACCGTGGCAGGTAGCACTGAGCCAGGGCATCAGCATAGGTCAGCCTACGGTAAGCACCTGGGACAGCGGAAAGCCGGAGCCCGGCTAGTCCACCACCCAGATGTCCCCCTAGACTCAGGTATGGGCACAACCCCTCTCAGGGTTGACCAAACCATTGAGTCCCTGGATTCCTTTAACGGAATACCCTTTGCATAGGGATGGCGAGAGCGTTCTCCCATCCCTATCACCTGAACCAGAGCCTATCTGCAACCTTACAAGTTGTGACGATTTGCTACGTGGCAGGCAAAACCCAAATGGCACCAGCCAATCAGCCAAGTGGGGGAAATTCCTGCCGTGCCCCTGTCCCAACGACAGACGACACACGACGGCATAGCAAGGTCAAGTGCTAGCCCTAAATATAGGGAGAGGTGGGCGGGTGTTTCAATGCACAGGCTCAAAAGAGGAAGCTCAGAGACACATGCATGGACCTTAAGTAGGTCCCTCGTTCAACTCTTGGCTGCGTCCCATTGGTCTGATTACACCCCAGCAACGAGGGACCTACCAATAGGGTGTTGTAGCTATCCAATAAAACCCACCCACAACACCAGGTCTGGTTGCCAGGTCACACCGCAACACGTGCCCTCTTTGAGGGAAGACATGATTTGTGCGCATAAAATGTTTCTCATGTACATGTATAAATGTAATGCATGTATGCTGTGAATGTATATGTTACACATGAAGGTGTGCCGTGAGCTTGCCTTTCTCCTGCGTGGATGTAAGGTAAACATACACAGACCCTCAAACAATTAATTAAATGCAAGAGGTAATTTGAAGAGCACTTAGTTAAAAGATGGAAAATAAGACAACAATTAAGCAGAAGCAGCAAATAGTTAATAAACCTGAAGGGGAAGTTGGGGGAAGTCAAGGGGGGGAGTTCTGTTTTATTGTATTTCTCTCATATGATAAATGTGTTGAATATTAAATTGTAAACTTAATAAAAAATTATTTTTAAAAAAAAACATACACAGACCCTCCAAGTGCCTCTATTTTCCCGGGACAGTCCCAGATTTACAGAAGCCATCCCGGTTTTGGATTTGATCCCAGAATGTCCTGCTTTTTCTTAGGACGTCTCTATTTTCATCAGAGAAATGTTGGTGGGCATGGAGTTATCCCCAATCCAAGGTGACACCTGAAGGCAGCCCTGTATAGGGAAGGGTTTTAAAATGTCTAATGTTTTATTATGTTTTTATATATGCTGTAAACCACCCAGAGTGGCTGCGGCAACCCAGTCAGATGGGTGGGGTAAAATTAATAATAATAATAATAATACAGTGGAACCTCAGTTTACGAGCATCTTGGAAGCCGAACGTTTCGGAACCTGAACACCAAAAACCCGGAAGTGATTGCTTCTGTTTTCGAATGCGCCTCGGAAGTCGAACTGCGTGTTTTTCAATTTCCTCAACGGAAATTGCCAACAGCCCATTGCGCCTCGGTTGTCGAACGTTTCGGAAGTCGAACGGTCTTCCGGAAAGGATCATGTTCAGCAACTGAGATTTCACTGTAATAATAGAACAGGACGTCCCTATTTTCATTGGAGATATGTTGGAGGGTATGGCATGAAAATATTTTGTCTGAGAGTTTATGTGCTCTGAACCCTTTGCTGCTTGATTATGAAGCCTGGCCGCTTGAGATGGAGTCAGTTGGAACGGCTAAATGCAGCCCCTGTCCTCTGCCTGGAGAATATAGCCTTCCCTGCCCCACCTCTGGAAGAAAAAAGAGAACTATTAGCTGCGAGCGTTACTTCCTGTCTGCTAATGAGTACAGCCAGGAACTGAAACAGATCGATGAAGACCGGCTCACGCTGTACAGCGTTGGTGCGATCAGCCAACAATCATAATCTCTCTTTGTTTTGTGCCACCCTGGAGATGAATTATTCATCAGGCCCAATTTTATATGCCTATTATGTCTGTGGGTAATGTCACTGTGGCTCACGGCACCAGGAAACCTTGGCACTCCGCTTAAGGCTCGGCGTTGTGTGCCATTGTGT
Organism: Darevskia mixta; assembly: GCA_034641385.1. Classification (NCBI taxonomy): domain Eukaryota; kingdom Metazoa; phylum Chordata; class Lepidosauria; order Squamata; family Lacertidae; genus Darevskia; species Darevskia mixta. The sequence goes on from JAWWNH010000017.1 coordinate 16,048,532, forward strand.
GCTTTTTAGGTTAGTGAAGCAAACCCAGGGAGTTTAGAGTGGCATCAGCTGTGGCGGCAGCTGTTGTGCCCAGCCCTCGGAGCTGGAGGAAATGTACTGCCGGGCCCACCCCCCAATAGAGTGCAAATGAGGAAGAGTGGGGGAGAGATTTGGGGATCAAAGAAAGATGAATGTTCCACAGTTAGTGCAGACACACACACACACACACACACACACACACATCTTTGAACGCACACTGCAGCCTCCAAAAACTGCTCATGAGTCATTCAGTCGTCGTAATTTATGTATCAGAAATATTTGCTTGTGAAATTCAGAAATGATTTATTCTTCAGTTGTTGCCTTTATTTACTTGCTTAATGGATTGACTGATGTGCCAGCACCCCTCCGGCAGAAGAGTCCCTGCTTCTTTCTGCCTTTTCTTTAAGGGCGTATATTGCTAACAGACAGGACTTTTTTTTTTTTTTTTTTTTGCAGATGCACTAAATCAGATCGCTGTTGTTATTCTGTTTTTATAACTGAGTTCCTGCTGGACTGATGATCGGATCTGTTATCTGCTGATATAAAATCCCAAACCCAGGTACATGGCTGGCCGGGGCATTCAGAAAGGAACAATAATGTTAATTTTCATAATAATCAACAAGGACAATAGCAATAATAAGAAACTTCGAAAATACTTCTGGAAACTCAAAAGAGGATTTTAAACCAAGATAGGCACCTAGACTAAGCAGTTCTCTCAAAGAGCTCTTTTCTGAATCTAATAGAGCCATTCCACAACAATGGGAGTTATTACAATTCCATCTGGCATCATTTATCTGCAGATGAGAGGCGTACAGGCAGAGAGGTCCACAATCTAATTTACTAAAATGGCGGCTTCAGATTATCTCCTGCTCTATGTGGCCATCCAGCCCATTTTAATTTTGAACTGGATCCGTGCCACTAGAACAGAGGTAAATGATCGTTGCTGGGTTGGAGGCTTCTGGGCAAAAGAGAGCTGTGCGCGCCTCTTGCCTCGTAAATATTTTTATCTGGCAGGTTTCATGCTTGCTGTTGCTTATCGTTATTACTGTTGTTGTTTTTCTTTTAAAAGAAGGAGAAGCCATTTTGAAGGTAAGAACAAAACTGTAGCCACAGGATGATTTGATTTGCAGGATGCAATCTCGACAACACATCTCTTGCTATACGTCTGGGCGCATGTGTTGCAGTTTTCACAACGAAGCCAAGTGAGCTCATGCCAGCAAATGATTGCTGAGAATGGTCATAATGGAGGACTCAGCTATACGGCTGCAAAGAAAGCATTTTAAGTGTGTTGTAAAGTGCATTATACAAATGTGACACTAGATGGCGATGGTGAGCTATGGCAAATTGCATATATTTTTCAAATCGGTTTTTTTAAAAGCATTTTCACAATCTTTTTTTTATATGTGTGCAGATTCCACCTAAGGCTCACCACCTTTTGCCAAACTCATTTTAAAGGGGCTGTGCGACATCTCTTCCTGTTCCTCACTGGCAGGGGACGATTGCATCACAGCACACTTGATAACAGACTTCCAGACAACCAGGGACAGTGGGTATACAAATGGCATGCTATGTGCATGTGGCAGATCAATAAGGTCAGACTGTGATAGGCTGCTGCGGTTGGGATCAATCGGACAAGAGCCAGCCAGCAGAGCACTTTTCAGCTATGATGGGTCCCTGGTTCTCCTGGCAAATTGATGTTACCTGGCCTTCTGCTGCCTTTTTGACCTAAACCCATCTCATGTCTGGAGTAGCCTCCGCAGGTGTGCAGAATTCCCAAAAGACATGGAATCAGTTAGGAGAGAGATAAGCAGATCTTAATTGTCAGCAATGAGACAGCACATCTAACCCTGGGCTGTGGGGTGGAGGGTTGTGACAGAATACTGATAGTCATAGCAGAAAAGTTAAAGAGACACGGATGGCGCTGTGGTCTAAACCACTGAGCCTTTTGGGCTTGCCGATCGGAAGGTCAGCAGTTCGAATCCCCATGACAGGGTGAGCTCCCTTTGTTCTGTCCCAGCTTCTGCCAACCTAGCAGTTCGAAAGCACACCAGTGCAAGTAGATAAATAGATACCGTTGTGGCGGGAAGGTAAACGGTGTTTCCGTGCGCTCTGGCTTACGTCACGGTGTTCCGTTGCGCTAGAAGCAGTTTAGTCATGCTGGCCACGTGACCCAGAAAGCTGTCTGTGGACAAACACCGGCTCCCTTGACCTGAAAGCGAGATGAGTGCTTGCAACCCCATAGTCACCTTTGACTGGATTTAACTGTCCAGGGTTCCTTTACCATTTTTTTTACTTTAGTCATAATGCCTTTGAAGGCAAGCCTGGTTTTGTGCCATGCAATGCTTCCTTTAATCCTTGTAGAGATGCATGAAGAAAACTCAGCAAACCCCGTTTGCAGACAACTCTTCTTTCAAAGAGCTTAGGGCAGTGGGTATCAGAATTTCTCTTTTTTTGGCCTCACAACAACCCTGCAAAGCGGCTCTAGGCTGACCGTTGCTGACTAGTCCCATCCACGGAAGGTCAACCTGTGAGCCTCACGGATCTGCAGAGGTTTAAACCCAGACTCTGCTGCTCTCCCTACTATGCTGCGGTGCTGGAAATTATCCAGTACCCTTGTGCCTTTGCTGAAGCAAAGATGAGTCATATTGGCTAAGTGAATTGTCAAGAGGAGGTAGATCAGTGCCAGAGCAAATTATAATCTTCAAGAGCTCCTGGCTGTCAGGTTTGAACTTTACAAAAGTTGACCAGTCTCCTCTTTCTGTGAAGACAAACTGGATGTACTAAGATGAGGAACAGCGGTGTGTACATATACCATAAAAGCACTGCATTTGGAATGAGCTAAGATTGAAGGCTGGCTGGCTACTATAAAAACAAGAGATGAAGCTGAAAGCAATCACCTAATGTACTGGCGAAAGTACCAGTCAGCAAATGCTGACTGAAAGTCTCTGGGTACCTCGCTGAACTATCAGAAAGCAAAGGAGTGAAGTGGGAATTGTTGCCGTACTGACAAGATAAAGTTACTAGGGAATACGAGGGAAGTAGCTACACTAACATAAATTCTTTTTGTTTGCTGTTAAAAGTGGCTGATCAAATAACGGGATATATTATCCCAAGCCCTGTTATCGGGGCCTCAGCACGTCCCCCATATAACCTCAGGTCAGCGTAACCCTATGTAAACAGCTCTCCCATTTACCTGAACTTCTCAGTTGTGTGATATTTAGAATATCCTCAAGCCACATTTGGCCAAACATTTCTGTACAGCAATTTGATAGGAGGGTGGTGGAGGGGTGGGGTTTTTTGGGGTGTTATTTTAAAAAGAGCTGTCGAACATTTCTGCTCCATTGTCTCAGCATCTGTTGAACATTGTACCTTTGCTTTTAATTGGGGGGGGGGATATGCAATGTGTAGACTGCTTGCCTGCTAGGGCCAATAAAGCAGATGGCTGGATAACTACCACTGCTGCAACAAGATTTTGAGTTGTAGGCGCTGCAGTGAGATTCTCATTTAACTGCTGGCACAGTAGGGCTTGTGCAAATACTGCATTTTATTCTTGGTTGTTGCATCAAGGGGAATTCACTTTGAACAAGGGTAGCCGGATCTTGTGGACTCCAACTCCCATAATCCCTGACCATAGCCCATACTGACTGGGGAGCGGGGGTCACTGGAATTCACAATATCTGCAGCACATTGGCTAGTGCTGCCTTAGATAGTCAGCTTACTACAGATGTCACAATACTCAGCATTTTTGCATACTTGCCATACCATGTAATCCTGACAACAACAACAACAACAACAACAACCCTATCAATTAAGTATTGTCACCATATTGCCTATGGGGGAGTGGGTGAACTGAGGATGAGAAGGATTGGTTTGCCGAGGGCTACTTGCTAAGTTCATGGTAGCAACACAGGTGGCGCTGTGGTCTAAACCACTGAGCCTCTTGGGCTTGCCGATCGGAAGGTCGGCGGTTCGAATCCCCGTGACAGGGTGAGCTCCCATTGCTCTGTCCCAGCTCCTGCCAACCTAGCAGTTCGAAAGCACACCAGTGCAAGTAGATAAATAGGTACCGCTGTGGCGGGAAGGTAAACGGTGTTTCCGTGCGCTCTGGTTTCTGTCATGTTGTCCTGTTGCTCCAGAAGCGGCTCAGACCACATGAACTGGAAAAACTGTCTGTAGACAAATGCCGGCTCTCTTGGCCTGAAAGTGAGATGAGTGCCGCACACCCCACAGTCAAATTTGACTGGACTTAAGCGTCCAGGGTTCCTTTACCTTTACCTAGGGTGAGTCTCAAACCAAGGACATCCTGGCTTGTAACTCAGTGTTGATCAGCATGTGACATGAAAGGTCTGTGGCAGGAACTATTTTCTGTTACTTCTCTGTGACTTATTTCAAAAAGCATCCATAGGAGGGGGGCAGAGCTGTGATACAAAGGGCAAAGGCCAGAAAAGATGGCTGTTGGCATCCATCTAGGTACTTTAGGTACCCATGTTCTCTAATTGCACCTTATTGGAGTTAATGGGACATTTCCATGTATACCTGTCCCATTTGGGTTTGTATGTTTTCTGCTCTAATAGCAACTTTCAGGGGATTATTTTTCCATCAGAGGACTCAGCAGCATTAGGGTTTGTTTGTTTTAAGCATTTTAAATGTGTTACAACACTGTGACACCAGATGGCGCTGTAGGGTGCCGTCTTTCGACAACGTGATTCACCACTGCAATCGTACCTCGGAAATCGAACAGAATCCCTTCCGGAAGTCCGTTCGGCTTCTGAAACGTTTGGAAACCAAAGCACGGCTTCTGATTGGCTGCAGGAAGCTCCTGCAGCCAATCAGAAGCTGCGGAAGCCCCGCCGGATGTTCGGCTTTGAAATAACATTCGAAAACCGGAACACTCCCAGTTTTCAATCGTTCGGGAGCCAGAACATTCAACTCCCAATACATTTGGGAGTCGAGGTATGACTGTATGAGGTTTGCAATGGGTTTTCCTGAAACATTTTTTTGATGTGTCTAGATCCAGCCAGAGGCACAGTGTGAGAGGTAGAGAGAATAACTGCTCTCCCTTGCACCAGTTCCCCATCTTAAATTATCTCCTGAAGCTGTTCCTGGCTGCAAAGGAGAAAATGTAACCTACTTAAGAAGTTATGCCGATAAGTTTTCCCTTCTGCAGCTGATAATAGCCCTGGGGTGTGTGTTACTTGGATTGGGGCCATGGCACGGATGCAAAGAAATAGACTGTCAAGAGCACTATGGCCCCAATTCAAATCTCCAACCCTCTGCATGACGGAGTTTTTGTGGGGGGTTTATTAAGTTTTTCCCATTATGCAGAAAAAAGGAGAAAACAAAATATGCAACGGAAGAAGGAAAAAGCCCACAGAAACAATCGCATCATAAACGTGAGGTCACACACATATTACAATGGTTCTGCATGAATGAGATGTGGGGTTTTGTTTTCGGATAAAACAAAAACAGGAGTTTCGGTCATGGTAATCTTGATCTATGTGTTGTTTGACTCTCTCTGCCACTATGCTGCCTACAACTCTCAATTTCATATATATGTGTAATATGAGAGACATTGCTCTCTGGGGGTTATCTGCAGCCTTCTAATGCTCTAACAAAGATGGCAAAAAAAATCACTATCTGATCCTAGATAAATGCTTTGGATTTAGAGTTTGCACACACAAACCCTTGGTCATTTTACTTCCAAGCAAAGCTGTTTCACTGAGGTTTTATCCACAAGGGTTTTCTCTCCCCTGCTCCCCGTCCCAGTGATTTGGCACTGAGCTAATAATAATAATAATAATAATAATAATAATAATAATAATAATAATTTATTATTTGTACCCCGCCCATCTGGCTGGGTCCCCCCAGCCACTCTGGGCAGACTCCAACAGATATTAAAATACATTAAAATATCACAGCTTAAAAACTTCCCTAAACAGGGCTGCCTTCAGGTATTTTCTGAATGTCAGATAGTTGTTTATCTCTTTAACCTCTGCTGGGAGGGCGTTCCACAGGGCGGGTGCCACTACCGAAAAGGCCCTCTGCCTGGTTCCTTGTAGCTTTGCTTCTTGCAGTGAGGGAACCGCCAGAAGGCCCTTGGCGCTGGACCTCAGTGTCCGGGCTGAATAATGGGAGTGGAGACGCTCCTTCAGGTATCCTGGACCGAGGCCGTTTAGGGCTTTAAAGGTCAGCACCAACACTTTGAATTGTGCTCGGTAACGTACTGGGAGCCAATGCAGGTCTTTCAAGACCGGTGTTATGTGGTCCCGGCGGCCACTCCCAGTCACCAGTCTAGCTGCCGCATTCTGGATTAATTGCAGTTTCCGGGTCACCTTCAAAGGTAGCCCCACATAGAGCGCATTGTAGTAGTCCAAGCGGGAGATAACTAGAGCATGCACCACTCCGGCGAGACAGTCTGCGGGCAGGTAGGGTGTTAGCCTGCGTACCAGATGGAGCTGGTAGACAGCCTCCCTGGACACAGAATTAACCTGCGCCTCCATGGACAGCTAGAGGTGTGGAGACATTTGCCTCCTACTCCACGCTAGATATGAGGTCACACTAACATCTCACTTTGGGTCTGCTCTATGGTGCAGCCAACTCTGGAGCACTACCTTAGACAGCATTCTTATTTGATTGTAGGTTCAGGTGCGTGTGATTCAGTTTCTCAGAAGCAAGAACCCACAAAGGCTTCTAAGAAGGCAACTAGATTTTATTAGTGATTACAGGGTTATCTACATTCTATAGCAAGCCTTCCTGGGTGGGAAAGCTGAAAGAGATGGAAGAGATGTTCAGGTAGGGACATGAAAAGGGCTGTTGCAATCTCAAATTCATAGATACATGTCTATCACACCTGGTGATAGGGAGAAGGGGTTGGAGGGCTGCCGCACCAGGAGAGGTTCAGTTCAGGGCACGTGTACAATCATGCAGGGAATGGAGGCACTGCATAGGTTTTTCCAAATGGTAAAAATAAAAATCCCCAAGCAGACTGTAAGAGTGAAGGATATTGCACGACAAGAGTGTTTTTGTTCCAGAGTTGCTACTTGTGAAGTTTTCACTACAGTTGTACCTTGGGTCCCAAACGCCTTGCGAGTCGAATGTTTTGGTTCCTGAATGCTGCAAACCCAGAAGTGATTGTTCTGGTTTGCGAACGTTCTTTGGAACCCAAATGTCCGGTGCAGCTTCCGCAGCTTCTGATTTTTGAATGTTTTGGAATGTTTTGGAATTCGAACGGACTTCCGGAACAGATTCCGTTCCAGGGTCGGAGCAAGGGAAGGAAGTTGGGGGTGGTCCGCCCCAGGTTCCACCCTGGAGGGGGCGACACTCTGGGCGCCCCCCATGACGCCCAAGCCGAGCCCCGCTGCCTGGCACCTCGTCCGTGCATCAGCTGCTCGTGCAAAAACTCATAAGGCAGCCTTACGCACGCTGTTACGGGAGCAGCAGCACCAGCACGGATGGACTGTGCATGTGCAGCATCCCGCACATGCGCCGTTCGTCTTGACGCATGTGTCGTGTGTTGTGACCTCAGGACGCATGTGCGCTGCGGAGCGACGTCCTGCCCCCGGGGGGTGCCTCCGCGTTTGCCGCCCCAGACAGCCAAGCGGCTCCATTCACTACTGCGTTCAACTTCCGAGGTACCACTGTATTAGCCTTCCTGTGCCACTTTCTGGGAACATATTTTATTTCCCCCGTCCTTTCCACTTTGCAATAACCAGAGACATGGCTCTTCTCTAGGTGTACAGAAGAATGGTGTTTTCATTTGGTCTTGCCCAAGACCTTCCTCTAGTTTTGTTAAGAACTCTCATACTGGTGGAAAGGGTTCCGGAGAGAGATGTCATTCATACAACTCAGAATATGTGCTTGCCCACCTCTAAATGTCCAGCTGTGCTATAAATGGAGCACCATTTCTTCTGAAGTTCTTTCCCAGATCAGATGTTAGCATGAGCTTCTGAACATACCTCCCTCTTTGACACCTTGACTGCTGCAACAAGAGCATCTAAGTGCCAGGAGCACAGGTAACTGTAGATTCCCAAGGTGCAGGAGTCCTTAATACGGGTGTCAGGTAAAAGGAAGGAGGAGTCAGATGGGGGAGTTGTCAACAACAAGTTAAGCAGGTGGTAAAGAAGAGTTTCATTGCTTGGCTGCTTTTGCTACTTTCAAGTTTCCTTCGTAAATAGTTTTGTTTGCCATGGGGAAGCACAAGGAACCAGATTATTTGACTTTGTAATTTCAGATTCTGACTCCAGCATAAGAGAAAGCTATCCACCACTGAGGGGAACAGCTACGAAGGCTTAAGCAGGATGTGGGAACATTTGTCCCTCAGGAGAAATGGGGGCATTAAAAGTTGCCCATGCAAACAAAATCTGCAAAAGTTTACATTGGAACCAGACCTAAACCAAAATACTCATAGTAAACACATAAATATGTGTGGGTAGAATATAGCCTACTGTAGAAAGGCATGTTTCACATCTGTTGTTTGGCTCACTTTTGCCTCTAGCCTTACCTTCTAGTAGAAGGTGGCTTCTGGAAGCTGGAAAAAAAGTTCCCCACCCCTGCTTCAGAGATAGCAGTTTTCAGATTGTGCCTTTGGCCATATCATTGGTCGATGTCATCAAATTTCTTTGTCCCAGAATATTTGTGGGACTGCTGACATTGCACCTGGTTTTGTTCTTTATACTTAGGACCCTGTTGAAGTTTCTGGATACTATTTATTTGGTAATACACTCCAAAACCGTCCCAGAAAAAGATATGCCTGACTTCTTTCTATTTTTGCATTGGCCGCTGCAAAAATCCCAGTGCTTTCAGAGATAGCTATAAATCATCATGACGATATCTTTCTTATCCCTGGTTTTATTACTATTATTTTATTCTTCATTCTGGCTTTTATTTACGGCACACAATGTGCACAGTATTAGCAATATTTACGTGTGCAATTTGGTTTTTTGATTTACTTTTAAGGTTTGGTTTGAATTTTTGCAATGTCCTTTGGCCGCAAGCAATAAAAGTTTGACCGGAATCAAGAACATGCTAATTTTGGCAGCTGTGGAAATTACTGTCAAACAGTATCTGACTTGAATGTTTGATTTGTGTCTCCTGCCACAAATGTACTGAACCCACTCCAAGGAAATATCTTAAGTTCTGAGAAACAAAAATATATTAAGAAAGTGTGTTCTGAAATGTAATATGAAGTTCTTCTAATCTAGGGCTGGAGAACCTTTTTCAGTCTGAGGGTCACATTCCCTCCTGGACAGCCTGCTGGGAACGGCATGTCAGTAATGGATGGGACTAGAGTCAAAAGTGGGAGGGGCAATTGATGTAAATTTTATCTTCGTACAGTTGGCTGGTCCCTACACACATTCATACAGCCCACTCTGTAACGAAGCTGGAGACAATGATATGTGACATTGGCTCTATCTATCTCTAACCTAAACCAATGAGCCTCTTGGACTTGCCGATCAGAAGGTCGGCTGTTCGAATCCCCGTGACGGGGTGAGCTCCTGTTGCTCAGTCCCAGCTCCTGCCAACCTAGCAGTTCGAAAGCACGCCAAAAAGTGCAAGTAGATAAATAGGTACCACTCCGGCGGGAAGGTAAATGGCATTTCCGTCCGCTGCTCTGGTTTTGGTGTTCCATTGTGCCAGAAGCGGCTTAGTTATGCTGGCCACATGACCGGGAAAAACTGTCTGCGGACAAACGCCAGCTCCCTCGGCCTGTAAAGCAAGATGAGCGCTGCAACCCCAGGGGTCCTTTACCTTTACCTTCCAGGCGGTTGCTTGCAGGGTGATAAATTTATAACAGAATACATCTTAACAATGACCAGGAAGGAGAAAGAACAATGCTAGCCTTCTTTCTGTGGAACCCCAAAGACAAAAATGGCACATGAGACATAAACTAAGCAAGGATGAATTACTGATTAGTGATTCACATAAAAGGCAAGCAAAGGTTCAAATGGCAACTCCACAAATTGAGCAGATCTATAAAGATTTATGGCACAGATTATATATATATATATATATATATATATATATATATATATATATATATATATTAAAATCTCCCTTGAGTTAAATCTATCTTCAAGGGAAATTATGGGCGGAGGGATACTTTCCTCGGCACTGGAGGGGATAGGATGATTGATTTGAGGTGGGCACTCACTTTGATTCTAAGTTCTTTACAAATATGGCCATTTCAAGTTCCCTGACAAAGAGAATATGCCATTTTGGATTAGGCCTCTGGCCATGTGTGGTGGAGCACTGGGCACCTTGAGAACCTAGAAGAACTGAAATCCTTCCAGCCAACTGGTTTTGCAAGTATTTAACCTTCGTACACAGCAGGTGTATTATGTTGCACTCAAGGCAGAACTGTGGTGGCAGAAGTCCAGGGCCACATCCTGCGGAACGAGCAGAAGGGTTCTCAAACAGAGCTGAGCTGTCTTACCACATTCTAAAAGTAGCCTCCATTGAAGAAGCGGGGGCATATGAACCCATTGAGTCCAGAGTCCAAAATTGCTTGACTACGCCACTGTGCAGGTTAAGTAGCTAAGCCATTATTCATCTTCCTCAGTGAAGGCTACAGAACTCTAACGTCTATAATTTCTGTGATCCTTTGGGAGTAACTAAGGTAGGGTTGCCATATTTCAAAAAGTAAAATCAAAAGGTTTTTTTTTTTTTTTTTGCAAAGTCTCAAAAGAGAACAGAGTTCTTGAGCTGTTTTTAATGAAATCTGCCAATCGTGACTTCCGACATCAGTTGCCATACATATGCATTTTCTCGGACATTTCAGCGATTTCCACCTGGACACTGCTTTCAACTGCAGTGTTGCAGCTATATCTAGGAAATTCCAGGTGTATGGCAGCCCTAAATTGGGGCAGTTAAACCAGAATAAATGGGATAGATGTTTATGGTGTAGATACACCCAAATGCCCATTCTATTTCTATTTCTATGGGTAAATACTGGTATTTGCTCTGGCACAAGTTTAGCACTAGCATAACAGGACTTCCCCGCCTTCTCCTCCCCCTGTGTGCCTTGCCCCCCAAATTTGCTCTGGGAGGCTGAGGGACAGTGGCATAACATAGGGGAGCCACAGGGGCGGTTGCCCCGGGCGCAAAATTATTAGGGGTGCAAAATTTCAACACCCAGTGCTGCCTCAATACAGCTGCGCACTTCTGTCTCTGGCATCTGTTGAAAACGGCCTCTCCATGTGAACCAGGAAGTGACTTCTCCAGACAAGGGAACAACTATTTATTTTCTTATCTCTGTGGCTGCAATTCCTTGGGTGACGTGGATACCATTAGGCAGTTGAATGTGCCTGTGTGCTCCATCTGATTCCCTCCCTGCCATCCCACATCCAAGCGGCCCCGGGCACTGGCAACCCATGCTATGCCACTGCTTAGGGGAAACAGATTTAGATGGTGTGTAGTGGGACGCGGTTGGCGCTGTGGGTTAAACCACAGAGCCTAGGGCTTGTCGATCAGAAGATCGGTGGTTTGAATCCCCACGACGGGGTGAGCTCCCGTTGCTCGGTCCCTGCTTCTGCCAACCTAGCAGTTCGAAAGCACATCAAAGTGCAAGTAAATAGGTACCACTCTAGTGGGAAGGTAAACGGCGTTTCCGTGCGCTGCTCTGGTTCGCTAGAAGCGGCTTAGTCATGCTGGCCACATGACCCGGAAGCTGTACGCCGGCTCCCTCGGCCAGTAAAGCGAGATGAGCGCTGCAACCCCAGAGTCGTCCACGACTGGACCTAATGGTCAGGGGTCCCTTTACCTTTACTTTTTAGTGGGAGGAGAAATCCTTGGGCTGATGGAACCATTCTCCATAAGATTATGAATTTTAACAGGGAGAAATGTAAAGTACTACACTTGGGCAAAAAAAATGAAAGGCACAAATACAGGATGGGTGACACCTGGCTTGAGAGCAGTACATGTGAAAAGGATCTAGGAGTCTTGGTAGACCACAAACTTGACATGAGTCAACAGTGTGATGCAGCAGCTAAAAAAGCCAATGCAATTCTGGGCTGCGTCAATAGGAGTATAGCATCTAGATCAAGGGAAGTAATAGTACCACTGTATTCCGCTCTGGTCAGACCTCACCTGGAATACTGTGTCCAGTTCTGGGCACCACAGTTCAAGAAGGATACTGACAAGCTGGAACGTGTCCAGAAGAGGGCAACCAAAATGGTCAAAGGCCTGGAAACGATGCCTTATGAGGAATGGCTTAGGGAGCTGGGTATGTTTAGCCTGGAGAAGAGAAGGTTAAGGGGTGATATGATAGCCATGTTCAAATATATAAAAGGATGTCATATAGAGGAGGGAGAAAGGTTGTTTTCTGCTGCTCCAGAGAAGCGGACACGGAGCAATGGATTCAAACTACAAAAAAGAAGATTCCACCTAAACATTAGGAAGAACTTCCTGACAGTAAGAGCTGTTCGACAGTGGAATTTGCTGCCAAGGAGTGTGGTGGAGTCTCCTTCTTTGGAAGTCTTTAAGCAGAGGCTTGACAGCCACCTGTCAGGAATGCTTTCGTGGTGTTTCCTGCTTGGCAGGGGGTTGGACTGGATGGCCCTTGTGGTCTCTTCCAACTCTATGATTCTATGATTCCATGATTCTATGTTGAATTCAACTCCTTCCTGATAGAAGTGAGGAAGTGGCAGGTAACAAAGAAGTTCCTTGATGACTGACAGTCGGAGACTCTTCCTTTAGCTGTGAAATTTGCCAAAGCAGTGTCACCTCTCCTTGCTATGTGGCTCGATTTCAAATGCCATCTATACTGATAAACATGATTTCCTATACAGCAGTCTTACATTGTGCCCAGTCTCTCAATGCAGAAATACCAAATTGATTTTCCTCAAGAGATTATCTCTCCTTTTGCAATGCAAATATTTTTCAAGTGTACTAAACATGTCCTAGCACCTCAACAGAGACACTAAACTATTTGCATGCAAAATTACCCAGAGTAGGCAGACTGGCACAAGCTTATACTAGCACCATATGTGCTAAAGAATTTGAGCCAGGAAACAACTAGTGTCTGGACACGATTTCCAATTAAAATTTAATTAGATATTGTAATTCAAAAGAGATCCTAAATCGAAAGTTCCCATGAAAATTAATGTTGCGTGTCAAATAAATCTCAGGCCCAAAATCATAGATTTCTTGTGCAAACTAATCCAACTCAATAAAGTAAGATGACTTGTCTCAAAATTTCTCGTTCCTAACAGGAATGGCACTCCAGCAGAGACAGATGGTTGTATTTCTTTAAACATGCCGTATTTTGGCCACTCGCGGGGGCAATTACAGAGGTTGGTCTTGAAGCTCAAACACTGAATGGAATCGAAGAAGAGCACTGGGTTTCTCCACCCAGACTGATTTTCAGTTCCAGCTGTTTTTGAGGAACATGAGCAAGCAACCAAGAGCACTATAAAGGACAGTGAGAATGATGCTAAGTGACATACTCTCAGATCAAAAGTAATGGTGTTGCATTGGGCAAAATGGCCTATCTTCTGAGCTACGCCAATCAAACTCAGAGACGAGAGGAGCTAGGAGTCCATTATTGTTTATTGCAAAGCAATAGGTTACAGTGGAATCTTTTCCCAAAACTGCAACCCCGCCCAAAGGTCTTTATAACATTTCAAACAAAGGATTTCAATTTAACCAATCATTACTTCATTACTTCATATTAGTTTAGTACGCATGTACATTACTTAATTTAATACGCATGCGCAATAAGCATTGCTAAGTAAACCTTGATGTTAATAATCTGTTACATTCTGTTAGTCTGCATGTATGGGAACTTGAGTTAGCTCTTGGTGCATGTATCAATTTATGTTCTAGCTTATGAACTGCATCTTCATGATTGAGTATTTGCTTGTTCTTCTTTCCCAGTAGAGAAGGCCTCATGGCAAATCATTGGTTCCTTAAAGCAGCAGGTTACCATAATTCTCTATAGAAGCATATTCAATGATTTATTGGGGTTCCCTTTGGGCCACTGCTACAGTGGCATCTTAGGCTGAAATCCTAACCCCCCACTGTGGCGATCACACAGGGCCCCCGGTCGTTCCACGGACTATTGACCCTGTACCACCACTATTCCGCTGCCACCAACCAGGATGCCCCTGGTAAACACTGAGTCTCAGTCAGGATTTAAGTTAAACAAAGAATATCAAGAGTTTAATTTCACACACCAACAAGCTTTCGATACCAGCTTTCCTGGTATGCCCCGTGTAGGACCTTAAGGTCCTCAAATAATAACATTTCGGAGGTCCCGAGCCACAAGGATGCTAGGCTGGCCTCAACTAGGGCCAGGGCCTTCTCAGTACTCAGTGCACTCTCTTCCCCTTTGGGCTGAGTCTTAAAGCCAATAAGCCCCGCCTCCGGATTCCTATTGGCCCCTCTTGTTAACCCTTTTGTCTCCACCTGCACAATTCTATTCAGAAAGAATGGCCAACGCCACACCCACTTACCTGGATATTAGCCCCACTGAATTCAATAGGACCTGGTGAGAACCGCACTCTTTGAGTCACAGCTTGCTCTCTATTGCAATTTCTCAAGAGAGAATCAAAATTCTGCAATAAGGTCTGTGAGAAAATGCTATTGAGAAAGTGGTTGCCCAGCTGAAAACTAGGAAGTCTGGCTTTTGGCTGGGGCATAGCCCAGAGACGGGGAGTCTGTAGCCCTCCAGATATTGTTGGACTGCAACTCCCAAGGGTGCCAACATGAATAAGATATTGGGGGGGGGGCAGGTAAGCCCCACCCTGCATAATCAGGAGATGTAGCAGACACACAGCATTTGAATGGCAATGTCCATCAACTTTTTTGTGGGGGGGGCCTCAAATATTTTATTGCAGGAGCTAAAGGGACCTCGGCCCCAAGAGTTGTTTCTTGTGGATCAGCCCCAGTCAGCATGTCCAACAGCCAACTATGTCACTTACAGTCCAAAAACCACTGGAAGGCCACAGGTTCCCTGGCCAATCCCCTCAATTCCTGGTCATTTTGAATTGTGTTTTTTAAAACAAAACAAAAAACAACTACCTGTTTTTGTTTTCAATTTTAAGTTCAGTTCTTCACATTTCCTTTTATATATATATATTTATAATATTTATTGGGTTTTCCATTTTAAACCAATTAAAGCCACATTAAAACATTCCAAATCAAATCCACATTATATTTCTGCTCTCAAGGGCCATAACATTCTCTCAAACAAAAAGACGCCAACAGCCCTTGAGCTCTTCACATTTGTATATCAGTTTGTGATTTAAAAAAAAAAAAAAAAGAATGTGAAAATTCAGCAGCATTTAAGTGCAATTTTTTCCTAATGTATATACAGATTTGTGTGGAATTTTGCCCAATATACACATTTATGCCAAGCAATTGCCTCCAATGTAATGCATTTGGGTATGTTATTTTCAGTAACATATCCCTTGGGCGTTTTTGTACACGTGGCTGGAGAACCGAACCGCAAAATTGTTGCTGTGTGATGTTTGCAGGCACCTGACTCCTACTTTTAGACTCTACCTCCACAAAAGGACACTTCCCTCCACAGAAGAAGAACAACAACATTGCACTCTAACAAACGTGAACTAACAAATAATGTCTGGCCACTTTTAAGTACCGCCTTTCCCCCTTTTTAAGACACCGTCTTATAATTTTTTTTCCCTCAAAAAAACACAGGGTGGCTTATTTTCGGGGGGATGTCTTATTTTTATTACATCAGTATGGTACGGTACAACCTCCCCCTGCGCGCTGAGCAGGCGGGGCAGAACTCCGCAAGAGGTGCGTTTCCCCCCATGCCTCTCGCTGGTTCGCTGGCTCCCTGCGCACGGGGAACAGGCGGGGCAGGAAGAGGCATCTTCCCCCCCCTCCCGCGCGCGCCTCTCCCTGCACGCTAAGCAGGCAGGGCAGAACTCCGCAACAGGCGCGTTTCCCCCCCCCCCCCGTGCCTCTCACTGGTTCGCTGGCTCCCTGCGCACGCAGGAGGGGCTGAGGAGGCGACGGGAACAATGGCGGCACCACGGCTTACTTTTGGGGTACGTCTTACTTCTCACAAAGGTAAAAAAAACCCTGCCATGGCTTACTTTATGACTACGTATTAAAAAAGGGGAAACAGGGTACAATACGTGTGTGTGTGTGTGTGTGTGTGTGTGTGTGTGTGTGTGTGTGTGTGTGATTCAAAAATAGCATTCACATGTAAGATTTATTTTTATCATCTCAATAAAACCATAACATGGTCCAAGTTCCATGTTTTTGCTGGTATAAATTGGCTCCACTCTGTTGACAATGACAAATTGAGAGAGTTGGCTTTACCAAAAGACAAATGTGGTTTTGAATCCACTGTATATGTTAAGCTTCTTAATGTCTCCCAAAAGACAAAAAATGGGGGGGAAATCCCCCCTCCTCGCTCAAGTCTTTCTCCATATATTAGAGTAAGCACATTCCTGACCTGACAAGACTGCTTTAGATCATATCCTTCCATTTCAAAAGGCATATATTCTTTTTATTATGATTATTTTTTTGTTCAATATCAAGAAACGGCAAAGCTGCGATGGGGATCCCTCGCTGAGAAGTTTGAGTTAAGAACGGCCAATATTATCAATACTTGGACTTAGATGGGGGAAAGAATCCCACAAGAAGTTCTGCAAGTGTGCAAAAGTGTCGAAATCACCCATGTTTACATGTCTCCCTTTGCATATTAATATCACTGTGTTTTAAACAGTGGTTTGATTTCTAACATTGTATTAATTAAGTGACAAAGAAAAACAGTCAATCAGTGTGCCCCAAACTAATAGCAACAGCTCCCTCTTCTGGCCATAGCCGCTGAGAACAGCAGCTGTAGCCCCTGAGAGAGAACAAAATTGTGTGCTTTTAATCACATAACGCCTTAAAGCTTTTGCAAAACAAAACGACTTGTTTGAGAAGCGCCCGTCTCCTCGCCTGGCCCACTTTTAACAGCCCAGGCACATATCTTGGTGCAGTTTTCAGGTGGCGGGGAACGAAACGAGTGAACAGCATCAAAGAGTGTCTTACGGATTGCTGTCGAAAATGTCTGACATTTAAAAGTCTCTATTGGGTTGCTTGAACTGCAAAAAATCAGGGACCCCTCCCCTGCCCTGAAAGCTGAATGTGGTCCACCAACTAACTGTGTTGTTGTTGTTGTTCTGTCATTCAGTCGTGTCCGACTCTTCGTGACCCCATGGACCAGAGCACGCCAGGCACGCCTATCCTTCACTGCCTCTCGCAGTTTGGCCAAACTCATGTTGGTAGCTTCGAGAACACTGTCCAACCATCTCATCCTCTGTCTTCCCCTTCTCCTTGTGCCCTCCATCTTTCCCAAAATCAGGGTCTTTTCTAGGGAGTCTTCTCATGAGGTGGCCAAAGTACTGGAGCCTCAACTTCAGGATCTGTCCTTCTAATGAGCACTCAGGGCTGATTTCTTTAAGAATGGATAGGTTTGATCTTCTTGCAGTCCATGGGACTCTCAAGAGTCTCCTCCAGCACCATAATTCAAAAGCATCAATTCTTCGGTGATCAGCCTACACTAACTGTGTAGCATGTATCTAAAGTGTGCACAATAACCTCCTGGGCGGCACAAACAGAAGGTTTACCTTGCCTTTGGCTGTCCACCATACACAGCAACTTGTGTTTAGCCTGATCCGTCGTTTATTCATTTATATGGTGTACTTCAAGGCTGCCCATCATCACAACCAATCTCACGGGTGGGATGGGGGTACAATGCTTAAAACAAAAGTCAGAATGATCGCAAATAAGAAATCTGCCTGCCACAACATGAGCAGTTAAAACAGATGCAATTAAAAACCCCAAAGGGTAACAGGCGATATTTTAAAAAAGCACAGAGCAGGTTCTAACATCTAAAGCCTTCTAAAGTCTTTACCCTGGTTCATATCTGGCCTGGATCTCAATTGATGTGTTGTTGTTTAAACTGTTTCTTTTATATATATATATATATATATATATATATATATATATATATATATATATAGGGTTTTTTTTAAAAAAAATATTGATTGTTTTTATATGCAATTGTTTTTAACTGATATATATGTAGCTGTTTTATTTATAGTAAATCGCTTTAAGATGCCTCATGAGAAGTGACTCATGAATCAAAGTCAATAAATAAATACAGCTTCCACACTAATATAAAGCTAGCTAAAACAAATATCCGACCAATACTTGGGCAAGCAAATTGGTTTTCACGGTATAAGGGTAGGTGTTGAGTGATCCTCTGAGGGGAGGGCATTCCACAGCCATGGTGCCAACACCCAGAAGGTCTTACCTTAATTGGTAAGTTGTGTAGACCTGGCATAGGCAAACTCGGCCCTCCAGATGTTTTGGGACTACAACTCCCATCACCCCTGACCACTGGTCCTGTTAGCTAGGGATGATGGGAGTTGTAGTCCCAAAACATCTGGAGGGTCGAGTTTCCCTTTATTAAGCATATATACCAAAAAGTCTTAATAGACTCAGGATGCTACTCCTGGAATCCGAGGGTGTACATAGCAAAGGAGGGGAACAGCTTGCCGCTCTAGCCATCTGCTCTCTCATATGGTTGGATGGTGTGCTTGCCGTCTGCATGCATGCACATATGTGCAAATTCCACGGAGAGCATAAAAATACCCCCAGCCTAATATTAATTCCAAGACTGCTGTTCGTTGCACATTTATTTATTTTTTGTTTCAGAAAGTCTGACATAACCACAGTCTGGAAAGTCATGCTAGCTCTTTCTCGGTTATTAGACTATGTAAGGAAAGTCACGCCGTCACACTCGTGAAATGAGGCGCATGTGCAAAGCATCGTATACCTACAGTAGAGTAGGAACCGACTCTTAGCCAAGTTCCTTGGTGAGCGTTTTTTAACACCTTGTAGTCAGAACGAGGGGGAGAGCACGTACCTTTGCATGTGGAAGGTCCCAAGATTCAAGCTCCATGAATGTGGGAGCTGCGAGTTCGAATCTAGAAGCACGGCACTCCTGCTTGCACGGCCGTTTCCACAAAGTAGCATTGGGAAGAGTGTGCCTCTGACCCCTGGCAGCTACATTGTGCAGTGCCACAGGATCTATTATTTCCCCATTGCTGTTTAACATCTATATCAGGGGTAGGGGGGAATGGTCTGTGTGATATATCAATATATCATCCCATGTCCATGTCGTGATATCGGTTTCATCATTTCTGACCTGGCTATATATTGCGAATCAAGGTGTGCGTGTGCTGAGCTGTGCAAAAATCACGATGCGGGGAAAACTGTGACGTCAGCCAATGCCTCTACATTAAAGGTAAAGGGACCCCTGACCATCAGGTCCAGTCGTGTCCGACTCTGGGGTTGCGTGCTCATCTCGCTCTATAGGCCGAGGGAGCTGGCGTTTGTCTGAAGACAGCCTCCGGGTCATGTGGCCAGCATGACAAAGCTGCTTCTGGCGAACCAGAGCAGCGCACGGAAACGCCGTTTACCTTCCCGCTGGAGCGGTCCCTATTTATCTACTTGCACTTTAACATGCTTTCGAACTGCTAGGTGGGCAGGAGCTGGGACCGAGCAACGGGAGCTCACCCCGTCGCAGGGATTCGAACCGCTGACCTTCTGATCAGCAAGCCTGTGGTTTAACCCACAGCGCCACCTGGTCCCTGCCTCTACATTGCTCCACCCTTATTTAAGACACTGTGATAGATCAGTATAGCATTATGATCAGGTGGTGATATAGCACGATGTTGAAAATCAGATATCGCCCAGCCCTACTGTCAGGGCTGTCTTTACCTAGGGGTGCAAGGGGTGCGGGGCACCCGGGTGTCAAGGTCTGGGGGGGGTCCCAAATGTATACCTACTGTATACCGGCCCCTCTCGATTGGTGGCAGTGAAAAGCAATGGAACGAAAGTCCCCGCCCCCCTCCTCTGTCGCTCTGTTGCTCCATAGCGTCAAATATTCCTGACAAGTCAGGAAACAAAAGCAGTTTTTCTTGCTGCGTCCCCCCCCAAAAAGCTCAGCAACTTTGAGTTAGGCCCCCCTAAAAAAAGGTCAACAGCTTTGGCTTCCCCCCTCCCCAAAAAAGCTCAATAAAAGTTAATTTGGGGGCAGCGAAACTAAATTAGGGGGCACTGGGCAGATCTTTGCACTCCGGCGGGGCATATGCTAAAGATGGGCCTGCCTACTGTTCGCCTCTGCATACTGCCATCCTTGTTTCAGACATTGTGATATACTATCTCAAGAGGCTCTAGTTCACGGGTGGAACTTGGGTATCTAAGTTAATGCTTTTCTTGGGAAAGTGACTGCGAGCGTTGTGGCAGAAGAGCTGCAGGTGTTCCTGGATGAAACTGGCCCTCTGGACCCATTTCCACTCAGTTCAGACCTGACTGAGACCAAATTGGTCTTTATCGAGAGAGGGACAAGGTAATTGTGACCTTGCTTCTCCAGCTTGATATCTCCATGACTTTTGATACCATGACATACTATTGCATACCTGAAGGAGCGTCTCCATCTCCATCGTTCAGTGCGGACACTGAGGTCCAGCTCCGAGGGCCTTCTGGCAGTTCCCTCACTGCGAGAAGCGAAGTTACAGGGAACAAGGCAGAGGGCCTTCTTGGTAGTGGCGCCCGCCCTGTGGAATGCCCTCCCATCAGGTGTCAAGGAAATAAACAACTATCTGACTTTTAGAAGACATCTGAAGGCAGCTCTGTTTAGGGAAGTTTTTAATGTTTGATGTTTTATTGTGTTTTTAATATTCTGTTGGGAGCCGCTCAGAGTGGCTGGGGAAACCCAGCCAGATGGGCGGGGTATAAGATAAGATAAGATAAGATAAGATAAGATAAGATAAGATAAGATAAGATAAGATAAGATAATTTATTTATTGTCATTGCACAAGTACAAGCACACCGCTATACAAGTGCAACGAAATTGCATGCCATCCCGTAAAAGAAAAAAAAGGAAAAAAAGCACAAAACACACACACACCAAAAAGGCCACACACACCCACACCCACACCCATCACACCTCTCCAAGGTCATATTATCTGGTTACAGCATTTAAGAAGATTATAGCTCTTGGGTAGAAACTGTTCTTCAGTCTATTTGTTCTTGATCTAATTGTTCTATATCTTCTACCCGAAGGCAGTGGTGCAAAGAGACTATATCCTGGATGAGATGGATCCTTTAAAATATTGTTAACCTTTTTAAGGCAACGGGAACTGTATAGTTCTTCCAGAGATGGGAGAGGATGACCAATAATATATAGTATAAATTGTTGTTGTTGTTCAGTCGTTCAGTCGTGTCCAACTCTTCGTGACCCCATGGACCAGAGCACGCCAGGCACGCCTATCCTTCACTGCCTCTCGCAGTTTGGCCAAACTCATGTTAGTAGCTTCAAGTTTAAATAACAAACTCGAGTATAAATAACAAACAATAAATTATTGTTTAAATCGAGTTTAAATAACAAACTCGAGTATAAATAACAAACAATAAATTATTATTATTATTATTATTATTATTATTATTATTATTATTACTACTACTACTACTACTACCTTGGACTGGCTCTGCTGATTGGGTGTCAAGGATTCTGTTTTATGGTGCTTCTAGTCTGCAGGGTCAGTTCCAGGGATTGGCATCGAGGGAATGATTTTCATCTTCATGGCGTTTGTTGCTTTGGGATGCTGATGGGCACCATTTTGTCCCCAGTGCTATTTAACCTCTTTCTCTCCAGATCAGGACTATTAACTCTTAGCTTTGTTCTAGAGTCCTGCCTCTGAGTTAGTTGTGGTTATGTGGAAATCTCTGCCTTATGCCGACATATTATTAGCATTATTTCTTCTTCTGGGAAAACCCCCCATCACCCACAATCCAATCTGTTCTCTCTGGAAGTCCTTGCAAATGGATGAAAGAAAGATTTATTGTGAGCAGATCCAGTGGCAATTAAAAAGCAGGACTAATGGAACCCATTAATGCCGTCTCAACAATCGGATGGATTTTAAATCAATACGGCATATTAATAGATTGGAAGAGACTGAATATGATATAAACATATAGTAGATGAACAGTAAAGAAAGGGAAAGGTTTCCTACGTGTTTTAAAAACTACTTTCTCACGGCAAACACATTTTTGTTTCAAACTTCTCTTATTGTGGTTAAAGGTTAAAGTTGATTATTGTAAGGTAAAGGTAAAGTGTGCTGGTCCCAAGGGATATCCGATAGGCGAGGTCTAGTCCAGTCCAAGGTCAGTCCAAGCCAGAAGTCACGAAGCCGAAGTCAGGAAGCCGAGGTCAGGAAGCCGAAGTAACAAAGCTGAGGTCAGGAAGCCGAGGTCAGGAAGCCGAGGTCAGGAAGCCGAAGTAACCAAGCTGAGGTCAGGAACGCAGGAACCAGGAACAGGAACTAGGCAGCACCGATGTTGCTCCTGCAACTTGGGTCTGGGACTGGCTGGCTTTTATCTGCCCCGAGGCAAAGGGCGGCTCCGATCCTCAGGTGCCTCGCCTCTCCTGGCTTGGAGGCGAGCACTCCTCCTGCGGGAACTTAGTTCCCTTCGCCTCTCTGCCCTTAGCCTTTGCAGCTCAGGAGAAGCTGGAGGGTTACCGGACCCAGAGGCAACCTCAGCTTCCCCTGACTGGGTGGGGAGTGGAGCACCTGCAGGCAATAAGTCCTCCATCCCATTAGAAGCCAGATCAACCTCAGCCGATGCCTGCACCTGAGGATCCAGCACAGGTGAGTCCCCTTGAGACTCAGGCCCCAGCCCTGGCTCTGCTGGTTCTGGAGGCAGTGAATCCTGTGCAGGCTGGGATCCCTCAGGTTCAGCGTCTGAGTCTGACTCCCAGGTCATCACACCATCCCCCCTCCCAGGCCCCCCCCTCAACCGAGGGGCTGGACCAGGCTTGCTGGGGTAAGTCGCATGGAAATCACGGAGGCAGACAGGCGCGTGGACGTTCTCCGCTGGTTCCCACGACCGATCCTCGGGCCCATACCCCTTCCAGTCGATGAGGTATTGGAGCTTCCCCCTGCGGTATCGGGAGTCAAGAACGTGCTCCACCTCATACTCGGGCTCCCCCTGAACCAAAACTGGCTGCGGTCGTGGATGGTCTGGGTGGAACTCGTCTGGCGGGGCGACCGGACTGAGTAGGGACCGGTGGAATACCGGGTGGACCTTCAGGGTCGCGGGTAACCGGAGACGGAATGCCACAGGTGAGACACGGTCCACGATCGGAAATGGGCCGGTGAAGCGGGCATCCAGCTTCCGCGAAGGCCGAGAGGGGTGCAGGTGGCGGGTGGAGAGCCATACCAGGTCTCCGACATGGAGTTCCGGCCCCTCCTGCCGGTGACGGTCGGCCTGGGCCTTATACGCGTCCTTGGCCTGGCTCAGTTGCTCCGTCAGAAGCTGCTGCTGTGACTGGAGCTCTTGTAGCCAGTCTGTCACTGCGGGAACTGCGGATGCTGGCAGTACGCTTGGAAACAACCGCGGGTGGTACCCATAGCTTGCCTGGAACGGGGTCTGTTGGGTGGAAGCGTGCACTGCGTTGTTATATGCAAACTCGGCCAACGCCAGGTGGTCGACCCAATCGTCCTGGTGGAAGCTGCAGTAGCACCGGAGGTACTGTTCCAACACCGCGTTTGCCCGTTCGGTCTGTCCATCCGTCTGTGGATGGTAGGCCGAAGATAGGCAGACCTCCGTCCCGAGAGCCTGATGTAGAGCGCGCCAGAACCGGGAGGTGAACTGGGCACCACGATCGGAGATCAAACGTTCCGATAGGCCATGTAAGCGGAAGACGTTTTGTAGGTACAGTTGCGCCGTCTCCTTGGCTGAGGGTACAGACGGGCACGGGGCGCAGTGCACCATTTTAGTGAAGTGGTCTGTGAATACCAGGAGGCAGGTACACTGACGGGATGGGGGTAGGTCTACCACGAAATCCAATGAGACCGTGTGCCATGGACGAGGGGGAACTGGCAGTGGCTGTAGCAGTCCCGCAGGTCTCCCGGTCGATCCCTTGGCTCGCCGGCAGACCTCGCACCCCCCAATGTACCGTGCCACGTCGGCCTTCAAGCGGGGCCACCAGAACTCCCGGCTGACCAGGTGGGTGGTCCGATACCTCCCGAAGTGGCCAGCTGCCGGGGCGTCGTGTGACATTTGGAGTACCTCGGCCCGCAAAGGCCCTGGTGGGATGTACAACCGACCACGGTGCATCAGCAAACCCTGGTGCACAACCAGTTCTGGGTATCGAGGACATGATCCACTGGCCAATTCCTGAATCCGTTCCTGAGCCCACGCGTCGACCCGTTGCTGCTTCCGCACTCGGTCCAGCAGCGACTCAGTCTCATGAACAGCCAGGAAAGCTGCTGGTGGGATGATCGTTGTTGGGGCCGCCTGCTGCACCGTCTCTGCAATGTCCTCCGGTTTCCGGGACAGTGCATCCGCCTTCTGGTTTTGGGAGCTGGGGATGTAGCGGATCCGGAACTGGAACCGGGAGAAGAACAGTGCCCACCGGATCTGCCGCTGGTTTAGCCTGCGAGTGGTCTGGAGGTACTCCAGATTCCGGTGGTCGGTTCTCACTTCCACCGGGTGTCGTGCCCCCTCAAGATGATGGCGCCAGACCTCAAAGGCCACCTTGATGGCCAGTAGTTCCCGCTCCCACACGGTATAGTTACGCTCCGCCGGAAGGAGCTGCCGGGAGTAGTAGGCGCAGGGTAACAGTGGCGCATCTGGTCCGTGTTGCTGGGACAAGACGGCACCGAGAGCCGTACTGGAGGCGTCAGTCTCCACCACGAAGGGACGAGAGGGATCAGGATGCTGCAAAATTGGCGCCTTCTGGAAACAGGCTTTCAATCCCTGGAATGCCACCTCAGCCTCCTCATCCCAGGCGAAGGGCGTCTTGGGGCGCAGCAGTCGGGTCAACGGGGTGGTGCGATGAGCATAGTCCGCAATGAATGTCCGGTAATAGTTGGCGAACCCCAAAAACCGCTGTAGGTCCTTGCGGTTCCGCGGCGCCGCCCACTCTCGAACCGCAGACACCTTCCCGGGGTCCATCTGTACACCGTCAGGGGAGAGTCGGTGTCCGAGGAAGTCCACTGACCGCTGGTGGAACTCGCACTTGCTGAGCTTAGCGTACAGGCGGTGCTCCCGCAAGCGCTGCAACACGGTCCGGACATGACTCTCGTGGCGAGCTGGGTCACGGGAATAAATCAGAATGTCATCGAGGTACACCACCACATACTTGTCGAGCAAGTCCTGGAACACGTGGTTGATGTACCGTTGGAACACGGCGGGCGCGTTGCATAGTCCGAACGGCATGACCAGGTACTCGAACTGCCCATAACGGGTCCCGAATGCGGTCTTCCACTCATCCCCGGCACGGATCCGAATCAAGTTGTAAGCCCCCCGGAGGTCCAGTTTGGTGAACATCTGCGCCCCTTGCACCCGCTCCAGCAACTCTGCAATTAGGGGCAAGGGATACCGGTCTGGGATGGTGATCTTATTCAGGGCTCGGTAATCATGGCAGAGGCGAAGCTCCCCACACTTCTTCTTAATGAAGAGTACTGGAGCGGCGGTGAGAGAGGTAGAGGGCCTAATGAACCCCCGCTCCAGGTTCTTGTGAAGGAAGTCCTGTAAGGCTTCACGCTCTGGCTCCGAAAGAGAGTATAGGCGACTCACAGGCAGAGGCGCCCCAGGCTGGAGGTCTATGCCGCAGTCAAAAGACCGATGAGGAGGCAGCCGGTCTGCCCCCTGTTCCTCGAACACGTCTACGTAGTCCCGGTACACGGCGGGGAGCGTTGACGCAGCCTCCCCCATGGAGGCGGCCGAAAGCATCTCGGACTGAGCAATCGAACCCGAGTCTGGGAAGCGTACAGTTCGATTGACCCAATCGATCTGAACATTGTGAGACTCCAGCCAGTCCATCCCCAGCACCAGGGGAAACCGGGGCATGGTGGCAATGTCCAGGGTACGCACCTCCCGGTGCTGCTGGTGGCACAGGACCAAGGGCTGGGTCTCCCGAGTAACGGCGCCTGACCGCAAGAGCCGTCCGTCGATTGCCTCCACCTGCACCGGTTCTGGCTTGTTCTGGAGCGGCACCCAATGCTGAGCGGCGAAGGCAGAGTCCATATAGGAGCGGGTTGCCCCTGAATCCACCAGAGCGTGGGTGAGAATCCAGGGCCCGCCTGGGGGGTATAGACGCACTGGGATCATGAGGTGTTGCAATTCCACTGGTGAGGGCCCATCATGCGATGCTTGGGACCCCAGATAGCCTGGGCCATTGGCTACTGGGGTTGGCGGTTTCCCTGCGGCTGGCGTTTCTCGGGGCAGGTTCGGGCGTAGTGTCCACTCCCCCCGCAGTAGAGACACAGGTTTCCCTCCCGACGTCGTGTCTTCTCCGAAGGGGAGAGGCGAGGCCGTGCTGCCCCGAGCTGCATCGGCTCCTCCAGTGACTCGGCTCTGGCCGTGGAACTGCTGGGGAGCACTGGAGTCGGGAGCCCAGAGTGCTGGCGGGCCCGGGCCTGGCACCGGTCCTCCAACCGATCGTCTATCTGTAGACTCCGTTGGATGAGGGCCTCCAGCGTGGCGGGGCGATCCAAGGTGGCCAGCTGGTCCAGTATCTCGTCTGAAAGCCCCTCGAGATACTGGTCCCGAAGTGCGGAATCGTTCCAGGTCAAGTCCTGCGCCAACAGCCGAAATTCCGTGGCATAGGCGGCCACTGTGGACTTGCCCTGTTTCAACCGCCGAATTGCCCGATTGGCTTGACTCGCCTTCTGAGGGTTGGCGAACGCGGTTTCAAAATGGTTGCAAAACCCCGTATAGTCTGTCAGCAAGGGGGAGTCTTGCCGGAGCAGCGGCAACGCCCACTTGGCCGCCTGGTCCTTCAGCAAGCTGATCAGGAAGTGCACCTTGGTGCGGTCGTCAGGGAAATCCCGGGCTCGCCCCTGAATATACAGTTTGGCCTGGGCGAGAAACATGGGAAAGCTGCCCGGGGACCCATCGAACTTTTCTGGCAGGGCCACTGGGTACTTGCCTGGAGCTGGGGCGCCGGCACCAGGAGCCGGTAAGGCGTCCAAACGCTGCTGAAGCGCCGTAACCGCATTGCTTAGCTGCTGCACTGTGTGGGTCAAGACCTGGTTCTCCTGGGCCAATGCCACCAGCGCCGCCGCCTGGTCAGTCATGACAACAGGTTCCTCCCGAACGCACCCCAACGAAGGGGGAGTGCGGGTGTGGCAGGAGCAAACTGTGCTGGTCCCAAGGGATATCCGATAGGCGAGGTCTAGTCCAGTCCAAGGTCAGTCCAAGCCAGAAGTCACGAAGCCGAAGTCAGGAAGCCGAGGTCAGGAAGCCGAAGTAACAAAGCTGAGGTCAGGAAGCCGAGGTCAGGAAGCCGAGGTCAGGAAGCCGAAGTAACCAAGCTGAGGTCAGGAACGCAGGAACCAGGAACAGGAACTAGGCAGCACCGATGTTGCTCCTGCAACTTGGGTCTGGGACTGGCTGGCTTTTATCTGCCCCGAGGCAAAGGGCGGCTCCGATCCTCAGGTGCCTCGCCTCTCCTGGCTTGGAGGCGAGCACTCCTCCTGCGGGAACTTAGTTCCCTTCGCCTCTCTGCCCTTAGCCTTTGCAGCTCAGGAGAAGCTGGAGGGTTACCGGACCCAGAGGCAACCTCAGCTTCCCCTGACTGGGTGGGGAGTGGAGCACCTGCAGGCAATAAGTCCTCCATCCCATTAGAAGCCAGATCAACCTCAGCCGATGCCTGCACCTGAGGATCCAGCACAGGTGAGTCCCCTTGAGACTCAGGCCCCAGCCCTGGCTCTGCTGGTTCTGGAGGCAGTGAATCCTGTGCAGGCTGGGATCCCTCAGGTTCAGCGTCTGAGTCTGACTCCCAGGTCATCACATAAAGGGACCCCTGACCATTAGGTCCAGTCGTGTCCGACTCTGGGGTTGCGGTGCTCATCTCGCTTTATTGGCCGAGGGAGCCGGCGTACAGCTTCCGGGTCATGTGGCCAGCATGACTAAGCCGCTTCTGGCGAACCAGAGCAGCACACGGAAACGCCGTTTACCTTCCCGCCGGAGTGGTTCCTGTTTATCTACTTGCACTTTGACGTGCTTTTGAACTGCTAGGTTGGCAGGAGCAGGGACCGAGCAATGGGAGCTCACCCCGTCGCAGGGATTCGAACCACCGACCTTCTGATCAGCAAGCCCTAGGCTCTGTGTTTTAACCCACAGCGCCACCTGGGTCCCTAATTATTATTGTACCTACTGGTTTTTTATATCAAGGGTTCATTTCCCAATAAGAAATACAGCAGCTTTTAAACAATCAAAAACACTGTACTTCTCAGTTCCAATAAAATAATAATAAAGCTGTCCCTTGTTGCAGTGCATTGATTGAGAACTTGTGATTCATTTGTTGTACACTTTTCTCTGGCTGAAAAATTCATTTCTGTGCCAGTCCAAGTGTACAGTGATACCTTGGTTTTCAAACTTAATCCGTTCCGGAAGTCTGTTCCAAAACCAAGGTGCGCTTTCCCATAGAAAGTAATGTAAAACGGATTAACCAATTCCAGACTTTTAAAAACTACCCCTAAAACAGCAATTTAACATGAATTTTACTATCTAATGAGGCCATTGATCCATAAAATGAAAGCAATAATCAATGCACTGTACTATAAAATAAATAAGACAGTATTGTAGATGATAAAAAATATTATTATTATTTTCTTATCTGCACTGATGATAGTCATTGTTTGGATGAGGGGCTTTTATCCATTTCTGCAGTCGCACAGTCAATCAAACAGTAGCTGAACTGGGTTCCACACAGTCACAAAAACATATTAACTGAAAAAGCCTCAAAAACAAAAACGCAAAATAAATAGCAAAAACAAAAGCACCAAACTTAATCTATTCCAGAAGTCCTTTTGACTTCTGAAATGTTCGAAAACCAAGGCACAGCTTCTGATGTGAACTTTCCAGAACTCAGTTCTGGCCCCTCTCAAGTGGGCACCATTGCCATTCTAAGAGAATGAGGGAGGAGTTCATGGTGAGTTCCTGCACCTCTTTTTCTAAGAAAATAGCACTGGTTACAACTGATAAAACAGTTCCACTCTACCAAAACTGCAAAGGGAAACCTTAAAGAAGAAGAAACAGGTAAAATTGTACTATGGCCAGGATTAGCAATGTCTTAAAAAGTGGCCAGTCTTGCTCCCATTATAAATTTCAATGGATCAGGATGTCATTCCGTGTCTGTTAATAAGTGAGCCTAAGGAAATAATTACGTTTTCAACTTGGAACTCGTAGAAGTCCAATGTTTCAAGGAGCTTCTCATTATAAAACTGTTGGAAGGCTGTTCAACTCCCCCCCCCCCACCCATATGGGTTTTTAATTGAAAAATATATTAAATTAGTTGTACTCCTTGGATACCTTTGTGCCTTTACCGGAGGGAATGCTTATGAGACTAGAGGATGGTTTAAACCACAAGTCCTTGCATGGTCTGCTGCTTTCTCCCCCTTTTCGCTAGCTTCCCCATAGTCTGCCAATGTGTTTTGAATTTTCAAAGCAAGAATCCATATTCAGGATCTCCTAACAGTTAAGGCATAACTAATCTATGTTAAGTGATCATGATCACACATGTTTGCCAAGCATAAATGCCTTGCTGGATCAGACGGCGACCCTCATAGTCCAGCAAAAATACCAGTTGTGGGTGGTCTATCCCAAATTGGCCCGCGGTCTGCCACAGTTTACCTTTTGCACGCTCTGACATTAAACTATCACATTCCTATTAAGAGAAGGGCAACAGGCAGGGAGTGGGTAGTCCAGAGAAAGAGAAAAAAAATAAACCCATCTTCACCAGGAGAGAACAGTATGTTCAGCTATATATAACAACGGTTTATTTATTTGTTAACAACAGATCTTGGGAATTCTGTCTTCCAAAGCTTCATTTCTCATGGCTTGTTCCAGGTTACTGCCCTGTGACCTGAAGACTGAAATATTAGGGTTGGTGAGGGACAGAGAGAGGGGATTGGAGACCAATTGTAGATGCCCAATTTCAATTATTAGCTTCTGGGAAATGAAAACCTGTGGGGAAGAGATTTCACAATCATGTTCTCTTATCCAGGGCGTCTGGAAAGCAGAGCAAATGGAATGAAGCTGCGTCAAGATTCTTAGTGGCTTAGCTGCCGTCATTATGAATGTATTTTATAGCAACATGGATACTAAGTACTTCCATTGATGTTTAGATTATGCTCCATGATTAGTTAAGTGTACCATTAAAACTTAGCATTACTGACACAGGCAATATTTATTTAATTTAATTGAGTGGCATATACTTCAGATGGTAAAAGGTAAAATACAGCCTTGGTGGAGGAAAGGTTTATTGCTAATGTCAAGAAAACTCAAGGTCAAGCAACCGTTCCCATCAATATAATGACTGTGGACATTTTGAGATTGGGCAGATTAATGAGAGCTGGCGATGCTGACCGTGGAACTGCCTGTTGGCCTTCCCAGTGTGATGTAGTGGTTAAGAGTGGTAGACTCGTAATCTGGGGAACCGGGTTCGCGTCTCCACTCCTCCACAAGCAGCTGCTGGGTGACCTTGGGCTAGTCACACTTCTTTGAAGTCTCTCAGCCCCACTCACCTCACAGAGTGTTTGTTGTGGGGGAGGAAGGGAAAGGAGAATGTGAGCCGCTTTGAGACGCCTTCGGGTAGTGATAAAGCGGGATATCAAATCCAAACTCTTCTTCTTCTTCTTCCCATTCAGTCCTAACCCCAATGTAACTGCTCTGGTAATGCCCACTGACTATGAGTTTTCCTTGTTTCCTTCCAAGCTATTGTCACGACTGTGGGAATGTTAAGGTTTGTGGGAAAGGATACATTGAATAAATATTATCCTTCCTTCACTCATGCCAGTAAGTGATGTAGCAGACCAGATTCCCCTCAATATAACTGGAAACTAGTTCGCAGATTCGTTTGAATCTCCTAGTTAAGATTATTTCCTGGTGTCCCCTTTCGTCCCTCTTAAAAAAATAAAGACGCGAGAGTCTTCCTGAGTAAAGTAACAAAAAGTTTACACGCATTTCAGTTCAAAAACCAAGGTACGACTATACAGGGGTTTTGTCATAGACATTTGCCTACAGAACATACAGAGAGCAAGTCCAGTCATTTGACACCTTCAGGATCACGTTAATCGATAGTCCCCTCAAGGAATATTGAGCTAATAATAATAATAATAATAATAATAATTTTTTATTTGTACCCCGCCCATCTGGCCGGGTCTCCCCAGCCACTCTGGGCGGCTTCCAACAAATATCAAAATACATTAAAATAAAATACATTAAAATGTAATGGTGACCTGTGGCAACTCCTGCCTCTCTTAACAGATGTGAGGGAAGGAAAACCAATTTTGGAAAAGCTATCCTATTTGACTGGCCCACTCATTTATCTTTTATTAATCCAGCTCATTAATCCAGCTTGTCTGGAAGGGTTATTTGCTATATTCCCTCAGTTCTGAAAGCCCCTTTAACCTCCCACCCCTGTCTTGTTACCCTTTGTCCCATTTAAACCGTTGTTTCACTGTTTCCTCCACTTGTATACTTATTCAGTGACATACAGTTGAGCAAAATGAAGTGGGAAAGTCCTGAGGTGTTAGAATGTACAGCCGTCTAACCCATCTGGGAGTGGATCTACACACAGGAAAAACTCTGCTATAAATAACTCAGAAATTAGATCATTATAACAAAAGAAATGAAAACCCTATGGAAAATCGTCTAGAAAAAAAGTCTGCTCTCTGTCGCCATCTGGTGTTGCATGTTTATGACAAATTCAAATAGTTGTTTTTGTTTCTTTACTAATATACCTGAGTCCTGGGTTCTACTTCAATCTTCAATGTGTGTAAACAAGGCCTTACTTTTGGGGCAGTCCCAACAAATACTCACTACAGCTTAGCAAATGCTTGAACAGGCTTCCTGTTACAGTCACGAAACTAAAATGAAGTCTTCGTTTCCCTCCCTTTCTGAAGCTGCTTCTTTCCTCTCTAGGTTCTTCTTTTAAAGTTGCAGTAACATGCTAACCATGCCAATTTTAAATATAATCCGCCCTCCTTTAAAATAGGTTGTGCGCGCACACAATTTTACTGGAGGGAAGTGGCTTGCTAGCCATCCCAAAACTTTGAATTCAAAACTTGTTAACTTCACAACAGGAATTCAAGTCAGTATATCATCCTTGCTCCCCTAAGTGTGGCTGGTTAGAAGAATTGAGAAAATACTGCTCACCGATCCAACAAATTACGAGAAATTACCAAACATTCAATTACATTTTACCAGAAAAAAATAATTCACAATATTTACTTTGGTTTCTATGGCAGTCTTCTTAAAATATAGTTCCACCTAATAAATTAAGAAACATGTGCTTATTCTATCATACATACTCAGCTACGAAGTTCAGTGGGTGGCCTTGGGTAAGTTAATATCTCTCAGAGCTTTCGGGGCAGAGATGGGATATGCCCTCATCTTCGGCCCTTACTCCTTCCATTTTGTATGTTCTCCACTAGTGCAAGACTGTTTTTGAGCTGGCATTGACTCCTACTCAACAAGCATGATATGCTTCAAGTGCTTTGGGGGACTATGGCTCAGCACCACCACAGTCCAGCAGGGGGCACCTTGCAGAGAAGAACAGAGAATATTTGTTCCAGTTAAGAAAGACTCCTACCATACCTACATTAATGCAAAATGAGCAGCTAAGCCTGCAGTCCTATCCACACTTACCTGGGAGTAAGCCTCAGTGAACTCTATGAGTCTATGGGACTGACTTTGGAGCTGACATGTATAGGATTGTACTGCAAACAGCAAAAATACTGGGATGCGGGGCATACTGCAACAGTGACAATGTACAAAACAAACAAGATGAATTTTAAAAGGGAGAAATGTAAAGTACTACATTTGGGCAAAAAAAATGAAAGGCACAAATACAGGATGGGTGACACCTGGCTTGAGAGCAGTACATGTGAAAAGGATCTAGGAGTCTTGGTAGACCACAAACTTGACATGAGTCAACAGTGTGATGCAGCAGCTAAAAAAGTCAATGCAATTCTGGGCTGCATCAATAGGAGTATAGCATCTAGATCAAGGGAAGTAATAGTACCACTGTATTCCGCTCTGGTCAGACCTCACCTGGAATACTGTGTCCAGTTCTGGGCACCACAGTTCAAGAAGGATACTGACAAGTTGGAACGTGTCCAGAGGAGGGGAAACAAAATGGTCAAAGGCCTGGAAACGATGCCTTATGAGGAGTGGCTTAGGGAGCTGGAGGTATGTTTAGCCTGGAGAAGAGAAGGTTAAGGGGTGATATGATAGCCATGTTCAAATATATAAAAGGATGTCATACAGAGGAGAGAGAAAAGTTGTTTTCTGCTGCTCCTGAGAAGAGGACACAGAGCAATGGATCCAAACTACAGTGGTCCCTCAACTTACGAATTTAATGTACAAGAAAGAAGATTCCACCTAAACATTAGAAAGAACTTCCTGACAGTAAGAGCTGTTCGACAGTGGAATTTGCTGCCAAGGAGTGTGGTGGAGTCTCCTTCTTTGGAGGTCTTTAAGCAGAGGCTTGACAGCCACCTGTCAGGAATGCTTTGATGGTGTTTCCTGCTTGGCAGGGGGTTGGACTGGATGGCCCTTGTGGTCTCTTCCAACTCTATGATTCTATGAAATAAAATTAACAGGGGAGAAAAGGCTACCTCCTAAAAAGCAATAGCGTCTTAAAATCTGAACCCAAAGGTCTCAGTTGAGAGCTTTTGACCCAACTCCAATAATTTTCTTTTTCAGTGGCAAATCCAGTGCCTATGTTCTGCCTCTACTGTCAGAGGCCAATCGTCTCTTCTTACTTTCTTAAATTTCAGCATTTTTCTATTTCAGCATTCATCAGAGCAGATTAAAGTGTTACCATCCTACATTGGGCCCACAGAATAAGAAACAAACAGCAAGGATACCATACAGCTAATTCCATAATTTTAACCACATCATCATGACATTCTGGCCATACAGCTATATCAGGAACTCAGTTACACATTCCTTCCCTGAGCAAATGTGGCTCATGTAGGCAATGACCATGAGCTCTGAACACCGTAGCTTCTGCTCCTTGGGTGTATGATATTTTAGCAGCTTGGATGTCTTTGATAAATTCTTCATTTGCATCAGAGGGAGGGGAAGCTATGTCCCCACTGTGGAAGGATATGCAGGTCCAGAATTGGCCTCCACAGTCACCTACGGACACACTGTTAAGACCAATATTCATGGAAGACAATCTTGGCTACGAGTGATCGCCAAAGAAGAAAGAAATCACTAAGATTCATGGATACTCTAGAAGTACCTTTATGCTCTGCACTGATATCATAGGGAAGGAAGGAAGGTGCAACTTGCCACTGTTAAGGAAAATTCTGGGGTGAGAGACTGCTCAACAGCCCAGCTCGTCGGGGTACAAGTCCCCCGTGGGTCCATGAAGTCAGTAAAAGAAGGAAATTCCAGCCAAGCAATTTGGAGCAAAACAGCAGTCAGTAGACTTAGATCCTGTATTGTTGCGCAACAGGTTCAACAGCAGCGAATGAACCCAGAGCATGGGCGACATTGACTTTTAAAACTTTCCCACCATATCCCAGAATACAGTTTGCGTAGCATCATCAATACATCATTGCTACATCACTAAAACGCCAGAAAAGGGGAGGGTTGCACAAGATTAGCATAAGGAAAATGTGTCAGGGATTTGTCCAAGGATAGGATTAGCATAGGGAAACATGTCTTAAGTACCCACCAGCCAAAGAACAATAGACTTCCCTTGCATGTCTGGAGCCTGAGGCAAGTCCAGTGATGAGATTTGGCTTCCCTTGGAGAACAATGAGCCCAGCAATTGTCACCTCTGGGCATTTCCTGGGGTAGGAGGTGTGCATACATGTCTTCAAGCTTGGGGAGGTGGCAGGGGAAAGAGTCCTTTTCCAAGGGCAAAATGGCGTTGGAATGAAGGAAACTGGCAAAGGAGCTGATTTTATATTATTTTTAAAGCTAAGTATCTTCCCTGAGAAGGGACCGGGTGGCGCTGTGGGTTAAAGGTTAAACCACAGAGCCTAGGGCTTGCCGATCAGAAGGTTGGCCGTTCGATTCCCTGTGATGGGGTGAGCTCCTGTTGCTCGGTCCCTGCTCCTGCCAACCTAGCAGTTCGAAAACATGTCAAAGTGCAAGTAGATCAATAGGTACCACTCCGGCGGGAAGGTAAACGGTGTTTCCGTGTGCTGCTCTGTTTCGCCAGAAGCGGCTTAGTCATGCTGGCCACATGACCCAGAAGCTGTACGCCGGCTCCCTCGGGCAATAAAGCGAGATGAGCGCCGCAACCCCAGAGTCGGACACGACTGGACCTAATGGTCAGGGGTCCCTATACCTTATCTTCCCTGAGCTGTCAAGTTGAAATGATACATCCAGGCATAATATTTGTAACATTTAACAACTTTAAATATGTGCCCCCCCCCGCCTGTAATTTCCTTAACACCACTAAGACAGACCATCACAGCACTCCACCACGGTGAAGCCTTGTATCTACTCAGCTCCTGTCTCTGGTTATGTGGCACAGTCAGATCCCACCTCAAGCAACATGGCAGTGGCAAAAACAGCTACCACTTGATGGCTGTCCAGCAGTATCTGCAACAATGTAATAAATAAAGGCTGCCTTGGTCAGATCAGAAGCAATCCCTGACATCTGGCACCAATTGATCCTTGTCTCGCAGGTGGTCTTGTCAGCAAATCATCTGGGTAAATGAAAAACACTCTTGCCATTACAGGTGGTCCTCATAGCTTATGCTCCAGCCACCTTGACAGGGCTGCTGCTGTGGTTAAAGAGGCACTTTCTGCTGTGAGCATGCCAACACTGGCATCCGTTAAAAAGAAAAAGCAGATTATCAAGTCTAATGAGAGATGTATGGGGTGGGTGGGTAGAATGTACTCTGGTGAGGTCTTCCTGAGAACACTGATATGCATAGCTCTGATCCCTATGAGCACATAAGGGAGAAGGATA
This sequence comes from Darevskia mixta, assembly GCA_034641385.1. Lineage (NCBI taxonomy): Eukaryota > Metazoa > Chordata > Lepidosauria > Squamata > Lacertidae > Darevskia > Darevskia mixta. The sequence goes on from JAWWNH010000017.1 coordinate 16,084,539, forward strand.
AGGATTTGGGGAGGTTTCTGGGAACCAGGGAAGGGAAAATGCAGTTGCTAAAAGGTTTCAAGGAGGCAGCAAATGGAAAAGCAGGCTGGAGAGTCCCATGCTACCAAACATTTGCATCGGGCACAATCTTGCCGAAGTTGGGCACTTTCAAGTCCCACTTATTGCGGTGCTTAGCTTTGCATATCACATACTCTCCATCAACAGAAAAATCGCCCGTGTCATTTTGGTTTGGAGATCATATGTACCCAGGGCCGGTGCATCCATTTAGGCCAACTAGGCAACTGCCTAGGGCACCAAAATGGAGGGGGCGCTGGCCAGCCTGCCCGCCGCCCGCCGCCGCCCCCCGCCGCCCCAACCAGTGGCGGAGTCGCTGAGGAGCCCCTGAGGAGTCTCTGGAAGGGTAAGTATTCCCACGCTTCATTCTTGCCCCATGTCTTCCCCCATCACTTGTTACACTAGAGTCTGAGTCTAGAGCCAAAACGATGTGGTAGCTTCTGCATACTAGACCTGTGTGTGTGCTCTGGAAAGTACCTACAGTTTTGGATCCTAACTGCATTGTGTATTCCATCCAGCTGACCCACATGCAGTGTTCTGCTCCCCGTACTGTTAAATAGGTCATAATTCAAAGAAGGGTTTACCACCCATTAAGTCTGGCAGGCTGCTACCCGTTGTTGCTAAGTTTCCTCTACACTGTTGCGAGCACAAGGAATGTGAATTATAGGCTTTCGTTTAAGGAAATATCCTTTCAGACTTGCTGGCATTTCTTTATTAGTTCTCTAGTTCTGTATCATCGGTGAAAACTTTTCCACCTCCTTTGAAGAGCTGTGTGGTTTCCTTGCTTGATCACCATTTCAAGTCAGTTATATTAGAAGTTGTTTCGGACATCTGGAAAGGCCATTTCGCAAAGGAAGTGACTTCATTTAGGGAATTGCATTGTGATTCCTCTTCTCTCCCCCATTGTACTCAACAGGTGGGATGAGCAGGTTAGATTACCATTTTCTCAGGACAGCTTTCACCAACCTGGCACTGTCCAGGTGTTATGGACTACAACGCCCATCAGTGTGCTGATGCAGTAATAGTAGCAAGTTAAAGATTGCCTGGATCATTGATTTTGCTGCAGTTTTTCATGTGTGTTGTTTGACAATTGAATATAGGTTCCATAGATGGCCTTGGCCCTGTATACCTGAAGGAGTGTCTCCACCCCCATCATTCAGCCCAGACACTGAGGTCCAGCTCCAAGGGCCTTCTGGCAGTTCCCTTCCTGCGAGAAGTGAAGTTACAGGGAACCAGGCAGAGGGCTTTCTTGGCAGTGGTGTTCACCCCGTGGAACGTCTCCCATCAGATGTCAAGGAGATAAAAAAACTATACAACCTTTAGAAGACATCTGAAGGCAGTCCGGTATAGGAAAGTTTTTAATGTTTTATTATGTTTTCGTATATGATTTCTTAAAGAAATCAGCCCTGAGTGCTCATTAGAAGGACAGATCCTGAAGTTGAGGCTCCAGTACTTTGGCCACCTCATGAGAAGAGAAGACTCCCTAGAAAAGACCCTGATGTTGGGAAAGATTGAGGGCACAAGGAGAAGGGGACGACAGAGGATGAGATGGTTGGACAGTGTTCTCAAAGCTACTAACATGAGTTTGGCCAAACTGCGAGAGGCAGTGAAGGAATGGCGTGCCTGGCGTGCTCTGGTCCATGGGGTCACGAAGAGTCGGACACGACTGAATGACTGAACAACAAATATGCTGGAAGCTGCCCAGTGTAGCTGGAGCAACCCAGGGTACAATGATGATGATGATGATGATGATGATGATGATGATGATGATGTTTTGTTAACTTAACTGGTTTATGAACATAATTATACACAGCTCCCCTGGCAGGCTGCTACTCGTTGTTGCTAAGTTTCCTCTACACTGTTGTTTTTCTCAAGTTTGCTCACTGCCTGAATGGTGCCAGTACTTTTGTACAGGCTGTGTTGGCCAGTCTGAAGTCCTACTGTATATGAAGTCCTACTGAGGAAACTGAATGAAATTTATTCATTCAGTCAAGGATTCATTTATGGTAGTTATTTCCTCTAGATCATGGTTTCCCTAACTCAGTTTGGGAACTCAGAACCATTTAACAATTCCCATCATTCCCTTAACACAGGCCTGAAGCAGGGTTACTACTAGTCTCACCAAAGTGGGAAGGCTGAAGACTGGGCATCACCTAAGGACCTGAATATAACACATTGTGTGTCCAAGAGGAGACTGCCAGAGAGCTATTAATGTTTGTGAATGCACCTTTGTATTAATCAGAGTAGTGTCCATATATTACTCATCTTAATAATTTAGAAATGTGTGGTAGAAGCCAGTTAATGCAGCAAATAGATCCAAATGATGAGTGAAGCTTGTTTCGCTAATGCAGTAGGACTTCAGGCTGGCCGACACAGTCTGTACAAAAGTACTGGCACCGTTCAGGCAGTGAGTCAACTTGAGAAGAAATAGGGCTGATGCTATTTTTCTATAAATACTAAAACAGGATATGGGGGGACTATGAGTCGTGTGGCAAATGTACAGAAAGGGAAATTATTCTCCCTCTTTTGACTATTCAATAAAATTGATGGGCAGTAGGTAGAAACCAAAGAAATTTCTTCATCCAGTCAAGGATTCATTTATGGTGGTTATTTCCTCTTGATCACTGTTTCCCAAACTCAGTTTGGGAACTCAGAACCATTTCACAATTCCCATCATCCCTGACCACTGGTCCTGCTAGCTAGGGATGATATGAGCTGTAGTCCAACAACAGCTGGAGACCCAAGTTTGGGAAGCCCTGGTCTAGATATACCAATGATTACTACGGTAGTTTAAGTGGCTTAGGAAGGGTTAGGTAAGTTTACATAGGATAGGAGATTCTTATGTCCATCATGTCTTGATCATGGTCTTACCAGTACTAGGGACATGCAATTGACTATCATGGCAGACAAAACAAAAAGTTAGTGTTTGCAAATAGCCCTGATAATTTGCCTCTACTAACAATCTTGGAAATACAGCAAGTGGCTTGTTTCTCTTCTTGGCGTTGAAATTAAATTGATGAGGAACGGCCTGTGTGAGGTTGGTGTTTAAGGGATAGGAACAGGACCTGTATAAATCTGGTAATTTTCCTTAGCACTGTTCCAACATATGCAGTTTGGCTTGGCCCACATAAAACACCTTTGTCCTGTGCTAAAAATGGACCCACTGCAGTTGGCTATCAGTGGCTTGTTGAATTAAATCTGTAAGAAGCATGTCCTCTTGACTTCCATGTCTTTGTAGTGTACCGGTAACTTGTGTTTAATGTTTCTGTTTCAAATCTCTGCAGTTAAGTTTCATAACCATTTCACAGTATATGATGGCGCGTGTGTGTGTGTGTGTGTGTGTGTGTGTGTGTGTGTGTGTGTGTGACTGAGTTTGCACTGAATTGGGAGCTGTAGCCAATCCTGGCTCATGCCTTGAAGTGCAGTACTACATTATGAGGTGAGTAGCATGTGTGAATGAAGGATCACAGCTCAAACATGGCAGAAATTCCATGTCCCCATTCCATGTCCCAGAATGCAATGCTTTACAATGGAATCAGTTCACATTGTCAGCTGTGAGTTACAAACAGATGGCAGCTCAAGTGATGTCCACTTATGTGTGAATCAGTGGTGTAGATGTATGGTACAAGTTCAAATAGAACATCTTAAGCATATGCCTAGCAGTGTATAATTTGCATTCCTCAGACAGTTTGGGGAGCTTTGCAGAGAGACGGTTCTCAAAATGCAGCCTTATGAAATACACCATTCTTTGCAATGTGTCCTCCTGAATTTGGTAGTGTAAATTAGATGGGAAGGAAACCTGCTGCCCCTGGCATTCAGTGGAGCTGCAATGCAACTATGTAGATCTTTGCAAGGTTGTGCTAGCTGCTTGTTAATTAGGAACAGAGTGGTCCTTCTTTCAGAGTGCACCATAAAGAATATGCACATTTGCTGGCAAAGAGCATCTAATATTTCTTTAACACTGACTAGGTGACACCTCATTTAATTAGACTGCGTCCAGCTCTCAGGACAGCCTGTACAAACGATAGTTTTTCATGTCTGAATTCTTCAACTGTGAAGACATAAAGCTCCTTAGTCAAATTACTAAAAACAAAACAAAACACCAAACCCACCAATTAATTTCCTTAATTTTCCTTTGGCTAGCTGCTGTATTCCTGTATTTCAGATTTAGTGGCTCAAATGAACCAGCATTTCCTTCAGGCTCTCGCTTTCTTCCTTCTCTCGGTAGGTCGCTTGCCAGCTCCTTTCCTTTGGAATGGTTGTGTATTAATTAAGTTGTGATGTTCTTAAATGTGGTCTTTTGATTTTCCTTCATCAAAAAAACACAAGCTTCTTAAAACTTCACTTCTGTTAGAAACAGATAGTGGGGCATTTTTATCCGAAATCTCCTTTGGGGTCATTAAAAGATATCCAAATTTCTGAAGACAATAACCTGCAATTTTCTATTACAAAACAAAACAAAAAACCCACTGAGAAAACAAAGGTTGTATCTAATGCTCGTCATACCCAGGGGCAACACTTGAAGACTGGTCAGGAGTGCACATAGACTCCCTGAGCCCTCTAGGCGTTGTGGTCTAAACCACTAAGCCTCTTGGGCTTGCCAATCAGAAGGTCAGCGGTTCGAATCCCTGCAACGGGGGTGAGCTCCGTTGCTCGGTCCCAGCTCCTGCCAACCTAGCAGTTCGAAAGCACATCAAAAAGTGCAAGTAGATAAATAGGTACCGCTGTGGTGGGAAAGTAAACAGCGTTTCCGTGCGCTCTGGTTTCCGTCAAGGTGTCCCGTTGCACCAGAAGCGGTTTAGTCATACTGGCCACATGACCCGGAAAGCTGTCTGTGAACAAACGCCAGCTCCCTCAGCCTGAAAACGAGATGAGTGCCACACCCCATGGTCACCTTTGACTGGACTTAACCATCAAGGGGTCCTTTACCTTTACCTTTTACCTAGGTTCACATGATGGCCAGAAGGCAGAAAGGACCAAAGTTGTTCTGATCCATCTGTCCATCCATCATATGAAATACTTTCTTTTGTCAATCCTGAATCACTTGCCAAGCATTACATGGCCTCGAGATCTTGTGTTATGACAGAGAGAGAAAGAAAGAAAGAGAGAGAGAGAGAGAGAGAACTTACTGCTTCATACTGTTTCCAAACAAAGCATAATGTTATAAACCTCTGTTGTGCCTCCCCCTCCCACCTTACTCACATTTTCCTAAATTAAAAAGCCCCAAATACTGTAGCCTTCCCCCCCAAAAGGTAAGAACTCAAAGGGACGCAGATGGTGCTGTGGTCTAAACCACAGAGCCTAAGGCTTGCCGATCAGAAGGTTGGTGGTTCGAAACCCCACGACGGGGTGAGCTCCCGTTGCTTGGTCCCTGCTTCTTCCAACCTAGCAGTTTGAAAGCATGTCAAAGCGCAAGTAGATCAATAGGTACCAATAGGTACCATTCCGACGGGAAGGTAAATGGCATTTCCGTGCACTGCTCTGGTTCACCAGAAGTGGCTTTGTCATGCTGGCCACATGACCTGGAAGCTCTACGCCGGCTCCCTCGGCCAGTAAAGCGAGATGAGTGCCACAACCCCAGAGTCATCCATGACTGGACTTAATGGTCAGGGGTCCCTTTACCTTTACCTTTATCAGTTAGTTACTTTCAAAGCTGACTTCTTGGATGGAATGGAAGATCTGCTTGCCTTTAAAGATGGACGGGCTTCATAGACAAGAGGGCTGCCTTTCAATTCAGTAGCTGCTTGACAAAGCTAAGCAGCTGCACCAGCATGAAAAAGAAGAGCTTCTATTGTACACTGCCCCGTTCCTATCCAAAGATCAAGGATGGAGTGCTGCCAACAAGCTGAGCTCTCTAAAACATGCGGTTAGCACCCTTGACTTTAACTGTGTTTGTTGCTGAATCAGAATATCCCCTCCTTTCTTTATTCTCCCATTTTCCTGATGCTGCTGATGCTGCTGCTCTTATGCAGACATTCCTGTCTAATGTCACAATGCAACTTCCCGACTGGGTGGGTTTTCTTGTGCCCAAAGCAGCCCTGGGCATCATGAGGGCTCATCTGCAGGTGTACTTTCTCCAGTCACATGGGCAATGGCGGGATATGGAAATATTTACGTCAAAAGCACAGGAATCTTCTTTGTCCCAGGAGTGGGGCTCACGAAATAAGGTGTGCATGTTATTTATTTATTTATTATTTATTTTTCTTTTTTTAAAAATATTTTTTATTGATTTTCTTTCTTGCAACAAATATCCACCATCATTACTAAACATTCATTTTTCATTTTCCCCGTTCCCTGTTGACTTCCCTCAACCTTCGTTTCTGGTTTGTTACATCAAATGGTACAATCTGCTGTTTATATATGATACAATGTTTTCCCATTGTTATATTTCTTGTTCTCTGTAAATAAAATTGTAAATGTTTATTTAAATCCTGCCAGTGAGTCCATTTTTTTTTGTTTCTGCAAATATGTTGTAAAGGATTCCCATTCTTTTTCAGTCACTATTGTCCTTTTCACACAATTTGTCCGTTAATCTTGCTAACTCTGCATAATTCATCAACTTTTCTTGCCATTGTTCTTTGGATGGTACTTCTCCGGTCTTCCAATTTTGTGCTATTAATATTCTTGCTACTGTTGTAGCATACATAAATGATGTCCATTTTTCTTTCTGCAGCTTTTATCCCAAAATACCCCCAAAAAAGTTTTTTTTAAAAAAAAACCAAATGTTATTTTAAATATTTTTTTCAATTCATTGTATATCATTTCCCAATTTTTTAAAATAATCTTGCAATCCCACCACATATGGTAAAATGTACCTACCCCTTCTTTACATCTCCAACAGTTCTTCTGTTCTGTTTTATACATTTTTCCCAATTTTGCTGGTGTGGTATACCACCTATACATCAATTATTATTTCAATTCGGATGGCGCTTTCCCACCGGAATGTGCTCAAAGCGGTTCACAACATGACAGCAACTGCTCAAGTGGTCTAGGGACCGCCTTGGCCATGTATATGTGAGACGGTTGCTATCTTTTCTTTGCTTGACACACTTTAGTGGGACCAATAAATGGAACCCTACATGGTGCTATATGGAAGTCGGTGGACCTTTTCTTTAGTTGTTCCTATTGAGGTGCATCAGCTAGGCTTGCCATATTTCAAAAAGTATAATTTCTTTCACTGCCAGAGTTGTTGAGATTTATTTTAAGTGTGAAAGTTGAATGAAGGAGAACTGGAGCCACCTCACCCACCTACCCCAAGGGAAGGGCTGGGAGTGGGGCCAAAGTCATGCCAGCATGTTAAGGATACCTGGAGAGGGGCGTGTGAACTGAGAGGTGCTGGGCAGGGAGGAGGAGGAGGAGGAGGAGGAGGAGGAAGAAGAAGAAGAAGAAGAAGAAGAAGAGGAGGAGGAGGAGGAGGAAGAGTTTGGATTTGATATCCCGCTTTATCACTACCCGAAGGAGTCTCCAAGTGGCTAACATTCTCCTTTCCCTTCCTCTTCCACAACAAACACTCTGTGAGGTGAGTGGGGCTGAGAGACTTCAGATAAGTGTGACTAGCCCAAGGTCACCCAGCAGCTATATGTGGAGGAGCGGGGAAACGAACCCAGTTCACCAGATTACGAGTCCACCACTCTTAACCACTACACCACACTGGTGAAGAAGAAGAAGAAGAAGAAGAAGAAGAAGAAGAAGAAGAAGAAGAAGAATTTGTTAATATTTATATCCCGCCCATCTGGCTGGGTTTCCACAGCCACTCTGGGCGGCTCCCATCAGAATATTAAAAACACAATAAAACCTCAAACAAGAAGAAGCCACAGGTGGAGACGGTGGCAACTCCCTGCTGCTGCTGCTGCTGCTGCTGCTGCTGCTGCGAGGTGGCCTAGAAAGGCAGCCCCGTGCTCAGCCAGAGGCGGCAGTCCCCGCCCCATGTTCAAGGGACGGAGCACGAAGGCCTCGCCAGAGCAGCGATGCCAGAGGCCAGGCGGGGCGTGAAGGTGGGGAGGAGACCCGGAGACTTCTGGGGAGAAGGACCAAAGAGGCCCTCAAGGAGGGGAGATAGAATAGAATAGAATAATAGAATATTTTTATTGTCATTGTCCCCTTCGGGAGACCCCAGGAGACCAGAGGGGGGGGGCTCAAGGAAGAGAGGCACTCCATGCCTGGCACAGGCTCTCCCCGCTGAGCGCTTCGCATCACCCATGCCTGCGTGTGTCCATCACTCTCTCTTGCCTCCAAAGGCGGTGGCAGCAAGGTGGCGGACAGGGCCAGAGCAGTGGGCCAAGTGGACGTGGCAGGAAGTGAAGGACGGGGTCGAAAGGGAAGCCAACGGCGGCTGAAGTGGGACACACAAACACACAAACAGAAAGCTGGAAAAATCCTCCAGTTGCCAAATGTGTGGGAAATTCCGGACATCACTTAAAATTCAAAAAATTCTCCCCCATCGCCATTTTAGGCATCCGATTTCTGTACGCGTCCGGAATTTTCCGGATGTATGGCAAGCCTATGTATCATCACCATAAAATAAAAGACCAGCGAGAGAGGCAAAATGTGCCCTCCCAAGTGGGTTCACCAATTTACTGGTGTTCATAGTATCATAGAATCTTAGAGTTGGAAGGGACCCCAAGGGTCATCTAGTCCAACCCCCTGCAATGCAGGAATCTCAGCTAAAGCATCCATGGCAGATGGCCACCCAACCTATATGAGTTACTGTCTGAAAGTGCAATGTGTAGAGTACACAAGGATACATTATGTCCCCCCCAAAAAAAACCATAATCCTTGTAATATATAGACCTACCTTAAAATGCTTTGCCCTACACATATATTTTTAGTACCGGTACATAAATGAAAATTAGTGTCTTTAACAAAGATACGCTAGTGGAAATTCATCATTAGAAGTGCAGTACAATTTGTAATACATAACACGCTGACTTTATGCTTAGCAATGCCTTAAGTATTCGCTGACGGAAGATTTATTTATTATTTTAGCAATATCATTCTGCATAAAATGTACCTTACCATTTTGTGACCTGTCATATACTTGGCTTTCACAAGCAATTCTATAAATTGCTGTTCCTCTGTAAATGGCTACATTCTTTTAAAGGGACATTTGTCTTGCTGCAGTAAGTTTTTGGATTTAGAAATACAAAAGTTTGACTCCAACTTTTATCCATTCTAGCACAACGGTGGAATGTACCATGTTCAATGTGGAGCTTTTTTTAGACAAACTCCAAAGTTGTTGGCCAAAGAACCCACAATTTTTCAATTGACTTGCCTAAGATCCAGGATAAACCACTGTCCTTCAGAATGCTCTCCCTGTTTTCTGCAAAGAAATAGAAGTGAAAGTTAAGTACTGATGTTTTGAAATACCTCCTTATCCATAAAAATATCATCTGGGACAACATGTATATACCACTTTGGATTCCATGACTGAAATATACTGAGTCAAGTGTGAATTTCATGCTCTTTATTCAGCTCATACCGTAGTAGCAATGAAATGAATCTTTCCCCAAAACGTCTGCTATATATACATTATTTGCACAATGGACCCCACGTGATTGGCTAATTCTGGGCTACTCCTGTAGGCCAATCAGGTTGCAGGTTCACTTCCTCCAGGAGCCTGATTGGCTGCTCTTGCAGGCCAATCAGGTAGCTGATTCACTTCTACCTGGAGCTGGATTGGGTGGCTCCTGCGGACCAATCAGACTGCTGCATTCTGGATCCTATTGTTCTAGGATTCAGCTCAGTACATAACAATGACAAAATAAAAGTGGGGTAGAAATGAAAGAAAACAACTAGCTAGCTGTAACTAACAGCTCTGAACCTTAACCTGTATGCAAAATGACCTTGGGTGCATATTGTGAACACGCAAATCCATCCTTATATTTCTTTCATGGCTTATATTGTGTGATGTTGATAATTCTGATCTACTGCTGTCTCATGCTTGACAAGCCTGGATGGGTGTGATTTACAAAACTTTGACTGAACCCTTAAAAAAAAAAAAAAACTTGGGTTATGCGGTTCTAGTAATTTCACCTGGGACAATGCCAAAAAGCTACAGAGTCTGAGAAAGGTGAAAATCTCCCTACAAAAAGAAAAGAAAAGAAAAAGAAACACAATTAATGCTGTCTCAACATTGTTAAGCTGCTCCAAAAGCGTTTGCAAACAATATCCCTCCATTTCTCTGCTGGATGCCAATAAATGGGGGTCAACATTAATCCAAGGAATTTGAAATATAGCAAAAGTAGAGGCTCATTTACTACATTTTATGGGGTTTCTTGAGTCTCCAAGGGGCACTTTCCTCTTTTATAATGTGGAACTGTTTCGTTTTGGCTTGTCGATTTACTGCTGTTGACTCAAGAAAAGAAATGGGAGAAATTGAGTGCCAATTTCTGTTTGCTAATTCTGTGAAAATATGCTTAAACTAGCAAGGATTTGTAGTAGAATTCAACAGATTAGTATCTGGGTCAGTGTTTCGAAACCTACAGTAAATGCTCAGTGACCTAGTTCTGCACCTCATCTCTGTTGCTAATTCCCTCTGTGTACACTATGAGGGGTGTACATGATGGTAAACGTATGCTAGTAAAATAATACATTGTTGCCTTTCTATTACAGACTATGGATTGGATGCACTGCATGACTTCATGAAGCTTTTCCATAAATTATGGTGCATTTCATTTCATTTTCACATCATTTTAAATTTACATACCGCAAATTAATCTGTGTATATTACTATACACAAAATATACAGAAAAGAACACACACCTTAAAATAATCTGATCCATCGCAAAAAGCCAGAATGCAATGGAACAACTTATGTCGAATAAAGCGATATTCAATAATATATTAGAATATAATAGTACACCATAAAATGAACTCTCAAAATATCAGCAAATAATAACTAAACAGAAATTCATTCTTAACAATTACAATAAATAATTACTAAACTATGAACTTTGGCTCCAAGCGAGGGATGGATGAATCCGTCAATTCTGATTTCTCTCAGTTTCCCAGTCTGAACTTTGGCTTCTGAAATTTCTGCATAGGTTTGCATTTTTTTAAAAAAGAGAAGCCCTCACACAAAAAAATGTATTGGGAAGTTTTTAATGTTTTATTATGTTTTTGTATATGCTGGAAGCTGCCCAGAGTGGCTGGGGCAACCCAGTCAGATGGGTGGAGCAAAAATATGACCATCCCAAGGCCACTTTCTTGGTGATCTAGCATGTGATGATGTGATGGAACTTTGAGAGGGCCAAAATGCTGAGAACTGGCTTTGACTGGTTGATTAATTCTGTGGTGTTATGTACTGAGTTCAATAGGATCCAGAATGCAGCAGTCTGATTGGTCCGCAGGAGCCACCCAATCCAGCTCCAGGTGGAAGTGAATCCGCAAACTGATTGGCCTACAGGAGTATCCTGGAATTAGCCAATCACGTGGGGCCCATTGTGTAAATAATGTATATAAAGCAGATGTTCTGGGGAAACATTCATTCCTCACTACTATGAGCTGAATAAAGAGCATGAAATCCACTCTCAACTCCGAGTATATTTCACTGGCGACGAGGATGGGATCCCGCTGAGTTGACCGCCACACACAGCACTGCAGCACCGCCACCTGCCGCACCGCTGCCTCGCACCGTGTATCCAGGCTTCAGCTCCGGGACCCAAGGAACTCAGAATGGCACCCGACAACAGCTTCTCGCCGTTCAAACCAGCATCAGGAGACTGGGAAGGGTATGCCAGCCATTTCACCTTCCTCCTAGAAGCTAAAGGGGTCACCAACGACGCCAAGAAGAGGGCGATATTATTCAGCGTCTGTGGAGAGGAAACATTCGAAATCACCCGGGCTCTCCTTGCACCTGACGATGTCGCTACCGTTCCTTACAAAACAATAATGGAACGGTTGAAGGTCCGAGTATATTTCATGTGGTGTTGTGAAACCAGCACCTACGCCATTTTTACTTCTGCAGGCTGAACCTTTTAGCCAACTATTGGCTGCTGATGAGCCTAGAACAGGGGGAAGTTAGAGGAATATCCTTCCCTGTGTCCAAGACACCCCTTTCAGTAATGTTTGCATCTCGCCCACAAAAAAGGTGCAAATCTATATGCAAGGATATAGCTGATGCGAGGGAAGGCAGGACATAAGCTGCTGCAAACCCCCAGCTTGTCGTAAGTAACTCCAAGGAAGTAAAAGTGAATCGGGGTGAAAAGCGCTGCTGGATGACACTGGTGGGCCATGAAGCTACCAGAAGAGCAGGGAAAGACAGGGGGGTTGGCCTGGTTGCCTGGGCAATGGGGATGTGTTTTCCCCTCCCCCAGTAAGAGTGAAGACAATAGGAGGGCTTTGTATGTCTTCAATGACCTCATCCTATGTGGCGCTGTGACATCAGCCAACCAAGGACCATGTAATGAACAAGATGAAGCAGCCCTTTTAGTTAAAAAAGGAAGAGTCCAAGGAGCAGCAGATGGAGAATGATGGCTGCAAAAAGGTGATTTAAGATTTTTAATCAACATGCTTGTTCTGAAATGGCAGCCAATGCAACTTGAAGCCATGCAAAATAGCACTAGTGGTGTAGAATTCCTAGATCTCCTGAGATCTGGGTTTCAATATCATTCTGTGGTGGAAAGATCTGGTAAAAGATGAACTCTCCCTTGTTCCCACTTACCAGTGGCTTTTTCAGATAAGGTACCTTAATAATAATAATAATAATAATAATAATAATAATAATAATAATAGCATTGTAATGATAATCCCATCCCCATGTTTTATGCATGCTTCTGAGCACAATTTAAAGTTCTGGTGCCTAAAGTGGTGGTGCCCTGTATACCTGAAGGAGCGTCTCCACCCCCATCGTTCAGCCCAGATGCTGAGGTCCACCTCCGAGGGCCTTCTGGCAGTTCCCTCACTGTGAGAAGTGAGGTTACAAGGAACCAAGCAGAGGGCCTTCTCAGTAGTGGCACCCGCTCTACAGAATGCCCTCCCATCAGACATCAAACAGATAAACAGCTATATGACTATTAGAAGGCGTCAAGGAGACGAGTAACTATATAACCTTTAGAAGACCTCTGAAGGCAGCCCTGTATAGTTTGATATTTTACTGTGTTTGATGTTTTAATCTGTTGGAAGCCACTCAGAGTGACTGGGGAAACCCCATCAGAAGAGTGGCATATAAATAAAAAGGTTTATTATTATTATTATTATTATTATTATTATTATTATTATATAAGGAGATGAGGCTAGCTTTACAGTCTGAATGTGACATCAGGGTTGAGAAAGACTTAAACAAACAAACAAACAAACAAACAAACAAACGTAGGAGCATAGCTGTCAACCCTCCCTTTTTTGTGTGGGAAACTCCCTTATTCCAATGCCGTTTCCCCGCTGCTATCCCGGATTGTTGATATCCCTTAAATTTCCCGGATTTCAAAAGAAGCAGCTCCTTTCCCTCCCTGCCGGCCAGGGAGGCTCCTCAGCTGCGTTGCTCGGCTGCCAATAAGGAGTCTGAGACCGACTGGGGGCGGAGCTTGCATGCCTTGTGCATCCAGACCCTCACGCCCAACCAGCCAGCCAGCCTGCCTGCCGTCTACATGCTCGCTCTTTCGCTCACCCGTTCACACGCAGCCTCTGGAGCGCAGGGTGGCAAGGCTACTTGGTGCCATTGAACCGCCCTCGCGGCATCCCTTATTTTCAAATCTAAAAGGTTGAAAAAATCCCTTATTTTCAAATCCGAAAGCTGACAGCTATGCGTAGGAGGTGCGTACTGCATTGCTGTGGAGGGTGAATGCATAGCCTTAAAACAAGCACGCAAAATAGCAAGGGTATATAGCCAGACCAGCTTGTGCAGCTCCAGATCACAGGCGTGCCAGCTTGGTCCTGCAACTGTGGGTGCCCAAGGCTGTGGGTGCCATGCAGCATGCACGGCCCTGGTGCTGGAAGTTGTGGGTGCCCGGCCCCTTCATGGGGAATTTTGTGGGTATGTTGCTGTTGTTGATTTTGCTGTCTGGCCTTTGACCACAATAAAGATTTATTGATTGACTGATTGATACAAAGAGAGCCATCTACCGCAATAGAAATGAAAGGTGCTTCCAGTTTGGTCTGGGAACTGCTGCTTTCTTCAAACTTCTGTTGGGGTTTTTATAACAGTATAAACGTGATCACCCTGTAAGGGAAGGTGATATTGTTAGCCTGATTTAATTGCAGACCTGTGGTTTCCTAGTGCAACTACAGAATGTGCAAGAGTTCCAAGGACATGTAACAGAGATTCAGATTCTTTATTATTATCCTGAATACACACATTTGGAAGTGAAATCTCTCCACCAAATAGTCATCTGTGATGTCATGGATTAAGGGACCCTGTTTGGATTAAAAAACTCTGCTCAACCATAAAGTTCACTGGATAACTTTTGACAAATCTCTCTCCATATCATGCAGCTGTAAAGGAGTACATTGATGCAACAGACATTGCTAATAATAACCAAAAGAGGAGTTTGGGAACATCAAGTATACACTCATACAGTACTGGAGATTATAAGATTCAGTGAAATAGACATAACCAAGATTTAAAGATATTTATGTATTGGAGCGTAATACAGAATGATGACTAGTTTTTGCCTTAAATCCTCTCTTTACTTTCTGTGAGAGTTCGGGGTGCACCTTTCTTTGGCATTTCCACCCTAAACCTTACACAGATTGTCTGCAATTAAGTCCTGAGATTTCAGGAGGATATACTTCTGAGCAATGAGTTTCATATCAGAGTGTATGTCCGAGTCTGTAACTGAAAAGTCCTGTGAAGAATAGATTAGGTTAATTGCACTCCATCCAAGGTTCTTTTCTGAAGGCGTTTGAGACGTGTCACTTGTGAGTCACTGTCAGAGCTGGATGTTGGCCCATTATCACAGAGACTCGGCTGAGCAATTGTTGGAGTCAGCAGAAACGAGAGGGCATTCTGGGGCTGATTGATGGGAGCTCTCCTGTATGTGAGAGAAATAAGCTGCCTGCGGAGAGTCTCTCAGGCAACCTCAGGTTTTTTTGTGTTTTAATTTGAAGAGGCCCAGTTGACAAAAGTCAAAACCGGAGAAGGATTATTTGGCTAACCTTAGAGCCCAGCACGAAGCAGAATGAGGAGAAATTGTCTCTCTTTTCCTAGCTTTACCGCTGCATCTGGGTGCTTCTGGTTTTAGCCATGGCTCAGTTCAAACACTTTGCTTTTCAATTCTAGGAACAGCAATTGGGCTTTCTTGCTTGCTTTGCAGGATACTTCTGCTATGCTTTTATTGTCTTCCCAAAAAGAATGCTGTGCTTGGGGTTCATCTGCAGGGGCTGTTTCACCCAAGGTGCGTCTTAAGGGGCAACTTACACAGTCACCCACACACATCCCCAGATTGCCCCCCATTAGTCCTCCATTTCCAGGACCTACATTGGCTCCCAGTACATTTCTGAGCACAATTCAAAGTGTTGGTGCTGACCTTTAAAGCCCTAAACGGCCTCGGTCCAGTATACCTGAAGGAGCGTCTCCACCCCCATCGTTCAGCCCAGACACTGAGGTCCAGCGCCGAGGGCCTTCTGGTGGTTCCCTCGCTGCGAGAAGCCAATTTACAGGGAACCAGGCAGAGGGCCTTCTCGGTAGTGGCACCCGCCCTGTAGAACACCCTCCCACCAGACGTCAAAGAGAAAAACAACTACCAGACTTTTAGAAGACATCTGAAGGCAGCCCTTTTTAGGGAAGTTTCTAATGTTTAATAGATTACTGCATTTTAATGTTCTGTTGGAAGCCACCCAAAGTGGCTGGGGAAACCCAGCCAGATGGGCAGGGTATAAATAAATTGTTGTTGTTGTTGTTGTTGTTGTTGTTGTTGTTGTTTGTAGTAGTAGTAGTCCAAAAGCAGCTAGAGACCCATGTTTGAGGAGCACCGCCCTAAAGGATGGGTGAGCACTAGAAGCCCTTTGGATCTGAGCTGGAGAAGACTTCCCAGCTAAAGAGCTGCTCTTGGGAAAATTGGAACTTGAGGCAAAAGCCCACCTACCACAGGGGATGCTCTTCACTCCAGATATCCCCCAATGTATGTTGCTGCCCCTTCCTTACTGGCTGCCCCTGGAGAAATGTCTGTTGCTTTGCTAGGTGGCTGTATGAAGCTAAGGTGCTAGGTGAAACGAAAGAACTGATTCCAGGAAATCTGAGAGTAAGGGGCCAAAGACCTCCTCTGCAGGGAACCCTCATAGTCCAAGGTCTTCATACTCCATTTTCTCCAGGGTCAACTCTCCAGTTCAGCTCCCTATGAAAGCAATGTAGATATTATCTGTTGCTTTGCAAAGCCAGACCTTTTGGCTCAGAGGATCCCCCACTAAAGGTGGGCTTATGACTCTGACTCCAAATTTTATTGGGCCTACTCTTAAAAGCTGAATCCGTTTCTTGCTGAGGTCTGCCTTGAACAGCTGCCCAGACTGTTTCAGCAATGAACTGAGCTATGTAACCATTTGGAAATAAATAGCTCAATTGCTTTCTTTGCCAATCTGATGTGAGCCGAGGGGAGCTTGTCCATCACTAATTGCTCGGCAACATTGCCAGGGCTATTTTTTCCCCAGCCGGAACTCACTGGAACTCAGTTCTGGCACCTCTCAGGTGGGCACTTTTGCTATTCTAAGAGGACAAGGGAGGTGTTCGTGGAGAGTTCCAGACCTCTTTTTCTAGAAAAATAGCACTGAACATTGCACTATATTAAGTCCCAGTTCTGTTTCCAGACAACGGCAGAAAAGCAATGTCTCAGTAGTGCCAAAAAGCAAGTGGGTAAACAAAACAAATATGCACTTTATATTTAGTAAAGTAATTTTAATTGTGCATTCAGTTGCTGTTTAGTTTAGTTTGTTTTATGACAGAGCTGTTTGTTTGTTTGTTTGTTTGTTTGTTTGTTTGTTTGTTATGGGATTTGTTGGTATGCATTCTGAAATTTTTGCATTTATTTTTAAAGTATTTCCCCCCCCCTGTATTTTTTTTAAATTGTTTCCCCAGTATGGGATTGAACTATTTAATGACGAACAGGTTATAAATACTCATTAAAAAAATAAATACATGTCCAGTACACAGAAGCAAATGAGTGAAATGACCTTCGCATTTTCTGAACTCTCTAGGTTGTGCATGCTCAAGGCAAGAAACAGGAAATGACAAAACGTAGATCACCGGAGGGAAGGTGAGGGAACTTTTAGTCACTCCTAATGCATGCCAAGGGATGTGGGTGGCGCTGTGGTCTAAACCACTGAGCCTAGGGCTTGCTGATCAGAAGGTTGGCGGTTTGAATCCCTGCAATGGGGTGAGCTCCCGTTGCTCGGTCCCAGCTCCTGCCAACCTAGCAGTTCGAAAGCACGGCAAAAATGCAAGTAGATAAATAGGTACCGCTCCGGCGGGAAGGTAAATGGTGTTTCCGTGCACTGGTTTCACCAGAAGCAGCTTAGTCATGCTGGCCACATGACCTGGAAAAACTGTCTGCGGACAAACGCCAACTCCCTTGGCCTGTAAAGCGAGACTAAAACCCTAAGACTAAAGATTCAATTGAAATAGTTATGCTTCTATTTAACTTGGGCATAAGTAATCTGCTGGTTAGTGGGTAATATTATTACAACACTTTAAGTGATGTGGTGTTATGTCCCGAGCTGAATCCTAGAATAATAGGATCCAGAATGCAGCAGTCTGATTGGTCCGCAGGAGCCACCCAATCCAGCTCCAGGTGGAAGTGAATCAGTGACCTGATTGGCCTACAGGAGTACCCCCAAATTAGCCAATCACATGGGGCCCATTGTGTAAATAATGTATATATAGCAGACGTTTTGGGGAAAGATTCATTCCTTGCTACTATGAGCTGAGTAAAGAGCATGAAATTCACACTTGACTCCGAGTATATTTCATGTACCTAAATGATAGAGCAAGTCCTTTGCATACAGAAACTCCCAGTTTCAACCCTCGGCATTTTCAGGTAAAGCTTGGAAATACTCCTGTCTGACATCCTGGAAAGGCCTTTTCCAGTCCATGTAGGCAATTCTGAACTAGATGGGTCAACAATACAAGGCATTTTTTTTATGTTTCTGTAGCTGTCATTCCACTTAAGTAAGTGGCACAAATCTCTTATTAAAAATATGAGGGGAAGCTCAGAAGCAGGAACGTTCTAGCTTTCAAAGCCCACTTATTACCCTCACAAGTCACAACCGACTGCTGGTAGTGCAATATTCCTACTTCCCCACATAGGATTAGGAAGAAATAAGTCTGCCCAGGCAGAAACAAATACTCGGCAACCAGTGGGGACAATGAACTTCGTTTACTCCCCAGCCTCCCTCTCTATTGCTGGACCACACCTGAAGGAAAGGTACTTTCACCATGTAACCCAACCTTGAAGAAAGGTGTCTGGACTTCATTAAAAAAGGGAATAACAAATGTTTATTTATGCCAAATAAAGGCCCTCAGCCAATGGGCTACTTTGGAAGGAAGGGCAGGAATAAAAATAAAAATAAAAATAATAGGCTTTATTATGAAATAATAGACTGGAAATGTAAATAAGACTGTAAGAAATATAAAGGTAAAGGTAAAGGGACCCCTGACCATTTGGTCCAGTCGTGTTCGACTCTGGGGTTGCGGCGCTCATCTCGCTTTATTGGCCGAGAGCCGGCGTACAGCTTCCAGGTCATGTGGCCAGCATGACTAAGCCGCTTCTGGCGAACCAGAGCAGCGCATGGAAACGCCGTTTACCTTCCCGCCAGAGCGGTTCCTATTTATCTACTTGCACTTTGACGTGCTTTCGAACTGCTAGGTGGGCAGGAGCAGGGACTGAGCAACGGGAGCTCACCCCATCGCAGGGATTTGAAACGCCGACCTTCTGATCAGCAAGCCCTAGGCTCTGTGGTTTAACCCACAGCGCCACCTGGGTCCCTACGTAAGAAATATACCTATGTTAAAATAAATAGGGACTTACTTCAGAGAAAATATGTTTCGGATGGGAGCATTGATTTGTCTGATAACTGCTGTTTTCTTTCAGAAACCTGACATATTGGACAAAGCAGGCCGCTCCAGAAATGCCTTTTGCTCTTTCTGTGTCACATGCCGATATTTTCTTCTGGAGCCGCCACTGCAACAACTACAATAGAAATGGGTAGTAGCTGTAGAATGAAGAGCAACACAAGATTGCAGTCCAAATTCTAGAAAAAAAACGTAACATGCTGACTACACAAAGTACTGGCTTGAACAACGATGTATGGACTTCATGAAACAAATGAAGAACAAATGTATATTTATTGCCTAAATAAAGGCCCTCAACCTGGTGGTCTTCTTAAATCAACTCAGGCCATGGAGAATATAAAAGGTACTATGTACTTTATGAAGAAACTTACTTCAGTTTAATGATTACAGTGACACCTACTGTTCCCAAATAATCAAAATTATGTACATTTCATTCCGCAATATGTTAGGAAATTATTGTTCTGTAATTCCCATCTACTAATTTATTGCATGGATTTCAAACAGATTTCCATTCCCTCTCAAACGGATTGCGTTTTATTACTTCAGAAAAGCTTTACAGCACCGTGAAAAAGCACAACTTTTTATGAGTCAGTGTATTTATATTCGTGGTACCACTCAAAGAAGGAAGGATTTTATGTAGCTCAAGACATCTATAAATAGTAAAATAATATCTCATTATTTGCAGTTTATGGCTGCAGCACACGTCTGAATATTTTTAGTATTTACTGCCACCAGGCACAATCTGGCCCAGCTTAAGCACCTCCGTCACATTTATCTCAATGGGAGAGAATTAAACACTTGAATATTTGGGGATATTTGCAATATTCACTAACCAGACCTTTTTGTGGAGGTACTTTGAAGGCTGCAAAATTTTGTTTTTCCAGTGGTTATTTCAACTAGTTTTGCCCCTTGAAGGAGAGGTTATGTTCAGAACTTGGGAATGTATTTTGTTAAATAAAACTTTGCACACTGTGCACATCTTGTTGACTTTGGTGTGTTGTCTTCATGCTGCAGACATAGAGGAGAGGTGGACCATTAGGCAGGGAATCTTCAGAGGTTTGCTAACTCGCATTCAGTGGTATTAATAAATCTTGTTCTAAGTTTAGAAAGAACAAGTTTTGTGATAGCAATCGGAGGAGCTCAGTAACCTATTTTTATTTTGTTGTGAATCCCTAGTGATAACTGTGTAGTAACAGATTGCTTTGGTTAAAGGTGAATTTGAAAATAATCAGGGATTGTTATGTGTAAAGATGGGCAATGTTTCATTAATCTTGGCTATGCTGTGTATCACATTTGTGGGAAGAAACCCAGTGGGCGAGCTCACTTTTTCTGCTTTTATTGGTCTACAGTTGATTAGCTAACTGTAGAACTGGTCTGCCTTCATCAGTGCCTTCCATTGCCTCCCACAGTTTGGTCAAATTCATGTCAGTAGCTTTGAGAACACTGTCCAACCATCTTGTCCTCTGTCGTCCCCTTCTCCTTGTGCCCTCCATCTTTCCCAACATCAGGGTCTTTTCTAGGGAGTCTTCTCTTCTCATGAGGTGGCCAAAGTATTGGAGCCTCAGCTTCAGGATCTGTCCTTCCAGCGAGCACTCAAGGCTGATTTCCTTCAGAATGGATAGGTTTGATCTTCTTGCAGTCCATGGGGACTCTCAAGAGTCTCCTCCAGCACCATAATTCAAAAGCATCAATTCTTCGGCGATCAGCCTTCTTGATGGTCCAGCCATCTGTCTTTCCAGTGAAAACATTAGCTCTTCTAAAATAGGACAGCAAAAAAACAACAATATTGTTTGTATTGTTTAAACACAACTATTGTTTTGATTAGAACCATTGAAACCTTAGACTCTGATGCATTCTGTTATTTTGTTATTTGATACCACCAGCTGAAGAAGGCATCGTCCGAAACAGGGCCCTGTCCTGGGTTCCAGTTCTCGTATCTCAGAAGCCCCAACTTTCATCTTCAAAAGACTTTTCTTTGTAAAACTATTATTACTGTTTAAGATTGTATTCCAATAGGAAATAGTGAATTTTGTTTGATTATACTTGTGAGTAAACTTACTCTTCATGCTAAAACATTCAGCCTGAGTTCTTGGGAACATTTATAAAGTAAGCCATGGCAGGGTTTTTTTACCTTTGTGAGAAGTAAGACGTACCCCAAAAGTAAGCCATGGTGCCGCCATTGTTCCCATCGTCTCCTCAGCCCCTCCTGCGTGCTCAGGGAGCCAGCAAACCAGTGAGAGGCATGGGGGGAAAATGCGCCTCTTGCGGAGTTCTGCCCTGCCTGCTCAGCATGCAGGGGGAGGCTGTACTGTACCATACTGACGTAATAAAAATAAGACATCCCCCGAAAATAAGCCACCCTGTGTTTTTTTGAGGAAAAAAAATTATAAGACGGTGTCTTAAAAAGGGGGAAAGACGGTAACCATCAGTAAATTATTATTGCAGTAACCAAGTACATCAAGGATCTGGTACTGATGATTATGGAAGGCCTGGGTGAATAACCCACAGTGAATGCCTACCTCATCTCAATGGGGAGAGTATTCCACAAGATAGCGGGCACAACAGAGAAAGCTAAGACTTGCCAATACAACATGAAGATAGTGCTTTGCCACCTGCTCTGTCAAATTCAAAGTTCTGGTGTTTGCCTTTAAAACCCTAAATGGCTTGATGCCAGGTTTCCTGAAGGACCACCTCCTCCCATAGACATACAGTAACTGGACCCTATGACCATATTCTGAGGCCCTTCTGTGCATTTCTCACAGTTGTCTGCTAGATAGAGTCTTTTCAGTGGTAGCACATCATCTGTAGAATGTCCTGTAAAGAGATAGGATCTTTTTGACATCAGGCAAAGACCTTTCTATTTTCCCATGCATTTTAATTTGCAAATAATTTAGTGATTTTCAGGTCTTTGTGCCGATCTTACTCTTTGTTGTTGGCGTTCGACTCTGTAGTTGGTATTATCCTGCTTTGGATTTCATATTATGTCTTATTTCTACGCTTTATGGTTGTAAACAGCCCGGAGAAGTGCGGTCACTGCTCTGCAAACAAGCAGCCATACCTCCCAAATTCAGGCCACTGTGAATTTGCTTCACCGTGTTATGTCATCGGTTTAATCAGGTTTTTTTCATCTAAGCACAATCTGCCTCACAGTCCAAATGTTAAAGTGGTGTTGTGTGCAGAGTGCATCTCTGAATGCAGGAGCAACTTTTGCATTGCTAAGCTTCACAGTCACGTGCTCCACCTGGACTGTGACCCCCAAGTTTTTTCAGCAGAAACATCTCTGGATCCAGCAGTCTGCAACTGGAGCATGACAAATCTGTGGTCACCTTGGGAAAGCAGAACTGTTTTTAAAGTAGCCTTAATCTGGCCAAACCAGACATTCCTTTTAGGTATTTTGTGTCTGAATGATCTATGATAATGTTAATGGGCTTTGTCATTTATTTGGATTCACCACTCTGCCAAGGGCAAGGCCTGTGGTTTGAAACAATCATGTTTGCATATACAGAATTTATCCTTTATATTCCTGCACTTTCTACTTATTTTGTTTTGCAATTATAAATAATTAACATCCCTTTAATGATTTTTTCTTTAAAAAAATTGCTCTACCTTAAGGGCTGTATTTTTTATTTTTTTACCCCAGGCACACGTGTAACCTCCAGTAGAAAATTGAGAGTTATGGAGTTATGTACCAGAGGAAGCTGTGTTCTTTTTTATTTTTTAAAAGGGGGGAACCTCTTAAAAATGCAAATCTATGCAACACCGATGCCAAAATAGCTGCTCCAGTAAGTGAAACTAATGTGCTGAACTTGCCAGTACAATAATCCAAAATATGGAATGGATCCCAAACAACAAAGTTCTGAATTCTAACTTTTCTCAGTAGTAAACAGCGTGTTACCAAAACAGCTAACTTTCATTCCTCGAAGATGCTTTATGCAGGAGTTGAAAGGAACTGCCCTTAAATGCAAATTTCTAATTTTGTAATGAAAGTTATCTATTGACCGGACAAATTTAAGTACACTTTCCCACAACACTTTGACTACTTAAGTGTGGTTGCTTCTTCTGCCGACTGCACTGGGGGCATTCAGCATGGCTGGCTTAAATGCCCCCCTGGCCAGCCAGGCATGAAAGCAGACAATGCCTGGCCAACCAGCAAGGCACTGACCAGAAATAAGGGCCTCTGATTGGCCCTTTTGAACTTAAGGGAATTTAGGCTTCCAGAAGCTTTTCTCTGGCTCCATCCCAATATATATTATAGGGGTTTATTCAGTCAACAAGCTTTTGTTGAACATCACCCTGATCTCAGAGCAGTGTGAGATCCAGGCACTTACCCAGGGTCTGTGTTTATTTACACATATATACAGCCTGAGCCTTTGATGGAGGGGTTCACAATATTAGCATTAACCCCAAGAGGTTCATCTCATATATATATATATATATATATATATATATATATATACACACACACACACACACACACACACACACACATTTAAAAGACTGTAGCATGTTAATCAGCCAAAGGCTTGGTAGAAGAGGAATGTTTCTGCCTGGCACCTAAAGATGTATAATGAAGGCACCAAACGCACCTCCCTGGGGTTTCTGCCACAGCTGCATCCTTGGGTTCAAGAAGAAATCACCCATGGCTCTCCCTCTGCTTTTCCAGCCTTCAACCTTTCTCCCTCTAGGGGTCACATCACAGCAAACTCTGCTCAAAACTCTGTCCTCCTGATTATCTAAGAGCTGGAGGTGCCCCACCCATTTGCCCTCTGGCACAGAGTCCCCTCTCTTTTGCTTTCTTAATGGCCCATCATCTTTCCCTTTGTTCTCTCTTAATGGCTCATCTCCCAGGTGATTACCCCATAAGGCAAGTAGCCTGCCTTGTCTTTTAACCCTTGCTGGATCTGGGGGGGGGATCAGGAGGCTCAATTAAATTCTAACACTTACTGGGTCCATGGATTTAGGGGACCCCAGCACAACCTTAGCAAACTAAAGTTCCCTGGATTCTTTGGGAGAAGCAATTACCTGTTGCTGGAAACCACAGGAGTCCAGAGAGCTCTTGCACTTGGGATCTGCTTGGGGGCTTCCCACTGTGAGAACAGGATGCTGGATAAGACTAATGCGCTGGGGGTCACCACAAATTGCTGCTCCACCCCCACCCCCCACGCAGTGGATTTTGGCATATAGGAGGAGTCTTGTGATACGAATGCTTTGTTTTGCCATGTATTCAGATAATTAACGTCCTTAATGTCCACTAAACATATGTTTTTTGGGGGTGAATATAGTACCGGTATTCAGGCTAGCCTGGGGCATAGTGGATCACAATCTGAATTTGCCAACCAATTCACAAGACTGATTCGACACTAAAATACATGGGGGCTGCCCATAGAGAAAATGGTTCCATTAATTTGCTCTAGCATTGTAAGACTGTATTCTCTCTCAGTTCTGCACTGAATGTATATTATTTGACCTTGTAGCCTGAAATTCTTGTGGTCTGCAGCATGGGGGATTTCATGGGTGAGGGGAGTTACCGGTATTTGGAGAGGGTGCTTACTGTGATGGCAAGTGGCTTACTCTGATGGTTTCCTAAGAACATGAAGAGCTGATCAATAGCAGAAGATGTTAGATTAACCAGGAGATGGTCTTGTTTGGAAGTTTCCTATGGTGGTTTTTAAAAAGTAAATGTGACCATGGCTCTAGTGAACCAGCTGTCTTTCCAACACTGGCTGAGTATTTATTTGGGCTAATAAAGTCAGTGAGAGGCCTAAGAGTGGGGCAGACTGAATTTTCTTTTTGTTCCTAAAAGGTGGACTATTTGTCATGGAAAGCCCATGGGATCAGGACCGGTGCTAGGGATTTTGGCGCCCTAGGCGAGGGGGCGGGTCACGTGACATCATTGCGCATGACGTACGGTGCCCTGTCCCCTGCCCGGCGCACCCACGGTTTTTGCCGCTGGTTGGGGCGGCGGCGGGGGGCGGGGGGCAGGCTGGCCAGCGCCCCCTCCATTTTGGCGCCCTAGGCAACTGCCTAGTTCGCCTTAATGGACGCGTCGGCCCTGCATGGGATGACTGTTATACAAATGAATTTTACAGAACGTATGGAATCTTTCTCCAGTATGAGCACCACAGATGAAGGCTTAAATTATTTTTTAAAGAAAGAATTCTGTGCAGAGGCTGCATTTTATAGCAAATGTGTTTGACAGGCTTTAGTCAGGCTGCTTGCAGAAAACTCTTGAAGCCATTGCACAGGTTCACTGGTCCTTCCAGGAAAATTTGCATGCAGGGTAGACCTTCAATGAGAAAACCCCTTCGGGCAAGGTAGAATTGCAGGTGAGGGAGGAGCAGGAAGAGGTTTGAAGGAGACAAAGTAAGGGAGAACAACCAGGGGACGAGTAGTCGAGGCAATCCCCAAATGTGCCTCGAGGGCAGCTTGCAATTTGCTAGATCTCCAGGAAATAGAGCTAGATCTCCAGGAAAGCGGGAGCGGCAGCAGGGAATCTCGGAGAACGGACCGCGCTACCTTGCTTGCTTGCTTGCTTGCAGGAAGCGGCGGTAGCGGTGGGCAGTCGCGTTGTTGGTGGGCAGAGTCTACTACTCCTTCCTAGCCGCTTTCCCCAGGCGAGAGCAGCGGCAAGAGGAGGAGGAGGAGAACGCCGGGCGCCGCAGGACCATCTGGCCTCCCGCCGGCGTCGCGGGACACCTGGCGGCCGCTCCTGTTGCTGCTGCTGTTGTCATGGCTCCTTCCCAGCAAGCAGCGCCCGCTCCGGCGGCGCCGAGATAGTTGCCGGGCCGGGAGCGGCTAGGAAAGCCGGGGCCGGGAGAGGAGTGCCCGGCCGGATTGACGGGGGGGCGCGCGTTTCTCCGAGGGCCGCTCCTTGGCGGGAAAAGGAGCGAGGAGGGGGCCTCGCCTGGCAGAGAGAAAGCGGGTCTCTCTTGGCCCCCGCCGCGACGCCCTCAGCTGAACTTCGGGAGGGCGAGGGTCACCCGCGGCCCAGCCGGGCGAGGCGGAGGGGCAGCTCGGCAGGCCGGAGCAGCGCAGGCTTCTCGCGGGACCCGCACTCGACCACCGGCGCGGCTGCTGCAACAACAACTGTGAGGCGCTGCGCAAACCCCTCCTTGCATCTCGCTCTTTCCTGTCTTCTTGGGAACCTCCCCCCCCCCCCCCGAGCGGAGCATCCCGGTTCGGTCGGCGGTGTTGAGGGGGGTCCCGCCAGACTCTCTCGGCCAGCCCCTTTTTCCAGGGGGGAGGAGGTAAGGGGGTGGCGCCGCTGCGCCCGCGGAGGGCTCGGCCAGGCCTGGCCTGCGGGGGCGGGGGGAGACCGGCTGCGGAGCGAAGGCCGCCTGTTGCTTCTTGGGCAGGAGCTGCTGGGGCGGGCCCGGTTCCAGCAGCGGGACCTGCCGGGAGGGGGCGGGTCTCGGTGCGGGTCTTCACTCGGCGGCTGGACGAGCAGGAGGGATGCGGCGGGCCGGTTCTGCTTCAGCGTCTGCCGCGGGTAGGAGGAGGAGGAGGAGGAGGGATGGGGAGGCCCACCAAAGCGCGCCTTCCCCGGCCTGGCCTGGGCTCCGTCTCTCCCCTCCCTTTCCTCTGGCAAGGAGTTTCCTGCGGTCACGCTCCCTGCTCGCCTTCCCAGGCAGCTCTCTTTCTGGTCTCCCCACCCCCACCGCTCCCTTGATCGCCCTGAAACACTTGGGGTTGGTCGTGCTGCGGGGTTAGATGCAACATCTTCGCTTTTTGGGGGGTGGGGACCGGGGAGCGAGCATCCTCTCCCCTCCCGTTAGGCAAACCGAGGCGCTGCAAATGGAAAAGAACTTGCATTGTTGAGAAGATTTTGGGGGTGGGGGAGATGTGCTCCGTTTGCATGCGCGGTGGAGCGGGCTGGGGGAGGGCCGAGGATGCCAAGGGACATCATCATCATCCCCAGCTGAAGGAGATCTGGCTTGCTTCGCTTTTTCGCCCTCCTCCGTGGAAACAGCTGAAGAGGACGAAAGGGAGGCGAGAACTCCGCCTTAACCAGGGCTGGGCGTTGTTTAACAAGGCTTATGTTGTGTGTGTTAGAAGTACGGCGAAAAGATGAATATCGCCCACTCTTTCGGTGCACGTTAATAGGTAGAGCTAGGTTTCTAGCCTGTTGTAATAGCTGGGAGCACAGAGATAAGGAGTTGATAATTGCTTCAGATACAATTAGCGTGCAATAGAAGAGTTTGTTGGTGTGTAGGCAGGAGTAAAGTGATCAAAACCGTACTGACATCCTGCACGTGCTAATAAATCCACTCGTTTTATCTCGCAGTGAAAATGCCCGATAATCAGCTGGTGATCATTGAGGGGGAATTAATAGCATCCCCTCTGTGTTAAGGAATAACTGATGTGTCAAATGGTCCTGATCAAAACCAGTGCATGAGCATAGTCCTCACTGCTTATAGTATTTGTATCATGATGTGCTCATTCTGCTGGAAACATGATTCAGCGATGCTTTCCCAAAGCAAGAGGGGGCCAGTCTATGCAAAACACTATTTCTGTGTTTTCAAAATAAATGCATGTCTGTAGTAAGCCCCAAAGCTCCAGTTCAGAGTTTAAGTGCACTTCAGTCCACTTAGCTCTCCGCTGCATTGCAACTATTGAGTTTTAGTGGTGCACTATCTATTTTAAATCATTAGCTTTTCTGAAAATCTTAACCACTGTAATCTCTGTGGTATTGTGTAGAGATTACCAGACTGCAGTGTCAGACACTTCCTAGGATTACTTATATAAATTGACATATTTGGCTATCTTTAAAGTGTCGATTCAGAATGATTTACAGTACTGCATACAATGGGTGAATTTTGTCCCCAACTAATTGTACAGATGTGTATGTGTTTTGTGCAATGCAATTAGAATGAAGCTTCAAATGGTAGGTTCTTTTTGTTTCTGATTGTAGTGGTTCTTAATTTAGTTTTTCTAAAGGCTTTTATGGACTAGTGAATAACCATAGTACAGTATAAAACTGGCATGACGGTACTGAAACTTTCTCTCCAGTGTTTTTACATATAGGAGGACAAGAGGCTGGGGTTCTGTGTAGCATGACCCTGTCTGCAAAGATGTATTGTATTTTGGTAATATAACACCTATTTTCAAGAAAGGCTCACATGACATTTTGGAGAACTAGTTACAGGTAGGTAGCCATGTTGGTCTGCCATAGTCAAAACAAAATAAAAAATAAAAGAATTCCTTCCAGTAAGTTTTTTCTTGGTATGAGCTTTTGTGTGCATGCACACTTCTTCAGATACACTGAAACAGAAGAACTTCTGGAGAACTATGCTTGATTATTTATGGCAGTCTCCTCTCCAGTAAGCAGTTCAGTGCACTCACTGAAATGAATGTCAGCATATTGATGGATCTTAGTGTGGTTTTATTTTCTTTGCCTATTGCAAAACTACACTCTAAAGCTAAGGAGGAAAGGTGGTAAGCAGCCTTTTTGATAAGCAAGTCAGGCTGTTGTAGTTGACTTGAACTCATTTTGTATGGCTGTTTATCCTGCTTTGCTACAGTGACATGTTTTGTCACATTGCACAGATGGTGGGCATTGCAACCCATTGCAATTGACTTGTTGGGCCAGCAAACAGGTTTGAGCACAGAGTTGTAAGAAACCCCGATTAAGGACAGATAAATAATGGGTGTGTTCACATGTTACATTCAACACATGTACAATCTCTGTACCTGGATACACAAGCAGTTTAGGGGGTACATTTGTACAGTATTCACATGCAGTGTTCAGTGATTGTACAGTATATGTACTCTGGTGCAGAATTGTTGTACTCTTGTCACATGTTATACCCAACAAATGTAGTCTCCAGTTTATACTGCCAAGAAAATTGCTTCAGTGACACAATTTAAATACATTAAGTGAAACCATTCCCTTTTATTGGCAACAAGGCAAGGCATGCTGGGACTGTTATACCTCCCAAAGCTGTTTCCTACCAAGATTAATTAATTTATATTTATTTAATTACATATGTATCACACTTTTATTCTCGCCCTCCTCATTTTATTCTCACAACAACCCTGTGAAGAAGAAATGGCTGAAAGACTGTTAAGTGACCCAAGGTAACCCTTTGGGATTCAAACTGGTCTCCCAGCTCCTAGTCCAACACTCTTTTAAGTATTAGACCACACTGGCTGCCTTTACATTAAGTAGAAAAAGTTGTGGCAGAAAGGGGAACATAGTTTTATTACAGGTATTTCCATTTTTTCCTGCAGTATCTTCTTTTATAACTAAAACACAAGCTTTTGAAATGAAAACACCAACTCTTGTAATTACCATAATTATAGATATTAAAATATTGCAGATAAACAGTTATATCTGTTATTCCCAAGAATATTCATGGTTTTCTTTGATGTAGGCCTTTTACAGCAAAATCCTATACATGTTTACAGTCCTTACAGTTCAATGGGGTATACAGTAAGCCCACAACTTATACAAATTCACTTTGTGCGTATTCAGGTTTAAGCGCTTGTCAATTAATAATAATAATAATAACTATAATAAGCGGATGGAAAGTGGGAGGGCATCCGGGGGGTGGGGGGGGAAAGACTTTGTCAATCCCACCCAACATTGACTCCATTGTGTTTTGATTGAATGGGATTTTGGCTTTGGGCGCAATCCCCAGAACATAACCCCTGTGTTGTATAATGGTTAGTGTGTTGGACGAGGACCTGGGAGACCAGGGTTCGAATCCCCACTCGGCCATGAAACTCACCAGGTGACCTTGGGCCAGTCACCATCTCTTAGCCTATCCTACCTCAAAGGGTTGTTTGGAGTGGGACTGTGAGATATATTGTCCCAAACCAGTTTGAAATCCATATCGTGACATCAGTTTCACAATTTTAGACCTGGCAATGGATCACAAATCATATGCGTGTGTGTGCGCACACGCTATGCAAAAAATCACAATGTGGGGGAAACTGTGAAGCCAGCCCATGCCTCTGCATAGTTCCATCCTTATTTCAGACATTGTGATATATCAGTATATCACGATGTTTAGCTGGTGATACCGGTATATTGCGATGTTGAAAACCAGGTATCGCCCAGCTGTAGCTGTGAGGAAGAAATGCAGAGGGGGGAAACCACTGGACCACCTTGAGATCCTTGGAAGATAAAGGTGCTATATAAATGCAATAAATAAATTAAAATAAATTGTGGGTTTACAGTACCCCTACACAAATCTGCATAACCTCAGCCCTAAATGTACTGGAGGAAGAAGAGGCTGCATCACGGTGGCCTAACATCCTAAAAATACTGGAAGCAGGCTTTTGACCTACATAGACTGTTCTATGTAGACTGTTCTATGTAGACTGTTCTATGTAGAGCCAGTGTGGTATAGTGGTTAAGAGCAGTAGACTCGTAATCTGGTGATCTGGATTCGTGTCTCCGCTCCTCCACATGCAGCTGCTGGGTGACCTTGGGCTAGTCGCACTTCTCTGAAGTCTCTCAGCCCCACTCGCCTCACAGAGTGTTTGTTGTGGGGGAGGAAGGGAAAGGAGAATGTGAGCCGCTTTGAGACTCCTTCGGGTAGTGATAAAGCGGGATATCAAATCCAAACTCCTCCTTCTTCAGGCATAGCTAATGCTATGCATGCATTCATCCACTAAAACAGATCTCTATTCTGCCTGTTGATCAAATCTTGTAGTGAGGCTTCTCCTAAGACCAAAACCTGTAAGAATCCGGGAAGATGAAAGCAGCAGCAGAGCAAGCAGCCAGCTGCATAATTAGGACAATTAATACCCCGTTAAAAAAAAATACCAGGTGCTTCAAAGAAAACACTGAGATCAGCCAGGCAAACTGTTTGGGGGCA
This sequence comes from Darevskia mixta, assembly GCA_034641385.1. Taxonomy (NCBI): domain Eukaryota; kingdom Metazoa; phylum Chordata; class Lepidosauria; order Squamata; family Lacertidae; genus Darevskia; species Darevskia mixta. The sequence continues at coordinate 16,115,412 of JAWWNH010000017.1, forward strand.
GGGGTGCAAACTTGAATAAAATATAACTTTGGGAGGAGGGGGCGCAGATAACCCCCAGCTTGCATAACCGATCCCATGACAGGGCGCGCACACACACAGCATCTGAATGGCAACGCCCATTAACTTTTTTGGGGGGCGTCTGGCACCCTCAAATATTTTTTTCTATTTTTTTGATGTTTTATGGTGGGAAGAGAAGGAAACCTGGCCCCTAGAAGTTCCATAGTTGAGGCGTCGTGACTGAAAAGTGGTCCCGGTAGCTACCCACCCAATGGCAAAAAGGGTGGGGGGCAGAATGAAGAAACTTCTTAACGCATGTGGGAGAGGAGAGCTGGGTCGAATCTGACCGTCGCTTCCTCCCTCCCTCCCTCCCGCCGCCCGCGCGCCTCGTTCCTCCCAGAGCAGCCGCGGGGAAAATAGGGCAGCTGCCGCCGCAGGACCATCTCGCTTCGCGGGTCACCTGGCCCTCCTATGGCTCCTTCCCAGCAAGCGACGCCCAGCTCGTTGCCGCGCCGGGAGCGGGCAAGAGGGCCGGAGAGGAGGGCGAGCCTTGGCGCCCGGCCGGATTCAGGGTCCGGGGAGCCCGCGCGCGTTTCTCCGAGGGCCGCTCCTTGGCGGGAAAAGGAGCGAGGGGGCCTCGCCCGGCAGAGAGAAAGCGGGTCTCTCTTGGCCCCCGCCGCGACGCCCTCAGCTGAACTTCGGGAGGGCGAGGGTCACCCGCGGCCCAGCCGGGCTCGGGGCAAGGCAGGTTGGAGCGGCGCAGGCTCCTCGCGGGACCCGCACTCGACCACCGGCGCGGCTGCTGCTGCAACAACTGTGAGGCGCTGCGCAAACCCCTCCTTGCATCTCGCTCTTTCCTGTCTTCTTGGGAACCTCCCCCCCCCCCCGAGCGGAGCATCCCGGTTCGGTCGGCGGTGTTGAGGGGGGTCCCGCCAGACTCTCTCGGCCAGCCCCTTTTTCCAGGGGGGAGGAGGTAAGGGGGTGGCGCCGCTGCGCCCGCGGAGGGCTCGGCCAGGCCTGGCCTGCGGGGGCGGGGGGAGACCGGCTGCGGAGCGAAGGCCGCCTGTTGCTTCTTGGGCAGGAGCCGCTGGGGCGGGCCCGGTTCCAGCAGCGGGACCTGCCGGGAGGGGGCGGGTCTCGGTGCGGGTCTTCACTCGGCGGCTGGACGAGCAGGAGGGATGCGGCGGGCAGGTTCTGCTTCAGCGTCTGCCGCGGGTAGGAGGAGGAGGGATGGGGAGGCCCACCAAAGCGCGCCTTCCCCGGCCTGGCCTGGGCTCCGTCTCCCCCCTCCCTTTCCTCTGGCAAGGAGTTTCCTGCGGTCACGCTCCCTGCTCGCCTTCCCTTCCTTCCCGTCGCTCTTCCAGCCAGCTCCCTTTACCGTTCCAAAACACTTGGGATCAATGCGACGCCTTTGCTTTTTTTGGGGGGGGGAGTGGGGGTGGGTACCGGGGAGCAGCGAGCATCCTCTCTTCTCCCGTTAGGCAAACCCAGGGAGTTCAAATGGAAAGGAACTTGCATTGCTGAGAGGAGAAGATGCGGGGGGGGGGGAGGAGATGTGCTCCGTTTGCGTGCGCAGTGGAGCGGGCAGGGAGCGAGGATGTCAAGGAGCATCATCCTGAGCTTGTCGGTTTCACATTTTTTCCCTCCTCTGTGAAAGCAGCCGGAGAGAACTAAAGCGAGCCGACAACTCCGCCTTCCTTTGCCCTTGTTGGGAGCGGAGCAATGAGGGTTAGTTGTGGTTGAGGCTTCAAACTCAGGATCATTTCCCTTGGCTAGGCGTTGCTTAACAAGGCTTATTCCCACCCCCTTGTGTTTAAAATGGCTGGTTGAAAAAAGTGGAGAAATGCACAATCCTCACACTTTTGGTGTGCTTGAATGGGTAGGGTTTTAGTCTGCTGAGAGCACACAGTTAAGGACTTACTTTATCATTACTCCACATTGAATTAGCCTGGAACAGAAGAGTATTGGCTTTGTGTATATGCAGGAGCAAAGTAAGCAACCAAGTAAGCAACCATGCACACCCGGTTGCTTTTACATCTCATCCGGAAAAGGCCCAAACGCCAGCTAATGCTCAACATATTAATTGCACGGGAATTGATATAATCCCCTGTGTTAAAGTACAACTAGTAATGTGTAAAATGGTCCCGATCAAAGTCGGTGTATGAACATAGTCCTCACTGCCCTTAATATTTGTGTGGTGTGTGTCCATTCTGCTGGACAGATGATACAGCAACGCTTGCCCAAAGCAAGAGGGGGTCAGTACAAGCAGTGTATGGAAAACACAATTTCAGTGTTTTTGAAATTAATGCAGTAAACACCAAAGCCCCAGTTCAGAGCTGAAGTGTGCTTCAGTTCACTTAACTCTATTTCACATTGTGACTATTAAGTTAAAGTGATGCACTATCTATCTTAATCATTAGCTCTCTCTCTCTCTCTCTCTCTTTCTTTCTCTCTTTCTTTCTTTCTCTCTTTCTTTCATGCCAACTATCTCTGTGCTACTCTCTGGAGATCATGTGGCTATCTTTAAAGTGTGGATCTAGAATAATTCACAAGAGTGCAAATAATGAGTGAATTCTTTCTTCAAGTAATTATGCAGATCTGTAGGTGTTTCATGCAATACAATTAGAACCAAACTTCAAATGGTAGATGCTTTTTGTTTTTGTTTGTGGCAGTTCTTAATTTAGTTTTTCCAAAGGCTTTTATGGAGTAGTGATTAACCATAGTACAGTATAAATACTCCATGGCGGTACTGAGACTTTCTTTCCAGCGTTTTTACAGATAGGAGGACAAGAGGCTTGGGTTCTGTGTAGCATTACCCTGTCTGTGAAGGTGTCTTGTATTTTCTTGATAATATAGCACCCATTTTAAAGAAAGGCTCGCATGACACTTTGGATAACTGAGCTTGATTATTTATGGCAGTCTCCTCTCCAGTAAGCAGTTCAGTGCACTCACTGAAATGAATGTCAGCATATTGATGGATCTTAGTGTGGTCTAGTAAGTTTTATTTTCTTTGCCAATAACAAAACTACACTCTAAACCTAAGGAGGAAAGGTGGTAGGCAGCCTTTTCGATAAGCAAGTTAGGCTGTTGTAGTTGACTTGAACTCATTTTGTATCTGGCTGTTTATCCTGCTTTGCTACAGTGACATGCTTTGTCACATTGCACAGATGGTGGGCGTTGCAACCCATTTGCAATGACTTGTTGGGCCAGCAAACAGTTCTGAGAACTGAGTTGTAAGAAGCCCAGATTAAGGACAAATAGTGGTATGTCCCATACAGGGACAGACTCCATGCACTTAGAAGTTAAAGAATCACATGCTTGCAGATGGACCTGCCTTCAGTATTGTATTGAACAAAAATTCGTAGTAGCATGTTAGCTTTCTGCATGAACTCCTGCATGAGCAAAGATCAGGATGATGTTATTTGTCCATAATACCAAGCCCCAATCCTGAACAGAATTAGGCATGATTTACGCTTGAGCTCTGCAGTGTCTTTGCAAGCCAAAGGGGTAGTTCCGTGTGGCAAAATGATTGTGTGAATTGGCTCCCCTTCTAAGCCAGGTGCTTTTAACCATGGTAGTAGATGGTGAGGGAAAGTTCTGGGTTTTAGCATAACTGGCATGCAAACCGCTTTGAAAGCCACTTTATGAAAATGGTTTGCTATAAAATTCCAGCAAACTTAGAATATGGCTGTGCTTTCATTTTAGCTATGATGCTGGAAAGTGTATGTTTGAGATGGGTTTTGTTTGGAAGAAAGGAAGCCTAGTTTTAGTGAAATGTTTAGGACTTTTTCCTTGGTGTGTTTGATGAAATCATGAAGTGAAGAAATCATTCTGTGTCAAAACAGAAACTTACGTTTTGTTAGATCGCTGTTGTTACCTGTGCTCTTTATAACTAACAGAGAAATAGACATTTATATTTATCTTTGAATGCCACTGAATTTGAGGAATGCGTGCCCCGAACCTTCTATTGACATGCTTCCCCATAAAGAATTGAAATACATTCTTCTTGTCTTGGGTTAAAATAGAAATCTGCATTAGGACAGCCAAGGTCAATATCAGCTTTAGGAAAACAGAAAAGCGCTGCTCTGAATGCTGGTATAGATAGCTTTTATCTCTCGTCTCCTCCCTATGGTTTTTTTTTTACATTCATAGGCATGAGAGCAATGAACCTTTTCTATGACAATTTAGTCTGAATGTTTAGTAGGTTAGACCGGTATCTTCTAATGCCCAGACTATACTTTACTTTTTAGATTTAGGTTTGACCAGGCCCAGCTTGCAGTAATAAAATTCAAATACTTATGGGTTTCTAACAAGAGTATTCATGAGAATTCTAACATGGTATTCATGAAATCAATTGGATTATGTAAATCAGCTGCTTAAATATTTTTAATGTGAATTCTTTTGATGTTTCATTATTGCTTTCTGATCCTAGAGCTTCTAGCAACAGTGTGCTGTGTGGTTATTAGTTTGTATAAGAAAAATAACTTATTTTGAATTTATTTATTTATCTGAAATTTGTATATGGAGCTTTTTTTTTTCTACGGTCAGAGATGCATGGATATGTTGACTGGTTAAATCATGATCAATATTTAAAGAAATGGTTTCTTTGAATAGTAGCAAAGACAGTCTTACGTTTATTACAGAACCACAGATTAACTGTTAGGAAACAAAGCTAGCACAATCAATTATTAATAGCTGTAATGAATTTCTGCAAATATGAGTGTATTTCAGTGGTATTAAGTGTTCAGCTTTATTTACCAGGTAATTAGAAGCAATAGGATACTTTGGTGGCAGATTTTGTTTTATATTAAGCTAGATAAATAAACAAACAGAGCAATGGAAAAATGTTGGCTTTGTAATGCAATTATGTTTCTACATGGTGTGCAGATGTATATTGGTGTGTATACCTAGACTGCACCAGGACTTGGGAGCAAGACTGCTCATTCCTGCCTTTGCTGTTTGATGATACCATGATGGACATGTTTTGCTTCATGGAATTTTTGCCAGATATTGTCAAATGCGCTGAATTATCAGTAGGTTGGATTGGATGATATGTGTTCTTGAATCTTATTCAGATGCATGATTTGAAGTGAGAGTGCCATGCCCTCCTAAAACACTTCTGACATTACAGGATAGATAGACACTTGTGGGCATCATTTTTAAACAGAGCATATGGGTGAAAAATCCAGTACACACAAGCCAGTTTGTGTGGTTGATCTCACAGATAACAGAAAAAGGGCACCAAACAAATATGAGACGGAATATACAAAATATCAGAATATTAAATATCAGTGGTTATTTAATGAATAAATTCCAATGGATTTTTCTTTTCTTTTTTCCCCAATTTTTTTTATTAACTTTTAACAAATAAAAACAAACATCAAAATACATCAATAAACAATAATAAAAGAAAACAACAATAATAAACATAAAAACAAACATACATCCTTTTAACCTAATCCTCCTTCCTTTTCATTGTGGGTTGACTTCCTCCTGTCCTCCCTTCCTGCGTTCCTTGTATATCGTCTTTAGTAATTTCTTGACATCATTTAGAAACATTTTTAATTAATTAACCTTGATATCTCTTCTAATCTAAAATCATTATCATTAATTCCAACAACCCTAAACCTTAAGTCTATCTTCTAATTCTACAGCCTCATTTATCTTCCAGCTTACTTCTACTCTTTAATCTTACAATACTTTTTAAAATATAATTTAAATCCCAATGGATTTTTCTGTTACTAACCAAGGGAATCTATGTAGACACTCGTTTTGTTTTGCTTAGCTTTGCCTACTGAATAATTTTACAATAATTTTTCCTATGCCTTTTATATTTGGTTGGGGAAATGGCCAATTTTTGCCCTTCAGAAATTTCCTTCTGAAATTTCACATCTTAAATAGCATTTTACTGGTTTTGATAGATTTATATTAATTGTATGAACTCTTTTATGTCATAGTTTAATTGTGTATTTGTGGATATATGTTTAAGCAGATTCCCCAGATGCAGATCAGTTAAATGCATTGATAAATATATTCCTTATATAAATTATGCACTTGTCACATTCTGGTGTACTTTTTCAAAGTGCATATAAAAGTAGTAATAAATTGGCTGTATAATTTGAGTTTACAATAAATTGTTTACAATAATAATAAAATATTTCCTATAACAATTAGAATGTTCTACAAGTATTGATAAAATAAGAAATAAAATAATAGTGATTATGACTTTTACTTTTTATTTGTACTTTTGTCAGGCTTTTATTAATTACCATTAACAGTTTTTTAAGCCTTTTACAGTACATATCTTGTTTTAGCATCACAACCACTCTGTAAAACAAATCATACCCCCCCCCCCCCACTTTTTAGGCAGTTGGGTTTCCAATATAGTGACTTGATTGAGGCAATTCATTTATCCATTAACTGTGATAAACTTTGGCTTATCACTGCATTTACTCTGCATTGCTTTAACCTCTCCCAGCTTTGATAAGATCATTGACCAAGTGCATTGCTTGTTGAGAAACAAGATAATGGGCTCAAAAATGCTAGTTATGAGCAGAGTCTTGTGTGCAGAATCTTGTGTGTGTTTAAAGAACATGTCATCACGAAAAATAGTGCCCCACGGTTGTGCGGGGCACAATCAGTTACAGTATTGAACAGGTAAAGTAGCAACCATATTTCATGGTTATTTTGCGACACAGTTTGAGAATAGATCATATTCTTGCATGTGCCTTAACTTTAGATGTAAAATAGTTGTTGTTTTATTAATTTAACCTGATGCAGCAAGGGGACCTATATGTCTAAACAGGTTTCCTTTTGAGTATCATCAGCTGAAGCCACAGATGGGAATGCTCATCTGAGCGTGGGTGGAGCATAACGAAAGTATGCTTTAAATAGTATGCACATCTTAATGTGTCTCCACATCCTGATGCAAACGCTCATGCACAGAAAGGTTTCTAAAAATGTGATTTGAGCTGCGTGGGAGTGAGAATGAAAAAAGGAGTCTGCGAAAAACTTCTGAGATTTCAGTTGTGTTTAGAGTAGGGTTGTCATATCTTGAAGAGCAAAAAAGAGGACAGCCCGAGCCACTGCCAGCCCGAGCTGGGGAAATAGGCACACAGGACCTCCGCCGTGCCTGTGTGCCTTTCCTCCTACTTGGTCTGGCAGCGGCTGCAGCGTGCAGAGCAGCCTGAGACCATCTGAGCTTCTCTGTGGCTGCACCAAAAAACCCATAAACCAACCAACCAACCAACCAACCCCCAAACCCTGAATATTTCCTTTGAAATGTAAAACATCCCCTAGGATGGACCTGTTGGCCCCCCCCAAAAGAGGACATGTCCAGGATTTCGTGGACGTATGACAACCCTAGTTTAGAGAAACATCTGGATTAACAGTACAGTCCTGGAGAATATGTATTGGTTTTAGCATAAGGGAGGAGAGTGAGGGTGCTCTCTCTGGTCCCAAACTTACCTTGTGTCTCTGTTGGTGATGCAACAGAATTATGTGGGTTGCAAGAGACTTGTTGAACTTGAACTTTGATGTCACAGTTTTTCAGTAGAATGTTCCTATATCCTTGCATATTTGTAATTTGTAGTTATGTATATGTTAAGTGTGTGTCACATGTAAATATTATATCATGTTATATTGAGAACAGTTTATCAGCCAGTTACGTTTGTTGTGTGGATGGTACATAGTTGTACGTAATCTTGGTTCTTTTGGTGTGAGACTCTGTTGGTGATGCAACAACATCCAAGCATTGGGGTTGTGTTCTGCTTATGGAGATCAGGATTCAGTATTGCATGGGCAGCCTACATCTCCACATTGGTCAGGAAGCCTGCTGATCACACAGGGTTCTCATTCATGACAGAGAGCATCCCACCTCGGCCACGGTGAGGTGTGCCTGGCCTGACCTGGTAGTAGAGAGTAGGGGGAGAGTGAGCGGCAAAGCTGCCGCCCACTCTTCTTGGCCACGGCATGCCCCCATGTGCCCACCCCTGGCAGTGCGGGCATATGCTCCGCTGCTGTGCATATGCATCAGGGGTGGGGCTAGTGGCCCCAGGCCCAGCTCCGTTCCCTTCCTTCATGAAATGGTTAATCATGTGGCTCAAACACTTGAATGGGGCTTGATGCTGCCAACCCAAATATATTTGCATGAAAGCATTTAACGCTACAAAGGAGTGATTGGCAAGGCAGACAAAATGTTTGTCTTTTGGGCATCTCCCTGAAGGAAAGGCACGTTGATTTGCTTTCATATATAGTATGAATTCATTTGAACTCACAGCAAAGTGTTACTCGCAGTGGATTTAATTCATTTATAGTGGGTTGGGCCCAGAAATGCGTGAGCGGAGGTCTGTTCACAGAACGTTCCCCTGAATGGAAGGAAGAGGTGATTTTGGCCAATTTCCTCCCTCCCTGTGCAGTTTTGCTCGTTCTCTGAAGTTCTGTTCTGGAGCACCTGTGTGCCTTCTAGAACAGTTCTATCTTTGAACTTTAGAAGATGTGCAGTCATTCGTCTGGCTCCGGCTATTTAGCTCACCATCACTTATCTCTGTAGCTGAAGGGCTAGAGCAGGGGTCAGCAACCTTTTTCAGCCTTGGGCCGGTCCACCGTCCCTCAGACCATGTGGTGGGCCGGACTATATTTTGAAAAAAACAATGAACGAATTCCTATGCCCAATCGAATCCAATCATTTTATTATGGTCAACGACCAGTATAGATTCCTATGCCCCACAAATAACCCAGAGATGCATTTTAAATAAAAGGACACATTCTACTCATGTAAAAATACGCTGATTCCTGGACCATCTGTGGGCCGGATTGAGAAGGCGATTGGGCTGCATCCGGCCCACGGGCCTTAGGTTGCCTACCCCTGGGCTAGAGGCTTCCTCTAAAACAAAACAACAAAAGGCCGCAGAAACTTGCTGGATGACCAGATGCCAAGTTTTGTGTTTGCATGGTGTGATCACAGATGCTTAATATACACATTCCCTAATATTGTGTAGCTCTAGAAGAATCCTAGGGATGCCTCACTTAGTATCTAATTTCAACCTCTCATTTGATAATGGAGGCTCAGGTAAGGAAGCATGACTGTATGTGTAAGGCACTTTGCATCTCAGTGTGAATACCTGAATGGTTCATTCCTCTTTGTGTGGGCGATCAGCTTACAAATCTGTTCCTTTTGCCATTCGCTGGCCTCTGTAAAATTGATAACGTGGCACTCACACACAAAAAGCCTCCTCTCTTCCATCCCAATGGGAGGTTGCTTCCCTGTGAAGGCCAGCCCACCTAATGAACACGTGGGGCCTGGTTATCAGTGTTAATTCCAGCAAGGCTTGAGAAATGCCATTGCTGCAGTAAGGGCTGCAAAGCAAAGCCTGTTACTGCACCTTCTATCTTTGGCATCGCATGTTTGTTAATCTGACGCTAAGCCTTATAGTTTCCCTGAGGTATTTATCGAAAATGGATTTGTGAAATATTAAGAGGACCGGTTTAATGAAGCGCGGTGAAGCTTCTGGTTGGAAATTATGCGTTCAAGCACAAAAAGAATTCTCACAGCTATTGGAGTAGCTGTCTTATTGCAAAGGAATTTCAGAAATAGACTGGAAACCACCCTCTCACTATATATAAGGGTCTGGTGACTTCTGTTTCAGTGTATCTGAAGAAGTGTGCATGCACACGAAAGCTCATACCAGGAACAAACTTAGTTGGTCTCTAAGGTGCTACTGGAAGGGAAAAAAAAATATTTCTTATTTTGTTTTAGCTATTGGAGGGGAATTGCAGGATACATGCCTTTTTAACGAAATGTTGAAGGTTCAGTCAAATAACATGGGATGGTGTGTTGTAGGTAACAGAGTTGCAAAATCCAGGGTCTTGCCTTTCCTTGATTAGTGATGGTGTTTTCTTTATATTATGTGTGTGTTGCAGTTTCTGTTTGTCTTCGCAGCTGTGTACTGTATAATTTCCCTTGAATTATTTCTTTTGGTGAAAAACAAGCAAAACAAAAAGTTGCCCAGTGGTTATGGGGAGCATAGAAAAGCAGCCATATTGCTTGTGTCTTCTACAAAAATGTATTTCTCCAGCACCCCAGTTTCTCTGCCCCTCTTTTCTTCCATATCTTCGTGGGAGTTTGCATAGTGGGTTTTAGAACCTGCATTTTGAATACCGCAACATAATGTTTGTTATCATTTAAATAAAAAGAAGCAATTGTTGTATGCTTGTGCCAGGAAATTGCTTAGGACAGGGTGACAGTTCAATCTCTTACAACACAACATCACTGTGACATTGCAGTGACACGACAACTGCGCAAACGTTTGAGATGAGGTAGCTAATTAACTTGTTATTGTTTACTTTTTGGACTGCAACTAATACAGTTCTACAGAAGTAAGAAGAGACTGGGTTGTAATTGAAATAGATTCTGCTAGATCAGTCAGTCGGGGCGGGGGTATGGTTCTTGCATAGTAGTTTTAAATTCCTGTTTTTACAGCTTAGTATTTAAAATCTTTCTCCCTCCCACAGTTCTCTTGTAGGAAGACCTTGGGCTGCTGGCTGCTGTTTGGTGAAGTATAAATTAAGCAATTGGAGGCCATGTTTGAAACAATAGGTAAGACATGATACCAAAAACACATTTATATACTTAACAAACCCTTTTCATTCTCTTTTTAAAGAGCTACGGTAAACTGTGTTTCCTTGTGTTTATCTAAATTCAGGAGAAATACATGGAACGTTCACCAGTAAACAGTTCACTGAGATGAATGTCTAAGACTTCTGGCAAGAAATGCTTATAGATCTATATGAAGATGTATTATGCCAAGCGAGGTCATTGGTCCATCTTGCAAGTCCTCTTGACTAGGAGAAGCTCTCTGAGGTCTTAGGCAGAGCTATTTACCAGGCCTGATAGCAGTGTTAGAAACAAATGGCTCCTTAAACCAAGATTGCATTCGCCAAAATGGAATGTCTAGTTGCCATTTTGGAGCAAGACGGCTAAAGTGTCTCATTTTTCAAATGATATACTGACTGCGATTGATTCTCAGTTAAACCGCTGGCTAGTTCAGATGACTACCTTGAACTAGGTTAAGAACTTTGACAACCTAAAGCATGGCAGTGGGATGGGGTAAGTGAAGACAAGCTACAACAATTAAATATAACGTTGTTGACTGCTCCTTCTTAGGCTGCAATTCATTCCGATTGTGTAGATAAAATATAAGTGATAGAATTCTACAGGATGTGGTATTAATCAGTGTATGATAACAATCCAGATCCAAGGATGCACAGGGGTGCACCTCTAGATGGTGTAAATGCCAGGCAACATTCTGGCGCCTTGGCATCTTCACTGGGTCGCAAGTGGCTTATAGCCAGGTGCAAAATGCACCTGGTGCTTGGCTTATTTCAAACAATGCCTGTTAACTGATAATTTCTAGCTAGAGATTGAACCTGGAGCCATCTGCATGTAAAGAATATTCTCGGCCTCTGAGCTATAGCCTCTTGCAGATGGGTGTTGGTGTCCAAGGAAGAGGTGAAGTTGATCTCATTAGTTAAGCCAACACCTGAAGCAGATAGTAGAACAATGAAGCAAGGCGTGCGGGCCCTGGATGTGGAAGACAGCTGTGGCTCAATCTGGGACAGAAGGCCAAAGGGCAAGACAAAATAAACAATGCCTTCAAAGGCATTTCGTATGGAACAAAGCTATGTCTCAAGTAGTATGGTTGGAAGGACATTCACAAATACAGATAGAGGAGAATGATTGGACCATGTTATTGGTGCATCCATCAATAAGTGATTGGGCCATATGATTACTATTGTAGACCATGCCTGGAAAGGAGGACTATACATTCCTGAGCTTCAAAACAATGGTGCATCCATCATTCTGTGTAGGCTCCCTGATAAAAATCCATTCAGGAAATCAGAATCCATTTGGGCTGTGGGTTAACTGTAGAAAGTTAAAATGCAGTCACTTAAAAGTATAATTAAATGCATATTCTGCTGGCTTTGTGCTGTGACAGGGCAGTTGGATGCAATTTCCACTAAACCGGATGTTTAAAAAAAGTGTGTGGAGACACCCACATTTCCATCTTGTTTTAAGAGCTGATGAAGTAGTATGTAAGCATCTATGCCTAACAGTATATACGCACATTAAGGGTACCAAGTAATAGGGAATATTCTTTCAGATACTCACCGGGCCCTCCAGGCAGTGGAACGCCTGCAAGCAAAGTTACGGGAACGAGGTGATACAGCAAATGAAGAGAAATTGAGCTTACTGAAATCAGTGCTGCAAAGTCCTTTGTTCCATCAAATCCTAAACCTTCAGGCTTCTCTTCCACAATCAAGAGATCAGGTAGGATGGTAACATCTCCAGGGGAAAGAGGAAATGCCAATAAGACTTTGTCAAATCCTTTTATCTGATAACTCTCTGAACAGCTTGCAAAACAGACACCGAACAGTAAAAATGTCCAAAGATTTCCCTGTAACTTAGCAAGTTTGGCATTCTTAAAGTTAATTTATGCAGTTTTCTCACTGAATACTGATTAATAGGTAACGACCTGTAAACTTTAGGAATACTATCACTACTGAAATTAGGATAACTGGTATCACACACTATTTCCCCCAAGGTGTTTTGTGAAGAACGGTGCCATTTAACCTCTGTCAGACTAGCTTGAGAGTAGTGGGGAGTCATTCTTTGACCTTATTTTTAGCTGTTGGAAATAAAAGAGAAGGTTTACATTTGCGCTGACATTGTGAGACAAATATATATATTTATTTCACAAAATTTGGGTACCGCAAAGCCCTCAAAGTGGTTTGCATAAAAGATAAAACAATAAAATAATTGCTAAAAACGTTACAACTGTTTGCTAACTTGTGCAACGCAGAAGAATGCAAATGTTAAACCCTGGCTTGAGTTATGTGATGCATGCCTGTGGAAGCATACCATTCATAATGAAGGTCCGACTCCAGCCATTATCAGGAATGTGATAAGAATGGAATGGAATGTAGTTGTCATAAGGAATATGAATTGCTAATCGCGTAGAACTATACATGCCCGCTCAGAAGTAAATCCCATTGAGTTCAGTGGGCCTGATCCTCAGTTAGGTGAGTGTAGACTTGTAGTCTAACATGCCTGGTTTTCACTCAAATGAGTGGAACACAAATGTGTGAGGTGCTGGTCATAGTTTAAATATGGAGGCCATTGTCATACATCAGTTTTATTTAGTTAAATCTGGTGCATTGAAGCGAGTATAACAACAACAACAACAACAACAACAACAACAACAACAACAACAACAACAACAACGTTATTCTTTGTACCCCGCTCATCTGATTGGGTTATGACAAATTTAGTATAACATTAGTAGTGCTGCTTTATATCTCAGCCATTAGCCACCTTTTGAAGAAATGAAAACATAAAAATCTTTTACTTTTATTTTTTCTTTCGCTAGAAGCAACAACATCTTTGCTCATCCACGTATAACATGACTTATTACATTCTGAGCCCCCTGTTATCATTATTACAGTGCCTTTACTCTTCTGAGCTATGTATTCTTTTTTAAAAAACGTGCATTTTTGGGCGTAGTTGGGAAAGAATTCCTTTGATGAGATACGGAGCTGCCTTGTCTGCGTGCTAAAGGGCTGGAAGAACCAAAGCTTAAGGAGTTTTTATTTATTTGTTTAGAACATTTCACTTAAGCGTGGATGTTTTATAACTGGCGCTCAGATGCCTGTTGATAGGTTGCCTTGTAAGCCTTTTCATTAAAATAGAAAAGATTTGTTGCTTACGTTGAGGATTTTAAAATGCAAAGTAAGCAAGATAAGTAGGAAGAAAATCCCAACAGCTAGGGACTAAACCAAACTGAATCAATTCTCTCTTTCAGAGAGAGAAACTGGTGCTTTGCCTTCAGCACTCATTTGCATGTCAGCACAGCTAAAAGCAAGCGCATATTTTCCCTCTGAGCATTCCCACTCTGTCCGTTTTCTAAGTCTGATGCCATAGCAAAAGCCCGGTGTTTGAAGATAAGGGAGCAACGACAAAACCAAGAGAAATAAAAATAAATTCTGCTCTTGTGATATAACGAACTTCTTAAGTCTTCATTTGGCTTTTGTTTATAATTTGGAATATTTAAATATTTAAATAAAAACAACCACCACCACTCAGTGTTGGCAATCCAGCCTTCGCTCCAACAGTGCTTGCTTCCCCTCCTCCACTGGAAAAGCTCAAAGCTTTGCTAATGAGAAAAATCCCTTTCCTTGGCTGGGTGACATTCTTCAAATTTTTTCATACAAGTTTGAAGATAGATTTTGCAGGGTGGAAAATTACTGACTGCAGTGTAAGGGGTCTAGCCTGTCTTCACGTGCACCCCTTTTAAGTCCTGTTTCTACTTCCTTAGTGGTTTCTTTCTTTCTTTCTTTCTTTCTTTCTTTCTTTCTTTCTTTCTTTCTTTCTTTCGGCAGTGGCTTCAAAGGGAGTTGCATTGAGATGTAACTATGCTTGCTTTCCTTTGATTTGTAGCCTGTGCACAGCCCCAGCTGGGGAAAAAAACAGTGCTGGAGCTTATCTTGTATTCCACTGGGGAAAAATGTGTGAATAAAAACAGCAGAACCAGCCAACTGGTTCTGTTGCAGGCAGTTCTGACGATACTCTGAAGCTGTAGTATTATGCCAGTGTGGTGTAGTGGTTAAGAGTGGTGGACTTGTAATCTGGTGAACCGGGTTCGCGTCCCCGCTCCTCCACATGCAGCTGCTGGGTGACCTTGGGCTAGTAACACTTCTTTGAAGTTTCTCAGCCCCACTCACCTCACAGAGTGTTTGTTGTGGGGGAGGAAGGGAAAGGAGAATGTGAGCCGCTTTGAGACTCCTTTGGGTAGTGATAAAGCAGGATATCAAATCCAAACTCTTCTCTTCTTCTTATGCACGCTTACTTACATGGGTCTAAGTCCCATTGAACGCAGGACTGATTTCTGAGTAGACCTGCACAGGATTGTTCTGTAAATTGCAGAACTACTTAATTACCCTTAACACGAAACCATCTAGCATGGATCACACCAAATCCCTATAGATAATCTCCATTTGCCATTGTCTTTCTACCCAGCCACAGATTGCTCTTGGTTCAGTCCTTCCACAGGGAGAACTGTCTCCTGCTTTTAAGAACCATGTCTGTACCAATGTTGATTCAGTTAAGACAATGAGCTCTCAGAGAAAGATATCACAAGTCGGAAGTCCTCTGCTAAAATCATGGCACTGTGCTAAGCACCTTCTCCACCTTGGGGAAATTATAAACAGTCAGTGTAGAAGGACCTGGACACAAGACTCAGCTGCAAATACAATGCTTGGTAAGTGCGTTTTGCGCGCATTATACAAATGTGACACTAGATGGCGATGGTGAGCTTATGGCAGATTCAATATATTTTTCAAAACATTTTTTAGAAAAGCATTTTCACAGCGTTTTTTCCCGCACACCCCCACATTTCTGTGACATATCTGCCATTTGGAAGCCACTGGAAATGTTTCTCTCTTTACGTAGAATCTGTAATGTGGGGTACCCACTCCTCCATGAAGTCCACTGGGTGCCCACACCTGGGCCAGTCACTGTTTCTCAGCCTGACCTACCTTACAGGGTTGTAGTGAGATTAAATGGGGGAGGGGAGGAAGAGAGCGAGCCATGTACACCACCTTAAATCTCCTTGGCGGAAAGGCAGAGTGGAAGAATTATAAGGGGACAGCTACTTACTGTTTGCAATACTCCATTTTCATGGAGAGCATCTACATAGCTGGTGGTGGAGATGAGCTTGGATCCTGTCCTGGCATTTGTAGAGATCAGGATGGTGACCACTTCTTGCAAGTTGCCAGCACGGGATGCTGCTGACATGCAAACGTTACCAGTGTTGGAAGTCAATCCAACGAAATCCTAGTGTTTGTAGGTCACAGTGATGGTGGCAGGTAAGGAGTAATAATAATAATAATAATGATAAATAATTTTATTATTTATATCCCGCCCATCTGGCTGGGTTTCCCCAGCCACTCTGAACAGCTTAAAGCATATGTGAAAACCTAATAAAACAGCAAACATTAAAAAACAATATCTTATACAATATCTTTCAAATATGCAGACTAATGACTACGATCAGAGAAGCCAGCATGGATACAGCAGATAAGTGCTACCGGTACGGTGCAAGACCTTTTAATGAAGGGCTGCAAAGCAGCATGAAGATTAAAATAATTCTCTCATACTTCCCCCTGCCTTGGATGCCTCTGAACTCTGTGCTATATACGGTACTCCCTATAAAATAGAGCCATAACCTTTCATGGAAGCCACTATTGCTTCAGCTTTTTTAGGCTGGAAAAGAAGAAATATAAGCTAGGTTCTGAGACCAGTTCAAATTTCCAAGAGTTTTGTGCAACTTCCATTGCTATTTTATCATAGTCCAATTGCATAGTTTTCTTTATACATTGTTGTTGTTTAGTTGTTTAGTCGTGTCCGACTCTTCGTGACCCCATGGACCAGAGCACGCCAGGCACTCCTGTCTTCCACTGCCTCCCGCAGTTTGGTCACACTCATGTTGGTAGCTTCGAGAACACTGTCCAACCATCTCGTCCTCTGTCGTCCCCTTCTCCTTGTGCCCTCAATCTTTCCCAACATCAGGTCCTTTTCCAAGGAGTCTTCTCTTCTCATGAGGTGGCCAAATTATTGGAGCCTCAGCTTCAGGATCTGTCCTTCCAGTGAGCACTCAGGGCTGATTTCCTTCAGAATGGATAGGTTTGATCTTCTTGCAGTCCATGGGACTCTCAAGAGCCTCCACCAGCACCATAATTCAAAAGCATCAATTCTTCGGCGATCAGCCTTCTTGATGATCCAGCTCTCACTTCCATACATCACTACTTTATACTTATAATGCAATAAATTCAACCAGGATCATAGTATCCCTGTTTTCAGCAGCGGACAGCGCAGTGGGGCTGTGCCGCTTACCTGAGCTCCCCTCAGCTGAGTTGCGCCTGCATACTGGGAGGGAGAGGGGAGTGTGAGGAGGCAGTAAGTTTTGTGCAGTGCAAATGCGCCAGCAGGAGCACCAGATTGGCACGCCTTGTGCGCTTGCAGCATGCCAACTTTGTCATTCCTTCACCTCTTGCCCTCTCCAACTCAATATGCAGCAGCAACCTGGCACAAAGCAGCTCAGGTTAAGTGGCGCTGTGTGTTAGTGCCCATTTTAAGCGCAGAAAGCAACCCCATCTTTATGTGTTCCTACATGCATTGACACCATAGCTCCACCTTACTAGCAAAACTTGTGCTTCTGTAGGTTGCAGATGAAATGCTCTACCAAAGTATGCATATTGAACAAAGAACAAGCAGGGATATCCTAAATTTTAATGCCCTTGCTCTCCTTTTCTTCGCTCCTTTCAGCGCGAGTTAAGGCAAAAGTTTTTGAAATAAGTGCTCACTCTCATTTTGTTGCCTAAAATGCTGACATTCCATAAATGCAACTGAAGTAGATTTTTTTTTAATTGGGTAACATTTCAAACAAAATACAGAAAGTAGCATTTGATTGCGATGAAAGTTACCCAAATGTACATTTTATCATATATTGTGGCATCGAAGGGTGGTGGGTTTTTTTTTGTTTCCTTCCAAATTATGCCAATATTGCAGATGTTATATACAGTAAAAGGAAAGGCAATTGTGGCAAATTAGCTTAAGGCAATTTATAGAACAAAGCTATGCTCCTTTCATACAGTACATACATAATCACTTTGCTATAAAGCTACCTCATCATGGAGTTAACGGTGGCTTTTTTTATTGTGAAGCAGAACAGTTTATATGCAATGAAAAATATGACTTGCAACTACAAAAGGCATTATTGTTGTGTGGCAGTGATCACTGAGCTACTTTAGAATATGTCACATCTGAACTAAATCACATGCCGATAACACGCACTCAGAGAGTCCTATTGTTTCCTGTGGAAATACTTAATCTGGATGAGCACACACCTGCGTTTCTCTCCCCACCCCACCCCAATTTATTTTATTAAACTTCCAGAAATTCCAGCTACAATTCCAATACATATTAAAAAAAAATATTGACTTCCCATCCCATCACGGGAGCTCCTCCGACCCGGAAGAGCGCGTGTGCACACACGCTCCGGCCCATCCGACGGATGGAGCGTGGACCGGCCCATTGTTTGGCAAGCTTGCTGATCAATGTTCTAGGTATTCAAAAGGGAACGGGTGGTGCTGTGGTATAAACCACTGAGCTTCTTGGGCCTGCTGATCAGAAGGTTGGCAGTTTGAGTCCGCATGACGGGGTGAGCTCCCGCTGCTCTGTCCTAGCTCCTGCCAACCCACCAGTTCAAAAGTGAGTAGATAAATAGGTACCACTGCAGCGGGAAGGTAAATACCATTTCCGTGCGCTCTGGCACTCGTCACGGTGTCCCGTTGCACCAGAAGTGGTTTAGTCATGCTGGCCACATAACCTGGAAAGCTGTCTGGGGACAAACACCAGCTCCCTTGGCACCACATCCCATAGTCAAATTTGACTGGACTTAACCGTCCAGGGGTCCTTTACCTTTACTTTACCTTCTAGGTAGTCACACGTAAACTGTAGCTGTGTGGTTCTGGTGCCACTGACTCTTAAGTGCATGTGAATAGGGCCAAGATGAATCAGTTTGAGAGTAGGGAATGCCACCTTTCCCTTGACAGAAGGCCCTCTGCCCCGAACTGGTGAATTTAACAGGCAGAAATTAATCGGACCATATTTCCCATCACTGTATCCCTGTGCAGAGAAAAATGGCATGTGTTCAGTTCCTGCTAAAGCTAAAGCTGTTGGGGATTTCTT
This sequence comes from Darevskia mixta, assembly GCA_034641385.1. Classification (NCBI taxonomy): domain Eukaryota; kingdom Metazoa; phylum Chordata; class Lepidosauria; order Squamata; family Lacertidae; genus Darevskia; species Darevskia mixta. Next base: position 16,134,214 of record JAWWNH010000017.1, read on the forward strand.
GAGAGAAAGCTGCTAATCCTAGCTGGAGCCAGAGTAGTACAGTAGGTCAAGATTCAGATCCTTATGTGGCTGTGAAGCTCATGTGCTAGCTTTGGGCAAGTCGCTATGTCTCAGCCCTCGCAGGGTGGTTGTGGAAGAGGCCAGATATATAGGACACACTGAATGTTGGAAAGTGTTACAGAAACGATTGGTGTATTCACCGAACAGGTATTTATACAAGAATGTAATTCTCCATGACTTGAAGCTGTCATGCCACTTAAAATGTTTACTACTGGCCAATTGCTAGACTTGGATGCACAGTAGCTAAAATACCCCCCCTCCCCATATACCTGAGTTACTTTCTCATTTTTCTGTTTGGGTTGGTTTTACCCACCCCCTCTGCTGCCCTGAAATGCAGTAACCAGAAGCCACTTTGTCTGACATAGTCTTTTCACATTAAGCTAATCCCCTTTGAACATGCAACTCAATTTCTTTAATTAGCTTTAAGAATAAAGATCATTAGAGTGGAGTGCCACTATCAATTACTATGGACGAGTTAGTAGTCAATAATACATTAGAACTCTACCATAGTCCATACTAAAGCGTTATTAAAAAAACAAACAAAAAACAAGTCTTAGGATCTTGAATTATACTTAGATGAATTAAGGTTCTGTTTTCATTCATCTCTTCTGCAGCTAATCTAAAGGCATAGCAGGAAGCTGTGCTCCACTTTTTCCAGGGTAGATTTGATTTAAATCAAATCAATTTAAATCACAATTTAAATCTCGATTTAAATCACTAGCCAGTAAGACTTGATTTAAATCTCTTTTTTTTGTACAGAAAGGCATTCCTGCTGGTATAATCTTAATATTTACAACCAGATGAAGCTTTCATTTTTGGAATAATAATTTTTCAGAGTAGTTTTTACAGTTATATCAAAAATTACTGATTTGGTTATACTATTAGAAATACATACACAGATAATTATGAAATTGTTGTGAGGTTAAATAAGTTAACTGTTTATATTTGGACAACTTTTCTGCTGTACTTTATTGGAAGGAGAAAAATAATCATTTCCTTCATAACAATTTAAACAATTTAACTAAAACAATAACATTATAGCATATGTATCCATGTTTGTTAACTGATGTGGTTAAACTTTTTTTTTTTAAACACCTTAGACTGAGTTTCAGCACACATGAAAAACTTAAAACAAATCCTTATTTCCTGATGGCCCTTGGACTATAATGTAATTTAAATAGAAAACTATCTTTAGAAGGATTTTTTTCTTCCAAAAGTATTTTATTTTAAAAATCCAATTTAAATTAAAAAGATTGATAAAAAAAATCTGATTTAAAATTTAAAAATCCATTATTATTATTTTTTAATCATTGATTCACCCTGACTTTTTCCCATTCTACCTTTTGAAGGGTCGAAAGAGAGAAATATTTTCTTGCTAAAGCAGTTTCTTTGCATTAGCAGACACATGCTATGTTGTTCCCTAAGTGAGGGGAGAAGTATTAGTTTGATGAGCCTCCAAGAGCTGTGATTTGTTAAAAGCATTGAAGCCTGTCCCCATTTTATATTCCAAGAAAGATGGCCTTTGTTTTCCTTATGAGAACATTAAGCCATCTTTTCCAGCATTCTGTCTTTTGACAGTGGATGCACCCAAAATAGCCCTTAGGCTGCTATAGAATGATGAATCCAAATGATTCGTTTGTAATGTCTAAGATCTTCTCCTGGTACTATATTCCCCAAAGTTTAGAAATAATCCTACGGACCACTGCTTCTTTCAGCTGGTTTCTGCTGGCTATAGCATTTGTAATGTGTCGTGCTAGATGCTGTGTGATTTCTAATTGTAATTTTATTGCTTCTTTTATTTCTTATGTTCCATAGAATTCAAATGGTAATAAAGGAAAATATAATATAAGGAATAAAAGAAGCAATGAAAATATAATTGAAAATCAATATGAATATTAAATGCAGATGCACCACAGTTTGGGACCCCAGACATACCTAACACAAGTACATAAATATATAACATTCTGTTCATATATCAGAAATAATTGGAGAGCACCATATCTCCCTACATAATAATTATTAGCAATCAATCAATCAATCAATCAATCAGAAAGCATAGTATACTATGCAGAAAAGCTATTATATTTATCAGTAGCCATACCATATCTGTTTTTTATACCTTCAATCTACAGAAGTAATTTACTTCTAAAATTTCCCCTTTTTTGTCTTCTGTGACACAGTTGGACCATTTCAAACCATTTCTGCTATTCTTTTATCATAAGTGGTTGCTTGTTGTTGTATATTTGAGCTTCTGACAGATTGACAGCAGTTAATAAATTCCACACCAGTTATTTGGGGTTTAATGTGATCATCTAGATAGCCCAACAAAATTGTCGAAGGATTTAATGGTATAACCTAAAGGGTCATTAGTGTGATTAATCTGATTACTTCTTCCCAATATTTCTTTATTAATGGGTGAGACCACCAGATATGTTTCAAATCTGCATTTGAGGATCCACACCTCCAGTCTTTGTCCTAACACCCAATGTACATTTTTCTCAGTCTATGTGGTAAAACAATTGGTAATGTTCACTTACGTTTTCAAGTGCTTGGTTATAAATTTTATGCCATTCCAGCTCAGGTTTCTCTGTCCACCACTTCCTTATATTTCTTCTCAAACTTTTGCCAAAAGCCCCTTTATTGTTTTCCTTCTAAAAATCATATCGTCTACATGCCATTTGCTGTGCCCTCATGTGTCCCCCCCCCCCAAGATAACGTCTTAACTGCCACTAAGAAAGTCAATGTGTGGTTATACTAAATTTCAATTACAGTTGACTCTTAAGCCACCGGTGTGTACAATATTTATCATACAGTGTTCCTTTGATTTGTTTCTTGACTTCTGTAGTGTTTTAACTCTGTTTTGAACATGTGTCGTATAATTAATAAACCTCCAATCTTGGATTATGTTTGGGCTTTTTCTATTTTGTTTTGTGTGTTTTCCCCAGTAACTGTTTGTTCTTGTGTTCTTCACAATTAAAATCCAGTAATGTTGCATAATTTTTTAGGTACATGTTGCACCTTCTATCTCCTCGTCTGGCGAGCTCCTACAGCTTTCTCATCATGCTGCTATTGTGGAATCTTCACTCCCAAATGAATCCTATCTGTTGGCTCAGCAGAATGGCAGTCTTTCTAGTGGGCAAGAAGCAGCTGCACGATCTCCTCAGATTATTGTGAAGTCTGCTAGTGATGACTTTGAACTACTGATCAGAAATATGGCACAGGTAGGACTTCATAACTTGAATTAACTGTCTGGCACCATGGCCTTCTGCTAGGGCAAACATGTCCAACCAGTTGACTGCGATCAACAGGTAGATCCCTGGATGATCGTGGCCGATTGCGGTCCATCACGGGTTCCTAATCGATCCCCAAGTGGGATCCAATGGTAGTGGGCAATGAATGTATCCTCCCTGCCCCCCCTTGCTCTGTTCCTCCACGTCATGTGGGCAGTCATTAGGCGCCCACTGCTGGTGATTTGGGAGATGATAGTTGGCTTTAGCGCTGTGTGCATTTCAAAGCTGTGGATTGTTTGGTGAGCGAGTTATGGCACCCCCCCCTTAAAAATAGCTCCACAACCCTGTGCATTAGTCCCCCAAAATAGCTCTACAGCTCATGGTCTTTCCCCCTAAAAAGAGCTCATCAACCCTGTGCAATCTTCCCCCCAAAAAGCTCAACAACTCTGGGCAATCCTTCCCTTCCTTCCTTCCTTCCTTCCTTCCACCCACCCCACACACGCTCCTCTTCCCTCCAACGACAGTGGGTAGATCACTGCCAGTTTTTTTTAATGCTGGGAGTAGATTGCAGTCTCTTGGGAGTTGGACGTGCCTGTGCTAGGGGATTAGGAACATGCCACAAGTTTTCTCAGTTTTTATGAGCTTTGCCTCCCAAACGTTAGCACTAACTGTACTTACTCCAAACGCAAGTTCCTAACCCACTTTTGCATGGTTGCGAACTGTGATTTGGCACTAAATTTGGTTAGTGAACATGCTTGTGAATATGTAAAGGTATCCATACTTAGTTCCCAAAACTTGAAAGAGAAGGGCGAAGAGATGCTTCATTGTGGTACGCCCAGATTGCCTAACCACCGTGATCAGAACTGGACCTGTTTGTTATGCCCCTACTGGATTTATTTGTTGCCTGCCTGGTTTGTTGATTTGTAATTTGTTTCTTTAAACGTGCATGAACTTTGAAACCACATTGCTTCTGAATTTGTTTCAAAATGCTGCTGGTTTTTCTTACAGGGACGCCTTGTTGAGACCATAGAACTCGTGAAGCCTCTAAGCGGTGGTCTAGGCTTCAGTGTAGTTGGGCTGAAGAGTGAATATAGAGGTGAACTGGGCATATTTGTGCAGGAGATTCAAGACGGAAGTGTCGCACAAAGGTGAGATTGCCAGGAACCACTTTCTTAGTCAGATTTTAGAGATGGGAAGAAATCTGTAAGAGACATGCCGCTTTTAGTCATGAGCAATAGTATAACAGCTACAAAGGGATATATTGCTCACGACTGATAGCTCATTGGAAGTTATAAAGATTGTAATATTCATGACATTCATGTACAGCTTGAATTTCAGATCTTTCTGAAATTGTTCCTTTTCGAAATGGTTTATCTATTTTTTTAATCATTTTGTTCATTTATACATGTTGCAATTTTCCTTTGTTGCGTGGCAAAGGATAAGGACTGCCCAGAAAGTATCCCACCCTTTTTAATATTCTGTTGGGAGCTGCCCAGAGTGGCTGGGGAATGAATGAACGAACGAATGAACAAACAAACAAACAAACAAATATTCCAAAGTTCTTATGGCCTCTATTTCCTCGTCTCACACTCTGTCCCATTGCAACAAGTATACTGTTTGCCTGATATATTGTTAACTCCTTCCCTGCCTAGTTTTTCTTTTTTTAATATAGTATAGTGAATTTGTTGGTTTCTGTAATTTCTTTGATTCTTGATATTTCTTTGTTTCTTCTTTTGTATTTATGTGTGTATTCTGCAGGTTGTTTTGTACTGCTGTGGGAGCTTTTGGTTTGAAGGGCAGCATATAAATTGATAAAAATAAAAAAAATATTTTAAAATTCTATTGATTTCAGCAGAAGAGAATTAAACATGAGTTTTATTCTCCCGTTGGAAACAATGACACTTGAAAGGACTTAGTTTGTGCCCAGTGTGTTTTGGGCGCATAGGTTTTAAAGACTGTTTAATAAATTTCTTGATCCTAAAAAGAAATGTGGATTAGGCTCACAGCTTACTTTTATTCAGTTTACTTTGACTCAAGTCTGAAGATAGGCGGATTATGTGATTCCCTGAAAGTACATTCTCCACCAGCAAATGAATGAATCCCTTTCATGATTAACTTAAGAGCAGAAAGATGTCCTTTCCAAAGTAGTTTCCTTCTTTGGTTTTAAAGAAGGAAAACTAGTCTCCTCCCCACCTCCCTCTTACACACCTAATGGCAGTGTTTGGTAAGTAAACTGTATGGATTGATGAATATTCAGTACTCGTACCGCACATGCTCTGTTAAGCAGCAGGCTCAAAGTCAAGAACGAAGTTCCCAGGCTATAGCTGGAAGAGCTGGAAGCAACCCACTTGTAATATGCTTAGTCTCGGATGGGGGTGCAGGGAGAAGGAACTAGCTGTGGGGTGAAGCCAGGAGACAGTGGCAGTGGGATTAGCTTCAAAGAAAGCTGATCACCAGGGTGCCAAAATAGTTGCTCACAGCAAAACTGTAGGGGAAGATTTTTTTCTAAAAAAAAGTTGGGGTGGGGAAATAGAAAAACAGGATTAAAAGAAACTATTTTGGAAAAACTGACAAACTCATGTTGGGTGGCACTTAATTTTGATCATTTCTTTTACCCTTCGCTTGCCAACGATAGAGATGGAAGGCTGCAGGAAGCCGATCAAATCCTTGCTATTAACAGGCAACCCCTTGACCAGACCATCACGCACCAACAGGCTATCGGGATCCTACAGAAAGCGAAGGATTGTGTCCAGCTGGTTGTGGCCAGGGGCGCCTTGCCTCAGCTTATCAGCCCTGTGATTTCTCGGTCCCCATCAGCTGCTAGTACAATCTCAGCCCACTCCAATCCAGTGAGTACATTGTATGAGCGTTGAAAACAAACATGCCTTCCTTTTTCTTAGCTTGTCGGTGGTTGCAGTTTAAATGCTGCTTTCCGTAGTCTTGTAGACTAATCACCCCTTGCCTCAAGGTCTAGATAGTCATGCAAGATCTTCTCCCTGAACATTAAGCAGGCGGTTGAGTCAAATTGCATCTCCAAGGGAAGTTTTCCCACGCTGTCAATTTGTCTCCTAGTGCTCAGGCAACAATGTTCTTTCTGCAGGAAGGTCAGAGGTGCAGAATTTGTGGCTCTTCTCATGCTGCTCCCACATGGCTTTGGGTTCCCTTTAAGTTCCAGATTATTTGGGGTAGGGTAGACTTGGTGAATCCACAGGTCAGATGAAGATGATGATGATGATGATGAAGAGTTTGGACTTGATATCCCGCCTTTCACTCTCCTTAAGGAGTCTCAAAGCGGCTAACATTCTCCTTTAATAAGTTTAATAAGCTTCCCCAGCCACTCTCGGCATGAGAGCCAGTGTGATGTAGTGGTTAAGAGGGGTAGACTCGTAATCTGGTGAACCGGGTTCGTGTCTCCACTCCTTCACATGCAGCTGCTGGGTGACCTTGGGCTAGTCACACTTCTTTGAAGTCTCTCAGCCCCACTCACCACACAGAGTGTTTGTTGTGGGGGAGGAAGGGAAAGGAGAATGTTAGCCGCTTTGAGACTCCTTCGGGTAGTGATAAAGCAGGATATCAAATCCAAACTCTTCTTCTTTCTCTTCCTCCCCCACAACAAACACTCTGTGAGGAGAGTGGGGCTGAGAGACTTCAAAGAAGTGTGACTAGCCCAAGGTCACCCAGCAGCTGCATGTGGAGGAGCGGGGAAGTGAACCCGGTTCACCAGATTACGAGTCCACCGCTCTTAACCACTACACCATGCTGGCTCCAAGTCCATGCCTTCAGGCTCCCAGGATGATGACCAAGTGCTGGTCAAGATAGAAGACCCATTTGGATTGTGGGCAAGACTCCATAGCATTCCACCCTTCTGGAAAGTGTCTACATTGAATCACAGCAGCAGCAAAGAATTCACATCAGTACTGCCCTCTAGATCAATTCCATCCATCACTGACATAACACACCCTAAAGTACAGCGAATCATGCAAGAAGCCATCAGTCACCTAATAGTGATAGAGGCAATTGAACCTACTTCCCCAGAAGAAAGGTGCTTAGGCATTGACTTAATCTTTTTCATCTCCCTCTTCTCCCCTTGCATACTATTCTGGAGATTCTTCCAACCCTCAAGAACAGATTTTTTTGGGGGGTGGGGGGTGCTCAGGGGGTATGCGGGGAAAGAGAGTCCTTTTTTTGCTAGCTGGAATCATTATGGTGGCTTCTGCTGGGGCAGTAATTTCGTTGAATACTACCCCTAGTTGCGAAAATTCTGTCCTGAATTTCTTATAATTGACAAGTACGTTGAGAAGATCTTGCGATCCAATATTGCCCGCCAGTTGTCTCCTTTCTTCAGGTGCCTCATTGTCCCAGACATCCTTGGTTCTTGGCAATCCTGTAGTTAGCACAGTTGTCCTGCCGTTTTTTCGCAGCCAGGATGGACCTTCTCTTTCAGGGTTCTGCCACACACCTAGCTGCACCATGTCTGCAGCCTGCCACTTGGAAGTTGAACCTCAGTCCCTCTTAGCAGCTAACAAGCCCCTTCTATATGCTGGTGTGGTGCATCATTGGAACATCCCTCTACACCAGCCTGTGCTATGGCCCACCTCTTCCAGCTTACCCATCTGGGTGAACCACGCAGAGGATGCTAGGGTAGCTGACATTACCCCTCTTGGATGCCCTCTTCTGACAAATAAATGGGCAGTGAGGAATTGTGGCAGCTGTATGCAACCGCTGGCCTACGTGTGGCTTCTACCCCCAGCTAATTTTCAGAGGCATACTGAATATCTCTGAATACACATTGAGCTTCTACCACCTCTACCATTGAGCTTCATTGGATTATGAGGTAGAAAGACATCTCTTATGCATAATTTTATATCCTCCTGTTATATTGACTGCTTCAGAGCAGTGGCTCTCAATTCCTTTTTCTATACCTACATAGAAAAGAACATGCATTCTCAGCTACAAGCTTTAATTTTGATCCCTGGTCCCATTTTGAGCTAATTCATTGAGACGGTAAACACTGTTGATTTGCCATTGAATACGCTCAGAATAAACAACGCTGCATAGTGATTACTCATAGGCAGATTTCTAGAGTGAGTATGCAGCCAATATTTAGCATGTTTACATTTCTGTGCTCTGTTACACTAGAAACAAGATGAATGCTTGTCCTCTGTTGTTGTTGTTGTTGTTGTTGTTGTTTAAATTAATTTTCAATATTGATATTTGCAGGTTCACTGGCAGCATGTGGAGACCATTGAGCTGGTGAATGATGGATCGGGTCTGGGATTTGGGATAGTGGGTGGAAAATCAACTGGAGTGATAGTGAAAACCATCCTTCCAGGAGGAATAGCTGATCAGGTACACAAAATATGTTCTTGTTTATAGCACAGAACGATACAGAATTACAGTTTATAAGTATTTTATAATTATTATTATTATTATTGTAGTAATTTCTTGTTGGGGTGCATGTGTGCTCTCTCTCTAACTCTCTCTATATTTTGCCAGTGAAGTAATTGGTTTCTTCCTCATCTAGCACGGTTGCCTGTGCAGTGGAGATCACATATTGAAAATTGGTGATACAGAGCTGGCTGGAATGAGCAGCGAGCAGGTGGCGCAAGTCTTGAGGCAGTGTGGGAACAGAGTGAAGCTGGTTATAGCCAGAGGCCCACTTGAGGAGCCCACGCCACCAGCAGTTCCTCCAGGAACACCAGTACAAACTTTTATGATGGATAACCAGGTAATGATTTGACAAGGTAAATTTAAGAAGCTGCACTGGCAATAGAGACTTGAATGGTGGTTCATTATTTAGAGTTCACGGCTCACTATTTTCTTAACCCAAAGGCATATTGTTGTAGCGTGGGTTAGTGATTTCAGCTCTCTGACATAGCAGGCAGGAGACAGCGTCTTCATGTAACAACTCTTTATTCAGGCAAACAAGACTGAGGGAACTGAGGGTAGGGAAGCTACATTTATAGGGACAGAGGACTTGCTATACAAGGATACATTTTGGAGGGAACAATCTCAACACTGCTGCTTTTTGGTGGGAACCAATAAGACAAGATCCAAATGCAGCAGCTTGAATGAACCAATAGTAGCTGTTCCTTTTGGAACAGGAATGCAGTTACTTTACAGACAATAGTAATACAGATATGATAACCTTTGAATCAATACACAACACATATAAATAGAGTGTACTTATCACCATACTTAAAAATCAATCAATCAATCCCTCATGGTAGTCAGTAGTACATCAGTGCACTGGGAACTCTGAGGAGCCAGACATAAAAACATGCAAATCATTTCTAACCCACTAACCTCAATGTGCCACTTGAACGATGCTTCAACAACAGCTGAGCAATCAGTGTTTTGCAACACCTCCCACTTACTCTGTGGCAGCCCTTTCAGTCCAGCTGGATTATTAAAACAGTTCCTCCCAATATGCCTCTCTTCCTCCTGCCTCCCACACCCACCTCATCACCCCCAGCAACCATCAGCCTCTTCCTTTCTGTGCCAGCCGGCACACAGCTGCAGCTCTTCACCTAGGTCAGCTGCTACAACTTCAGCTGCTGCTAGCCGTGTGCCAGCTAGCCAGCTGCCACCTTCATTGCATGCTGTATACCCTTCACTTCTCTGTTTTGCAGTCCTGGCTCTCTTTCTTTGCTCTCTGAAAAGCCCCCTCAGTCCCCCCTTCCCGAAACCCTCTGCGTTCTCCCTGACTCACAAACGAGCCCTTCGCTTAACGTTCCGAAGGGATGCCCAGCAAGATTGCGGTTAGTAACGTGAGAAATGGGAGAGGCAATCTGAGGCGTTGGGTGTGCGGAAACAAAGAAATACCACCCAGTAAAGCAACGCGCGTATTTTTCTGCATCTTAAGAAAGAAAAATCTTCAGTAACGTGTAGAGAGTCTCAGCACCCTGTAAAGATAATTTGACAGCTGTCGAACTTGATGCATCAGTTCAGCTGATTTTATTCAGCAGAATGAGGTGCTACTCGGTGGAACTGTGACTGCCACAATTGTATACTGAAATAAATAAAGGAAATAAAGAGGGGATCAAGCTCAAACCTTTCTGCCTGGAGGCAGGGCTTGTTCCAGTGACCTCACAGTTTTTCGTTGCACTTTCTCCCCCTGCAGTTTTCAGGAAGAATTCCTGAAAGATTATTTGAACCATTGCTTCTCATCATATTCATAAGGTTGGGAAACAGTCTTTTAGTTAATAAAGAAGCCTTTCTTTCCCTTAATAGTTAGTTGAATTTATACTAATAGCTATTTTTAAGGACAAAGAGAAGGCAGCACTGTAGCTTTGCCTATCGGCTCTCCATGAAGGTTAATGTTAGTTTCAGGACCAACTTGTCTTTTTATTTGTCTGAGTCACATATCCTCTAGTTATATCAATTTTAATATTTGTGTGTGTATCTTTTGTTTTGAAACATTTCAGTAATAATAATATTTACTCTGACCTTTAGTTTACTTCTCTTGCATGATAGTAATATCTGTGGAACTGAATCTTGAAGGACCTCAAAATTGCAAAACACTTTATGGAGCCCCAAACAGCAAAACATTTTGTTTATTTATTTTCATTATCTTACTTATTTGCTAACATTTCTTCACAGACAACATTTTAACAAATGTAAGGGAGGTGAACAGCATAAAATCAACAATAAAACAACATCAATAAAACAAGTACAGAATACATTATAAATCTGTAAATCAGAATAGTACCGGTACATCAGTATAGCTGGATTGAACGGTATAAATAGGTACTTTGAAGACAAGTAAAACTGACATTTTCAGCAGTTATTTTGAAGGGTTGCCATCTGTACAACTATCATTCTAGTTCCATGCTATGGATTTGCAATTTTGGCACCTGAATTGGTTTGGAAAATACGTACCAAAACTTTTGTCCCTGAGAACTGTCCTCATGGGACATTCTTTCATTTGTTTTTTTGTTTTGTTTTTTTCTAAGAGAGATGAAGCGACACAAGTTGAAAATGATGCTAATGGAAATATGTTTGATGTGGAACTCACAAAAAACATCCAAGGATTAGGAATAACTATTGCTGGCTACATTGGAGACAAAACCTCAGGTAATATTAAGACCAGATCTGTGGAGGGCTATAGCTTGGTGGCAGACACCGTGATTTGTACACAAGAGATCTTAAGAGTTCAATCCCTGGTATTTCCAGGTAAAGGTGGAAAGGACTTCTCTCTGAAACCCTGGAGAGCTACTGACAATCATTATGGGCAGGGCTGGGGAACTAGTAACCCATGAGTGACCTGCCAGGCTATTTCAACCAATTTTTAGGCTCCTTAATGCTGGGCCAAGTGGGACTGCAAAAGCACCATCTTCAGGTACCACTAAAATACCAGTAGGTGAAGGGGAAGGTAGCCAGACCATTACAAGCATCGAAGGTGACCAGGAACCTCCCCACTGCCGGAGAGGGTTAGACACTTTAAAGAGCAGCTTGCTTAACCTCTCTCTAAAGCACCTCCCACCCTCCTTTAAATAGCTCACCTGGGCTACCAGCTGCTTCCTTGCTTGCTTGCATGACGGTCTGTTGTTGCTCTGCAGTTGGTGGCCATGTGAACTGCAGCACGATGACAGCCTTACAATTTTATGTATATAGGAGGCTGTGCATGTTCAAAGAAGCCGGCGTTTAGCTGGAGCTGCCTCCTTGTATGCATCTGTGCATTAAAATGAAAGTTTTATATCCTGCAATGCATGGTGCAACCCTTAGAGGGAAAGGTCTTCAATGAGACTTACACCATAGTTTTCAGGTTAAGTGCTTGGGTGTTTTTTGGTATGATAGACAACAGTGAAATGTCTCTGTGCTGTGTCTGGGATTTTGAACTCATAGGTGCTGATGCAGCAAGAGTTGAAAATTAGTTTTAATTGCATAAGGTTTTTTTCTTTTCAATCACAGAACCTTCTGGTATTTTTGTAAAGAGCATCACAAAAGGCAGTGCAGTTGAACACGATGGTAGAATCCACGTTGGAGACCAAATTATAGCAGTAAGTAATCATAGAGGAGTGATTTTATTGGATACTTGTTTTTATTTTATTTTTTAAAAAGGTAAAGGACCCCTGACAGTTAAGTCCAGTCACAAACGACTCTGGGGTTGCAGTGCTCATCTCGCTTTACAGGCTGAGGGAGCTGACATTTGTCCGCAGACAGTTTTTCCAGGACATGTGGCCAGCATGACTAAGCTGCTTCTGGCGAACCAGAGCAGCACATGGAAACACCGTTTACCTTCCCGCCGGAGCAGTTCCTATTTATCTACTTGCACTTTGACGTGCTTTCAAACTGCTAGGTTGGCAGGAGCTGGGACCAAACAATGGGAGCTCACCTTGTCACAGGGATTCGAATAGCCAGCCATAGGATTGGGCCATCCCCTTGATGTGGAAACATGTGTCCAGCAGAAGGCTGATTACATGCAGCGTTTGAAGCTGCTATGAATAGACTGCATAAAAGGAACTGGAATGGGTTATTCACGTGGGCCTCTTTGTAGTAGCTCTATCATCAAATGCAGGTGTCTGTTCCAAACACAGGTTTTTGCATGCCTGCTTTCATTGATCTGCACTAAATAAACATGGTTATTAATGCAATCATACTAGCTGTACCCATACAGAGAGAAAACACAATTGCTCTGTTCTTCCAGTTTTTCTTGTATCAATCATTTATTCATCCCAGTTGTCACTGATGACACGAATATATCAAAGTTCTGTAGTTGGTTATCATGTGATCACTTATAACACCAGACTGTTACTCAGCAGTAGTAACCAAGATGGGAATGAGTATTTGGCTATGATATTACAAAGCTACATAAACTCAGTCCTATTCTTTCACAGTGGCTTCGTATAAATCTAAACACTGAAAGCTGAATGAATCTGAATGTGGTTTTCTGGGATGCTCATATTTGGAGGCAGCAAAGCAATAATAGATAAAAGTGGCTGGAGACCAAAATAAGATATGACATTTTGCAAGTGGCTAAGATGAGATTTGGCTCATTTTGAATTACACACTTCTTGCTCATTTACCTTCTTTATAGTGGCCTGCTGGAAATTAAAACACATTTAATCATTCAGGTGGATGGAACAAATCTTCAGGGTTTTACCAACCAGCAAGCAGTGGAGGTTCTGCGGCATACTGGCCAAACAGTTGGACTCACGTTGGTCAGAAGAGGCCTTAAGCAGGAAAATCACATTCAACCCCATGAGGACTTCAGTGGTGCTGTTGAAAAGGATTTAATTTTCCAAACGATGGATGTTGGCGCAAGCAAAGGTAATTAAGAATGGCTTTGCTTCAAATGAGTTGGATTTTATTTTTCTTTCTGCAGCATATAAAACTGGAGAAAATGGGTTAAACTTGCCCTTAGAGTCTGCATTTCATTTTTTTTAAAAATCATATAGGGCTTTCTCATGTAAGGGATTTGTGTTCTCATCCATAGCCTTTATAAAGCTTTCCTCCTGGAATTTCAGAGCTAAATAAAGTGTCAGCAGGAAGCTCCCTGTTTAAAAGAGTCGGCAAAGATATGGATAGAGCAATGGGATATTGGAGATTATTCTTAGTGTTGAAAGAGAATATAGTGGTGTTTTTGTTTTGTTTTCTTAGATGGATGGATAGCACCACTCTGTGATCTTGGAAAGTTGCCGTCAGTCAAAATAGACTAAATGGATTGATTGGCTGACTGTATAAAGGAACTTGATAAGTCAAAACACTTTCTCCACTACTTCACAAGTAAAACAACTGTATATGTGACGGACAGCTGAGCTGGTGATGCAGTGCCTTGGAATTCCACCAGAGGGCTGCAGCCTCTCTCTGATTGGCTTCTAAGACAGCCAGCCAGAGAGGGGTGGAGCCAGCACTTGGGGAGGGTGGCTAAAAGGAGCAATTTCGGAGAGAGTGCTAGGATAGGGAGATGGTTTACGAGAGAGCAGGAGGAAGAGAGAGAGAGATTTGAGAGTTGGTTCTGGTCTGTGTTAGGGCTGGGAGATATCTGGTTTTTGACATCACGATATCTCACCAGTTAAACATTGTGATATGCCAATATATCATAATGTCTGAAAGAAGGATGGAGCTATGTAGTGGCACTGATTGGCTTCATGGTTTTTCCCACATCGTGGTTTTTGCATAAAACACACACACACACACACACACACACACACACACACACACACACACCATGATCTCCAATATATTGCCAGGTCAAAGATTATGAAACCTATATCACGATATGGACTTCAAACCAGTTTTGGACAATGTATTGCTATATCACCCAGCCCTAGTCAGTGCGTCAGGTCCATTCTGAGGAGAATATTTATAGCTACAGAAAGGAGTCTCTCGGTTTAGATTGAAAGACAGTGTTTAGTGCCTTGGGGGAGTATTCAGACAAGAGTTAACTGGAGGGCTGAGTTTGAGCATGGAGAAGTAGAAGCTGTGAGGGTGATCTACTTGAGTTTCGTTTCAGTCAGGAGGGGAGAGATATTCAAGAAATATTTAAGAAGGGCGTGGTGATCCCCTGGTCTATTATACTGCTAGAAGTATTTTAGGAGTACAGTTGATAGGAGGTTGGGAATCTGACAGAAAGTACCACCTTGCTTAAGAACCAAAGTATTAAGGTGTAACACCTATGGTACAACTAAGTTAAGGAACTGAAGTAAAATAGCTGGAAATAAGCCAAGCATTTACCAACTAGTCTAGAAACCCGGAACATCTAACTGAAAATAAGCAACTGAAGTTTAAAAGAAGCTGTGTGTTTGCTACCTTGTTAGAAGCCTGTAACATCCACTAATTTTAGTATAATTATTAATAAGTTGACTGTTTCCTGAAATAACTTTATTGCTTCACAAATCATTTGTTTTATCAACTTTGTTGTTGTTTGTTCAACTTCTGCCTGAGTCTCCAAGTATCAAAATTTTACCTCCCACAAAAAAAAAAAAAACATAAGTTAACCCGTTGTGGTTATATAGGGTCTATGAAACTCAGTATGCTTCATCCTAGAAGGCTTAAAAATGCAGCAATGTGACGTTGACAAGGTGTTGCATGGAAATGTGTTGTTGGATTCTAATCAGACTCTCTGAGGCATTAAGACATCAGCCTTTCCATGTCCTAAAAATCCTCTGGAGAAGCCTGTCTCCAAGTACCCTCCTTAGTAGAGGAACACTGTGCTTCTGCGAAGGAGAAGACCTTTTTTGTGGTGGTGCCCAGACTCTGGAGACCTTCCTATTTCCCTCAGAATTTTAGAGTGTAGATTTTTGTAATTGTGTTAATTATTGTGTTTGTAGTTTTTCAGGTTTTTATTTTGTTATATTTATTGGTTTTGAATTGTATTTCCATGTTTTGTGTTTACCCACAATTCTGTAAACTGCCCTGCAATCTGTTGGTGAAGAGTGCTTAAGAAATATCTGAAAACAAATAAGTAGCTCTAATTTTGATAATATCACCATAAAGTGAGAATTTCTTGTAGCATTTGTGTGGTGACCTTTTCTTCTGGCTTTAACTCCATGAGATGACTTCTGGGAGCTAATAAGCCCCATATTCAGTTTCTGATCATTTCTGCAGTATGTTACATATCACCAGGTTCAGACAAATTAAGAAGACATATTCACCATAAAGCTGGGGTGAGAGAGGTAACCTTATGGGCCATTTTTTCTACATTAAGAACGAACCATTATTGATGGATAATACAACTGCAAGATTTATACTTTTCAGTGAAACTAATAAAAATATTAAGAATGCAATCTTATACATGTCTTACAGATGTTTATTTAGAAGCAAGGCCTGTTTAGTTCAGAGAGATTTACTTCCTAGTTAGTGGGCATGGAATTGCCGCCCAGAGCACACACATATATTAATGTGAGAAATTGGCCTTTAGAGGACTTATTTGAGTTAAGCTTACTAGCAGCATTTTAAATATTCTGATTGGGACTTGAACCTCTGTCTTTCAAAGCATGATCAGGGCAATTGCAGGAAGGATTCTTCCCATTGTAGAATAAATAATACACAGGGAAAACCTTCCCCACCTGTAACCTCCACTTCCTCCCCTCTCTTTTGATGACATAGATAGAATATACAACACGAAGAGTATTTGCCAACTTGATGTATCCACAGTATTTAACACCAGTCTAGTGGTTAAAGAAACGGTTGAAGAACAGATTTTTTGTTTCCAGTGATTTGGTAAACGTTTATAGGTAGAGTGATTATTAGAAACCTGGGAGTTCAGTGTTGTTTCTCCTTTATCTGAAAGAAAGGAATAAGAAAAAAGGCCAGTAGTATGAATTCTTATGATAACATACATTTTTTTCTTTATGGCAGAAAGATTTATTGTTTAGATTATTATAGGGAGTTGTTCTTCATGTATAAAACTCTACAGTGATAATGCAGTATGTGTTATTTTTTTTTCCAAATAAAAAGCTACTTTCATTATTATACACCCCTACAAACACAATTTCTTATTTGAAAAACACACCCTTTATTTGGTCCAGGAGGGAGCTCTTATATGAAGCTGGATAACAAAAAAATGAAAGCAGGGGAACGTATTAATTGCACTTCACAAAACAACGGGGTGCACAGAGCTGCTCAGAATATTCTTCTTCTTTTCCAGAAAGCTGTGAAGGAGAGCAGGAGCCTCCATCATTGTCATGCAGTACCAGTGCGATTCACACTGGAGAAGACGTTGGTCCAGAACAATCAGGTCCGAATTAAGAATTTGTAATATAACCCCCCACCCCCCATGGAAACACAATGGCTTGCATCTCTCAGCTTTTGCCTTAATTGTGTGTGTGTTTGCATCCTCTGCCTTAAAAATCTCTGAAAATGCAGAGTCTGAGGTAAAATACACAGACCTCAGTTGGAAAAAGAACAGACAAAGTCTGGAGCTGTTTCTAGAATTTACCTTTATAACATGTTGTTGTTTTTTTAACTGAAATAAGCATCATACATAATATTACCAACAATTACCAGACCTTTAGAAGACATCTGAAGGCAGCCCTGTTTAGGGAGGCTTTTAATGTTTTATAGATCATTGTATTTTAATGCTTTGTTGAAAGCCGCCCAGAGTGGCTGGGGAAACCCAGCCAGATGGGCGGGGTATAACTAATAAATTATTATTATTATTATTATTATTATTATTATTATTATTATTATTCAGAGGTTATATTTTCATAGAACCTTTATTCACAGAAGCAAGTTTCCAAAACATTAATATGGGTCGGCGCTTTATCCTAACTTCTTCAATGTAATCTCCACTTTTTCTATTTTGTTCTTTGGAAACTTTCTAACTTCCTATCTGTGATGGCCTAATCTTTATGTTTAGCATTGCTTTGTACAATATTAGCAAAAGCTGTTTTTATTTGCATTTTTGTTCATTTCTGTGTTTTCTAATAGTGTTTGAGCTGAGTGGCTTCAGACACAGCCTTTCATGTTCTCTCCAAATATTTGTCTTCTAACACATGTTCTTTCTTGTCAGTGCTACATGACTAGCGGTCTCTTAGAAAGTTTCACTAAAACATCCGTTCCAAGTCTCACAAGTGATATATATGTATATGTATATGTATATGTATATGTGTGTGTGTGTGTGCTTTTTTTAAAGCACCCTTGTTTTATACTAGCAACAGCTTTCTACACTTTCTACTCTTAAGTCATTTTGAATGATGTAGCTTTTAAAACATGTAGTCTGGAGAGCACACACACACACACACACACACACACACACACACACAGAAATCTGGTGGCAAAATGCCCACTGATTTTTAATAGAGCCATTTTGTATCCCATGAAGTATTCATACATCTGTGGGTGGCCATGGTAGAGCATGCCTTTGCTTTAAAATAGGTATGCACTATTTCTGATGTGCAAACCTGAATGTATAGCAGCCCACCAAGGGCTCTGCAAATCTCTTGGTTTTACTTTCTGCTTTGGATTGCAGAAATGGGTGTGGGTATTGCCATATATTTGGTTCCCTGCTATATACTATATACCTGGTAAACCATACAGTGGTCCCTCAACTTACGAATTTAATCCGTTCTGAATGGACATTCGTAGGTCGAAAAGTTCGTAAGTCAAAAAAGCGATTTCCCATAGGAATGCATTGGGAGAAAAAATATTCGGAAAAATTCGTAAGTCGAAAAAACCGCATCTAAAACCGGCAACGGATTTCCATTCGGATGTCGAAAAATTCGTAGGCGTGCGGCCACTTTTTTCGTTTGCAAGTCGAAAAATTCGGATGTTGAGTATTTCGTAAGTCGAGGGACCACTGTATTTTGGCGTGATAGGTTATAAGTTGTGCTGGTTTGATTTACATTATTAAATGATCACATTTGTGGAGATCATTTCATATTCATGTCGTGGTTAAATATTGCAGTCTTTGCACGTTTTCGTGGCACTGGCTGTGTACTGCGCATTCTCCTATATTTCTTTAGCCTTGATGTAAACACTTTCGAGTCATTCAGGTTTACTTTCCTGACACATTTCTTTTAGCATTTCCTCACTTCCCTTATCATCTTTCCAAAGAAACCTGCATGTTGTATATAGTATTATGAATTCGCGCGCAGGATTTGAACCATGAGCAACAGAAGGAATGAGAGATTATTGTATTATTGTTATGATATAAGAGACAGAAGATAGGGTGCAGCAAGGAGGAGAAATAAAAATCACCGTGGGAAATGGGATGGGAAGTCGACAAAAGAAGAGAAAAATCTATTATGTATTGGAATGTTTATGTGAAATTCCTGGAAATCTAATAAAATATATCTTAAAAAAGAGAGAAAGAAGCTTTCATGTTGTAGTGTTACACTACAGCAGCGTATTTCTTATTTTTTCCATGGGCTAAATCTTTTAGAAGTGCACATGTATTTATGAACTTGCATTCTTCCACTGCCCTCTAGGGACCATAATTCAATAGTAGCCTCTGAAACTTTTGAGTGCTGAAACCCCAAATCATTTGTGCATATAGAGAGAATGTTGGCTGTCTCTCTGCAAGCGTTTAATATTAGGACATTTCTGTTGTAAGCAGAAGGTTTATTTATTTGCCTATTATCACTCAACGGCAAGCCAATTTTAAGTATATTAATAACACCAAAAAAGTTTGAGAAATTGTATAACTATAACTTGTGTGCCAGCTATTGATTCTGGAACTGGTGTTGCTTTGTTGCTTTGGGTCTTGTAAAATTGGTCACTTAACAGTGTCTAGCAACATACCTGCCGTTATAGCATAAATGCTAAGCGGTAGTTGCATTTTAAAAAGAAA
Source organism: Darevskia mixta (assembly GCA_034641385.1). NCBI lineage: Eukaryota > Metazoa > Chordata > Lepidosauria > Squamata > Lacertidae > Darevskia > Darevskia mixta. Next base: position 16,153,741 of record JAWWNH010000017.1, read on the forward strand.
AACCAAGACCTTTTATTATGTTGTTTTGAAAAAGAGGGGTTTTTTTTTGGGGGGGGACATCACTATATCAGTGTTTTGTGCTGTATTTTTTTAAAAGATCCCGCTTCTTATTTTGAACTGATAGAGAACATTATGGCCAGTGCTTTTTTTCTGGAGGGGATGCAGGGGTACGCATACCCCTGAACATTTTGTGAATCTAAGTTTGGCCTCATTGAGGGGCAGTATTTCAGTAAGAGTAGGAAAAATAGAGTACCCCTAAACATTTTTAAGGGGAAAAAAAGCACTGATTACAGCCAGAAAATTCTCTTTACCTTTTGGTTCTTAAAGTACAGGAATTTAATACTATGGCGAATGGGGGGAAATGGAGTATTTTAGACAACAGTTCTGCCACATGAATACAGAAGCTGCATGCAATTTCTGCATTCACAGAGAGGAGAAAGTGCACTAGAGGGTAGCCAGAGAGAAACCTAATTATTCAGAAAGCTAGACAAGCACAATTAGCATTCTTTGGAAGAGAGGAGATGAAAGAAGACCCTTGCAGTAATACAACTCTCATCTGAATAGCCAGGATAAGTGCTTAAAAGACTGATCCTCAAGGTGATGCAATTCCAAACTGAATAGCTAGGGTAAGTGCACTTAGTTTAGTGTCCAATCTATAAACAAAGTGATACAAAAGTGCTCCCACAATAAACTGTTCGCCTTGCGACTCGTTAAGAGTTGCTACAGATGCCGTAAAGCGATGGCAACAGCAACAGAAGTTTCAGAGAGCTTTCATACAACCTACTTTGATTTGAGAAAAAAATACATTGCGGGAGTTACATTGATGTTTCAGTTTCTAATTTTCATTTATTTATTGTTCTACATTAACAGGTGTGTGCATTAATGGCATTTTCTTTTTTTCCTGTTTTAAATAAACTGGCAGATAGATAAGGACAACACGTTTTGTCACAGTTCATTTACTATATATATATATATATATATATATATATATATATATATATATGGCTAAGAATAACACACGGAGTTCTTCTTCTTCTATAGTTAACTGCCAAACTGCATCTTTTAGGTTTTCAGCTAACTTCCACTGATGAAGAAATATCATTGCAGAACAAATGGCAGTCATTTTTGGGAGCACATTATGAGGTGGTGGTAGGTAAACTTTTGCTTGTTGTTTAAAGTGTGTGTGTGAGAGAGGGATGGGTGGGAGATGTCATGTTATGTAAGCTTTAGATGAGAAAATAAACTCTGTTCTGGGCAAACAACAGTTCATAAAGTGCTACAGTCCTTAGGAAAACTTGGTACTTGACTGCTTCATAAGTTCACAGTATGTTATGTTATATTATATAAGGGATGCGGGTGGCGCTGTGGTCTAAACCACAGAGCCTAGGGCTTGCCGATCAGAAGGTTGGCGGTTCGAATCCCCGTGATGGGGTGAGCTCCCATTGTTCGGTCCCAGCTCCTGCCAACCTAGCAGTTCGAAAGCACATCAAAAGTGCAAGTAGATAAATAGGTACCGCTCTGGCGGGAAGGTAAATGGCATTTCCGTGCACTATTCTGGTTCGCCAGAAGCGGCTTAGTCATGCTGGCCACATGACCCAGAAGCTGTCTGCGGACAAACGCCTGCTCCCTCGGCCTATAGAGCGAGATGAGCGCGCAACTCCAGAGTCGTCCGCGACTGGACCTAACGGTCAGGGGTACCTTTACCTTTTTTATGCTATATTATGCAGCAGGTTCACCATGCTGTGCCAAGTACATAAATGGTTGCTGTTTGCCACAGCTATACCATGAAAACATGAAGTGGGTATCTAAAGTGTGCCTAGAAAAAAAATATATATAGTGAAATGAATTAGTGTCATTATGAGGTGGCCACTAAGCTACAGTGAAGTGAACCAACCCTTATTTTCAGATCACTTTCAGATGTCATGCCCTTACAGTGGTACCTTGGTTTACGAACTTAATCTGTTCCGGAAGTCTGTTCTTAAACCAAAGCGTTCTTAAACCAAGGCGTGCTTTCCCATAGCAGCGGGGGACTCAATTTACAAAAGGAACACACTCAACAGGAAGCAAAACATGTTCTGCTTCCAAGGCAACATTCACAAACCAAAACACCTACTTCTGGGTTTGCAGCGTTCTTAATCCAAGTTGTTCAGCTATTATTAAACCAAGGTGCCACTGCATTTCCATTGCTTTTTTGCAAGGATGGCATGTGTACATGAAGTAGCTCTTACCTGCTTTAGAAGTAAGGAGAAAGATAGGAGATGAAACCCAGTTATTTTTACTAATTATTGTTATTTACATTATAGAATTAATTGGCATGATTATGAATTATATATAAATGAACTAAGAAACTCGGTAAAACGTGAGTGATTTTGAAATTCAGGACAACACTTTTTTTTGCTATCTTGCGCTGCTTTTTTGCAGTGCGTCCATTCCTCATATGATTATAATTGACAGCAGAGCATCGTCCCAACTTTCTGGGCAGCATTTGCTTCTTGATGTTATTACACACAGTGGGCGGTGCTATAGCAAAAGTACTGTACCCATATCGCTGCTTTTGGGGGATTAAAACATTGTGGCTTGTTAGTAAATCCATATGGTGCTCATCATAACACAGTCTTCGAAGTAAAACCTTGCTCTATAAGCTTCTTTGCATATAGTTATTATTTCCTACGAAGGGCTTTTCAAAGGACCACCTTTTCTCATGTCCTGCTCACCCACTGAATCAACAGTGGATGCCGTGCCCCGAATCGCTCTGCTGTCACGGGTGTGGTTCAAAAGGATGCAGAACAAAGCCATTTCTGTAGCAGCGCTCTCCTCTCCCGAAATCCAATTGTCTGATGGTTAAAATGGTGTTGTCTCCTGTTTTTGGAGTGCTCTGATTTCCGCCCCCTCCCACGATTCTCTTACATTGGTTGTTGATTCTCCGTTTTTTATGATGTGTTTGTCTCATGCTTAAGTAGACAGTTAAGCTATTTATTTTGCCGTTCATTTGTGGCTGGTTGATGAGCAGGTGACGGTGTAGTACATTTCCTGTGCTCTGTATCGTCCAAAGGAGCTGTTGTTGCCTGAACACACATGGCACTCTGGGGTGGCGGCGGTATTTTAAATATAATTCAGGGTCACAGTCAGAGCTACAGTTCTCAATCACTGACTAGCACAGCTGTTCCTCCACCTGGGAATTAGGAAGCCAGAGAGGATTATATTGCCAGGTGTGCATCCGGTCCATGCTTGACTGCTCCCAGAGGGTGACAGCAGCATGTACCGAATCTGGAATCCAGGGCTTTTTACGTTGAGCGGTAACACTTCCGTTTTAGAGCACTGTATTTTGCAACCCATTGTCCCTGTGGCGCCCATGGAAGCTGACTTCTTGCGTAACGGGAGGTGCGATTCCTTTGATTGTGGCATTTGTTTCATTTATTTGTGGCTTTCTCCGGTCCGCCTTTCATCTCTGGGGCAGCTGTAGCTCACCAGCATCTGTTCCCCTTTGCAATGGAGAATGGGACGTTACGGCTGGCTGCCCCCTTTCAAGCTTACATTGCGATTCCATCTTGTCTTGATGTGAGAAATCAATGGGCATGGATGATGTTTGAAAGAAGTGAGCTTGTAGCTTAGAAAGTGGCAGCATCTGTGGCAGAGTGTTAGGGTTGCTGCTTTTAAATCTACTGTCCCTTTTGTCCATGAGTGCAATTTTGAGAACAACTAATCCTTCAGTGTTCTGAAGATCCATTGTGTTCCTTCTTTCTAGGTAGCTCACGTGAACAAGTTTAGTGAAAGCAGTGGACTGGGGATCAGCTTAGAAGCTACAGTGGGACATCATTTCATCCGTTCTGTTTTGCCAGAAGGGCCCGTTGGACGATGCGGCAAGCTGTTCAGTGGAGACGAATTACTAGAAGTATGAAATAATTTCTGCTTTACTTCCGATTCTTCCTTAAAGGCGATTCTGCTGAGGATTTCCAGTATTTGTAGATACTGGCATACATTACTGTATGAAATTCCTGCAGGAAAATTGTATGGATAAATCCTGCATTGGCTAATTGTATGCCTAAATTTTCTAACAGTGCACAATACACTGTAATTTTTTTTTTTTGCGGTGTAAACCTGCTTCATATGAATGGAAGTTGTGCAGAAGCACAGATCTGCACTCTTGAACAAGTCCTGCCTCGTTCAGCGGCATTTTGAGGATGAAAAGTTCCCAAAGGATTGTTGATAATAGTAAAAACGGATGTGGCTTTCAGAAACCCTTTCCAGCTGACGTTTGAATTTGTGTTATCTGCTTCCTGTATTGTGCCTGCAATTCTTGCAGGACATTGTGTTTTGTGTCATTCTGGTGCACTGTGCATCTTACAAATTTCATTTTTTTTAAAAAAAAATAAAAAATATTTCTGTATATTTTGTCTTCTGTCGGCAGGTAAATGGAATATCTTTGCTTGGAGAAAATCACAAGGATGTAGTAAATATTTTAAAAGACCTGCCCATCAAAGTAACAATGGTGTGTTGCCGTGCAGCTGCACCTATTAGTCAGTTGTTAATGGATGAATCTCAGATGTCGGAACAGGTAAATCAAAGCAAAGGGATGGATCTTGTATGTGTAGGATGCTTTGAGTGTGTCATGGGCATCCAGAAGCTAGCACATGAGAAGAAAGTGTGTGATCGCTTGACTCTAATCAAGGCTGTTTCAGCCTCTCTTACCCCTGTGGCAAATGGAGACAGCCAGAAAACTTTTCCAGGCACTCTTTCTCTCCTCCCATTATACCTTGTTCAAGGTTCCACTCTGTGCTCATTCTGAAACAGAGAGCTTTATTTCAGGCGTTGCCAATGTTTTTGGGCCTCTGGGCACACTTGGGATGTTGAGGAAGTGCCACAAAATGGTTGCTGTGGGGTATGTGGCATAAAACAAAATGGCTGCCGTATTGAAAAAGAGCAGAAAAAAAGGGACAGGGCACAAAATGATGTGAGCATCCCCCCCCCCAAAAAAAAAAATCAGTGGGGGAAAATGGCACATCACACTACCACATTCACTCACGGAGAAAAGCCCTTTGTTCTTCTCTATTCTGAACAGAAGGAAAGGTGGATGTCCAATTCTGGCATCCAAAGACATGCCAGCATGCTTAAGGGGGCATATTGAATTAGTGTAATAATAATAATAAATAATAAATTTTATTTATACCCCACCCTTCCCAGCCGAAACCGGGCTCAGGGCGGCTAACATCAATAAAATTACAGTAAAGTATAAAAGAAAGAAAGAAACCGTTAATTAAAATACAGGTTAAAATTCAATTTAACATTTAAAATGCCGCATCATTTATCGCCCGTAATCAAAACCATAAGGGGAGGAAACATCAGACTGAGTCCAACCCGAAGGCCAGGCGGAACAGCTCTGTCTTGCAGGCCCTGCGGAAAGATGTCAAATCCCGCAGGGCCCTGGTCTCTTGTGACAGAGTGTTCCACCAAGTTGGGGCCAGTACTGAAAAGGCCCTGGCCCTAGTTGAGACCAGTCTAACAAATCAAATAGGAAGAGCAAAGAGTGTATTGTGCAGTGCAGATTTTTGACAGGACATTTGCAGAAACCTTTTGTGGGTGCTATAGGAGGTATTGGTGGATGCACACAGGCACCAGTTGGGCAACTCTCGCTTAACTATATAGCAGGACCTTAGCAGTGTTTCTTCCTGGCTGAGTGAATGTGGGATCTTGCTGTAAGGACATACAACAGTAGGCCTTGCATGCAAGTGAATTGCAGGCTTGTGACTTCCTTGCAAGCACATACATTCACTTGAGCGAACAACGGAAGAGCTTTGTCCCACCACAGAGATGCTCAGTTTGTGTGGGCTGTCTGTTTTACTGATAAAGCACCACAGTTGAGACTTGAAAAAAATTCACTTCTCCGGCTTCAACGAAATATTCATTTCTTATCAGATAACACCAATGGCAGCTAATAAGATGAGGCAGAACAATCCGGAGGGAGGGGAAGCCCACATCTCTACCAATGGGTGGCTGTTGGAAGCAGCTGAGTCAGGAGCAAGGCACACAACACCATGCAAATCACTTGGGGCGCTCCCTCCCCTGGTTGCCTTCAACAGATGCCATTTTGGCTTGCCTTTCAGTGGTGGGAAGGCCCACTAGCCATTACCGGTACTGTACTTCTTAACACTTTCCATTCTGCCTTTAATCACTATTCAGAGGAGAGATAGTTGGTATATGAAGGCAGACCTGATGTAGAGGGGAAATTAAATCAGAGAAGTTTGGATGAATGAAATATACCTGTTTCTCCTAAAATAAGACGTAGCCATAAAATAAGCCGTAGCAGGATTTATACACATTTGTGAAATATAAGCCATACCCTGAAAATAAGCCATACCCCGAAAATAAGACATAGGTGACGCGGCGCTTCTCCCTTAAGACGGCCTGGATAGGCGTGGCTATGCAACGTACCAACGCGGAGCGGTTAAAATAAGACATCCCCGAAAACAAGCCGTACTGTGTTTTTTTGAGGAAAAATATATATAAGATGGTGTCTTATTTTAGGAGAAACACGGGTAATATAATATAATTATAATATAATATAATATAATTACAATATATAATGTAATATAATATAATATAATATAATATAATATAATATAATATAATATAATATAATATAATTAATATAATATATATGGTACAGCCGGTCTGATCCAGTGACTGGAAGGTTAGATTAGATTTTCACCTACAAAGCCTGGTTTAAATCCCTATTTTAGATTCTCAAAGTGGCTTTGGCCATATTAGTATGGTTACTCAGAGGAAAAGTCAAAAATGTCTCCTCCCACAAAGCCATAAAATCGTTTTAGTTCTTTATCCTGGGTAGGGGGACGACAAGATGTTGGCATTCAAGAAATGCAAGTCCAAAGTCCTTTAGACACACAGAACTAGTTGCATAGTTGTTTTTCGCAATGTAGCAATTGCCTCATAGGGTTTTTGTGAAGGGAGCAGGCTAGAGGCAGGTTGCCATTTTGCCAAGCAGAAGTGCTGTGTAAACAGCTCACTATTAAGAATATAGGAAGGTTGGTTAGAGCTGCAAAGCAGTGTGGACACAAATATAACAGTCGTCCACAGGTTTACCACACCTATCAGCCAATCACCCATTCCCACCACCCTCCTGAGTAATACCCCTCCCCACCCTCTCACTCTATATAAGGGTCTGGTGACTTCTGTTTCAGTGTATCTGAAGAAGTGTGCATGCACACGAAAGCTCATACCAAGAACAAACTTAGTTGGTCTCTAAGGTGCTACTGGATGGAATTCTTTTATTTTTTATTTTGTTTTGACAAATATACAGTTAGAAGCAAAATTAAAATGCAGGGGCTATTCCCTATGTGGACTTAGAGTGGCTTCATATGTTTTGAATGTGGAGAGAATAGAGAGTTCAAATGACTTCCCTGTTCTCTGCATATCTTTGTAACATCTGAAGTGGATCTTGCACACTTCTTTTGTCTCTCAGCCTGTCCCCGCCATCTAAGCTTCTGCATTTGACCACTTCAGATGTTACAAAGATGCATGGGGAATAAGAAAAACAAATCGGTCATGCTTGCCGTTCTCCCATCTCTCAATGTCCGGAGTTTGCGTGTCGAGGTCCCAAACCACCCCTCCAGATAAATTCACACCTCAGACATAAATGTTGGTTTTGGTTTTTGGCATGAATTTGGCCACAGCTTTATTAAATTACAAGACATGTGAGTGGTTGCGTAGGCATTGGTTCTGACTATCTGCCCCCTAAGGACAGAACTGACAACCGTCAGTAAGGGGAAAACACTCTGGGAAGAGACAGGGAACCGGGCGATCTGACCCTCCCCTCTCCCCACAGGCTCCCAGGGGCTCTTGCGAGGCCCTGGCCCCCGACCGGGGGATACGGACAAAAGCATGTCGAGCCCCTGGATTCCTTTAACGGAATTCCCTACACACCACCATCAATTGGGAGGGGCAAACGCAGTCAACAGTCCCCTCCTCCATCCAACATAATAATAACCAATGCCTAACCGACAACTTTACAAGTTGTGGCTATTTGCTACGCAGTAGGCAAAAGCCAGATGGCACAAGCCAATCAGCCAAATGGAAAAATTCCTACCAGGCCCCTGCCCCAAAAGCAGACGATCCCATGACAGGCATAGCAAGGTCAACACAGAGGCCTAAAATTAGGGAGGGAGGGCGGGTGATCCGAAGCACGCAGCCAAAGAGGGAGATCCTTCTGCGTGCAGACCATTTATAAACGCTGGGCTGTCCATCATAAATGGCAACATATAATTCTCCCCAACAACACCCCAGGGTCCAATCACAGTAGTGGCCGTCCAAACAAACCCGCCCAGCAACTAAGGGGTAGTTTGTTAGCCCCCACCGCAACACGTGCTCTCTATGATGGAGAACCCGCTTTCTTTTAGTCCCTTGTTATATGTGTATGTACTTGGAATCGAGTTTCAGTAAAAATTGTAGGATTTTCAGTTTTATTGATGGAAGCGAATCTCTTTCATTTTGCAGTCTGTTATAGATCTTGGTGGACTCCTTGGCTCTTCAGAGACAGAGGATGCTAACTTGGACATGGATAATATGGGCCAGAGTGCAGATGAGGTTCAAGGATCTCCTTTGGCAATGTGGGAGACAAACATACAGCAAATTGAGCTAGAGAAAGGGAGCATGGGACTTGGATTTAGCATATTAGATTACCAGGTAATGTCTGAACTGCTTATTTTGCAGAATGGGAGTACTTACTCTGGGGAACTCTTTCCCTTTAAGCAATGTAATGTAAATTACCAGGCATTTCCAAACTCTACTGTCAAACGTGCTGCATTAAGTAAATGTATTTGTCAAACTAATTCTATGGACCATCATTCATTTTATGGGACCTCAGTCTCATTCTTTGGTGTAGTGATCTCTGTAGCAGGTCAGCTTGCATAAAGTCTTTTGCTACGATTCAGGAAGAATCTACAGATTGCATAACAATAAAAGCAGTTAACATTTATTAAGATGGTTATGCAGAATTATTGGCGTGAGTCTCCACAGATTAGAAACACTGATTTGATTTTCGACTCTGATTTGGTCGTTCCTCTGGTACCTGGGCATTTATGTCTGATTCTGTTTCTTTTAGAAATATTATTATTTTTACCAGTGGCTAGACATTTGCACATTCAGCTCAAAGGAGAAAACCAATTTATATCAATTTTTCTCCTTTGAGCTGAATGTGCATATGTCCAGCCATGGAATAACAAGACCTACAAAGCTGCAGAGGAGTGTGAAACAGATATGCTTGCTATCAGTGAAATTGCTTTTCCTAATGCTGCAGAGCTTGGTTAGTAAAGGTCTGAATGTGTAAACATTCATGAAAGAATTGGACTGTGCCACATTAGTAGGGAATTGCTTTCACATAAAAGAAATCTCTTGTACTTGGAATGCTATTCCACTAGAGAGGCATTTAAGTCGAGTTTCTACCCTAACATTCTAGCTTTCCATGTGTTGGGACTTTCTGAATTGCTGAAAGGATTCGAATCCACAGTCCCCACTGCATTCCGAAGTGGCAGAATCCTGTTTTATTAAAGAAGTTCAATAATCTCCTGAGCTAGAATCGCAAACTGTTACATCGCACAGCATGATCTCGCAGTGTTACGTAGCCTGATTTCATGTTGTGCCTGGATAAAATATTCAGATTGAATATATACAAGAAAGTGATCTCTACAAACGTAGGAATTAAATATTGGGTCCTAGGGGGTGCAAGTGCTCCCTCTCCTCCTCAGTCCCCCAGCAGATTGGCAGTTTTGGATATGCCACAACTCTCGTAAGATGTTTAAATAGTGAAACTTTCTATTCCATGTGAGGTAAATGGAGGTTGGGGGAGATCAATGACCTCAAATCCATTAATTTCAGTGGGTCTTCTCTGAGTGGATAGCTCCCATTGGCTTGGATTCCTGGACTATTGAAGGAGCCAGTATAACGTTTTTATCTAGATAGATAAAGAGGGCTTGGCGTTATTTTATTCATAATATGCTTTTTTAATTTTCATTAATGAATAAAGCGCTTCCTGAAATGTGTATGCCCCAATGCTTTTACATAAACATGTTAGGGATCAAAGAATACTATCTTTCCCCCTTGGTTCTTCTGACATAATTTGAGTCAGCATAAACAAACATGCTTAATTATAGAGAACCACATAGGCATTAGAAGTCTTTCAGCTGATCACTGGCTGAAACTTTCAGGTTTTTGTTTTAGATTTTTACATAAAGATATTCCATATGCCCATACGTAACACGGAAGGGGAGAAAATAGCACTTTGGGCACAGTTTATATTATTTGATGGAGCCTCTTATTTGCTGTAGCACAAAGCACAATTGAAACAATCTAGTACAGGCATAGGCAGACTCGGCCCTCCAGATGTTTTGGGACTACAACTCCCATGATCCCTAGCTAACAGGACCAGTGGTCAGGGATGATGGGAATTGTAGTCCCAAAACATCTGGAGGTCCGAGTTTGCCTGTGCCTGATCCTAGTGGCTGCTTGCAGCTGCTATGTAAACGCAGACATCTCTCATGAAAGTGGGGGCTTCTCCATTCACTGGGTTAGGGCTGGGTCATCTGTACCTGAAAACTCGCATGGGCTCCTAATTTATTGAGAATATGTTTTCCCCACTTTTCTCTTCTTTAATAAGGACCCTGTGGATCCTGCGAATACAGTCATTGTGATCCGCTCTCTAGTTTCTGGGGGAGTGGCCGAACAAGATGGCCGGCTTCTCCCTGGAGACAGACTTATGTACGTGAATGACATCAATTTGGAAAACGGCAGCCTGGAGGAAGCTGTGCAAGCCCTGAAAGGAGCGCCGATGGGAACGGTTAGGATAGGAGTTGCAAAGCCGTTGCCTGTAAGGAACTTAAGTCTTACACATTTTGGGGTTTCATATTTTGCCAAGAAACCATACAGGCTGCCTGTTCGCAAAACACATGCGTTTTCATTTATTTACCCAGCAGCTGACGACACTCACTGTGGATGTGTGAACTAATCTCGTTTTGTTTTAAAGTGATGTAAAAAAAAAAGTTGTGTCTGTAGAGTTTCATCCGTAAAGGTCAGTTCACACATGTATAAACGATGTGGCTGCCGTCAAGTGGTAAGCATACGCCTGTGAACCTGCCCACAGTGTGTCTGATTGCAAAAATAAATCAATAAATCAGTAGCAATCTGCACTTCAGATTCATTAGGGCAGTTCATTTACTCAATAGCATCTTGTTTTGACCCTAGCCATGGAGTTTCGTTTGGGAATAGCATACACTGGGCATAGTAATGGGAAGAGGAGCGGCCATCCTGGTTTTACAGAAAATCCAGAAAGGAATTTGTTTAAAGCTGGTTTTCTTCCTAACCTCAAACACAGCATTTTTTATTTCAGTGCTATTAAGTTCAATGGAGCTTATTGAGGAATAGTTGTGTTTAGATTCTGAGAGTAAGTAGGACTGAAGTCCGTGGGGCAAAATTGGTTTAAATTCGATCTGTTAGGCTCAGCTACATTGGTAATCGGGCTCTTTTGGCAAATAAAGGTAAAGGGACCCCTGACCATTAGGTCCAGTCATGTCCGACTCTGGGGTTGCGGCGCTCATCTCGCTTTATTGGCCGAGAGCCGGCGTACAGCTTCCGGGTCATGTGGCCAGCATGACAAAGCCGCTTCTGGCGAACCAGAGCAGCGCACGGAAACGCCGTTTACCTTCCCGCCAGAGCGGTACCTATTTATCTACTTGCACTTTGACATGCTTTCGAACTGCTAGGTGGGCAGGAGCTGGGACCGAGCAACGGGAGCTCACCCCGTCGCAGGGATTCGAACCGCCGACCTTGTGATCAGCAAGCCCTAGGCTCTGTTCCAAATTCCCAGGTGCCAGGACTGGAGTATTAAGATACTACCGCTGTGCACAGCTAAAATACTACTTCAAACTCATGGGCATTTCATTTTTTCAGTGCTTTTCCTAGCCTTGTAAACCATTACACCTGCTCAGGGCTATAAGAATAACCTGCAGTTCTCTCTTTTTCGGAGCCTCCCCATTCATCCCCCTTTCTAAAATTCCCTCACGCTGCATGCTGAACATTAGCCGCTATCCATCTCAAGAGCTTCATTCTCTCTGCAGCTTTCACCAGAAGAGGGCTATGTTTCTGCTAAGGAAGATTCCTTTTTCTACACTGCCCAGTCCTTTGAGGAGGAAGGGCCAGCTGATTCAGCCCTCTTCCATGCTGAGCTGGCTCTGGTTAGTGGCCACTTCCTTTCCATGATAATGTGTTAAAACCCTTTTGATCTGTGTTTTCATACCGAACAAAAATTTTGTCTAGCCTCAGTGGAGAAACAGCCTTGATATTGTAACATAAGGACGTATTTTAAAATGCTTGCTTAACTTCTTTTTTTAAAGGGCTTAAGAAGTTTGTTTTATTGAGTCAAGATGCTGCTATCCGAATATATATACACACACACACAAAACACACAAACGCCCACCCACAGTCATGAGAAAAAGAAAGTACGCCCTCTTTGGTTTTACATATCAGGACATAATAGCAATAATCTGTTCCTTAGCAGGTCATAGAATTAGGTAAATACAACCTCAGATGAACAGCAACACATGACCTATTATACCGTGTCATGATTTATTTAACAGAAATAAAGCAAAATGGAGAAGCCACATGTGGAAAAACTAAAAATGAGACAGTAACTTGGATTGGATTTCAAAAATAAATTCCATGTTTGCACATTATCCCGTTTTGAGAATCGTACATCGATACAGGAAAAGGAAATTAAGGCTGTTGTCCTATGTTCTTCTGTAGGAGTAGTTAGTAGACACACAGGTATTTGTTTCTGGGTAGAAACACAAGATTAGGCTGTCAACCACTTATACAAAACAAGTGGTATTGACAAGAATGAGTTAAGGGGATGTGTATACCGCACTACAAAGTGAGGTTTTTGCTGCTGTTTTTCAGGTCATGCTATATTGTCGCCACACAGTCTTATTTAGAAGCTTGATGGATTCATAGTTGGCTGCAACTTCCATCATTCAAGCAAACTAACCACTTTTAAGTTTCAGTAGGAAGTTTTAATGCATGCACTTTTGATATCATATAAGTGCAGGATTTGTAATAATATCCTTAATACGTTTTTATCGGTCATTAAAAGATCAGTGAAAAGTGTGCTAGCTTTGAAGTTGGACAACATATATTTCTAAAAAAAACCAAAACCCTATTATTTCAAATAAAATGAAGGATTTTGGTAGGCAGCTTTTGTATCATGAAGATAATTAAACTTTTTTTTTTTTTAATGGACCTGTTTAGACAAACTTAAGGAGTACACCACATTCTTAAACTGAACAATGGGACAGCAGATGAGATTTTTTTCCAGAGGTAGAAAATTATAGGAAATCATTCCTCCCCCCCCCCAGCATCAAACATCACCTGTCTATCACTTGATGTACTTGCAAATTCAGATCTAAATAATAATCTCAGATAACACTGGTGAATCGTTGAATTTGAGGATATGGAGACATAGGTGAAAATGGAAATGAGCTCATTGTGTGTCCAAAAGATTTTGTATGTTGGAAATCAAAAAGAAAACTAAAATAAGGCACGGTAGCTAAGAAGTATTCATCCACAGATGCAAATGTTTGGGGCTTATGTGATACAAATGCAGCAGATAGCCGGACTGATTAAATTGCCTTTGCCGTTAGGTGGATTCAAGTGAGGCAGATCTAGTGGAGGAATCCACCTTCGAATCACACTATTCCCCAGACAATGATGGTACATTCCAGTCTTCAGTTTCAGCTCTGCATGGCAGCGCCTGTGCCGATGATCTGAAGTATAACCTCTCACTACCCTCTTCAACTCCCAAGGTAAAAAGAAAAATATATATCCTTTTATTGATTGCGGTGAAGCACCACTGAATGTGAAGATGTTTGCGTTTAGCTGCTGTATTGGATGTAGCAATGACTATTGTTGCCCCGGTTGGTTCCATCTGCTCGTCGGTTTGTTATTAGATTAAAGAGCAATTTCATTTGGGTAGTGTTGACTGAACACCTTTCGGAGACCAAATGCATTTTGTGCTATATGAGGAGGACATCAGTTTGAGGTGCTCTTGTTTCGCTTCTTAAAAAAAGAATGGTTTCAATGAATCTTAATAATACTGTGGGATATTTTCAAAAAGGATAACGTAGAGTAATGAACTATTGCTCCAAAAATAACATTTCCGCCATATAAGACCATGTTCATTTTCTCCATATCTTTAATCTCAGTCAGTCAGTTAGTTACTATATCCCTTTAGTAAATGTGATGTCGCAGATAGTCTAAAATTAAATCAACAGCAAAATAGCACCAATATGTTGACATTTAATTTAACCATAAATAACCAGATATTTTAAAAATGTTTTGATCCCATACCCAATCCTGTTCTTTAGCATGATGGTGTCTCTTACATTTTCTTCCTTTGTTAAGATTTTCCCCCTTCTATTTCTTGGCAACCTGTTATTTTTTTTTTTGCCTAAGCTTGAATAATTCCCTGTGTTTTTTTAATACTCCTGGTAGTTCTGGCATCATCATTGCCGGTGATGTCGATCCGTTTTCTTGGTTGGTTTGCAGTGTATATTCCTGAAAACAGGAGTTTCTCTTCTTTCACACCTGAGGTTCACCAGCTGGCTGTATCCCTTCTGGAATGTATTTCAGTCTTACTGGCCATGGGGCCGACAGCCGGAGTTTATCTCATAATGGAATTTCCTAATCCACAGCAGAATGTACCTTTGCTGTGCCAATGAGACAGATTGCATTGTTTAACTTGGTAATTGTTACTTAAAGGGATTAGACAGAGAGCATGCTGGGAAATGTACGTTCTGCAACACATCTGGTCTTACAGAAGACATCACATTGGTGTTCCCAAAGACTCTCCTTCTGTCTCTGTCTCTCCTTTTACATCTACCAGAATGACAGTGCAATCCTATACATGTCTTCTCAGAAATAAGTCCTGTTGAGTTCAGTAGGGCTTACTCCCAGGTAAGTCCTTATAAGACTGCAACCTAAGAGTAAAATGCTAACATTCAAGCTGGGTAGCAAGTCATGTTTCACTTTGCCCAGATAAAAATAGCCACACAGAAAGCAATGCAATATACCATTTCAACTGAGCCAGCAACCTCTCTTCATACAGGGAGAGATAGTAGTAGTAGTAGTAGTAGTAGTAGTAATAAAAATAATAATAATTTATTTATACCCCACCCATCTGGCTGAGTTTCCAACAAAATATTAAAATACCCTTCTAGAAGCAAAGGGACATGTGAAGTAGGGAATATCCACCTAAGAAACATTTTCATCCTTAGAAGATCACAGGAAGCCCACACTTGCAGACCTCGAAATCATAGATCTAAAGTTTGGAATACAGGCAGTTGCAACTCCAAATGAGAGACACATTGGAGTTTCAGTACAGTCATTATTTTTAAGAGAGAGAAAAAGTTTGTCTCACATTTTACATGTTGTGGAGCCTTTCTTCACACTTGCAGAATGAAGCTTTTTGGGTAATTTATCTTAGATACAGAACACCTCATATCTTGAGAGGAACATTAAAGCACTGTTGGGTTAAGAAACAAGCGGGACATTAACTCCATTATTGATTGACGTGCATTCAAATAATACTCCCATTAGGAACAGAGCTGTAGGGTTGTATCAAAAGCAGCACCAGTGAAATTACACTTTTGCAGTGGCAGATTGGGTCCACTTCCTGGTGGGGCCGGGTTGCGGTCCGGCCACCTAGCCACTCCTCTCAGTGTCAGGGCAGTACGGCATCCCACGTCCCGCTGGGGGAGACCCCTGCCACGTCAGGTGGCCAGGGACGATTTAAGCCTCGGCGTAACTCTGAGGCTTCCTCTTCTATTCCCTCTCCCCTCCCCCCCCCAGTCTTCTCTGGAGAGTCCTTCAACTCCAGCTGATTTTGAGGATGTGTGGAGGGCTGCAGGAGAGGAGGGGAAAGCTCTGTCCTGCTTGCACAAGTCTGTTGCGCTAGTGGAGACGGAAGAGTGGATATTGCCCTAGATTTTTAACTACGGTATATACATGTTCAGGATCAGAACAGTAGGTGCTGTTCAGGAATGCTGATGCCCTCTGAAATGTCTCATGCTCTTTGTGAGATTGTCAGTGCAGTTTGGTATTGTGTCTACTTGAAAATGTGCTGCCCTGAGCTTACTCTCAGGAAACTGGATAGTAAGGTTGTATCCTTAGGGTGGTATTCAACTATGTGTACACAGAGTAGATGCATTGAAATGAATGACCACGACAAAGTTAGGTCTATGAATTTCAGCAGGAGTAAAATCTGGTTGAATACCCTTGGGTGCTTTTGCCTGGAAGCAAGCCCCACTGAATACAGTGAGATTCACTTCTGAGTAAACTTGTGTCGGTTTTCCTCTGATGGGCTGTAATTCTACGCACACTAACTTGGGGGTAGGTCTCACGGAACTGTGTGAGACTTAACTTCTGAGTAGATGTGCAGAGATTTTAGTTCTATCTTGGTGATTGGAAAAGCATTTAGTCTTTGCTGAATTCACTTTCAAGCGATGGGCAGAACAATAACATTGCTGTTGTTTAGTCGTGTCCGACTCTTCGTGACCCCCTGGACCAGAGCACGCCAGGCACTCCTGTCTTCCACTGCCTCCCACAGTTTGGTCAGACTCATGTTAGTAGCTTCGAGAACACTGTCCAACCATCTCGTCCTCTGTCGTCCCCTTCTCCTTGTGCCCTCCATCTTTCCCAACATCAGGGTCTTTCCCAGGGAGTCTTCTCTTCTCAAACAATAACATACCAAACTGTTATTCAAAAAGAAAACATCTAAAAGTCAAATAAACTTGTATTTTTATTTTTTTTAAATAGGCTGTTTGCAAAGAAAGTTCAAATGCCTCAGTCGGTTACCATTTACTGGACCAAAACCTGTACACCATGGATCTAATGCAAAGGGGAGCAGAGAGCAGATCTTCTGCTGATGTATGTGTGGAACAGTCTGCTGGGATCACAAGAAAAGATCCAGTAACACATTCTCCTAAGAAACAAGCTGAACATGAAAGCACAGGAACTTGGACAGCTGAAGCCTCACACAATGCAAATTTAACTTCTAGACTGAACCCTGATGCTACTGGGAAAGTAAGTGTTTCATTGCGTATGTTTGTGAAATAATGCCAGTATTTCCAGGGATCACAAAACGGAACTGATAGCCTTCTGGATATTACTGTGCTTATGAACTCCCTTAATAACTCTGCCAGCCTTGATAGCCTGGTTGAATTGTGGAATAACAGCCCCCCCTGCAACATGGTATACCTCCCAGGTGTCGTTCCATCAGCGCAAGTTCCTCTTGTTTAAAAGGTAAAGGTAAAGGGACCCCTGACCATTAGGTCCAGTTGTGTCCGACTCTGGGGTTGCGGCACTCATCTTGCGTTACTGGCCGAGGGAGCCGGCGTACAGCTTCCGGGTCATGTGGCCAGCATGACAAAGCCGCTTCTGATGAAACCAGAGCAGCACATGGAAACGCCGTTTACCTTCCCGCCGGAACGGTACCTATTTATCTACTTGCACTTTGACGTGCTTTCAAACTGCTAGGTTGGCAGGAGCAGGGACCAAGCAACGGGAGCTCACCCCGTCACAGGGATTCGAACCGCCGACCTTCTGATCAGCAAGCCCTAGGCTCTGTGGTTTAACCCACAGCGCCACCTGGGTCCCTCTTGTTTAGGGAGCATCAAAGACAACTGAAGTGGTTGGCTTTGTTGTAAATATGGCAATTTTGGTGATCAATTTATGGCCTGGGCCTTTTTCAAAGGGCTGTGCTACTACTGTCAGCGTAGCATCCATTCTGTAAAACTGTTCTGAGTGATAAGTAAGTAAGCGCTAAGTTTGCAAAGAGCTCCAAAGTGAAAGGGTGCAGGGATACAAAGGGTTTTTTCTCTCTCATTCTAGGTCAGGCTGATTTACAGCACAAGCACACAGCAGGAGCTTATTCTTGGACAGAGCAGGAAGACTTTGGCATAAAATCAGGCATATACTCCTGCCTACCTCTCCAGCACTCTGCTGCTGCTGCTACTTGCACTGAGGAAGATAGTTTGTTTTATTTTCTTGCTTTGCTGCCAAGGAACTTGCATAAATGCTGATGTTTTAGCAGTAAACCATCGTGTTACTTCTTCTTTTTTTTTATCCTTTTAGCTCAGCCATATTAATTTAAAGGGAAACAAGAGTTCTGTAAGCAAATTAGGAATTGCACGTTTTCTTATTACGTGAATGCCTAGCAGATTGGAAACCATCTGTAATTGGCAAATCACACTGAATCCAATAATGCTCTCCAGTTACTTGTCTCTATAAACTGACACTGTTTTTCTTCTTATCAGGATCACGTACTCTTGATGGAAAATAACAGCTTAACGCATGCTGGGAGGTATTCTGCAACCCTAAATACAAACAAAAACAAGTTTGAGAAGACGATTACAATTGCAAAAGGCAACTCAAGTTTAGGTAGTGTATCTGCATCACCTTTTCTGCCGTTGTTGTAATTTCTGTCTTGCTCCCCAAAGAGAACTGTGTAATGGTATGAAAAACAACAACAGACAAACCCATTGAGAGTGTGGCTGCTGTGTGGGCAATCTGCACCTATTCAGGTCATGGTGCTGTCTCCAGGAATATGTTTTTTCTCAGGAGAGTAGGAAGATATTTCAACACGGGTGTTTTGTTTCGCTTTGCTAATTGAGTGGAATTCCTTCTATTGTTTTGCTCACGATATGGCATGAGATTTAATGTGAGTCAATAATATCAAACCGACCTACGTAATTCTAGTAATTAGTGGTGAGATGGGAAACATATGGCCCTTAAGGTGTTTTTGGCTTTCAGCTCCCATCATCCCTAGTTGTGAGAAATGATGGGAAACGTAGTCCAACAAGATCTTTCCAAAGCGTTTGACATTGAGCTATCGGAATTAGTTAATGGAATTTATTGCTCGCATCTTTTAGCGAATGCATCAGCTAAGAGTTGTCACAACCATGACACTGAGTAAAGCCTCACAAGACTGTCTAATCTTCTTCATAGGATGAACGAACAATAGCACATTGAGACTGCAGTCCTATAGATACTGTTACTTGGAAGCAAGTCCCGTTTATTTAAAATATTTATATCCTGCCCTTCATTACAAGATTTCCCTGTGGGGAACAATAAAACTCATTCTAAAACCACAAAGCCATTAAACAGATGCAAGAGTGGGTCAGATTGCAATTAGCATCAGTTATAAAACTATAGAGCAACATCTATAAAAATCTCAAGCTGAGCACTTAACAGTTTCCAAATGCTTGAGTAAATAAGTATGTCTTGATCTGATGCCGAACTGAGAGGTGATGGGTGTTTCACAACTGGGGCACAACCCCAGTGAAGCTCCTCAAGCTCTTGCATAGTGTGTAACTCCTGGAAGCTGGACCATTTAAGTCAATGGGACTTCATTCTGAATAGCATTACACTGTAAAAATAGCCATTCCTCAGTGTTTCAGTGTGATGTTCAGAATGCAGTTTGCGCTAGACAGCTGCCAAGAAACAGAAGACATGGTTAATGCTCGCAGCTTTGCATAGATGTAAATATCAGCATCTTGCTCAGAATAATTCTGTAAAAACTGCCTTATCCTAATATTATCAAATTTCACATGTGGTTTTTTTTTTATTTTGGGTGGGTGGGTGGGGAGGTTGTAGGTGGTGGTTTGCTTCTATGGATGCATATCTGCTATTGACAAAAAACACCTATGTATAAGGGCTTAAGTTGACTGTTGTATGGGGTCTTCTCATAGGCCAGAATTTGCTACCATATCACATGTAACATTGGCTGCAAATTTATCTTCTTTATTTTCTTCTTCTTTAAGGGATGACAGTAAGTTCCAATAAAGATGGCTCTGGAATGATAGTCCGGAGCATTATCCATGGGGGTTCCATAAGTCGCGATGGGCGCATTGGTGTTGGGGACTGCATTCTGTCTGTCAATGAGGAACCTACCACTAATTTAACCAACGCACAGGCACGAGCTATGCTGCGGAGACATTCCCTCGTCGGACCAGATATAAAGTATGTAGAGTCAATTGGTGCAAGAACAATGTCTGGTTTATTTATTTATTTATTTATTTATATCTTTAAAAATAATCTTGAAGGATAATCACATTCCACACTTACTTTGAAGTTATGTTCCGAATTCAGGATTTAAATGGCTAGATTCACAGGCACCCCCAAACTCGGCCCTCCAGATGTTTGGGGACTACGATTCCCATCACCCCTGACCACTGGTCCTGTTAGCTAGGGATAGTGGGAGCTGTAGTCCCAAAACATCTGGAGGGCCGAGTTTGGGGATGCCTGGGCTAGAATAACTCGAAATTGCCAGTGTGAGTTCAGGAAGAAAATGCAAGATTGTGATTCTCAGCACGGCCTTCTCTGATCCAAGTTTACAGCTTTAAATGAGCATCCTTAATAAGTCTAATTTAAATCTGCCAGTCCTCCCTGGGGTACACTTCTTCCTTTACCCCCACTCTGGGATCCCTTCAAATTCAACCTATCAGCCATGTTAGGTGGGTTTGTCATTAAGAAGAATAAGAAGAGTTTGGATTTGATATCCCGCTTTATCACTACCCAAAGGAGTCTCAAAGCGGCCAACAATCTCCTTTCCCTTCCTGCCCCACAACAAACACTCTGTGAGGTGAGTGGGGCTGAGAGACTTCAGAGAAGTGTGACTAGCCCAAGGTCACCCAGCAGCTGCATGTGGAGGAGCGGAGACGCGAACCCACACCAAATTACAAGGCCACCGCTCTTAACCACTACACCACACTGGCTCTCTCATTTCATGTTCTCTTGCTGATTAGTGACAGCATCAGATTGCCTTCCTTACATGGGCAAGAAGGGCTCCTCTTTGCACTAGTACACTTGCTGGTTTTCCTTCGCCCTCACAAGGCATCCAGTTTCCCAGGCCCCCTCCCCCCTTTTTTTTGCACAAGCAGATTCCTCCAGCTTCTGACAGAGGCAAGCGTGTTTGCATGGGACCCAAGTTGTGCAGTGTCTCACTGAGTGGAGAGAGCTGTGCCCCGATTTATTCTGCTGTGTGACTGCATGCTTGGCTCAAGAAGTGCCCCTCTGCTCCTTGCTCTTTGATGGGGAGAAAACTTGGATTGTGCACCTCCTGCGACTGAAGACCTTTGCTCAGGAAGATAAACTAGGGAAAATGTTGGAATTTTTATGTGGGAAGTTTACTCTCTGTTTGCCAAAGATTATTTTCTTTGAGAAAAATCTCAGTAGTGAAAAAGTGGCTAATTACAGAAACTATGACACATGGCATTAAGACAGAAGAACAATGTTTTAAAGTAGAACTCTCAGTACATCTTTGACAAATATCAGGAAAGCAGTTTATCTTGCATCTACATTTGTATTTCACACATGTAGACTTAGAGGCGGGGTAGTTTGCTACTTGAGAGAGGCACAAAAATCTAAAGCCTAAAAATAAAATACAGTTAATTAAAATAGTTTGCCGCCTGCTTACTCTTTGAAGACAACAGCAGCAGGTATATTATCTTTACTGCATGTTAGGTGTTCAGACATAAGATACTTTGAGGTAACCCAGGTCATTTACAACAAACCGGTGTAACCCATAACTTCCTGGACCTATTAGTGGTATCATTGTTGTCATTTGCTTAAATTCCATGTATGTAGTAAAAGGTTAAGTCCAGTCAATGGCGGAAGGTAAATGCATGTTGTAGGCCATTTATGAATAGAAAAAAAAATCCTCTTTACACATTGAGGTGAGCACAACTTGCTTCCTAATAAGGGTTTCTATCCTATCCAATCATAAGCAGACCAAATGTTCAGTTCCTCTGGGAATGCCTGTCTTATCTATCTATCTATCTATCTATCCAAACATGTACATTTTTTTTCTAAGCAGACAAGCAGATGTGTGGCCTCACTTCTCACTCCACCTTACAATTCCTGTAATAATATCTAGGGCTTTGCTTTTTAGCAGCAGTCGTAACAGCTGCTTGTAACATCTGCCAGATAATTACCGCGCTGATTCAGAATTCACCTGCCTTCACCGAACGTGTGGAGATGAATCTCTGATCAAGGAAATAAAAGATTGATTGCAGTTCCATTTTTCATGCTTGTTAATAATCACCGCTATACACTCCCAATAAAGAGCAGATGCTTTCTGTTGGGAGGTGTGGATAGAATGGAGGTGGAAAGGGGAGAAGAGGAGGGAGAATAGGAGTGCACACTTTTAATGGCGCGTGTGCGCATCTTGCATTCAGCACAAGTCACTGACATTTGTTAACACCATTGTAAAAAGACGCTGCGTCGTATGCTTCACATTCTAGATCTTCTCCAACACCTGCTGATGATCAGGCCCCCTTTTATGTGTGAGTATCGGTGATTTAAAAGCTCATTATAGCTCTATGTTGCAACTTGTCTGTTAAACCATTCATGCTTTCATAACACCCAAAGTAGCTGGGATATATCCAGATATAGGTACAGCATTATGTACGCAGACTTACATGGCTGCCTTCATCCAATTAGTCCGTTACTAGAATCGATGAGTTGATTCATTACCCAATTACATTACAGTATACTGGCATTTTTGGAGGTATTTAAATAAAGATAACATTTCTTCTTCTTCTTAAATAGCGCAGTAAAATAAGGTATCAGGGGGAATTCATCTTCAAAGGGGAGAGTTCCGTTTATGAGAGCAAGTTTGATTGTTCACAGTTTTCCTTTACTAGACAAGTCAGTCTGCCAACTGACAAGTATTAACCAGAGACACGGGGCGGAGTATTTTTCTGGACTAAAACAGAAGACACGTTTCATCCTATGCTTAAAAAGTTAAACATGCGTATATTTACTCACATAGTTTCCGGGGGTGGGTGGGGATTAAGTGTAATTCATCCTCTTTTCAACCACTGACTAGCTGCATTAGTACAGGCAACCCCTGTTTTTGGTGTGACAGATATGTGTGCAATCGGACACACGTGCACAGGGCAGAACCTGGAAGTGACATGGAAACGTCATAAAAGATGTCACTCAAGGTGCACAACAGTTGGGGCAGTGGCGGAACAGGGTGTTTGAATTGCACACGTTTTCACACAAGCGTGCAATGACCCGGGACGCAACCCCTGTGCAAATTGGGGTTTAACTGCACTGCTTTTAGGTCCAGCACCCTACATTCCACTTTGCCCAGTCAGGACTCAGGTATAGGATTTTGCTTTCTGAAAAACAATGATGCTTTTCTAGTCATCTGTGACACAGCTTTATCTGGGATTCCCAGTGTATCCTTGTTCCTCTCCTTTTGATGATTTATTGGCAGGGAAATACAGGATCATTGCTCGGACTCTTTCCTATTCTGATAGGCAGAGAGTGGTGGATACATGCAATATGCAGCATAATTCAGTTCATGTGTATTCAGAAGTTAAGTCCCTTTGAATTCAGTAGGACTTACTCCTAGGTAATTGTGTATATAGGATTACAGTCATAATGGCTTGATTTTGCAAAGCACACTTCAGCAATTGTTATAGCACAGGGCTGTGCTCCTTCTTACTCTAATTCAATCTGATTATAAATTGTGGCTTTTCAGCATTGCTATACAACTGTGTATCGCAACACTAGTAAAGATACCTGAACACTCTTTCCCAAGGTGCTAGTTACTGATACAATCATGGATGTACTGATATCTGGATTAATCTCACTGTCATATTTTCTGTGACACTAATGTTTTACTCTCTCCACTGTGTAACCAAAAGACACTAGTTGCCAAGCCTGTTGACTGTATTGTAAATTGTCCTGAATGTGATCACAGATTTCTTTATTTGGTATATTTCCTATCGTAGTATGTACAGAAGGCTTTTTTTGTGTGGCTATAGAATCAAGCATGCAGTTGATTTCTTTTAGTATTGCATGCTGCCTCACGTTTACACCCCTGCCTTCTGACTTTATTTAGCGCAGGATATGATTTATTTTTTTATTTATTTTGCTTACTTTCTGAGTGCCGAGCTGATGTGCAGTCAGTTTAGTCCTTTCCAGCTTCAGTTTTTCAGCCTTTCCTGCCAATTATGGAATCTAAAGTGAGCAATCTCTCCTTTTATCATGTCCTTCTTCCTAAACTGTCTTTCAACCAAAAAGAATACTGTACAACTACCCAATTCTACTCTCATTTTCCATCTAATCTAAAGATTTGAAGTTGTGACATCTGTTGGAAATTTTTTGTTGAATGAATGAATGAAGTTTCCCCTGCTCTGGAGGGAAATGTTCTTATCTCTCTATATACTGCTAGATTTTTGATTTGTTTATCCATGTGATTTATTTATCAATGTGATACCATTTTCATCTCTAACGTTACCATAGCTTTATTCACTCCGCCCCCCCCTAGTTACAATTGTGTGTTTTGTTGCATTTAACAGTTTAAAAGAATCATGTTACCTCCATAAATACAGTACCACCATCTCTCCAGACTTTCTGACCACTACTACTTATTTCTCTCTAAAATGAGCACTTTAAAGGGATAACCTTCAAAACAACAAGGCGGCATTTTAGCCAGAATGGATGTCTGCAAACGGCAGGGGTAATTTCATCCCAGTCAAGTTGATATGGTTGATATATTGATTGACCCAAGTTGATGTACAAGGAATAAAGCAAAAACAAGCCAATTAAAAATATTCCAAACATTAAATTGACAAAAAACTTCAGCAGCATTAGCTGCTTTAATCCTTCTTGTTGTGTGTGCAGAACCTTCTTGGAGAGACTGCTCTACAATTGCGGTGCCATTGCTAAGAATATCCTGCTTTGAGTTCCAAACCACCATCTCAGAGGAAGGAAAATGGTACCCAGAGGAAGGCTATATCAGTTGATATGAAAGGGTGTGTGTGTAGCTAGTGGCAGTTTTGCACTAGTAGAAACTGCTCCCAATCATGCAAGGCAACGCAATTTCCAAACTCCTACCACTGCACACACACAGCCCTCGGTGCCACTCTCCCTGCTGTTCCAGAGGACCTTCAGACCTTCAGGAGCAGTTTCTTTTTAGCAGACTGGGGTAGGCTGCAGTACTTAGGGAGAACTAGTTACAGGTAGGTAGCCGTGTTGGTCTGGCGTAGTTGAAACAAAATTAAAAAAAAATCCTTCCAGTAGCACCTTAGAGACCAACTAAGTTTGTTCTTGGTATACCAAGAACTGGAAGGATTTTTTTTATTTAGGGAGAACTAGTGAGTACTGTGAGAGGAAGTGCTTTTCCTCTTCCTCTTCCTTGCAAGAGGAAGTGCTTTTCTCCAGCACAAAACTATTATTGGTGGCAACCCAGAGGGAAGCAGCTCTGGAAATTAAAATTGGATCCACGTGTTTCCGTCACCACGCCTCTGAATATTAGCTTCATGCTTTTAGCATTTTCACCAGTTTTAGAGCCCAGCATATATCATTCATTGTTATTTCCAGGTCATCCAATAAGAAGAAAGGTTCTGAGTCATGTCCTAGATCTTGGTATCGTGCTCTTGTTTTGAATTGTTGCATACCCCATTAATTCAAAGAGAGACTTTTAGCTCAAGAACCAAGTAGTGCGGCTAGAGAAGGCCTTAAAATCTTGAGTGCTTGTTACTGAGCTATTCCTCAGACACCTGCAGCATCTTAGGTTCATGTTTATGTTTCATATTGCAGCATTACCTATGTGCCAGCAGAGCAGTTTGAAGAGTACCAGGCCAGCTTAGGGCAGCAGCTAGAAGGAAGAATGCCACTAGATGTTTTTCCTTCGCATGTTGTCAGGTAATCTACTACGCCATATTGCTATAATCCTCTCCTTTACCTCTGTTTACACATACATATGCTAATAGCATGAAAATTCTACCTCCATGCTTGCTGGAGCAAAACACTTTTACTAAAAACGATAGGCAAATGTCTGGCATCTGTTTACTCTAGAGGTGGTTGTGTTTTTTTAAAGCACATATGTGTTTTTTTAAAGCACAAACAAAAAAAATACTCAGGCTAGCCAATGATTTGCTTCAGAAAACTGGTTCACCATTGTGCAAAGATTTTGGCTTGTACTAAGCCAGAGTTACCTGTGTGGGCTTAATGGGGAACTGTTCTTGATACAAGCCAGGATCGTCACAGCAAAGGCAGAGCATGATGTGAGGAGCGCCCAGCCCCAACACTCATTTACAGCGTAATAAATCATGGTTTTCTCTCTGAAGAGAAAATAACGGTTAACTGACTAGTCGTCATTCTGCCTTCCTTTCCCCGCCCCCCACCCCCATTCTTAACCTCCGCCAATGACTTTTCCTACAACTGAGAATAGGATTATTCCAGAGCAATTGTGAAATTACAAGAAAGGCTTATGAAATTTAGCAATATGTTCACAGATTTGGATTTGGGTTGGCATAAACTATGAATGGATACCAGTTTTGAATGAAATTGTCAATGTGACTTTGTGAACCGTCTTGTCCAACTGGTGTTGCCTTCAAATGGAAGGCAGTTTTGTGTCATGGAGTGCTATTCTGGAAAACTAGGGATGTGAGGAGGGGGAGGAGTCCATATGTAGATATAAAATACTACCTGCAGTTTTTGGATCTCAATTGAGATACAGAATATAGAATCACCCCCATTTCCTATACATTTCTTATCCTTCCTATTCTTGTGCCCTTGTTATTGTCTTTGTTGTATTTTTATTTTCTCAGTGTGTTTGCAAGGTTGTATTGTTTTTATCCCCACCCCAAAAAGCCCCAAGAGTTCAAAAAACAATGTAACTGGAAACTGGATCCATTTCTAGTCTGCTTGACTGGGGAAAGTGGTTTAGATTGTTTGATTTTTTTTAAAAAAAAAATGTGGAGCAAGGCTATAATCCTGGATTGTATTCAGTTACGTTATATTCTGAGTAGACCCATTGAAATGGATGGACTTGAGTTAGCCACACCCATTAATTTCAATGGGTCTACGCTGAGTAGAACTAACATTGGTTACGACCCTCAGTCTTCAGTACTTCAGAACAATGAGAGATGCCATTTGTAGGTTACTAAAGCATGCTGTACATGCCCTTGTTTATTAACAGAGAAATTCCAGAGCTACCAGAACGGGAAGAAGGTGAAGGAGAGGAAAGTGAACTTCAGAATGCAGGCTACAGTAACTGGAACCAACCAAGGAGGTATGTGTGTTTCTGCTACTCAGATAAACCTCTTAGCAGTTTATTTTGGTGCAGTGTCCACTTTCTCACATTTTATTGATTTGGGGGCACAGCCAGAATGCCTGGATAACTGGGAATCAAGATAAATGTAAAAGTTGCAGACTTGTAATGTAGATGTGCGCTGTATTTCTTAACGTATTTGTAATTATAGGGTTGAACTCTGGAGAGAACCCAGCAAGTCGCTGGGAATCAGCATTGTCGGTGGACGAGGAATGGGAAGCCGACTGAGCAGTGGCGAAGTCATGAGAGGAATCTTCATCAAACACATTCTTGAAGACAGCCCTGCTGGCAAGAACGGAACCTTGAAAACAGGAGATAGAATAGTGGAGGTAGTAGATCGCCCTCCACTTTTCCCACAGTTAAAGCCCCCAACCTCCTTACACACATTTAATGGGAATGCTGGTTGTTCTAAGAAGATTGACTTCCAGAAGTTAGAATGCATGTTGTAAACAGCTTGTGGCATGACTGAAATAGATCTGTTGGGCTCAATTGGTAGAGCATGAGACTCTTAATCTCAGGGTCATAGGTTTGAGTCCCCACGTTGAGCAAAAGATTCCTGCATTGCAGGGCGTTGAGCTAGATGGCTCTGGTGGTCCCTTCCAACTCTATGATTCTATGAAATGATTTCTATTACTGCTGTACATTTGAATGAAGTATTTTGGTCAGGTACCCATGGTTTGTGTCCTGCAAGCACCATGTTTTCCACCTCTGGAAGTTTACAAACTCTAATGGTTTCCCATCTCTCCGTGCTTTATAGTGGATTGTTTAATTCTCAGTCAACTCATAAGAACTAAAGTGGTAAAGAGAGCCTCTTCCCCATGAGACTTCTAATGTTAAAATTGCAACTAACCACTAGCATGCTGTACCTTGGCTTCCAGCTTCAATAGTGACCAAAAACACAAATTAACTTACTAACACTAATATTATAACCTCATTTTCTTCGGATGCCAAAACAGCCTTTGGATTCTTGTCTTAGACATCTGCACAACTGGAGGCCTCCTTTCAGGAAGTGCTAAGTCTTGGCCTTCCTTGGAAAGACTGCATTTTGCATCTCTTGAGGGAGTCTAAATGGCAGTGTCTCACCTTTTCCCTTCCTTCCCCCTCCCTTTAAAATGAACGTTGTACTTTTTACGCATGTCAATTGAGCCTTCCAGCGATCCAATGAAGCATGTAAACACAATCTTGCTTTGGAAATACGATTTTTAAATTTTTATTTGCAGAAGCGTTTTAGAAATTCCGTTCACTGCTTACAAATTATGACCCATCCCGAGACTTCTCTCTCTCTCTTTTTTATAGAAATAAGTACACATGTAAATTGACATACACAGGTGGTTTGTCTGCTGTGGACTGATAATACATTGAATTTGAGGCTGGATCTATACACATTAAAAAAAACGTGTTGCAGAAAAATGCATTATAAAAGCTGTTAATGTAGAACCCCCATTAGCGACAGATCACAGCTCTACAGCACCATCTGGTGCCACATGTTTATAATGCAGTTATAATGATATAGTTGATGAGTGTGTCTGAGTCCTGAGTTTTCTCAATGATTCACATACATTTATCTCAATATCCTTGCAGCAGCCCTGTAAGGTAGTAGGTCAGGATTATTGTCCTCATATTGCGAAAGACGGGACACAGGCTTGGATAAAGTGCTTTGCTTAAGGTTAAAGCTCATGACTGGAACAAGATTTGAACCACGGGCTCCTCATTTGCAGCTCGGTCTCCTTAACACTGCACTATCCTGAAGGCCTGATGTCAGAAAAGGCTGCCCCTAGGTTTTTTTGCTTGTTTGCTTGTTATGTTTTCACCATGACAAAGAGAAGTCAAATACATTTTCCAGAAGTTGCTGCGTTATTATTTTTCTAGCTGCGTGTACCATCGTGTTAAGCTTAGGCCTTACGATTTCAGGTGGACGGAATTAACCTCAGAGACGCAAGCCACGAACAAGCTGTGGAAGCCATACGGAGAGCAGGCAACCCAGTAGTCTTTATGGTACAAAGCATTATAAACAGACCAAGGGTAAGCATATGAACTGTGAAAAAAAGATTTGCAGAACCCAAATATGCAGGGAGAAATTAAACATCCAAGGTTGTGTTATTTTGGGGAGGACATTTCCACAAAGCTAAGGGCGGGATTCGTAGTGGTTGCAGTTAGCACACACACACACAGGCAAACTAAACCAAAAACCAATCCTTGAAAACTTACTTTAGAATGGATTTGTAAGACAGCGCAGGTTTCTGGATCAAAGCGAGTGGTGGCAACCAAAAATATATATGTACATTTCGTTAGGAATCGTGGAACAGTTCTAAGACAGGGTTTCCCAAACTTGGATCTGCAGCTGTTTTTTTTTACTACAATTTCCACCACCCCTAGCTAGCAGGACCAGTGGTTGAGGATGATGGGGATTGTAGTTCAAAAGCAGCTGGAGACCCAAGTTTGGGAAACACTGTTCTAACAGCTCTTCCACACCAAGCAGTTGTTGAGATCATGAGACTGCTCATTCAGTGCAGCCGAGACCCACCTGCCCCACAGCACCTGTGTATACCCCATCTTGATTACATGCTCGTCAAACATGGCAGCTGGAGACAGCTGTGGGCTGTGCATGGCCTGCACACTCTGCATGGGGCAGAATAGTTGCAAACGCCCATTGCACCCAAATGCCCCTTTTTGTTTCAACGCTTGTAAAGCATCAACCAGGAGGGACGGAAACTTCCTGTGCAGATGCACCGTTCAAGTATGCAGAGGGACTTGTTTCGTTTTGCTTCACTTCACACTTTTAGTAACTTGCGCTGCATGGGCGACACAAACACCTGCAAAATAGTTTTAATATAGTAGCTTGCATTATTTGTAACTACACTTCCTCCTTGTAGATTCGCTGTAAGCTGCATGTCTTGATTTATGAGCTGTTTCACAAACTTTTTGTTTCCCAGCCAGAATCTCTCTATAGCTCTGTATCGTCCTCTGCTCCCAGCGGGCAGAAACCTAATAATCCATTTTACCACCAGTCGTCGCAGGTAAAGTCGCATGGAGTAGCTTTGCTGAATATTGGTGATAGTGTGCAAGGCGCTGTTTGAGGCTTGTGCGTTTGCTGTGGCATGGGCAAAAGCAGCGCTTCTAGTTTGTGCTCTTCGTTTGAAAACCGTCGTCGTGTTTTTAGAGCAAGATCCTATAAGGGGATTTCCAGTCTTTGGTCACAGGCAGCCATCCACAGAACTAACCGGGTCCTATAATGAGAGTTACCTTTTAATACAGCTTCGTTAAGCAAAAAAATATCCAGCAGTTTAACAGGTTCCACCAGTGCATGTTGTGAGTGGGAAATGGCTAAGTGTTACCTAGGGGGTATGAATGATTACTGTGGCCAGTTATATATTTTGTTTTGAAACAACTCTTAACTTGCTTGTTTAATAAGTTAAGTATTCCGTTGTGCATTTCCCCCCTGTAACTTATTTGCAAAGGATGGGCGTCGCGTTGACAAGCCTTTTCAGATTCTGCTTACCACTATGTTTTTGTAAACATTTAAAGCATATACCGTACTTTTCCGTGTATAAGACTACGTAGGTTTTTTTTTACTTTAAAATTATGTGAAAAACCGTGTGTCTTCTTATCCACGGATAGTGAAAGGTGGGGATTTCTTAAATTGGAGTCCTTAAAAATAGGGGACGTCTTATACATGGGGGTCATGTTATATACATGGAAAAATGTGGTAATTTATTGTCTGTTGATGTAATATTTTTGCCTTGTTAATTGTAACAACAGTGGCAACAGGATATGTACGTATCCTTGTACATTCTGATCCTGTTCATTTTTATTTGAGAGTAAGTCCCATTGTGTTGAGTGGAATTTACTTCCAAATAAGCAGGCATAGGATTTGTTATGAGACTGGGAGTTCCTCATGGGCTCTGGAGCTTTCATGATCTGTTGCCCTTGTGTTGTGCTTTTTCTTCATCACATCTTGCATGGGGATTCCCCCTTGCGTTCAGTGTCTGAGCTAACGATGACATAGGACCAGGGTGGATTTGATTTAAATCAAATCGATTTAAATCACTAGTCAGTAAGACCTGGTTTAAATCATATTTTTTTTTACAGAAAGACTCATTCTAGCAGGTATAATCTTAATATTTACAACCAGATGAAGGTTTCATTTTTTATTTTTGGAATAATAATTTTTCAGAGTAGTTTTTACAGTTATATCAAAAATTACTGATTTGGTTATACTATTAGAAATACATAGACAGATAATTATGAAATTGTTGTGAGGTTTGGTAAGTTAACTGTTCATATTTGCACAACTTCTCCGCTGTACTTTATTGGAAGGAGAAAAACAATCATTTCCTTCATAACAATTTAAACAATTTATTTAACTAAAACAATAACATTATAGCATACGTATCCATGTATGTTAACTGATGTGGTTAAACTTTTTTAAAAAAAAAACAAAACAAAAACTTAGACGGAGTTTTAGCATGCATGAAAAACTTAAATCCTTATTTCCTGATGAATAGCCTTTAGACTATAATGTAACTTAGATAGAAAACTATATTTAGAAAGATTTTTCCTCCGAAGGCATTTTATTTTAAAAATCCAATTTAAATTTTTAAAAATCTGATATTATATAATATATATATAATTGATTTTTATCCACCCTGCATAGGACAACATCTATAGCAGTGCTAATCATGGTTATGTCAGACCACAGCTTGCAACCTACTTCTAACTATGGCTGAAAACTGTGGGTTGACAGTAACCATGAGGTCCTCCTAATCCCTTATCCATCAGGCAGCTTTGTGCCAGGCATATGTTTATATTGTTTTCAAGCTGCCTATGCTGGATCACAGCTAGTGCTGTGGTTGCGCTAAGAGGCAAACCCTCCCACTAATATAAATTACGGATGCGTGCACCTGCTTTTCTAATTTGGACTTGCAGTAATAATGAAGGGGTATTTGAAACAATCTTGGTGGAGTCCTGTTCCTTTTTTGAGATGCTTAAAACCACGGAGAGGTCTCATGCATAAAGGGTGGTTCAAACATGCATGCAGGTGGAACATTCGACACCCTTATTTATCAGTGATTCTCAACTGGAATGTGTGACTTGCCATCGGAACGCATTGTGTCTGAAATGCTTTGTAATCACTCCGTGGTATTTGATCCATGACCACCATTTTCACACATGGATTTGATCAGGGGTCAGCAAAATTTTGGGAGGGGGCCGGTTCACCGTCCCCCAGACCTAGTGGCTGCGAACTGCGGAGGGGGCTTCTCTCTCTCCCCCTCTCTCTCCCTCAGCCCCTCCCCCTGCTACCTCAGCCGCCGCCCTGCCTGCAGTTGGGAGGCGGCGGCAGTGGCAGCGCCTCTCCTTTTTGGGCAAGCTTTCCCAGGTGACAGGCATGGGGCCAGCAGGCGTGCCAAGCTCCAGCCCACAGCGCGGCCATGGGGAGAGCCGGCCGGTGGCGAGGCTTTCTATTAAAGCCCAGCCCCTTCCTCTGCAGGGCGGGGAGAAGGCAGGAAGAGGGAGGGAGGGGGGAAACCGAAAAAAAATGGCGCCCAAAAGAAATTGGGAAAAAAATGGCGATCGTGCCGATCCAAGCGGTGGTTGCAGAACCATTCACGGGCTGTATCCAGAGGGCAATTGGGTCGGGTCCGGCCCACGGGCCTTAGTTTGCTGACCCCTGGATTTGATGTTGGCCAAGGGATGGCCATGTTTGTGTGGAAGTGCCCTAATGTATCTGCCTTTTGGTTAGCAAGCCCCTTTCTGTTTTTCTCGTAGAACCTCCCTATGCCTTACCTGCAGTACAACCCTTTCAGTAAGCCTCCTGCCTTCAGCAGCACTAACCCTTTTGTTGAGCCTCTACAATTCAACACTAACAAGGTTGGATGATGCATGGATGTTTGTGATGGACTCAGTGAAAATTTATGTGCTCCTCTCTTTCTCTGCTCCTTCTCCTCTCCCTTCCATTTGACCGCAGAACCAGCTGGTCTGCAATCATAGTAAGACAGAGAGGCAGCCTGTTGCTTGGGGAAAGACCAGAGGCTGCAAGTGTGTCATGCTTTGTATTTAACAGATAAACTGTTCACTAAAGCTACGAAACTTCATTGCAAAATATTACATGAATCGGTGCAGGTTAGGATTTTAAAACACACACACACACACACACACACACACACACGTACACACAGATGAGACTAAATTGATTGGCAGTATGACCGCATTCCCAAATCTTTTTGAGAATATTGACAGAAATAGTTTGGCTCTTCTCCCACCCGCCCTGCCCCCAGTGAATATTACGGAATGGTGTGGAGAATACAGAACACAAATAGCTAAGGGTGCAGTTCTGTAATCGCTCACCTGGGAGCTAGCTGTCCTGATATCAGTGGGACATAGTCATGTGTCAGAGTGGACTGTAAATGAATTGTGTAGAGGCATTCTGGTATCACTGGTTGCATTGCCGCCGCCACAACCTGGTCACAGGAGAATTCTGTGATCAGTGCTGACAAAGTCAATAGCAGCTCCCCACTGCTGTCCACAAGGGAATTCAGGCTACAGATCTAACTAACATTGATGCCTCAGTTGGTAGAGAATGAGACTCTTAATCTCAGGGTTGTGGGGCCAAGCCCCATGCTGGGCAAAATATTCCTGTATTCCTGTCTTGCAAGGAGTTGGACTAGATCAGGGGTGTCAAACTCAAATTCATCGGGGGCCGCATCAGCAGTTTGGTCACCCTCAAAGGGCCGGTGACCCTCAAAGGGCCGCCCTCCCCCTCTCCACTGTGTGGAAAAAATATTTTTTTCTGGTTTTCCTCCTCTAAAAGGCTGGGAGGGAGGGAGGGAAGAGAGAGAGAAGGAAGGAAGGAAAGAAGGAAAGAAAGAAGGGGTGAGAAAGAGAGATGGATGGATGGATGGATGGATGGAAGGAAGGAAGGAAGGAAGGAAGGAAAGAAAGAAAGAAAGAAAGAAAGAAAGAAAGAAAAATAAAGGGTGAGAGAGAGAGAGAGAGAGAGAGAAGGAAGGAAGGGAGGGAGGGAGGGAGGGAGGGAGGAGGAAGGAAAGAAGGAAGGAAGGAAAGAAAGAAAGGAATGAGAGAGGGGGAAAGGAAGGAAAGGGTGAGAGAGGGGGGGAAGGAAGGGGTGAGAGAGAGTGAAAGAAAGAGGGAGAGGGAAGGAAGGAAGGGGTGAAAGAGAGAGAGAGGAGAGAGGGGAGGGAGGAAGGAGGGAGGGAGGGGTAAAAGGGAATGAGACAGAGAGAGAGAGAAGGAAGGAAGGAAGGAGTGAAAGGGAGAGAGGAGAGAGGGAAGATGCTGCTTGCTTCTCCACCCCCCCACCCGAAAAAGAAGGCTTTTGCGAGGGGGGGCGGCCGGGAGGAGCAAGAAACGTCTCCTCCGCTGTAGCAGAGGGCATGTTGCTTGCTTCTCCACCCCCCCCACCCGCAAAAGAAGGCTTTTGCGAGGGGGGGCGGCCGGGAGGAGCAAGAAACGTCTCCGCTGTAGCGGAGGAGATGCTGCTCATTCTTCCCCCCCTCCACCGCTGCCTGCTGTTCGCAGGGATTGGCGCAGCGGGGGGGGGGTGGGATCGGCAGGCTGGTGCGGGGGGGCTTCCCCGACGCGGCAGAAAGCCGCGCGGGGCACCCCCGAGGCGGCAAAAAGCCGCGCTGGGCCAAAACGGCCCGGAAAAAAAAAACCTTGCCGGGTTCTCCCGGCAAGGCAAAAATGGTGTGGGGGGCTTCCCCGACGCGGCAGAAAGCCGCGCGGGGCCAAAACGGCCCGGGGAAAAAAAACCTCTGCTCCCTTCCTCTCACGCGCGCTGACCTTCGCCGCCCACTGCCAATCAGCGCACGCTCACGGGCCACATGACGAGGTCTCGCGGGCCGCATTTGGCCCGCGGGCCTTGTCCTTGACACCTGTGGACTAGATGATCCTTGCGGTCCCTTCCAACTCTACAATTCTACGATTCTACCTTAGGTTCCCCTCCCCTCCCAGATACTTTATGCTATCTGTTATTTGTTGCCATGAAAATGTGTGTGTGGGGATGTCGTGAAGCTTAGTGGTGGAGCATGTGCTTTAGATACAAGAAGTTCCTCTGCCTAGTCTCTGGCTTATTAGGCTGAGCTGAGAAAAAACTACCTTCTGAAATCCTGGGCAGCTGCTGCCAGTCAGTGTACTGAGCTAGACAGATCAGTGGTGTCACTCAGTATAAGGCACCTTCCTGTGCCCCCAAAGTGGCATGTAACTTAAATGCAAGCGTTCTGTCTCTACTTGGTGATATAGGTAAGGACTATAGTAAACTTACTTTTCTTTTAATAAGCTAACAGCTTAGGACTCAGGGGTCAGCAAACTTTTTCAGCAGAGGGCCGGTCCACTGTCCCTCAGACCTTGTGGGGGGCCGGACTATATTTTGGAAAAAACAACAACAAATTTCTGTGCCCCACAAATAACCCAGAGATGCATTTTAAATAAAAGCACACATTCTACTCATGTAAAAACACCAGGCAGGTGCCACAAATAACCCAAAGATGCATTTAAAATAAAAGGACACATTCTACTCATGTAAAAACACGCTGATTACCGGACCATCTGCGGGCCGGATTGAGAAGGCGATTGAGCCAGATCCAGCCCCCGGGCCTTAGTTTGCCTACCCAACATTTTAGGTTCTCAAAACAAACAAAAGGCAAGGGGTTCTCTGCTGTTCTCCCCAGCACTGCTGTTCTGCTCACAAAACAGGACTTAAACTTCCTTTCCTCTCCTCCCTCCTGCAGCCCCTGAGCCACCTTCAAAACCTAGTCGGGGGTGCCTCGAGCAGATTTTGGAGGGGCTGCTATGGTATTCCACTTCATGCACATCTGCATGCAAAAGTAAATTGTTGCATAAATGTTTGTTCTCAGGTTGCAGAATTGTCTTTGTCAATTTCCTCCCAAGAGGGATTTTGTTGCTTCAAGCCCCATGCAAATACATATTGGATAGGGCCTATGACTGATAAGCCATGTTGGGCCCTTTAAGAAATGTTGAGTCATTCTGATGTGATTATTTATTTATTTTTTTAAAAAATAAAGTTTATATAAAACCCATTCCCTATGTAAGAATACTTGCACAGTACAAAAAGTAGCATTCCTCCAAGCATACTGTAATAAACAGCCCGCTGTTTTCTGTTACCATAGGATATGCAGAATCCAATTAGAATTCCCACCAGTTGCTCCCCATGTAACCCCTTTGCTCCTACACCATTTAAGGTTTGTTTTAATTCGCGGTTACTGTCCTAATTTGTAGTTAACTATCGTAGTCAGTGTATGTACCGCACGCCTTGTGTGCTGTCTGTCCTTAACCCCCCATTCTGCCCCCTTGATCATTTCAAAAGGACCACGTGCTTCTTCCAAGTGTACCTGCTTGTTTCAGAGTGATGCTGCTCTCTCTGTACTTACTGTCACCCAAATTCTTTGTCTGAAACCCACAGGATACCACGGTGAAGGATTCTGGAATTGCCACATTTGTATTTATTTCTGCATCTTTTATAGTAGTGATGGGGGAGCCTGTGGTTCTCCAGATGTTGTCAGGCTGCAATTCCCATCATCCCCCAGGCAGCATGGTTGACTGTCAGGTATCATTGCTGGAATTCCAGTAATACCTGGAGAGCCAACTCTTCATAATTAAGGCCATCATTGTTCTTATTAAGAGCTCCCTGTTCATATCCCTGAAGGCAATCATGTTGCTTCCATTCACTCTTATAGGGTCTATTCCTATGTTACCTTAGTGGGACTGTTTGCCACAGTTAGGTCCCATACCTCTACATACAAGAGGGCCAAGTTGGTTTGTGTGTGTGTGTGTGTGTGTGTATTGTTGATGATATGTAGCTTACAGAGTAGCTTACAGCTAGGAAACCAAATAACTCTTCTAGGCGATCGATAGCTTCTTTGTAAAGACTATACAGTGTCCAGACTCTTTACAGTCATACCTTGGTTCTGGAACACCTTGCGACTCGAACATTTTGGCTCCCCAACGCCGCAAACCCAGGAGTGTTCCGGTTTGCGAACATTTTTTGGAAGCCGGATGTCCGACGCAGCTTCAGTGGCTTCTGATTGAGTGCAGGAAGCTCCTGCAGCCAATCGGAAGTCACACCTTGTTTTTCGTTTGTGTTCGGAAACATTCAGCCACACAAAATCTGAAGTTGTGTGCATATAGTTATTATATATGCACATGCTAAGAATTGAAATAAAGTTAAATGCACACACACACACACACACACACACACACACACAAATGGAAGCTCCCCCCAAAGGAGAGGGGAGGAGACAACGCCCACAATCTCTCATGCGGGTTCCCAAACCAACTTCTACTGCGTTCTGGAGAGGTCCACCAACTCTCTGTGGCTTGTTTCAGAGGGCTTCAGGGACACAGAAGTAGGCATGTATGGTGAGCAGAGTTCTGTACATGGGAACTTTGGATCCAAACTAGTATTGCTAAAGCTAAAGCCTTGTGTGAGTTTCCCTCCTCCCCCTCCCCACCTTTTGAACAAAGGCACTTTTCTATATGAATCCTCAAAACTACACATCTCAGCCACTTTTCTTTGGGAATTAGTAAAATTATCTCCCTTCCTTCCTTCCTTCCTTCCTTCCTTCCTTCCTTCCTTCCTTCATGATACTGTTTTAGGTTTTGGAAATACACTTTCACGTCTATGTAAGTCCTTGGTATGTAGGCCACCCAGCACATAAACCTTCACTGAATTTGGCTTTTAGTAACTGTCCTGCTTGCTTAAAGTGCATCTGAACCTTCATTTACCATGCTGTGTTCCCCCCATCTGTGATTGCCTTTCTGTTCTATTATTATTGCACAGTATTTTAACTTCAAAGGCCCAACCCTTTCTTTGTCATCACTTCATGCATTTTCTTTGCCCAGTGTCAGTCTGCACGTTCCCAGCCACTGTATTTTCCTTACTCTCCGCAGGCATCTAGCCAGTCAGATTCAGAGCCGGAAAAGACTTCATCTTGTAACCTGCTTCTGCCGCCTCCTTCGCTGTCTCCAGGAATGAGCAGTGAAGTTTTGCAGCAATCCTGCCACCAATACCTGGAAGAGCTGGATAAAGAAGATGAGTTCGGATACAGCTGGAGTAAGTTTGATTCTTGAGAGAACCTTTCACAATTGTTTACATCTTCATATACTATGTGATGGTCTTCTTCCCTTTTTTTTTATCTTGCTTGAATAACTTATGGAAACAACATTATTTTTTGCTATGTACATTTTGTTGTATGAATTCAGATTCTGTCTTTTGCATAAAGGGCAAACGTATTAAGCTCTATTCTCTGGTTGTCTTTTCCATTATAGTCCAAGTGAGATAATTGCTGCTATTAGAAAACAATCTTAAAAACACAAATATGTGTGGGAGATTTGTGTGTGTGTGTGTGTGTGTGTGTGTGTTTGTTTGTTTGTTTGTGTGTGTGTGTGAGTGTGTACACACACACAGAGGCAGACTGTACAGAGCAGTAAGGGAGAGATTTTCTACTCTTCCATTCTGATAAAATGAAATGCCTGGAGGCATTTTCTTCTAGTTAGAGAATTTTATTGGGAAAGAACCATAGATTCCTATTCGAATTCTTTCAGTCTATCAGAGATTATGGGTTTATGATAATGACTGCTGAATTTCAAAAGTTTGCGTTCTTATTAAGTTTTTGAAGATAAATTCTGCCCTTGCCACCCAATTTCTCTCTCCTTATGATTAGGAAAGATCAGTCACCGGTATGGGCATCTGTCTGGAGATATGCACATGATAGAGTTGGAAAAAGGGAAGACTGGCTTAGGACTCAGCCTAGCTGGGAACAAAGACCGGTCCAAGATGAGCGTTTTTGTAGTGGGAATTGATCCAAACGGAGCAGCTGGAAAAGATGGCAGGCTGCAGATTGCAGACGAGTTACTGGAAGTAAGTGTCTAGTAATTATACTTAAAACAAAACATGCTGACTCTAAGGACGGGGGGTGGGGTGGGGGACATTCGATTATTGGTGCAAAATGCAGCCTTTAATTAACAGCATGTTCTTTTAATCAGTATTGCCTTGCTTTACAATCACACTGGCTTCCCATTATAAATTTTATGTTTGCGGTCAGGATTGTTTTTCAACTATGCTAGTACTGAAGAAATAAATATATGCTATGATACAGTAGAAGTAAGTACCTTTGATATGGTTTTGAGAGAAAGAAAGCCATGATTTAATGAAATAGCAAGACAACGGCCCTGTTCCACTTAATTGGGAGTGCGTCTCTTTGAGCTCAATGGGATTTATATATAGGGTTGTACTGCTAATATGCTGTCATTCATCCTGAAGCTTTTCCCTTAGGTCTTTAGTTACGTCTGGTTGCCTGATGTCTCACCCCATTTCTTCTTTCATGGTCTCCAAAGTTTTACCAGTACTAATGTCACAGAAGTAGCCAATATCATCTCAGATTTCATTGTTAGTCTCAGATGAAGGAAGATACACAATGGATTGTATCATTCATTTGACTACTCTTTGGGTTGATAGAAGAAGATGGAAGCTTTTGAATTATTCAGTACTCAGCACTAGGTCCAATTGGAAGTTTAGTGCTGGATGTTAGAATATAACAGGATTAGAATAGAAAAAGAGGTAGACTAAGATATAGTATGGGATGCGGGTGGCACTGTGGGTTAAACCACAGAGCCTAGGGCTTGCCGATCAGAAGGTTGGCGGTTCGAATCCCCGCAACAGGGTGAGCTACCGTTACTTGGTCCCTGCTCCTGCCAACCTAGCAGTTCGAAAGCATGTCAAAGTGCAAGTAGATCAATAGGTCCTGCAGCGGGAAGGTAAACGGCATTTCTGTGCGCTGCTCTGGTTCGCCAGACGCGGCTTAGTCATGCTGGCCACATGACCTGGAAGCTGTACGCCGGCTCCCTCGGCCAATAATGCGAGATGAGCGCCACAACCCCAGATTCGGTCAAGACTGGACCTAATGGTCAGGGGTCCCTTTACCTTAAGATATAGTACATTTAATCTAGAGTTTATCCAGCCCACCATTTTGTTTCCATCAGTGGCCAGTCTGATTACTCTTGTAGCTCACAAACAGGGTATCAACATGGAAGCTACCCCCTCTACAATTTGTTTGCCACCAGTATTGTATATTCAGAGGTATAGTGTGCATGAGACCTTATTTAGCTACCTTGGCTAATGCTGATCGCCTCCACGATTCTGTTTAACCCTTATTTAAAAACTAGGTAGGCTAGTGGTTATCACACGTATTTTAGTAAATAAATACTGCAGGATAACTATGTAGGTGTGGGTGTGTTTATTTATAAAATATAAACTCTTTTTTTTTTAAGCAAAAGATTTAGACACACCTCTTTCTGCCCCATAAATTGGGAAACGAGCCGGATAGCTCATGACAGTAGTTTCAAAGCACAACAACAAAAAACCTAACATCTAAAATAAAGTAAATAGAAAAACAAGTGTTCAGGAGCCAGCAGTGGCAACCAGTTTGTACAACGAAACCACAGTGAAATGATACTATGTTAACTATATATCAAAATGTTGGGGGGGGTAGTGGGGCACAGTCCATGTGCAACAACTGAAAAGGCCTCATCCTGTGTATCCAACAGCTGCTGTTTGGACGGAAGTGATACATGGAGCAGCAGCACTCCAAGACACATCAGTGGATAGGCAGGATTTTTCAGAAGACATTTGTCAGGCTTCCAGGGGTGCCCCCCTTCGCTGGCCACTCAAGAAAGATTCCAAGCCATCTAGCTTTAAAGCTTTAATCTAGGATAATTACTTTACAATGCAGAGCATGTTGTAAACACGTCTCATCAATCACTTTCAGAATCCGGAAGTACGTCGTCACGATTTTCGCGCCAGCAGGACCATCGGGGGAAGCGGAAGCACCTTTTGCCCTTCCTTCTCCCCCCCCTTCCGTTCCCCCTGCATGTTGCGAGGTCTCTCCCTGCTTCTCTGAAGCCCTAGCAACACTTCCTCTTGCCCGCTGCTACTCCCAGTGGGAGAGGAGGAGTCTGTTGTCCGAATCGGCGTTTGTTCCCTATAAACGCTCAAAGCTGGGCTGGAAGGGGGGGGGGAGTCCCCTGACATCATTCTTTTAAATATTGCAGTACCAAGCCATTCAGGGCTCTCAGGGTAATCATCACCAGTGCTTAGAATTGGGCTCAGGAATGGTCTAGGAGCTTGAACAAATAGGGGGGTCACATATTCTAAATAATGGGTAAGTAAGTAAAACCTTTATTACGGTCGTAGACCAGCAGATCTAAATAATGGGTGCTACCGTGTTTCTCATAATATAAGACATACCTAAAATATAAGGCATAGCAGGATTTTCAAGGGGTCGCAAAATATAAGGCATACCCCGAAAATAAGACGTACCGGGTACTGGTAGTGAGATCGGGTACCTGGTGCAGAGCTGTCAGCCCTCCCGTTTTTGGCGGGAAACCCTCGTATTCTAAGCCTTTTCCCGCTGCTCTCCCTGAAAATTTATATCCCTTGAAATTCTCGGGTTAAAGAAAACAGCTCCTCTCCCTCTCCCCCTTCGGCTCTTTGCAGAGAAAAGCCCTGGAAGCGATATCCATTGCCGCTGAAGTTCCCCTCAGCCAGCGATCGTAGATAACAGAGATCGGAGATAGAGATAGCACAGATCTCCCCTGCGCTGAGGTTACGGTAGCTTGGTTGTGGGGGAAGGGAGCAGAGCCCGTTATCACTTTTTGCTCCGTGTGCTCAACCCTCTTTGTTTACCTTGGATTAAGTAATTAGCATATCAAAGGATCAACAAGGCAAATACACTCTGTTTCTGTTCCAACAAGTTAAACTCCAGATTTCTTACTGCTGCAGCCCTGCATATAAGAGCAGCCAGCTTTGCAGCTTTAGTATATTATTTTATAATTTCATCATACTTTCCTTGTTCCCAATAAACCTTGCATTTTGGGATTTCTCCTTTGTGTTGTTATAAGAATTTTAAGGTGTTTCTCTGCAAGAAGGGAGGAGGTGAAAAAACCTTAGGAATTACTTAGGAAAAAACCTAAGTAATTACCATCTCTCTCCTGATCAAGTTTGCAGATGACACCAAATTGGGAGGGGGTGGCTAATACCCCAGAGGACAGGATCACACTTCAAAATGACCTTAGCAGATTAGAGAACTGGACCAAACCAAACAAGATGAAGTTTAACAGGGAGAAATATAAAGTACTACACTTGGGCAAAAAAAAAATATGAAAGGCACAAATACAGGATGGGTGACACCTGGCTTGAGAGCAGTACATGTGAAAAGGATCTAGGAGTCTTGGTAGACCACAAACTTGACATGAGTCAACAGCAGCTAAAAAAGCCAATGCAATTCTGGGCTGCATCAATAGGAGTATAGCATCTAGATCAAGGGAAGTAATAGTACCACTGTATTCTGCTCTGGTCAGACCCCACCTGGAATACTGTGTCCAATTCTGGGCACCACTGTTCAAGAAGGATACTGACAAGCTGGAACGTGTCCAGAGGAGGGCAACCAAAATGGTCAAAGGCCTGGAAATGATGCCTTATGAGGAATGGCTTAGGGAGCTGAGTATGTTTAGCCTGGAGAAGAGAAGGTTAAGGGGTGATATGATAGCCATGTTCAAATATGTAAAAGGATGTCATAGAAGAGGGAGAAAAGTTTTCTGCTGCTCCAGAGAAGCGGACACGGAGCAATGGATTCAAACTACAAGAAAGAAGATTCCACCTAAACATTAGGAAGAACTTCCTGACAGTAAGAGCTGTTCGACAGTGGAATTTGCTGCCAATGAGTGTGGTGGAGTCTCCTTCTCCTTCGGGTTTGGAGAGTTATGATGATGTTCCAGAAGAAGACGACTTTATTATAATGGAATAAATGTAGATTGCTGTACCACACTTAATAAAAATAAGACATCCCCCAAAAATAAGCCATACTGTGTTTTTTGGAGGATAAAAAGATTATAAGACGGTGTCTTATTTTAGGAGAAACACGGTAGTCAGTATAGACAGGCTGCAGCATATCATAACCAACTGAAGTTTCCAAATATTCTTCAAAGGTAGCCCCATGTAGAGTATGTTGCACTAAACTTCAATGTGACTAAGGCATGTGTGAACATGGTCACAGCTCCCTTTTCCAGGAACAGGTGTGATTGGTGTACCCGTAAAAGCTGTGCAAAAGTGTCTCTGGCCTCATATTGAGGATTAAAGCACACTGTTTAGACACAGTATATGTCAGGGATTTGCCCACCCCTGCCAGTCCGGCTCTGAGTGCATACAGGGACCCGCAGCCTGTGTTGACGACAGATTCATCTTCGAGTGAATCTGGCAGCCCCTCTTCGGGGGAGGAGCAGTTAGTGGCTGGGAGCCAGGGAGTGCCAGGTGTCCAGGGAGTTGCTGAGAGACCTGGCACCACCCAGCAGACTCGCTCGGAGGGGGAGGCGTCAGTTCCGGCGCCCATCTCACGTAGGAGGAGAAGGCTGCAATTCAGGATGCCGAGGCTTTGGTGTTGGCGCCAAAACAGAAGGGAGGCACTTCCTTATTCTGCTAGTGACGGAGCAGACATGATAAACTGAACTCTGCGCTGTAAATAGCTTTACACAAAATAAAGAGACTTAAAGACAAGATGGCTTGGTCTTACTATTGAACAATCGATAAGAGAATCTGACAGCATGCAATAGCAGAACAATCCCATGTATGTTTAATCTGAAGCAAATCTTACTCTGTTCAATGGAGACTTCAGTGCACTCCAGGGACTGCATAAAATACCTTTTATTTCCATTTCCATGCTCATTTACAAAATGACCTGGTTGGAGTGGGCTGATTTACCTTTACTTGCTTGTAGAAACCTGCTGTCTTCATGCGTTTCCCCCCCCCCCCATTTGACAAACAGCGAGTCACGAGGTGATCAATCACTAGTGGAAATTAATAACGATGTTCCCAAAGTCAGCCAGCCCACTGCAGCCTAACAAAGGACGATTTCAGCCAGTCGAGAGTCAAATACAAACCAGCAGCTGTTTTATATATTAAAAAAGGAGATAACAATTGTAGTATAGAGATACAGGATTAGTGCATTGCAACCATAATGGTTGAATAGCAGATTTAATAACAATAGTGACAAAGAAATCAAGTTTGCTTTTGTCTGTGGAACAAAGCTGGTATTCATAATTAAAGTAAGTATTCATGCCGTTCTGATTTATCTAGATAAATGGACAAGTTCTCTATGGAAAGACTCATCAGAATGCATCTTCAATAATAAAATGTGCACCTTCTAAAGTAAAAATCATATTTATCAGGTAAGCAACCTCTAATGCTTATATCTATTTTTAACATTTTGTAATATCTAAATGCATATTCAACAGTATCTTTTCCCATATAATTCAACTTTTGAAGCATTGCTAAAAGCTTCCCTGAATGATATATTTCCTTTTCCAGGATTTACC
Source organism: Darevskia mixta (assembly GCA_034641385.1). Lineage (NCBI taxonomy): Eukaryota > Metazoa > Chordata > Lepidosauria > Squamata > Lacertidae > Darevskia > Darevskia mixta. The sequence continues at coordinate 16,198,334 of JAWWNH010000017.1, forward strand.
ACTATTGTGGGTATGTCCTTCAAAAAGCAAAAAGCAAATGCTTTAGGCATTGAAAGTATTACAGAGTTCATTTTAAAACCTATCTGCTCCATATATTATAGAAACAAGGATGCTGTCCAACAGATGGCCGTTTGTCCTGGGAAATCAGCAGAGACTTCACCTTCCTCTTCTGGGCTACTTCAGTATGAAGAGGTACAATATGTATTTCATTATTTATATTCATGTGATAGAAATAATACTGGTAGGGATGGGGAAAAAGGGGATGCTGTTCAGTATGTTGTAAATAGCTTCTAAACAGAGGAATCAAGGTAGACTTTAGCAAGACTTGAACAGATTTTAACTGAGGTAAAGGGGCTCCTGCCCATTAGGTCCAGTCGCGGACGACTCTGGGGTTGCAGTGCTCATCTCGCTTTATTGGCCGAGGGAGCCGACGTACAGCTTCCAGGTCATATGGCCAGCATGACTAAGCTGCTTCTGGCGAACCAGAGCAGCACACGGAAACACTGTTTACCTTCCCACCGGAGTGGTACCTATTTATCTACTTGCACTTTGACGTGCTTTCGAACTGCTAGGTGGGCAGGAGCAGGGACCGAGCAACAGGAGCTCACCCCGTCACGGGAATTCGAACCGCTGACCTTCTGATCGGCAAGCCCTAGGCTCTGTGGTTTAACCCACAGCGCCACCCGCGTCCCTTTAACAGAGGTACTTTAATATAAATCTGAAATTGGGGCGGGGGGGGGGAGTTTGCGTTAAACAAAATGTTGCAGCACAGAGCACTGCTGCTTCCAGGATATCCTGCTCCATTGCCCCTCCCACCCCGGCTTTTCATTTTTTTCCCCAGCAGCCAGTTAAGACCATGTGAACAATGAGCATGCTCAGTGGCTTCTCTCCCCCCTCCCCCAAATACCTTATCTCCTATGTGGACGGTGACATTTTGACTCCATAAGGTCTGGCACACAGAAAAATGAGATTGCCATTAGTACAGACGACCCCGAATTTGCATGGGGGTCGTCGTGTGCAACGGCGAAGCACACATAAACCCATTCTGCCCTGCCCCTTTCCCCGGCCACTTCCAGGTTGCCGCAATGCACGTGCGCATGAAGGGATGCGGGTGGCTCTGTGGTCTAAACCACTGAGCCTCTTGGGCTTGCCGGTCAGAAGGTTGGCAGTTCAAATCCCCGCAACAGAGTGAGCTCCCGTTGCTCTGTCCCAGCTCCTGCCAACCTAGCAGTTCGAAAGCACGCCAGTGCCAGTAGATAAATAGGTACCGCTGCGGTGGGAAGGTAAACGGTGTTTCCATGTGCTCCGGTTTCCGTCACGGTGTTCTGTTGTGCCAGAAGCAGTTTAGTCGTGCTGGCCACATGACCTGGAAAGCTGACCTGGAAAGCTGTCGGCATTTGTCTCCCCTGACAAATGCCGGCTTCCTTGGTCGCAGCCCAATGACTGGACTTCACAGTCCACGGGTCTTTTTCCTTTGTTGTTGTTTAGTCGTTTAGTCATGTCCGACTCTTCGTGACCCCATGGACCAGAGAACGCCAGGCTTTCCTGTCTTCCACTGCCTCCCGCAGTTTGGTCAGACTCATGTTGGTAGCTTCAAGAACCTTTACCTTTTTTTATGTGTGCATGGTCACATGTCAATTGGATGTGCGTAAATTGGTCGTTGCCGGGATATCATTAGATGCATTGGTTCTGTGACCTCTATAACGAACATGGCTTGCTATGTTTTTCTGTATTGATATATTTTGATACAATATTTTTTCTTTCTTTCAGGGTGAAGTGAATGATCCAAGCTCTACTTTTCCCATAGATTTGAGTTTATATAAGAATATTAAAAATGTGGAATTGCCTAAAGTGAGTAGATGCTGATGCAAATGGCCCCGAACAGAATTCTGTCTGTAATTTCTTTAGTCTGAAGAGGAAGGGACCATTTCCTAATATGAATGAACAGATTTCTCTAATGGTCTCAGTTTTCAATCTTACAACCAACACTCAGTTTCATTCTCAGAATCCACGCGTTTTCCCATTTTTTATTGGATCACACGGGGTTATCTATGCGTTCATTATGCTGTTGCTCATTTTATCTTGGACTTCCCCAAATCCAGCAATGTGTTTGGCTTCATTCAAAACATAACTAAACCATGAAAATGAGTTGTAGCAGGCCTCGGCCTCACACTCTCACTCTCCCTTTCACCGGTCCTCCAGTGTGGAGGAATTTGAATGTTTTTTGCTTTAATTTTAGATTAACCACATATTGCTGTATTGTCTAGACTTAGACAAGCTGTGGGAAATGGTAACTAGAGTTTGTTAAAACAATCTAGCTTCCGCACTTTGTTTCAACTAAGATTAACCACAGTTTAGGGTGTAGAACTCAGTGCTCAAGGCTAGTTCTTGTAATACTAAATGCTCTTTTTGTTTTGTACAAATGGAGCCTTTCTCTATATCTGTACTTATCTGCAGTGAATATATTTTAACTGAATTGCTTTATGAAGGGCATACTCATAAACATGGATTTACCTAGGAATATTTTGTGTGTTTGTGTGTTTTAAAAAAGAACAAATAATCAAACAAATTACAAGCATACAAAAAACCCTATTTATTCAAGAGCCAATATTCAAGAGCAACAAATGTTTAAACCATATAGATGCACATGGTCTCTCTGTATATGTTCCATAATTCTGTCCTTTCTGCATTAATCTCTGCTATAATGCCACCACCAGTCAGTCTCTCTGTCTCACTTTTTTTAATATGTATTTTCCAAAATAAGTATTTATTATGCATCTTGCAACATTAAAACTGCCAGGGATGGTGCCACAACTTTCAGAGGAGTGAACTCGTTTTGATCAACGCATTCAAGTGGTGCAGATCATTTGGGCCATCTTTTTAAGAAATTAACAAAGATGGCACTCCTCAAGCATTCACGCTTAAGACAGCTTTGATTGACGTTCTTCTATAACTCTGGGTGCCCCTTTGTATTTCTTAGGATCAAGGAGGCATAGGTATTGCCATTGGGGAAGAAGACACATTTAACGGTGTGGTTATTCAGAGCTTAACAGAGCATGGTGCAGCAGGAAAGGTAAGGCTGTTAAACTGTGACCCATTCAGAGAAGAAGATGATAAATGTATAGATGGGAAAACCTTCTGCGCCGCCCCCCGCAGTCCCATCCTAATGTTGTTATTTTTATTTCAGGATGGCCGAATTAAGGTTGGAGATCAGATTCTGGCAGTGGACGATGAAGTTGTTGTGGGGTATCCTATAGAAAAGGTACTTGAGCAATTCCTTACAGCATGCAACTTACTGACACCTGTTCTATACAACTGTTGAAAGGCATAAAGATACAGATAAAGGTAAAGGGACTCCTGCCCATTAGGTCCAGTCGTGACCAACTCTGGGGTTGCGCCGCTCATCTCGCTTTATTGGCCGAGGGAGCCGGTGTACAGCTTCCAGGTCATGTGGCCAGCATGACTAAGCCGCTTCTGGCGAACCAGAGCAGCGCACGGAAACGCCGTTTACCTTCCCGCTGGAGCGGTACATATTTATCTACTTGCACTTTGACGTGCTTTCGAACTGCTAGGTTGGCAGGAGCTGGGACTGAGCAACGGGAGCTCACCCCGTCGCGGGGATTTGAACCTCCGACCTTCTGATCAGCAAACCCTAGGCTCTGTGGTTTAACCCACAGTGCCACCCGCATCAAAGATACAGATACCAGGATGCTATTTAGGCATTTAGTCAGGTGCTACGGGACCAGGGATGCTCTGTCTGTTTCAGGGAGGGATGCTAAATCTTTTCTTTTCCTTCTCATTCCTTCCTGTCACACTTCTGAACCCAATATACCACTTTATGTTGGCTTTTTGGGGGAAGTTGAAGTGGCTCGTGGGGCATATTATTTAGCTGTGAGGATATTTAAATGTTTTTAATCCTGTTTTTGTTGTTTGCAGCCCTGGGGTCCTTTGTTAGGAAGGGCAGAATAAAAATAAAAATAATTAATAATTGGAGCACTGATGGTTGCATGTGTATTTAGCCTGTTAACTGCAGTTCTAGCGACCAGCTCTTTGGAGGGGAAGGAGAGAGCTCCCTTTTTAAAGCAGCAGAATTAAATTTATTATGTCATTATTATTTATTAAATTTCTACACTGCCTTTCACCTGAGGATCACAGGGCATTTTAAAATATAAAAACCCCTCAAGTTATGTGTTGAAAGAAGCAGCATCTACCATGACTTGAATAAAATAGGGGGGCAGCACCCCACATAATCAATTAGAAGATGTGGCACACACACCATTTGAATGCCAATGCCCATTGACTTTGGGGGCCCCTGGCCCCCGCAAATATTTGGGGAGCCAATAGGACCTCAGTCCCTAGTAGTTGACTCCTATGCATGCTCTTGGAAATCTGTTACAATATGCCTGCTATACTATTTTCTGTACTCTAGAATGAAAAAAATCATGTATCTATATTGGCTTGTTACATGAAAGTTTGCTCTTTTTTTACTGTTCAAGTTTATCAGTTTGCTGAAGACATCAAAGCCCACTGTGAAACTCACAATCAATTCAGCTGAAGAGGAGAGTCAGATAGCTGCTCAGCCACAAACACCGATTTACAGTACTACTTCGGGTGAGAGAACTAATATCCAACAATCAGCCGTTGTTTCACCTTCTGAATCACCAGAACCAGAGTCAGTTAAAAGTAAGAATCTTCCAGTTACTCCAAGTCTTGGAAAAGAATTCAGTGACAAATGCTTACAATGGCTGCATTCATTCGTAGAACGTTACTAAACCATGGTCTGTTTTAGAAACCACAGCTTATTTATTTCTCCAAAGCTTGGTTTGTTTTCAAGCTGGTGTTTCCTTGGGCCTCTTTCCCTTAGTGTCTAGGGTGGGATGGCCAAACAAAGGATGCTTAAGAAAAGCTATTACATTTAGATAAAATAACAAACCATTGTTAAAACAAGCCATGGTTCATAAGCCCAGCAACAAGGCTTTCTGCATGGAGGCTTGCTAGACACCATCTTTATTTTTAGGCAGCAGGCAAAAACTTGCCTTTTTACCCAGGCTTTTGGGCCTTAATATGAATTATTCTAAGTACTCCATTAGTGTGGCAGGTACTGTAAGACCTGTCTTTTGTCTGTATAAATGTGTTTTTTTAATTGGCTTTGTTGTAATTGATTTTAATGTTTATATAGTGCTGTAAGTCGCTTTGTGACATTATTATTATTAGGGAAGCTGCATACCTGTGATTTTTCCTAGCAATCCAAAGGCACTTAAAAATTATTAGATTTCTTCCAAGTAGGGAAGTTTACTTATCATCAGCTGGACGTAACTCTGTAATTTTAGTGCCCTTCATTTCACCAATCTATGGCATGAGTCCAAGCTGGTTGAATGAGCAGGCATGACTAGATCACTGCAGAAATCCAATTTAAGTAGTCTATTAAGGATGCGGGTGGTGCTGTGGGTTAAACCACAGAGCATAGGTATTGCCGATCAGAAGGTCGGCGGTTCGAATCCCTGCGACGGGGTGAGATCCCATTGCTCGGTTGCAGCTCCTGCCAACCTAGCAGTTCAAAAGCATGCAGTACAAGTAGATAAATAGGTACCACTCCGGTGGGAAGGTAAACGGTGTTTCCGTGCACTGCTCTGGTTCGCCAGCATGACTAAGTGGCTGGCCACATGACCTGGAAGTTGTATTTCGGCTCCCTTGGCCAGTAAAGCGAGATGAGCGCCGCATCCCCAGAGTCATCCGCAACTGGACCTAATGGTCAGGGGTCCCTTTACCTTTACCTTTATTAAGGAATAGGAAAATAAGAGAAAATCATAGGTTGCATTTTTTAAAACAAAACAAAAGCATACACTAGCTTTACCAAAACAGTTGAATAAAGTAGTTAAAGACCCTACAAACAAAATATGATGTACCCTCTGCCAAAGTGGGAGTGGCAAACATCCCACATGGAAAAAGTTGAAAACAACATCTAAAACCATCCCATTTTATAGTTTTTTCAACATTGATGTATCCAGCCAAATGTGTGTGTGTGAGCAGAGATGGCTCCTCTCAGATAAGTTGTAAACATAACTTTGTATTTCTGAGGGATTTCAGACTTTGCAGGAGAGAAAGAAGCATGCAAGAATTCAGGTGGCATCTGTTTCTTGGGGCTAGAGCTCAACACAGATTTTCTTATGTGCATTGAGGCAAACCGTATATGTGGGTATTTGTTGGGGGGGGGGAAGAATGGACAACAAAAGTCTTCTTCACCTTAATGAATAAAAGGATAAAGTCCATAGTAGACAAGGATTATTATGGAGGAGAGCAGCTATAGCTATAACTAGTCTATTTTCTGTTTCTAGACACAAGCAGGTCCTCAACTCCAGCCACATTGATATCTGACCCAGCTACATGCCCAATCATCCCGGGTTGTGAAACGACAATCGATATCTCCAAGGGACGCACCGGTCTTGGCTTGAGCATAGTAGGAGGAGCCGATACTTTGCTGGTTTGTAACGGATGCCTTTCATAACCCCAAGCTAAAGTTCCTAAGAAGGAAAATTCTTCTTTCTTTGACATACCATACTTTTCAGTGTATAAGACTAGGGTTTTATCTGTAAAAATCATGTTAAAAATTGGAGCTCGTCTTATACACGGATAGTGAAAAGGGGGGATGTGGGATTGGTTGCTGCCAAGAGCCGGAGATTGTTAGCGGCTATTTGGCGTGTTATTGGAGGTCTGGTGGTTGAGTGAATTTCAGCAACCCCCCCCCCCTCAAAAAAAAAATCTCTACAAGTATGGGCAATCTCCCCCCATTTTCTTAATTTGGAGTCCCCAAAATTAGGGGGCGTCTTATACAAGGGGGCGTTATACACGGAAAAATACAGTATATAATGCTACTCAAATAAATGGATGGAAACAATTGATCTCTAAGTTTGGGAATAAAATTTATGTCGATAATTGCACTAGGCAGGGGTTCCCTCCTTCTGTTTGTGTGTGTGTATGTATAATATATGCACATTATTTTTAGCATCCGTACAAGTGTTACAAAGTTTTTAAATGTATTTGTTGCCACTTGCCCCATAAAATATATTTTAAATAAAGGCTTTAGTCCTTATTATGTTTTGTAAGCATTTTAACATTTTTTTCCGAAGTGTGAAATGTTGCTGTTCTAATTTGTAGTGCTCCTGAAGAAGGGTGCTTTGAAATGTGTTATGTAAATACAATCTTTATTTCTATGCACTGTTGAAATTTCTCTCACTCACTCACTCTCTCACACACAAACATTGGTGCTTTCCCTCTTTTCGTTTTTCTTGACCACACACTTTCATCAGGACAGCAAATGAAAACTTGTGTTTGTGCATTTTCAATTTTTCAAACACTAACAACAACAAAAAAGACCCCCCCCCAAAAGACAGAATACAAACAATGTATCCCCTTGGACTTCCCTCCCTCTGCTTTTGTGGTTCCTTATGTTATTATTTTCCTTCTGCATCTTCTCAATAATTCCAATTATTATAAATACTTATCAGTCCGTAATTCAGTTTTTTACTACAAGATTTCTGTCAGACCTACTAATGTGTGTAGTTCTTTACGATAATTTTTCAGATACATTATATGCTTTCCCCCATTCCTTAGTGAAATTTGATTCATCTGTATTCCTTTGAGTTCTCCACAAAACACTTCTGTTCTTTTCTTAGGCTCAAAATAGTTGAAATGCTCGACGAACGAAAAGGTCTGGCAACTTCGGTGAAGTTTTACATTTTGCTTTTTAAATCCACAGGGCGCAATTATTATCCATGAGGTGTATGAAGAAGGAGCAGCGTCCAAAGATGGAAGACTCTGGGCTGGTGATCAGATCTTGGAGGTATAGCATTGTGCAACGTACAAACCATCCTTACATTGCATACTTCTGAAAGTGGGAGTGGTGGGGAGGGGGGAGGAGAAAGGCAGGAGTGGACTAGAGAGGGGGCCTATATGCTTCTGACATCTGCCATTCAATTAAATCCCAGGTGAATGGAATCGACCTAAGGAACGCAACGCACGACGAGGCCATAAACGTTCTCAGACAGACGCCTCAGAAAGTCCGCCTCACTGTCTACAGGGACGAAGCCCAGTATAAGGAAGAAGACATGTATGATGTGCTCAGTATAGAGCTACAGAAGAAGCCAGGCAAAGGCCTTGGATTAAGTATTGTTGGGAAGAGGTGGGTACATGAAGAGAGATTCTAGAAGTCTGTTTGGTCTTTGTGTGCAGTGCCGGATTTACGTATAAGCTAAACAAGCTATAGCTTAGGGCCCCACTCTCTTGGGGTCCCCCCAAAATATTAAAGGGGGAAAAATGGATGTACATTTCCAAAATATAAGTTAATTTCAACAATTACTTTGATAAAATACATATTTTGTTATGTGCAAATGGCTTTAGATACCTATTAGGTCCATAAATTAACATATAGCATATCTTCAACACAAAAAACAGCGACAATTTGTTGTTGACAAAGGACAGCTGGACATATAAAGGGCCCCATTACCTTCAGTAGCTAAGGGCCTCATCAAACCTAAATCCGGCCGTGTTTGTGTGCAAGCTAATGTGGAGACAACATTTCTGAGAGAAGGTGAAATAAGAATTGCTTCCCTTAGTGTTTGAACCTAATGCTAAGGGAGGCAATTCTTATTTCACCTTCTCTCATTAATATTGTTAGTGAGTTCAGCTTTGACCAGGGATATATAGTTTATTTCCCTTCCTTCCTTCCTTCCTTCCTTCCTTCCTTCCTTCCTTCCTTCCTTTTTGGAAATGTGAAATACCTTTATTTATTTTTTTGGAAATACATTATATTAAGGTTTATAGAGAAAAATACAAAGCTTAATATCTCCCCCCATGCTTTTTTCAAACAAACCAAGATCTATATACAATAAAAACACAAAGGGGGGGGGGGAGAAATAGAGAAAGAAAAATAAGTAGAAAGAGTAGAAAAGAGGTTAAAAGAGAAAAGATAGAAAAATAAGATTCAGAAAATAAAGAACTTCTGATTCTTCATCTGTCCGCTGTATAAATACAATATTCACTTTGTCCAATCCAATATAACACCCAACGGAGACATAGTTTCAACACACCCCTCACCTCTTGCTTAGCCATGCTGCAAGTCAGCTTCACTTCCTCATTTGTGCAACTAAAATAAGAGCTTTCTACCCTTACTGCTTAGGGGTGAGGAAACGTTGTCCCCTTTGGGACTGCATCTGCTATTAAGTCTCTAAGCTTCCTTGTTCGACTAGATAGCATTAGACATAGTTTCAACACACCCCTCACCTCTTGCTTAGCCATGCTGCAAGTCAGCTTCACTTCCTCATTTGTGCAACTAAAATAAGAGCTTTCTACCCTTACTGCTTAGGGGTGAGGAAACGTTGTCCCCTTTGGGACTGCATCTGCTATTAAGTCTCTAAGCTTCCTTGTTCGACTAGATAGCAAAGTTGATCAGAAAAGGGCAAGACAAAGAATATCCTTTTCTTCAGCACCCCCCGAGAATGAAGAAGCTATTGATAGATGCATTTTAAAATTACTCTAGGTCTCTTAACACAAATGTAACCACCGGAACATAACATTTTTACATGCACCAGGGGTGGGGAAGCCCCGACTTGCTGGCCAGTCATAGCCCCCAAACCTCTCAATTTGGCCTATTTGACTTGATACATGACATCTGGTGTGGATGCGTAAGGCTTTAGAGCAGGCATCCCCAAACTGCAGCCCTCCAGATGTTTTGGCCTACAACTCCCATGATCCCTAGCTAACAGGACCAGTGGTCAGGGATGATGGGAATTGTAGTCCAAAACATCTGGAGGGCCAAAGTTTGGGGATGCCTGCTTTAGAGGAAAAACTCGGGGCTTAAAAGTTGGCTCACGATTGTTTCTCCGCTGGAGCAAGGCATGCTCTCTCTCGCCCATCAGCTGACACCCCTCTCCCAATTAAGTGATCAGGAAGGAAGGAAAACAGCTGCCTTGGCAAAGCACTTTTAGATAGCCTCACACCCCCTGGCTCATACACACACACACACAATTTTATTTGCATGCTGACCTTCCACAGTTCAAACCATCCTGAATAACTCCACTGCAAAAACCTCCAAACAACACCCTGGCCCTAGAGTCTGTTAAGCAGCCTCAGCTTTTGTAGTTGGAGTCAGTCAGAGCCATACCCTCCCGCCCAGGTTGGAAAAGACCTCCAAGGCAGGGAGCAGGTCTTCCAGAACTCACAGCCAAGATGGTTCTTGTTTGAGCCACCAGTGGAAGCTGTGTGAACCCCCTTTGCAAAAAACAAACAAACCCAAATGCCTTTCAAACAAGGTAAGTCCCAACAATAAGGACTTCAAAGCACAGCATCACCTGTTGTCATTGTGACATCAGATGATTGACAGGTAGACAACCCTATCTACCTGTCAGACTTGGCCTGCCAGGGAATCTGGCCCCCTAGTCCCCTCTACTGACATACACAAACCATTACTAAAATCAGCATGTTGTCATTCTTAGTTTTCCACACTGTATGTGCTGAAATCTCATGTTACCCCCCAAAATACTTGTTTGATCATTGCTTTTAAAAGCTCGTTCTTAACCAAGTAACTATGTAATGAATACATTCATAAGTTCATAGTAAACCACCTTGGAAATGTCTTCTTGAAGGGCAATATATAATGTTTTAAATAAAGAAACACAACAAAATATACTTCCATTATTTTGTTTGCAGGAATGACACTGGAGTGTTTGTGTCAGACATTGTCAAAGGAGGCATAGCAGATCTGGATGGGAGACTGATGCAGGGAGACCAGATACTAATGGTGAACGGGGAAGATGTTCGAAATGCTAACCAGGAAGCAGTGGCCGCTTTGTTGAAGGTAATGGCAGAACGATAGAGAAAAACATAACTGCATAAATGGATACTGGGTCCTCTCTTTTTCCTAAAACGAGAATCGCAAACGGGAATAGTGCAGTTGCACTCCCATCTGGCTTGCGGACTTCCCATAGGTATTTGATGGGCCTCTTGCCTGATGTAACAGGGACTTCCTTGTAATTCTAGGGACAAGTCTTGTGCAGGAGGGGTTGGGGAGGAGAGGTTGTCACTGTGCACCAGGGCCTCCTGGCAGTGAAGTCGCTGCTACTTCCTGGGAGAGAGGGTGATGGGAAGGTTGGCACTCCACCAGCACATTGGTGGGAGGGTATCGACCTCCCCACCACCATTCCTTTAAGTGTGAGTGACTCTGCTGCTGGGAGGCCACCCCCTACTGATCATTCCCAGTCTCTTCTGGTATTTTCTTAAGGGACGCCAAGGTTGGCATTTTTTAACGTTCCATATTTGTAAAGCAAACGAAAGGGCAAAGTTAAGCAGTTCCTTTTAGATACGTTTTCAAACCCACCCACCCCGCTTTCATTGTTGCGTTCAGCACATACAGAACTGACAGACTGGGGTTTAAAAGATACTCACTTGTTCCAGGGGATTAAAATGTGCTGCTATCTCTGATTTAGCACTGCAGTGCGCAGCGAGCAGTGGAAACAAAAGCTACTGTTTTTGAATGAAGTCCCCTTATTGCTCCTACTTGTCAAAGTCAGGATTATACGTCGTGCTTTGAGGCAACTTGCAAGCTTCATGTTGCTGTGGCTTTTTCGTAGGTGGGGATGAAAAGGGGGGGGGAAGCATTAGCGCTGTGTTATGTGATGCTCTGGGCAGAAAAGAAATGCTAGCTAGATGTTAGAAGGGCCAAGTTGAGCCACTTAACATTGGGATCACTGAAGACATCAATAGTGGATGTCCTTGCTGAGTGTTAAAGTAGGGGCTAATGCAAACTTTTGTTGGACTTGGAATGTACAGAAGCAAAGCCTGGAATGGCTGAAGGTGGTTTTGCTTGGTTTTCCAAAACAGGTTTCGAGTCGCATTCCTTATTTGGTGAACACTTCTTCATCCTCTTGTGTATGTTGGCACTCCAACGAATTGATTCCTCTCACATGCCGTTCGATGTTGCAGTTAGAGAAGAGCTTCTCCCACTTAAAGCACTTGAAGTGTAATTTTGTTACCTTGGTTGTCCAAACAGTAATTTGTTAATGGGCATAGCTGGCTGTGAAATACAGCCAATGTACTATCCTTATTATGCCATTGCTTCTGTAGGGACCTCCTTGTTGAACCAACTGGCAGGCATGGACAATCTGCAATCTATATGCTCCTTTGTGATTTTAGACAAGTTTCATGCAATTTCTCAGCACGGGTTGTAATCACACAATGGGCAACACTTATAGAAGGTTCAGCTAAGACTTGTGTGAAATGGCCCTTGGTCTTCCTTTAACTAAGATATGCCTTTGCATCATTATACTCTGGGTTAAGGAATCTGTGTCTTACAAATAATGCCTGCTCTCTAGTGCTCATTAGGTACAGTCAGACTAGAAGTTGGAAGAATAAAGGCAGGCCCATTCCATTCGGAGAGGAGAACGTCTCAGAGCAGCCAGGTTTGTAATTGCTTGCATTGGCTTCACTTGGAACCATCACAAGCATTGTTAAAATTATATAAGCAAATAAAAGGGAATTGATTTCGCAGTGGCAGTGATTTTTCTGTAGAGGCTGATCAGAGATGAATAAACTCCAAGCCAAGTACATAAAAGGCAGTTTTATGTACCCATATCCATATTGGGTTTATTCTACCCTTTTTTTTTTTAACAGCTTAGATTCTCAAAGCTGCTGTGTAGCGCAGCCCTGTTCCCAATGCTGTGTAAGGCAAGGCACATCTACAAATGTACTGAAAATTAAGTTGGCATTTAACTGTATGATTTTTGCTGTCACAGCTAAACATTTGGGGCATGATCTAGTCCCCCTCCCCTCCTTTCTGTCCTTTCCATGTACTATGTTGTGCCTGCAGGGATGTTCTGGTGCTAACCCCTCTTCTCACTGTTAGCAGCTGTACTGTACTGCATCTGTAGGAGGGCTGTGCATGCCTGATTGGTTGCTGTGCACAGGGAACAGAATTGACTGTTGTCTTTCTCTCTGAGTAACTTAGCTACATCTCCATTCAAGATAGCTGCTGAGAAGTCTGATTTAGCAGGGAAAGAGAGTACAATATCTCACATATTTGGAGGGTTCTTTCCCCCCAGAAAAGTGCTTTCCTCTACTGGTACACAGTATTTTTATGCCAAACAAGATACTCTGCCAAGCTCTTGCTCTGACTGCTCTAATATGCTGCAAACTATTAAGTTTGCCATTCACATTTGTACTTTCACTCCTATGGGGACCATGTCCTTGAGCACAACTGGCAGACATGGTTCAAGTAAAATATTACTTATGAAATATAACAGAAATATGAGACAGTAGTTGTACCTGGATGATAAAATATCAGCTTAGTGAGCCAAGTTATAAACAAGCTTCATGCAGCCACTTTGCTCCTTCCTCTGCAAGAAAACCAGGGAATGGGTTAGCTATAGTTTCCTGTTGCATCCTATTAAGGAAACTGTGGTTAGTGGCTTCCAAAGAAATCAGGATATTAAACAAACTTTAAACCTTGGCTTCATATCCTGGCTTGTATGAAGAAAGGAGTGACCTGGCTGAGTGTGGTTGCACAAAGCTTGTTGGTATTTTGGGTTATTAAGCTGGAATATGATCATCCGAACATGCCATTGTTGATGTAGAAAGAAAAGTGGACTTAAGGAATTCTAGTAATTCTCAGTGGTGTAACTCTTTAAGGTCAGCGAGGGAAGCGGCAGCCTGTCATCATTCAGTTTCCCAGGTTCTGGATCCAACCCACCAGAAAGTTATGAAAGTACTCTGAAGAAAAATTCCTGTAAGTTTCAGCTGCTGCTGTTCAAATTTTGCAACTAATATCTTCTCACTTATTTCTGTGCTGTTAGAGACATGCTGTTCTCCCAGCAATCACACAGCATTTTGTGCTTTCATGGTCATGTGTATTGGTCATGTTCTAAGATTAAAAAAATATTGGGAGTTGATTCTTGAGTGTACAGGCAACTCTCCATTTCCACAGGGGTTGTGTTCTGGGTCAAAGCCTGTTATGCCCCCATTCCTACCCTCATTCCTCAAAATCCATTTTTGTGTGCTTTTAAGTAAACAAGCAAACCTAGAGAACTAGCACTACCAGGTTCCTTAAACTGCTTTGAAAACAATGCAACCTTTTACAGTGATAAAAATAAAATTGTTCTGGAGTGCATGAAAGATAACGTTTCAAAGTGGAAAACACCAATGATAACAATGCTGTTTTTCCTTTTTAACAGTAGCATCTGAAATACAAGGATTAAGAACAGTCGAAATAAAAAAGGTAAGTAGAACCTAGAAGCTGGTATAAAATTAAAGAGAGCTGATTACTACACTTGAATAGATGCAGGATTGCATCATGCACCAATTTGGCTATTCTGTTCAATGGAAGATTTGGACTGCATTATTATTATTATTATTTTATTTTATTAGTTTTGTTTTTTTTAATCAATAGACATCTCACACATATTTTGAAGTTACATAACACGAATTCCCATTATTTATCCAAGGAAAGAAAGTTAGGCTTGGAGTTTCGAAAATCGCTTCTCTGCCTGATTTTGGGGTGAACCTATCAGTAGTCTTATTTACTTGGGGATTGCAGAACCTGAATCTTCAAAACGTTTTGTATCTCTTCCTTTTACAAACATACCGTCATTTGCATTACGAATTTATATCGTGCTTTTGGTTGGAAACCACAGAGAGCTCCTGCTGGCATTCTGAAAAGCTGAGGCATGCCCAGTGGGCAGATTGGTTTTGTTGCTTTCCTACTTTAAAAGAATCCCAGGCCCCTTCCTTCCATGCCATGTTACAAGCTGCCTTTGTAAGCACCTTCCGTTCCATGGCATGGAGATGGACGTGCTGTGGAAGAAGCACAAGCCGAAATCTCGCTTGAGCATGCACAGCTATTTACAAAGCTGTTCCTATCCCTGGTCTTTGACAGGAATCTTCAGATCATTTCAAAACACAGACAAACACTGAGCTCCATAACAGGAATGGAATAAAGTAGGTGCAAGAGTTGTGTTCAAAATCTGCTTCCTGCGATTAACTTTTAAATAATTTTCATTCAATTTTGTTGTACTATGTACAATGACAATAAAGTATCTATCTATAAAGGTTTTAAACTGCACAAAACATCAAGAGGAATAAAACTGGGTGAGCGATGCTCTCCAGTGTGGAAACTTTAACTGACAAGAATGCTTGCTTTGCAATGCAGTTGCTATGAAACATGCAGGAAGATGCAGCTGCTCAGATAATGTGGCCCCCACGCCATCTGGGCCTTGAGATGCTGACATTAAAATCCTTGAGCTGAATACAATGGCTAATAAAGCATCAAGTTGAGCTCCTACAGAAGATGTGGGATGCAGTTGCAGCAGCAAAAATTCCTCACAGAAAACAAGCCTATTAGACTGTGCAGAGTTGCAGCCATTAAATACTTAATGCTAATTGCAGCATTAAACAAAGTGCAAGATTCACAGATTGCCATGCTATTCCCCCTCAGCAGGATCAGAGATTGGACGTTGTATGTGCAAAGAAGCACTAGAGGGAGCTTGGCTTTCTTTATATAGCTGTTGCATTTTTACTTCCACATTTTAAAGAACCCACTGGTACTGCAGATAACGGTGAACTGATAAATGTGGGTACGTTTGTTTATACAGTAGACTGGGATTCATTGGATTGGTTACAAAGAATTAGGGCAGTAGGAATAGAACGAAGATAACAGTGAAATGCTAACATGGCTGAATCCAGCCAATTCAAGGTGTTGGTGCTGACCTGTATACCTTCGGAGCATCTCCACCCCCCATCATTCAGCCTGGACACTGAGGTCCAGCTCCGAGGCCTTTTGGCGGTTCCCCCACTGTGAGAAGTGGACTTACAGGGAACCAGGCAGAGGGCCTTCTCAGTAGTGGCGCCCACCCTCCTGTCAGATGTCAAGGAAATAAACAACTATTTGACTTTTAGAAGACATCTCAAGGCAGCCCTGTATAGGGGAGTTTTTAATCTGTTATCAAGATAACCAGGTGACAGCAAAAACTGCAAATAATAATAATAATAAAATAGCCAGGACAATTTGATTACCTTCCTAACATTGCTCAATTTTGTGTTTTTTTTTTAAATCAAAAGAAATCCTGTTACTTCACATGCCTCATCTGTGGCTAAAGGATTTCTGTCATTTGTATTGATGTAAACCTCTAGAACGTATTTTGTATAGCTAAGCATTTAGCTTTATCCTCAGTATATTGTATTTTATTTTATTGCTATGGCTAGTGGCTAATTCAAATAAATTTCTCTGTCTTATGTCAAGCTGTTTGAAGCAGCCCAGAGTGGTTGGGGCAACCCAGTCAGATGGTCAGCATAATAATAATAATAATAATAATAATAATAATAATAATAATAATAATAATAAGTGGAAGTTTAGACGGGAAGCCTTTGGCCATAGATGGGGATGGAGGGAGTTGTAGTCCAACAGTGATTGTCAGCTCTGATTTTAGAACTTGCACAAAACAATTTGTGTGTTGAATAACAACAGCTTTTTTGTTCTTGTTGTTGACTTTGTGTGTAACAGGGCCCTTCAGATTCCTTGGGAGTTAGTATTGCTGGTGGCGTCGGAAGCCCTCTTGGAGACGTTCCGATTTTTATAGCCATGATGCATCCTAACGGAGTTGCAGCTCAAACTCAGAAACTGAGGGTAAGAAAAGAGTAAAACAAAACCTTGAAAATGAAATGTTCCAGCTTCAAGATAACAACTTCAGTTATTACGCAAACAGTTTCCTCTGGTCTTTTTGGATCTCGGTACCTATAATTCCTAGTAAAAATGCTTTTGGTTTTTTAACAAAGGTTTTTTAAACATTTGGTTTTTTAAACATTTTTTTCCATTTCATTATATATCATTTCCCATAATTTTTTTATTATGTTACTATTCTACCACATGTTATACTCTTCATGAGTGTTAAAGACCATCTTCCTTCCTGATTATAATTCCCAAGGCAGGAGCAAGTTCTCACATTTTTTGGCTATTATTCCTGCAATCAGCAAAGGCTGAAAAGCCCTTGAAATATACACTTGTCCCTTGCCGTCTTCAAAACCCTCACAATACAGTGAAGCTTCCAGCACCTTCACAAAGGGAAGAATCATAGAATCATAGAGTTGGAAGAGACCACAAGGGCCATCCAGTCCAACCCCCTGCCAAGCAGGAAACACCATCAAAGCATTCCTGACAGGTGGCTGTCAAGCCTATGCTTAAAGACCTCCAAAGAAGGAGACTCCACCACACTCCTTGGCAGCAAGTTCCTCTGTCGAACAGCTCTTACTGTCAGGAAGTGCTTTCTAATGTTTAGGTGGAATCTTCTTTCTTGTAGTTTGAATCCATTGCTCCGTGTCCGCTTCTCTGGAGCAGCAGAAAGCAACTTTCCCCCCTCCTCTATATGACATCCTTTGATATATTTGAACATGGCTATCATATCACCCCTTAACCTTCTCTTCTCCAGGCTAAACATACCCAGCTCCCTAAGCCGTTCCTCATAAGGCATCGTTTCCAGGCCTTTGACCGTTTTGGTTGCCCTCCTCTGGACACGTTCCAGGGAATCACTACCGAGAATTTTCCCATCTGTCTTTGCAATGGGCAGGAGAAGCTGAGCACAAAATAAGCCACCACCTGAGCAATACCTTATTTTTAATGGTACAGACATAAAGTGCTTTCCCGAGACGCAGTCCTGCAGGAAGCACTTGGCAATGCAGAATGTGTATCTGTGGTGATCTGTGCTACAAACTTAGGGAAGCAGTTTCAAACCTTCCTTGAAATGGGAAGGGGGCTGTTAAAAGTCCTCCTTACCCAGTGACTTTCAAGAGGCCGACTTGATATCATTGATGTCTGACTTCTCTTCCCCCACCCTTCCCTCTTTTATATTCCAGGTAGGGGATAGGATCGTTAGCATCTGTGGAACACCAACCGAAGGAATGACTCATTCTCAAGCTGTCAGCTTGTTAAAAAATGCTTCTGGCACTATTGAAATACAGGTAAAAACAAAAACCAGAGACAAAAATAAAGATTGCCCGCAGAGCTATTCAGAACATTTATTCAAACTTTGTTTTCAAGGACAGAAGTTATAGCCTTTGAGGGTCTGAGGAGAATTTAGCTTCCAGTGGCTGTAATTTAATATATTTTGTCCATGGAATGGTTTATACATTTTGATGAACGGTTAGTAGCCACAATGTTTCGTTGCTGTTGTTTTTCACACGGTTTGTAATCAACGTGTTTCCTGAAACAGCTTCGGGCTGCAATTATAGGCAATGGTATGCATAGGGGAGAACTGGAAGCGTAACTGAAGGTGTTTAGCAGCTGATAGCATGGATGAACAGGCAAGCGATTCCCTGTTAAAGGGAATAGCTTTTTACCCAGTCCACTGTGCGAACTTCTGTTTGCCCAGTCCACTGTGTGGCTGGTAGCAGGAGGGAGGAAAAACTCTAAACAGCTTTCAAAGCACAAATACTACTTTCTGAACCATGGGAGCCCAGGTAGTTTCATTATGTCACACATGCAAGCAATAATTGGATCTTCACGGGCATTCCAGATATCAGATGGTCCGAAAGCCATGGGTACACTTGGAAACTTGCCAGTTCTTTCCAAATTCAGGCCTGTTTGCTTTAGGACATTTCCACATAAAGCACTGGGCATTAAGGGTGTATGTCTCGGTGTGCATAGGTGTGAGCCTGCTGTGGTTAGATGCGCAACCTCTTAAGCATCAGGCTCAGTGGAGATGCATTATTCCTCTTTGCAGTCACAGAAGCTGCACACAGGCCTAATAAGTTACCTTTGTGGCAGTTGCAAAGTTGCCTCCCAGCACTATCCTGGAAAAGTGTTTCAAGCTTAAAAAGAACCTGATAGGTAAAAAAAGGGAGAGAGGGCATTGAAGAAATGTTAAACTTGCAAAGCACTTGAATAACCTGTCTGAAACATGCAGGTGGGAACAAACAGCAAACGAAAATCATGTTGGTAAGAGAAAAAGCCAAGCTTGCTCCAAAGGAAAACACACAAACACAAACTGACCCTCATGTTTTTTAGGTACTGTATCTGTGAGCCTTAACAGAGCAATTGCTCTCAGAGTTCTGAGTGGAACCACAGGTGCAAATCTGTCTCTGAAACAAGCATGTATGAATTAAAGAAAACAATAATTGGAAGCATTTGGTGAAGTGTGTGTGGCATCAAACATTATACAGCTCTCTGGGTGCATTTGGTAGAAAAACAACGGGGGGGGCACAGAAACTGAAGGCAAACTCCACCCCCATCGTTCAGCCCAGACACTGAGGTCCAGCTCCGAGGGTCTTCTGGCAGTTCCCTCACTGCGAGAAGTGAGGTTACAGGGAACCAGGCAGAGGGCCTTCTTGGTAGTGGCACCCGCCCTGTAGAACGCCCTCCCATCAGGTGTCAAGGAAATAAACAACTATCTGACTTTTAGAAGACATCTGAAGGCAGCCCTGTTTAGGGAAGTTTTTAATGTTTGATGTTTTATTGTGTTTTTAATACAGTGGTACCTCGGGTTAAGTACTTAATTCGTTCCGGAGGTCCGTTCTTAACCTGAAGCGTACTTAACCTGAAGCACCACTTTAGCTAATGGGACCTCCTGCTGCCACTGTGCCGGCAGAGCATGATTTCTGTTCTTAGCGGAGTTCTTAACCTGAAGCGTACTTAACCTGAAGCGTACTTAACCCGAGGTACCACTGTATTCTGTTGGGAGCCGTCCAGAGTGGCTGGGGAAACCCAGCCAGATGGGCGGGGTATAATTTATTATTATTATTATTATTATTATTATTATTATTATTATTATTAATTATTATTATTATTATTATTATTATTATTATTATTATTATTATTATCATGCTGCCCCATTGGTTTTAGTCCATTTTCTGCTACAAAATCTTGCGCATTCTCACAAGAACTTCCCTGTCTGTGTCCAAAGCAAGGCACCATTTGTCTGGCTTGGGAACCAGAAACAATAATGCTGCTATTGTGTTTGTAAATCACCTAGGAAGTGCTTCACATTTCCATCTGCATCTTAAAAGTGTCCTTGCAAGCACATACAAAAGCCTCAGATCCTGATCAACCCCTGAAGTGGAGACTTGCACGCTTCTCCCAGTGATGTGCTCAAGCTCCTTGGGCTTCTCCCTCTGAGGAACATGCACACTGCACAGGTCAATCCTTTGGATTTTGCAGGGAGCAGAAGCAAGTGAGAAAATAACAAGCGCAACTCTCCCACCGATTCTGACGTCCTCCACTCTCTCGCCTGCCCGTAACAACCGTGGGGTTTCTCTGCATGCCGTTTTCATGTGATAATCTGTGTACTCGTTTCATTTATATTTAAACTGAACCTGCAGGTTGTAGCTGGTGGAGATGTCAGTGTCATAACCAGCCAGCAGCAAGATCCACCAACATCTAGCCTTTCGTTTGCCGGACTAACAACAAACAGCATCTTTCAAGATGATTTGGGGTGAGTGGCTATGCTGAAACTGGTATCTTAATGGGGTGGGGTGGGGGAATGGTCCTGTCCATCAGCATATGTTCCCGTGACTAACCAGTCACCTCTTCATGTGACCTTTGGAGCAAAAAGATTTGCCCATCCCTGGTTCAGAGTGGCTGTTGCTGGGCTTCACCTTTCCGCCTCTTGCCTTACAGACCTCCGCAGTATAAAACCATCACTCTGGATCGGGGACCCGATGGCTTGGGCTTCAGCATCGTAGGCGGGTATGGAAGTCCTCATGGAGACCTGCCCATTTATGTTAAGACTGTGTTTGCAAAGGTATGCACCAACATCAAATTTTTATTTTACTGGTAATTAGATTTTCTTGTGTTACCAGACAAACATGGAGAAGTACATACCCTCTTTCTCCTAAAAGAAGACGTAGCCATAAAATAAGCCGTAGCAGGATTTCTACGCATTTGTGTAATATAAGCCATACCCCGAAAATAAGCCATTTGGTACAGCGTCTCCACTTTCAATTCATATCGGTTTTTTCACAGCTCGTTCACCTTTGGTATGAGTGTCATAGGCCTCTTGCGGTTGGGAGGAAAGAAAGGGGGAAGAAAGAGAGGGGGAGGGGTTGTCATTTTGTTCTATTGCATAGTGTTAGTGTAGGGATAGGTCATTTTCTTTTTGTGCTGTGTATGTGGTAAAGGGGAACAACACCTGGGTGAAGGTGTCCTTCTTTGCTTGTCCCCATACTACTTTAAATTTATGACTCCCACTGCTCAGAGTTAGGGTGCTAAACCACAGAGCCTAGGGCTTGCTGATCAGAAGGTCGGCGGTTCAAATCCCTGCGATGGGGTGAGCTCCCGTTGCTTGGTCCCTGCTCCTGCCAACCTAGCAGTTCGAAAGCACGTCAAAGTGCAAGTAGATAAATAGGTACCACTCCGGCGGGAAGGTAAACAGCGTTTCCGTGCACTGCTCTGGTTCGCCACATGACCCGGAAGCTGTCTGCGGACAAACGCTGGCTCACTCGGCCAGTAAAGCGAGATGAGCGCTGCAAGCGCTGTGTCGTCTGTGACTGGACCTAATGGTCAGGGGTACCTTTACCTTTACCTTTACTCAGAATTAACATTTCAAATACAGAAATACAGTTTGTATTTCAATTTATATCTTTTCTACCGTAATTTACCCATGGGGCAAAAACAATCACCCCAACTTGTGTGTGTGTTGTGGTTTTTTTAATTGCTGTATAAGCTTGCTGCTGTTGCTGCACGGTGCTGCAGTAAACTGCAGGCACAATCCAGTACTTGGCTCCTTTGTCATTTCAGGGTGCTGCAGCAGAAGACGGGCGCCTGAAGAGAGGGGATCAGATCATTGCTGTCAATGGGCAGAGCTTGGAAGGGATCACGCACGAAGAAGCGGTGGCTATTCTGAAAAGGACGAAAGGAACGGTGACCCTGACTGTTCTCTCTTGAACCCTCTTCCCCCAAAGATTTGGGTCAGCACAATTACTCTGTCCACATTCCACACAGCAAAGAGAATGGAAATGCTTATATCGTTCTCTTGCTCACTGCAGCTGCCAGATTGTTTGACATCATAGGTGGAAAACACAACAACAACAAATGATCTTAATTTTATACGCAGTAGAATTAGTTTTTTGCTGTCAAGGTACAGAGGTTGGTTTCTGTAGCATAGGACA
This sequence comes from Darevskia mixta, assembly GCA_034641385.1. Lineage (NCBI taxonomy): Eukaryota > Metazoa > Chordata > Lepidosauria > Squamata > Lacertidae > Darevskia > Darevskia mixta. The sequence continues at coordinate 16,220,471 of JAWWNH010000017.1, forward strand.
GTGACATGAGAACTTGAGAGCAGTACTAATGGGGAGGAGGAGGAATCAATGAAAGGAGAAAAATATAAAGTAATTACGAGACACTTGATGTGTGATTGTGGGCAGGGAGGGTAGGGTATGTTCTGAAATTCCGAAAATGTGTGATCTTTGGCTTTGACAGTGTTAAATTTCCAAACATCAGCTAGTCAATCATGACCTCTGACAACAAAGGAACCTCTCAAGGCCATGTATCAATCAGTCTGATTTACCGTAAGTTTACCGCTGTTTTTTAGCTGTGTGTCCATCTGTGAAACTTAGACAAGTTCCTTTCTGCAATAATATTGCTAGGGAGCAACACTTTTAAAAGGGTCATGTTGGAAGCTTGCTGGATATTCATAGGAATCATAAGACTGGGTTGGACTGCCTGGCCTTTTTTTAATGGTAGCAAAATGCCAATCACTGAATGGGATATGTGCTAGCAATGCCTGTCTGTTGCAAACACAGTGGGGCTTAACTTCTGAGCAGATATGTAGGATTACTCTCTCATGTCTTTATGCTTGTAGCCTGCAAAACATTTCCTACTCCTCTGACAACACCCACCCTCTAAGTCCTCTCATGTAGCGCTCCAATTTCCTTCACCCAATATCTTTGTCCGTGCTGTACACTCACCCAAGCAGGGAAGGTTCACATTTTGTGAACTTCTTTTTCCTCCTGTGATAGATGCTGCCCCTTCAGAGATTTTAGGTGGGTAGACTTCTTCTTCTTTTCTGTGGGGGAGACACTGCAGAGGGGGAAACACCCACCATGCATTCAGTTCCCCTCCACGTCTAGGCAATGTTTCCATTGCAAGCCTTTTCACAGTCTACAGCAGGGGTCAGCAAACTTTTTCAGCAGGGGGCCGGTCCACTGCCCCTCAGACCTTGTGGGGGGGCCGGACTATATTTTGAAATAAATAAATAAATAAATTCCTATGCCCCACAAATTACCCAGAGATGCATTTTAAATAAAAGGTCACATTCTACTCATGTAAAAACACGCTGATTCCTGGACCGTCCGCAGGCCGGATTCCCCGGGCCTTAGTTTGCCTACCCATGGTCTACACAGCTTTGTTGTTACACCTTGCCTGAAAGTGGCATTTTTTTCCTAATAACAATGTAATCATGATGCAGATAATCTGATTTGGCTCTGTAATGTTATTGAGAGGCAAGGAAGCTACTTCAGAGTGAGTGAAATGCCTATTCCGGAAGTACTGCTCATTCTGAATTATCTTTGTCATTCCCCACCAACTGGCTGTGTGTTGACGTTATTGTTACTACAAAGGAAGGCTTGTTTTAAAGCAAAATTTTGCACCACAACTGCAGTTACTTGGGGGAATGAATAGCACTGAACTAGCATTTTAAAAAAATAGCTTTTAGAAGTCTTTCAGGAAACATTTTGCTTACCTTCGCAAAATACCCTTTTCACACTGGAAATGTCTGTCAAAGAACGTTTGGTTCTGCACTACACTTTAATAAAACTTTGCAACTTTTACAGCTGAGTTAGGTAAAGCTTAATGTGTGCAACAGAAATTTTCAAATGGTAAAAAATAGGGTCTCTTCCTGAAGCAGTATGTTGTGTTTGTTGTTTTAGCAACGTCAAATCACTTGGTGCAAAAAAGAAGGAAAAGGAAGATGTTCATACATCTTAAGAGCACAGGTGTTCCTTCTGTTTTCTACTATTTCAAGAAAACCCCAGAAGGCTGTTGATATTGAATTGTTGCTACTTTATGACACAGACAGTTTTAAAAAACAAACCTGAATTAGAACATTTATGAATACATTCACTTTTTCTCAGAATAAGAGAAAAATAAGATTAGGGAATTTTCCTCAGACATTCTTAGCCGGTAGCTCAGTGCAGCTTAATTAAAAAGAAGTCCTTTGGTATCATTAATTACTTTCAGATACTACATGGGCGTAGAGTGGGAGAGACTCTTCGTAAAGTACTATAACTGGAAACAATCAGTGTTGAATCATTGTCTTGTATGTACTAACAGCTTAGAGTGTGTTATACCTCCCTTACCGTATGTGAAACCACTTGAAATATTCTCTATATTTGTAACAGATGTAGTGTACAGATATTTTATTATGGCGTTCATGTCTAAATGCAGATTTAGTTTAATAAATGTGAAGCTATCTGTGGTGAACAAGTGAGATTTCAGGTGTCTTGGTTGTCTCTGTAAGGATAAGGTGGGCAACAGAATCGTGAGCAGGTGCAGACATTTATTCCACAAACACCTGATGGGATACCTTTGTCCCCATGCTTATTTAATAAATGCATTATACAGATGTCACAAAGAATCCATTCTCATATTACAGACCCCTTATTGAAAGGTAAAGGTAAAGGGACCCCTGACCGTTAGGTCCAGTCGCGGATGACTCTGGGGTTGCGGCGCTCATCTTGCTTTACTGGCCGAGGGAGCCGATGTACAGCTTCCGGGTCATGTGGCCAGCATGACCAAGCTGCTTCTGGTGAACCAGAGCAGCGCACGGAAACACTGTTTACCTTCCCACCGGAGCGGTACCTATTTATCTACTTGCACTTCGACGTGCTTTCGAACGTTGGAAGGTTGGAAGGTTGGCAGGAGCTGGGACCGAGCAATGGGAGCTCACCCCATCAGGGGGATTTGAACTGCCAACCTTCTGATCGGCAAGCCCTAGGCTCAGTGGTTTAACCCACAGCGCAACCCTTTATGGGATGGCCCTGGGTTCTACTATTATGAGGGAGGGAGAAAAACTCATCTTACTCCATGACACACATAATCTTACACATCTCTGTGCTATCCCTGCATTCCGTTGTTGTTGTTGTTGTTTGTTGTTGTTTTGTTTTACATGCTTAGGATTCTTAAGACTCTAGCACATTCAGTATTTCCCATGGCCAAATTCCGCAACACATTTGCTAGTGGGGAAAAAAGCAGATTTGTGAAGTAGACTACCATTTTCCAGCATCTGCAGCCCCCAATAAGGTTGCAGGCAGCTCAGCTCAATAAGCAGTCACCTTTCCCTCTGCGTTTCACATGGAATCACCTGCTGTCAGCAGCAAACATTTCAAATCACTGGCAGTATGGGATTACTATCCAACCAACTGAGAATGTATTGAATAGAGGTGGTGGCAGGAGAAAGCTGTTCAGCCTGAGGAACTGATGAATAGCCCATGTTGGGAGATTAACCTGTTTTTAAGTGAGTTTTCAACCACAAGAGACAGCAAGCAAGGAAGCCACGCTTGCCTTCAATCAATGAGATTTAAATGTTTGTGTTTTGTGATTTTTACAAAACACACACACTAGAGAGCAGTAGAGAACCAAGCTTTGCTTCCGTAATCCAGTTACCTGGTTAAAAAACAGTAGCAATCCTAAAACCTCTTCCTTGCTATGGCGTTGACCCAGAAACATAGAAGAGCAGAAAACAGTTGTCCCATAAGCATTAATTACTCACGTACTCGGGAGTTTCATCAATGGGTGACTTTGTGTTGTGATGTGTGCCTACGTTTTGAACTTTATTTCAAAATGAAAATTCCATACTCCCAACACATCAGAAAACAAGAGGTCATTTTGCTACAGCATCTCTTGGTTTTCAAAAGAGAAATGCAGCTCTGATGCTGATCTAACAATACACTCTACAGAAGCTGGTAAAATAGTTGGAGTTCAGGTTTCCAGGGTTCATGAAGTTTGCCTCAAAGATGGGGTAAGCTTTCTATGCCCCCAAATTGTTCTCTGGTTTGGACTAAAGTCCAGTTGGGGAAGGCATCCCAGCTTTCACCTATCTCCAAACATGCTCTTTGCCTACCTTCTGGTGTTAAGAGTGGTAGACTCATAATCTGGTGAACCGGGTTCGCGTCTCCGCTCCTCCACATGCAGCTGCTGGGTGACCTTGGGCTAGTCACACTTCTCTGAAGTCTCTCAGCCCCACTCACCTCACAGAGTGTTTGTTGTGGGGGAGGAAGGGAAAGGAGAATGTGAGCCGCTTGGAGACTCCTTCGGGTAGTGATAAAGCGGGATATCAAATCCAAACTCTTCTACCAGAACATCCTTCCACTTAAAACGACTTTCCTGGCCTCGGCAGGAACAAAAGCAGCATATGAGGAGAGAACATGCCATGGCCCCTGGCATGGCATTCTGCAGGAGCCCTTGGGAGAACTGCATTCCTCATGGGTCACCAAGCTTTCCATCCTAGACACCACATCAGGGCACTTAAAAGAGAGGAGAAAGGAAAACACCTCTCTCTTTTCCTCTCTCCACATACTACTGCTGTAAGCCTTCAATGGGAAAGGTATTTGGGGGGGAATCAAGGGGCCAATGCGAATGGTGTTTTGGAGTACAGAAGGTTTCTGAATTGGCTCAGAAATATTATTTCCCATGCAGTGTGAGCTGGGGCAAGCTTGCCTTCTGCTTGCAAGTGGATCGTAGCCTTGTTCTTTTCAGGTGCAAATGGCCAATGGTGCTAATTTTGGGGGCCACCTTACCTTAAAAAATAAAATACTGTTAGTTTGGAAAAGGTTCAGAAAAGGGCAACCATAATGCTCAGGAGGAATGTGAAGCAAAAAAGTAAGTATTGGATATCTTGGTGTACAGATTTCGAAATTATTTTTATCCTGTTTTTTAATGGTTTGGGGGGCTAAGAAGTTTATTGTGCTATTGGGGTAACAGCAACACACACAAATAAATCAGTTTTAGAAAACGGCAAGATTAGATGCAGACACACAAAGCATTTTTTTAAAAAAGACAAAACCAAGAATCATTGTGCTCCGCTAATGATACAAAACATCAAAACTAACAAACTGAAGTTTCTGAAAGTCTCTGAAAGTCCTTAAATGAATCACGATGCCAGACTTTAACCGGTGGAGAACAAGCTGTGAAGCTTTGTATAATCAGCAAATGTCCAATTCTGATATCCAACTCTGAACAGTGTTTCCGGATAACAACTACTGTTTCGTCAAATTCTTCATCAGCGAATTAGTTCAACACTCGTTAGTAGAAAGATATGTAATTTCTTCATTAACCAATCTTTTTTCGAATAGATATAATATACATGAAAATGAAAAATACTCTGGAACAGTGCTCATGCAATGATGTAGTCACTGCAGCAATGTTTTGTATCATTCCATAAAGTGTTTCTGGTCATTGTGCTGCTTTTGATATTGCTGCCCCACAGAACCGGCATGTCACACAAGGCTGGACCTTGGTGATGGCAGCCTCTCCTCCTCACCCTCTCGCAGAACAAGTGCCAGCTCATCCTCCACCCCGAGTTCAGCGGTGGCAGCACTGGCGGGGAAATAGGGACATTCAGGGAGGAGTGGTGGAGACGGCCTCCCCATCCTGACCCTTCCAGGGAGGAGGAACAGGAAGACAGTATAGATTTGCAACAGGGGGTTGCGGGAGCTCACAGCTCAGAGGCAGTTGAGGGGGAAAGTTGGGAAATTTGGGAGATGAGGAGCAGGCAGAGCTGGAGCAGTGGCTGGCTGACACATCACTAGAAAGCATTCCAGAACCTCCATCTCTCAGAACCCGGCGAGCCTTAAAAGTAGGAGAGCAAAGAGCTCAAAAACAGAGGGCACTTAGCGGCACCCGTAGAGGAGATGGTTATGATGATGAATGAGGAACTGGGAGAGAATGGGGGGTGGAGATTCACTCGGGACAATGCCATTATCCAAGGTTCTATAGCCTCTCTGTAAAGTTTGAAATAAGAATGGACTGTAAGAAACTTTTCCTTGTCTTTTTACTGGGCAACCAGCCAGGAGCCGCTGACTGCATCCTGACAGGGATGTTCTGGGATCAAAACAGAAGCTGGGATGGCTTTTGTAATTCCGGGACTATCCCTGGAAAATTAGGACATTTGAAGGGTATGGCATTCTCTCCGTGGCAAGAGAAGGAGAGGACTGTCTATTTAAGGTGGTTCTGGCCACTCCTAGGCCTGGTTTTTGTGTAACACTAAACTGAAATTTAGCATTATGAGAACAAGTCCCTCCAAACCCAAGCAAAGCCTCAGGCTCAATCATCCCACCTTCTTTTACGCTCCACCTGCATGGTCAGAAGGAGGAATAAGTCATGATTCAGCTTCACTTCAAACCATGGATTATAAAGCTGGCTTGTTTAACAAACCAGCATTTAATTTAAACCACAATTCTTGATTGGTATATAATGACAAGCCAGGAAGCAAGCAGGCAGTGCTCCAGCCTGAGGCTTCGCTTGGGCTCAGAGTGCTTGTGTTATGTGCAAACCGTCCCATTTGTATTGTAAGCATTTGCATTAGAGAAGTCTTAAACTATCTTCTGGCCCGGAGCACCTTTTAAAAAAATGGATCAACAGCTTTTAATTGACGGAGCAGAAGGATTAATTGGCTACGCTTTCCCACCCTAGTCTCTGCAAAAGTCAAAAAGAGAATGCCAGAGCAGCAAGCAGATCTCGCTGACTTGCAAATGGCGACGGAAGTATCTTAATTGAATAACTTTCTCCAGCGATGCAGATCCCACCTCCTTGGTGTGTGTATATACAGGATTAGAGGGACTGATTGGAACTAAGAATTTTCCGTCTATTTCTACTTAGCTCAAAGGGAGTTAATGATCTATCTTCTATTCATTTCCTAGTTACTACCTCTGTAGCTTGGAGGGGAAAACTTTCTTGGGTGATAAGAATCAGTTAAAGCTATGCTAAGTCAACAACCCCTGATCACGCATGAATAACCAATAGTCCGCTATTCACAGCAAACTTGTGGTGTGCATTGGAATCAGAGTCCAAGTTCAAACAAGATTAAAGCATAGGCTTTGCAAAAGAATCACTTTCAGGCTGAATTCCGAGTCACAGAAGCCCTTAGTCTCCAAAAATTTTACAAATCCAGAGGGCCTGCCCCCTATCAGCCTACATACTGGGTACCTCTGGCACACACATTTTCTAAAATTGTCTAATAAATAAAACCTTCCTTCTGCGAAAATCCACACCCAGTAATACTAGATGATGGGGAGGGAACAGCTCCATCAACATTAATGCGAGGCAACTTTCCCCTAAGTCCAGAATATATGAATGGTGTTAAAAGGTAATTATGATATAGTTTAATATTGACTAACACCGAAGAGGATGGCGGGTGCTGTGAAATGACTAATTAAAGCAGAAAGCGGACTTCCAGACTGCTGCGGCTTTGGTAATTTGTTCAGCAGGAATGACATGCCAGGAGAATGGGGTCATTTCCTCTGCTCATCCTTCTACATGGGGGTATGGAACCTTTTTCAAGACTGCATTCCTTTCTGGGCAGCCTTTAAGGAACCACAAGAGCACATCATATTACCTATCCACCAGAAAGAAGTGGCTCAAAGTCCACCGTGTATTTCTATAAATGGCAAAAAAGGGATTTAAAGTGCCTGAGAGGGCATAAAACACCAGGGCCTTCTTTTCAAACTGATCCTAAGCTATAAGCATGTTCCTGACCCTCCAAGTGTCCCTATTTTCCAGGGACAGTCCCAGATTTACAGAAGCTGTCCTGGTTTCTGATTTGATCCTGGGATGTCCTGCTTTTCCTTAGGACGTCCCTATTTTCATTGGAGAAATGCTGGAGGGTATGGAGTTATGCAACCTGTGAGCCAAGGAGATAAGTAACTATCCAACTTTTAGAAGACATCTGAAGACAGCCCTGTATAGGAAATGGTTTTTTAAAAAAATGTCTAATGGTTTATTATGCTTTTATATATATTGGAAGCCACCCATTGTGGCTGGGGCAACCCAGTCAGATGGGTAGGGTATAAATAGTACAACAACAACAACAACAACAACAACAATTGAATAGGACGTCCCTCTTTTCATTGAAGAAATGTTGGAGGGTCATGAGGTGTAAGTGAAGTGCAGCCAATAAAGCACGTTGTGCAAAATGCAGTACAGTAAAAACGAACAAAAGAAAAGAAAAAAAGCTCACAGAATAATGAATCCCCACTCCAACCGCTCAAAACATGATTTCATTTTCCAGCGAAGCAGAGAGCTGGGTGGCACAGTTCCCTCCAGAGGCAGATGCCAATGCCAACAAAGCTGTTTCATAAGAGAGACCCTGGAAACGACTACCCGTAGATCCTTATCAGATTTTGCCACTCGCTGAGTAGTAAAACAGGTCTCTTAAAGGTTCGTTTGGAGTTACATTAGAGATTGTTCTCAGAGGGGAAGAGCTGGTCCTCTCACACCCATTAATTCTCATTGAGAGGGCTGCCGTCCTGCTCCGTGGTTCTTCACAGTTCAGAAACTGGTCAAGAGGAGACCTGAGGCACAGCCTGGCACATTAGCTTTCAAAACATCACCCCATGGAGGACCCGATTTCTCCAAGAGCCATAGAATCACAGAATTGTAGAGTTGGAAGGGATTCCAAGGATCATCTAGTCGAAGACAAGACTTTGCTGGGTAGACTTGGTACCTTCCTATATTTCTGTATTCAATGACCATGTAAGCATATAAGTCCTCAGTCTAAGCCTAGGGAATCATCAAGGGCGGAGGGTCACTCTAAATCTCTCACACACTACTTCCAAAGTCCAGTAAGCCCTTCCAAGAGTCTTTTCCCTAACAGATTCTAGAAACTTCCTACAATCCAAGGATTCCTGCCCCCAGTTCACGCAGCATACTTGATACAGTTTCCTAGTTCCATAGAGTTAACTATCTAAACACATGTTTAATTTCACTAGTTTAACAGATGCAAAAATGCAGATGCTTGAACTGGAAATTTGACTCAACTATTTTGTACCCAGAGACATGATTTCACATTGTGCACTTGGAGAATAGCCCACGAAGGAAACCAGTGGTTAGGGTTCTGAATTATGGCTTGGGAGAACCTGGGTTCAAATCCCCAGTCAGCCATGAAATTCACACGGTAGCCTTACATACATGCCTTTCCACAGTTCTAAGCATGCTTGAGGTAGCTTAGAACGTGAAATATATATATAACTACAACATGACCAAAGTAGTCTCAAACAATAAATCAAATGTTAAAAGAATACACAACCAAACTGAGCAATTTCCACACAAATAACAAGATCTGAGATAAAGATACAAAAAGACAGCAGTAACAAACTCCCCCTCAGCAAAACAGGAGCCCACCTTGAGGTCTGCCCAATTCACAGAGTCGGTGCCTCAAGGCTGGAGCAGGGGGCGAGCTGCGCAAAATTCCCCTGGCCCAGTCAAAGAAGGACTAACAGTAGGTAAGTACCCACTCTGGGGTCCTAAGCTGAGGTAACTCATTAAAAAATGTCATTTAATGTGTGATTTATTTTTCATGTGCCACAGATTTTTAGGAGCCCCCACTGTTCATTAATAATGACTGCTCTTTTACCCTTTATAGATCCTAATGTTTATTCAATAAAATGGTTGCCCATTTTTGAAAAAATCCCAACTGCTGTTGTCTGGTTCATCATAGAGGTAGGTCTGGGCACAAAGACCCTTGAGTGAGCAGAGTCTTCCCTGTCTCTCTCTGAATCCATCCCTGAGACGCCACAACAACTCCAACCCTGACCACACTAATGACATACCCTCCAACATTTCTCTGATTAAAATAGGGGCGTCCTAAGGAAAAGCGGGTCAGATCAAATCAGAAACCGGGACAGCTTCTGTAAATCCGGGACTGTCCCTGGAAACTAGGGACACTTGGAGGGTCTGTAATGGTAACCTAATTATAGGTTAAAAATTATGAAATGGAGAGGTGCAGCTTTAGATAGCACCAGGCTCAGAACAAAATTCAATCTGTGGTTTCCCCCTGAGAGCTGCTGGCTCAGGAGCTGGCTGAACCTTTGCAATCCAAAAAGTTCAAGTTTTCATTTAATCTCTTTGTGCAGGAATCTTCGACTCGGTTCACCTTTGGGATACACCCAAAATAGAAAGTCGCTCTTTAATCAAGGGGCTGCAGTCAGAAAAAAGGTCAGGCCCAGCTGCTGCTGGTGCGAGGCAGCTCTGGCCACATTCAGGACTTCAGTCGAGGATGCCAGCTTCAAAGTGAAAGTGACTCAGCAGGGCTGACCCACTTTGCCGGCTGAAGAACCTGAAAAAAGGAAAGGGGGAGGCGAGGAAACATCGTATGCAACTTCTCCAAGAGTGCTTTCCGTCCTCTCTGTGTGAATGTCAGGCATCATCAGCCATATTGCATGACGCTGGAAGGAAAACGCTTGACTTGGACCTGAAAGTTGCATGAAAAGCCGAAATTTGATAATGAGTGTTGTTAGTGCTATTTTTCTAGAAAAAGAGGTGCTCATGGAACTCCCTTCTTGTCTTATAATGGAAATGACACCCAATGAGTTGCTGCAAAAAAAGGGAGGGAGCCCTGAGTGTTTTCTCCACTTCTCCACTATTGGTCATACCTAGTAGAATTTGGTCATACCCGGTAGAACTAACCCTTCTCTCTCAGTGTGGTTAGAGTCTCACACTAAGACCTGGGAGTAAAAAGGTAAAGGACCCCTGACAGTTAAGTCCAGTCGCGAATGACTCTGGGGTTGCACGCTCATCTCGCTCTATAGGCCGAGGGAGCTGGCGTTTGTCAGCAGACAGTTTTTCCAGGTCATGTGGCCAGCATGACTAAGCGAACCAGAACAGTGCACAGAAACGCCGTTTACCTTCCCGCCAGAGCGGTACCTATTTATCTACTTGCACTTTGATGTTCTTTTGAACTGCTAGGTTGGCAGGAGCTGGGACCGAGCAATGGGAGCTCACCCCGTTGTGGGGATTCGAACCGCTGACCTTCCGATCCGGCAAGCCCTAGGCTCTGTGGTTTAGACCACCGGGGTTCAAATCCCCCCTCAGTCATGAAGCTCACTTGGGCTAGTTACTGTTTCTCAGCCTAACCCACCTCACGGTGTGTGGTTGTGAGGGGGAGAAGGCGGTGGATTAAACAAACAAACCAACAAACCAACAAACAAACCGTAAATAGCATTGCCCTTTTTTTGCGGCCTCTTATCTGATTATATATGGATGACGTGCCCTAAAACTAAGGGAAGCCTCACCATATGACAGGGGTACCAACCTGAATAAGCCCCACCCTGCATAATCAATCACAAGATGCGGCGTTCACTCACCATTTGAACGGCAATGCCCATCAACTTGGGTGGGGGCTCAAATATTTTATGGACCTCAGCCCCTAGGAACTGGCTCATATGACATACAAACTCTCCTTTGTTCCTCTCTCTGCTTCTCTTCTGTTTTGAAACTCTGGCCCAGTACATCAGGGGCAGAGGTTTTGATGCAGCCTGCTCCCTGTTGCACCAGCTTTTGACTGAAAGATGGTTTTATATTCAGAAAAGCATTTAGAAAACCCCTCACCCCAACACAAACCTGAAGTCTGGAGGGGTACCAATGCCTTCTATCATGTCAGGAATCTGTTGCATGGTTAGATCAGGGGTGGATCTAGAAACAGGGGGGTAAACCCCCAGTATAAATAAGTCAGAAATTAGATTGTTACAAAAAAGAAAAAAAAAATCTCTATGGAAAACCATGTTTTAAAATTTCCTGCTCTCTGGCGCCACCTGGTGTTGCATGTGTATAGCACATTCAAATCGCTGTTTCCTTACTAACGTAGCTGAGTCCCAGGTCTCTCTTACTGTTGCAGCACTCTTTCAGCACTTCTGAATTTACTGGGAAAGTTTGCTAGGATTCATGAATGTCAAACTCGCCTCCTCATCCTGTGTGTCGATGCATTGAATCCCATTCCAGAATGCTATAATTAACTCTTTAGCAAGGAAGCCACACCACTGGCATTAAGGCAAACAGTCTATAGCTGATTTAATGTTGCGTGATTACCTTAAATAATATTATAGGTTCAAAGCGGATTAGACAAAGTATCAATTTACCCAGCAGCAAAATTGACGGCATAACAACCCTCATCCCTGCCCAGAGAACTTCAAGTGCTCATGTTATAAATAACTCCTGAAACTTAGTATTATGAGCAATAGCACAGCAGGCAGTGATAAACTGAGCCCCAGATCAACACACACACAAAACTAAACCCCGAGACCCAATCTGCACTATACATTTAAAGCAGTATCATACCACTTGAAACAGCTATAGCTTCCCCCAAAGAATTCTGGGAACTGCAGTTTGTTAAGGGTGCTGAGAATTGTTAGGAGGCCAATATTTATGCTTTCCAGAGTTTCCTGGAAAGAGGGGTTGGTTGTTAAACCACTGTTGGAACTGTAGGTCTGTGAGGGGGGATATGGGGTCTTGTAACTACTCTCAGCACTCTTAACAAACTACACTTCCCATGATTCTTTGGGGGAAGCCCTGACAGTTTAAAGTGGTATGATAGTGCCTTAAATGGATAGTGTAAATGGGGCCTGGGAGGAACCCCTGCAAATAAATATAAATCACGTTGTTGTTGTTGTTGTTGTTGTTGTTGTTGTTGTTGTTGTTGTTGTTGTTGTTGTTGTTGTTGTTGTTGTATTGATATTCTGCCCTTCATCAAAAGACCTCGGGGTGGTTCACAATATAAAAATACAAGATAAAAGCACAAATAACTAGATAAAACAGAAACAACAATAATTAAATAGCATGTAGCAGGATTTGCACGAAACCTATGCTTAAATTATGGTCCATGTTTGGTTCTTATGAAAGACATTTAACCTTTCTTTGCATTCTGCTAAGGGAAACCCCTGCCATGCATGGCCTTTCTAAACAGCACAGTTTGATCTAATTTCATCTAGGCATGTTGTTTTGCTTCCTGCTTTAGCCACTTTCACCTCAGGAGTCAGTTCCGATGTGTTTAGATCAGAACGACAGATACGAAAGAGGCGCTCCAGCCCATAATATCCAGTCAGGGAGTGCTTCTCACAAGGTTCTCTTCTTTCATAACAGATGTTAACAGCAGCATTTTCCTCATATAGTTGGAGAATCCCCAGGCCACATCCCCAACATACATTTCAAGCATATGGCTTCCCCTAAAGAATCACGAGAAGTGCAGTTTATGCCTCACACAACTACTGCTCTCAGCACCCTTAACAAACTACCGATTTCCAGAATTAACTCATGCACTTTCAATGTACTTGACATGTCTGGTGTGGCTGTGACCAGCCTATTTGAGTTCATGTTCAGGCTAGATCATGAGGCATGCTGACTATTTATTTGTTAATGCCACTTGGTTGCTTTCTGCTGGATAATGTGAACACTTCAGACTTGCATTATTCAGCTGTCACTTGGAAATCACTCTTATTCAGATTCACTTTGTGCATCCATAAAAAAAGAATGCAAAGTGTTTTCTTCTTCTTCTTCTTCTTCTTCTTCTTCTTCTTCTTCTTCTTCTTCTTCTTCTTCTTCTTCTTCTTCTTCTTCTTCACCTTCTCCTTCTCCTTCTCCTTCTCCTTCTCCTTCTCCTTCTCCTCCTTCTTCTTCCAAATTTCTGGCTGTCGTTCTTTCTTCCCTCCCTCCCGCTGCCATTCTTTGCATCATATATTTACAGCCATGAACTCCACAACTGTATGACTATTTTTGTGCGTGGTTATTGTCTCACTACTATGCTCTGAATTTAGCGTTCCGAAAGGGGACACTGCAGATGCTGCAGACATTTCTATGACAGTGTTGGGCAATAAGAAAGTACTTCCTTCCACGTGATTCATTCCCAGTTTGGGACAGTTCGAGGTCCCAAAATAATTATATTTTTGTGGCATTCATCCTGGAGTATATTAGTTGGCATCTGCTCTTCTAATTGCTGACAGGTGTCAGACCCCTGAGCCATTTGACTGGAGGCTGAATAAGTTGAGTTTCCATGAAATAACTCCATGCTTCCCTTCCAAAGGAATACATCTATATTCTGGTCACCTCAAGAGCAATTATACTAGCCTTTCCCAACTTGATGTCCTCTAGATGTTTTGGACTGCAACTCCTTTCAAGCCCAGGCAGCATGGCCAATGGTCAAGGATTATGGGAGTTGAAGTCCAAAACAACTGGAAAGTACCATCTTGAAGAAGGCTGCATTATACCAATTGCTGCCATCCTCTCAGACATCTTGGTTTGCTTAGCAGTCAACACACCCTGTGTTAAAGAAGGACAGTCTCTGCCTTTTCTCCAAGAGCCAAAGAATCATAGAATTGTAGAGTTGGAAGGGACCCTGAGAGTCATCTAGTCCAATCCCCTGGAATGCAGGAATCTCAGCTAAAACATCCAGGACAGATGGCCATCCAACCACTGCTTTAAAATCCTCAAGAAAGGAGAGTCCACAACCTCTCAAGGGAGACGGTTCCACGGTCAAACAACCCTTACTGTCAGAACGTTCTTCCTGATGTTCATTTGGAAATTCATTTCTTGTAACTTGAAGACATTGCTTCAAGTCCTACCCTCCAGAGCAGGAGAAAAAGAAGCATGCTCCATCTGCCATGTGACAGCTTTTGAGACATTTGAAGATGGCTATTATACTTCCTCTCAGTCTTCTTCTCAGCCTCCTCTTTTCCTTTTTTATTTTTATTATTAAATATTTTCTTGATTTACAAAGGTGTGTGCAATGTCTCTCTTGTATTTTTTCCATGTAACATTTTTGCAGATCAGTTTCGTTTGTTGAGACATTAGGAAGAAAAGGGGGAAGGAGGTTGGGGTGGGGTGGGGTGACGATGTTTCTATTTTACTTGATATATGTAGGGTTTGGTGTCAGCGTTGTTTGTGTAGGTTCTCTGTTGTTCACTTGTGCTCCTTTGGCGGTGAGAGAGGTTGGGGTTGGCGTAGGGTGTGATTGTTCATTTGTGGTTGGCTGTTGTGATCTTTGGTTTCCTGTGTGAGTGGGGTGGGTGGGTGTTTTTGGTCAGGTTAGCCATATTGATTTGTATGCTGTCGGTAGATTTTTGTCATTGTTTTGTTGGGCTGTGTGTGTGATGAAGGGGGACCATACCGGGATGAAGGTGTCTTCTTCTGTTTATCCCTGTGTCAGTTTCAGCTTACTGGTTAGCTTTTCTAGTAGGGCTGTTTCCCATACTATTTGATACCATTGGTCCATGCTTACTCCTGGCAGGTCTTTCCAGTGTCTGGTTATGATGTTTCTGGCTGCTCTTTTCCAGGCTGAACATACCCAGCTCCTTCAACCGCTCCTCATATGGCTTGGTTTCCAGACTCTTGATCCTCTTGGTTGTCCTCCTCTGCACACATTCCAGCTTGTCTATATCCTTCTTAAACTGTGGTGTCCAGAACTAGACACAGTATTCCAGTTGTGGTCTGCCCAACAGAACAGAATAGTACAATTAATTCCCAAGACACCATCCCTGGAAGTCTTGAGACATGAATGAAGGCAATCATATAGAGCTGAGCAACAACCAGCCTAATTATTAATTGGAAGCACAACTTGAACAACTGTGGACAACTTGGGGAATTACTAATGTCTAGACCAATGTTTGGCGGAAAAAAATACAAATAAAATAAAAACCTGCTCATTGTGCAAAAAAACAAAACAAAAAAACCCCCACCCGTCTTTCACCCAACCTTCCAGAAATCTGGTGTCTTTCAAATGTTTTGGTCTCCCAACTCTCAGCAGCCCCATCAGAGATGATGAAGGTTCTCTCATCCAACACATTTGGAGGGCATTAGGTTGGGAAGGCTGCTCTGTTTATTTTATTTGGAAGAATTTATGAGCTGCTTAATAAAAAAAAATACCTAAGTCAGTCTTGGCTAATCTGGTTGCTCCATATGTTTTGGATGAGAACTTCCCATCAGCCCTAGCTAGCACAGCTGCTTATATGAATTGTAGCCCAACACATCAGGAGACCATCTGGTTCCTGAAGGATGCCCTAAGGGTTGAACATGGAAATGATGAAAATCATTTATCCATAGAATAGGGGTGTCCCTTAAATGCATGGTGTGCGCACAGTCTATGTCTTCCTAAGGCAGATGTTGTTTAGCAGGTGTCTGAATCAGCACTGGTGCCATCACCCCGAAATTTCCCTCACAAATGTGGAGTGAACATCTGATGTTTCTTATAACAGACGCTCTAGTCCACATTTCCTGACACATTCTTACAATTTGGTGGGTGTTTTGATAGGAAAAGGTAAACTTGGCAGGTCTCTAGAAGTTAATGACGGGGTTACGCTTCCTCTGAAGGAGCAGGTTCATAGCTTGGGGCTACTCCTGGATCCTTCGCTGTCGCTCAAGGCTCAGGTGGTCTCAGTGGGCCAAAGGCCCAGCTACGCCCCTATCTGGACAGGGATACCGGTAGCCTAGCTACTGTTGTCTATGGTCTGGTAACCTCAAGGTTAGATTACTGCAATGCCTTATACATAGGGCTGCCTCTGAAGATGGTTTGGAAAGTTCCGTAGTGCAGAATTCAGTGGCCAAGTTGCTTGCCGGAGCAAGACGGTTTGAGCATATTGCACCGATCCTAGTCCAACTACACTGGCTACAAATTAGTTCCTCTTTCCATATGAACCTACCCAGACCCTAAGATCATCTTCCGAGGCCCTCCTTTGTGTCCCTCCTCCTCGAGAGGTCCGGAGGGTGGCAACATGAGAATAGGCCTTCTCTGCAGTGGCTCCCTGTCTGTGGAATGCTCTCCCCAGGGAAGTTCGCCTGGCGCCTTCATATTACACCTTTAGGTGCCAGGCAAAAACATTCCTTTTTAACCAGGCCTTTGGTTGATTTGATTGACATCCCTTGCCCTTTTTAAATGTGGGGTTTTGGGGTGTGTGTGGTTGTTATTTTTATTTGAATTATATATTTTGAGGTTTCATATTTTGATTTTGTTCTGTGAACCGCCCTGAGACCTCTGGTTATAGGGCGGTATATAAATTCTAATAAACAAACAAACAAACAAGCAAACAAACAAATAAAGTAGCCGTTAGCTCCCAGTACAGCAAGCACAACCCTTCCAGTGTAAAAGGTTTTGGAATTTTTGGAGCAGGATAATTAAGTTATATAATATGGTTCATCCAGAGCATTCGAATGAATTTCAGAAAGAAGACACTCTCCTTGGAATATCATCAAAATATTTCCTCAAAGGAAGAAATATTTGTTTCTGGAACAAGTAGTAGTAGAAGCAATTTTAAAATGAGATAAGGCTAAGCACTTGATATTTCTCTCTGGGGGAAAAAAGCCTTGACATTGGCAGAAAAGCATGCCTGGACTGAAAAGATCTTTTCCATTTTTGATTTCTTTGGGCCGAACCAATGCACCACACAGAAGGAAAGGTCTATCCAACCATTTTCACTCCTGTGCTACATTTTGGACTGGAAAGACGCCCTGGAAATTCACACAGCTCAAGTTACAGCACTGTTGTTTACTCAATGCACAAACCTAATGAGGTCTACTCAGAAGGAAATCCTATTGAATTCCACAGAATTTACTCCCAGGAAATTGACTATACAGTCAAAGCTTCCTCATACCACATTAAATACAGTGGTCCCTCGACTTACGAATTTAATCCGTTCCAAATGGACATTCGTAGGTCGAAAAAAATCGTAAGTTGATTTCCCATAGGAATGCATTGGGAGAAAAATATTCGGAAAAATTCGTAAGTCGAAAAAACCCGCATCTAAAATTCGTAAGTCGAGGAAACCGCATCTAAACCGGCAACGATTTCCATTTGGATGTCGAAAAATTTGTAGGTGTGCGGCCACTTTTTTTCATTCATAAGTCGAAAAATACGGATGTCGAGTACTTCGTAAGTTGAGGGACCACTGTAGTCACATCTCCTCACAAACAGTGGCATAGCATGTATGCGGAGGGGGACACAGGGGCGGTTAACCTGGGAGCAAAATTATTAGGGGAGCAAAACACCTGGTGCTGCCTCCATACACCTGCACATTTCTGTCGCAGCTCAGTTGAAAACGGCTTCTCCAAGCAAACCAGGAAGTGACCTCTCCAGACAATGGAACGACTCTTTTTTCCTTACCGCTGTGCCTGTGATCTCCAAGGTGACGCAGATGCTGTTAGGCAGTTGAATGCTCATGTCTACCCTTTCCGTTTCTCTCCCTCCCTCCCATGACACACTGTATGCGGCCCTGGGCACGGGCAACCCATGCTACACCACTGCCTCCCCCCAAGAATCCTGGGAAGTGCAGTTTGTTAAGGGTGTTGAGAGTTGTTGGGAGACTGCAGTTCCCAGACTTCCCTGGATGCTAAGGACTCTGAGAATGGCACTGCAGTGTAAGAGGAACATTAGACTTTGGGATGGAATAACCAGGAAAACTAGCACAATAGACTTCACATCTGAAAGCAGCCTGAGTGTGGACCATATGTGCATCTAGATCAACCCTGGGTGGAAATTCATACCCCCAACTAAAGAATCAGGCTATGGTCATGTACTTCCGAGCTATTATATCTGGGCGATGCCCTGTTTGTATTGCCATGAGATGACAGACGAGAATGCAGATTGTAAAAGGAAGTAACTGAAGGCATAATTGCAAAGAGGTTCTGAGGAATATCACTGCAGAGTTTGTTCTTTGAACTCGTTTCCATGAGTATTATTTGCAATTCACTTAATTGGTACAAAAATAATAGGGTGCCTGTGCTCATCACAATGACGTTTGGCAAGCTTTCCCCAGCCTCATATCCTTCTTTCAATCAGAAGCTAGCTCTGTTCTAGTCTTAACAAGATCTGATATAGAAATCTAGAGCAATAAAAAGAGGAAGCCCTGGAGCACTGTTTTGCCGACTCCACCCTTGCGGTGACTTTGGTGAAAGACGGATAAGAGGTTTCTGCCTGATAATAGCTTGAACTTGCATTTGCCGAGTGTGCTACAGTTCAACCAGTGCACCCAGGCCATGGAGCCAAACTACAGGTGACGAGAAACGCATCACTTGGTGTTGTGTAACTTGAATTTTAAACTGGCTCGAGCAGAAGCATAGGGAGCCCTGCCAGAATCTCCATGCCATGCCTGGGAGACAGATTGAAACCTTTGCTCCATGAAGCTGGTCTTTGGCGGCATCTTGGTTGCTTCCCTCACAGGTCAAAGAACATCTGGAGGGAATTTTCCTCAGGATCATAGAGCAGGAGCACCTTCCCCTGAAACAAGCCACAGTCCAGTCTTATGGCTGCTATTTTTGCTGTTGTTTTGTTGCCCTTCTCCACCTCCTCCTCCTCCTCTTCTTATCCCACCCCTCACTCTAATGTCCCAGGGTGGATGACAACAATTAAAACATGTTCTATGGCCTTTTAAACTGTGTGTGTATGGAGGGGAGTGCTCCACCCACTCTGCCCCCTTCCTATGCCCCTGTTCATATTCACAGTAAAACAGACCTATCAGAAATGAACCATATAACACTGGTCCTAAAAGATGTACACTGGCTCCCGGTATGTTTCTGAACACAATTCAAAGTGTTGCTGCTGACATTTAAGGCCCTAGATGGCTTTGGCCCAATATAGCTGAAGGAGTGTCTCCACCCCCATTGTTAACTGAAGTCCAGCTCCGAGGGACTTCTGGCAGTTCCCTCACCGTGAGATGTGAGGTTACAGGCCAGGCAGAGGGCCATCTCGGTAGTGGCACCCGCCCTGTGGAACGCCCTCCCATCAGATGTCAAGGAGATGAGTAACATATAACCTTTAGAAGGCATCTGAAGGCAGCCCTGCATAGGGAAGTTTTAAATGTTTGATTATTTGCTGTGTTTGCTGCTTTGATTTTCTGGAAGCCACCCAAACGTGGCAGTATTGTGAAGCAAGACATTTATTGACAGGCTTCATATGATGCCCTCCTCACGGTCACCAAGATGGATGATGCATGATGAATTTCCTGAACTATCTTCTTCCAGGACACAATCATTGCAAACTGATTGAAGAAAGACAGGATCAATACATCTCCCACTAACCTCTATAGATCAAGCTGTTGTTTAGGACACAATAGCAGCTTTATGTGCTTGTGGCTCACTAGTAGTCAACCTTTTCAGACTAGGAAGCCATTTTTAGCTCAAACATGCATTTGGGGACCCATTTCTTTCTTGTTACCATCTGTTTGCAGGATTATAGTGCTGATGCCATGGCCAACCTTAGATCAGGCTGGAATCCATACCTCAGGTAGCAAAAGTACAATAAAAAGATTCCACTAGAAATTTGAATTTTCCACGAGGAACTTGAAATATGTTCTACAATCAATCTGGATGGATTTTGGAGGATGCAGTCTGTAAAATAAAATTAAGCTTTCCATCTAGTGAACAATTTAGACTGCAGTACTACACATTGGTGTAAGCCCCATTGAACTCAGTGGAACTTACTTCTGAATAGCCACAATAGTTAATAATAATAATAATAATTGTACCCTATGGATCTAACTGCATTGCCCCAGCCACTCTGGGCAGCTTCCATCATATACAAAAACAAAATAAAACATTAAAAACATTTTTGAAAAACTCCTGATTAGGGAAGTATAGGATTACACTGCAAGTGACTGAATTTATTGAACTGAGGCTTTTCTATGATACCATATGTAACAAAGACAGAATTGCAGGTAAATAAAAAAGTCTTTACATTCCCACATAATTCTCTCCCACCACCATCGCCCCCCCTCCCCACCCCCACTCTGGCCAGGGTGTTTACTAGGCTCCTCACCAACTTGTATAAGCAGAGCCGACTGCTCTCAAACTTGGCAGCGATGTCCTAAAATAGATGTATTTCCTCATTCTGTCATATTCCTTTCCACTGATTTATGGACAAACACTAAGCAGTTAGGCTGCTGGATCCAATCTATTTCTGAGTGAGCAAGTGCAGACTACCTAATAAGGCCACATCATTTTCTGTTGCTAATGTGGCTTCAGTTATGGTCTCATTTGGCAGAAGATGCTGCTCACGGGCTGCTGAATGTATTCCTGCTATCCCCCTGCCCCTCCCCACCAACTGCCGTTTTGTAGTGACTCTGGTATTTGGCTGTGTTTCCCTCTGTAATCCTATTGCAATGACAAGGTTGTTAATAGAATCATAGAGTTGGAAGAGACCCCCAAGCGTCATCTAGTCCGATTCCCCTGCAATGCACGAATCTCAATTAAAGCATCCATGACAGATGGCCACCCAACCTCTGCTTAAATACCTCCAAGGAAGGAGAGTCCACAATCTCCCAAGGGAGTCTGTTCCACTGTCAATCAACCAGTGTGGTGTAGTGGTCAAGAGCAGTAGACTTGTAATCTGGTGAACCAGGTTTGCGTCTCCGCTCCTCCACATGCAGCTGCTGGGTGACCTTGGACTAGTCACACTTCTCTGAAGTCTCTCAGCCCCACTCACCTCACAGAGTGTTTGTTGTGGGGGAGGAAGGGAAAGGAGAATGTTAGCCGCTTTGAGACTCCTTTGGGTAGTGATAAAGCGGGATATCAAATCCAAACTCCTCCTCCTCCTCTTCTTCTTCTTCTTCTTCTTCTTCTTCTTCTTCTTCTTCTTCTTCTTCTTCCTGTCAGAAAGTTCTTCATGATGTTTATTCAGAATCTCCTTTCTTGTAACTTGAAGCCATTGGTTCCAGTCCTACCCTCCAGAGAAAACAAGCCCTTGAGCCCATGTGTCAGCCCTTGAGATATTTGAAGACGGCTATCATATCTCATCTCAGTCTCCTCTTTTCCAGGCTAAAATACCCAGCTCCTTCAACCGTTCCTCATAAAGCTTGATTTCCACACCTTTGATCATCTTGGCTGCCCTCCTCTGCACACATTCCAGCCTGTCAATATCTTTCTTAAATTGTGGGGTCCATCAGAGTCCCTTCAAACTCTACAATTCTATGATTCTACGCTACAAAAACAACCACAATAAATGTATTTAGCTACTCATTTAGGCATCCTATTTTGTCTATCTAAGAGTAAACAAAAGACTAGATGATAGTTAAGCTATTCACTCTAGAACTATTACACTAATACCACCCAGGAGTCATTGCAAGCCAGTGTGATAGAATATTGGCATTTAGACTCAGTGCCACAGGCGCACTGAGAGACCTGGTCACCACGTTACTCAATCTTGGTTTTCCATCCAAAAAATGAGAGTAATAATGATTGTCATCATAGGGTTATTGCTGAAGCTAAATGAATCTGGAATTGATGCTAAAGTCCCTTTTTCATAGAAATAGGTTAATGTTATTTAGTAGATACAATCTGTCAGACCCTAGTATTCCTAGCTCATCTATGCCACCAAGATTTCATCTAGTGCATATAATGTAATGCATATTTATTTTTTTTGGGGGGGGAAACATGGTATTATGTTTTATTTGTGTGTGTGCTTGTAAAGTGCCCTGGAATCTCTTCCAAAGGGTAGTATGGTAATTGTTCTTACATAAGAATAACCAGCTTCCCCCACCAGGATTTATATGCTTTCCTCTCCAGTGTATTGCTTCCGTAAAAGGGATTATTGGTTTCTGCAATGCCCCACTGCAGCCTCTATGCTTCATACAGTATTTCTGCACAGGCTTTGTATTGCAAATAGCTGAGGGGATATTGCAAACAATAGGCCTGCCAATAGCATTTCTGTGTTCAAAATAGACAGATGTACACAAGGCCCGGGACTTGCAGTGCAATATGACAAACAGATTATATAAACACTTCCAATAGAGGTATTAGTCAAACTGTCTCCGGGTTACATAACATATTTCAGTGTATTCGGAACAGTCTGTGTTCAGCTCGAGTGCTGAACAATAAACCACAGGCAAGTCACTCAACTGACATTTTCCCTTTTGTACTTTGTTGGGTGCAATTTCTACGTCAAGGAGTTCTCACAACTATTATGCTGGGAACTGCTGCTCCCTGCATTGTTTCCCTCTAGGTGGCTTTGCCTGACACACCCAGACAACTAGCTTACCACACCGGAAAGTTTCCTTATTGAGAACACAAAAAAGAGCCTGCTGGATCAGGCCAATGGCCCAGCTGGCCCAGCATCCAGTTTTGCACAGTGCCCAACCTGTGAGAAACCCTTAAGTAGGACCTGAGCACAAGTCTCTCTCCCTCCCTTTTGTGCTTTCAGTGGCATAGCATGGGTTGCCAGTGCCTGGGGCTCAGATTGTACCCTCAGCTACTGACTAGTTCTGAACCAGGGCTGGTCCCACCTATGAAGCAAGGTGAGGAAACTGCATCAGGAAGCAGGATCCACGGGGCAGCAGATCCGGCCTCCACTGAATGCATTGCCTACTGCTGCTGCAGTGGCAAGAACTGTTCCTTGGAGGCAGGATCTGCCCCCTCCTTGGCAGCCTCTCTACTGTCGTCTTGGGGAATAGGAGGCACTGCTGCTTGTCTCCCACCCTTGTTTCAATGTAGAACTTCTGTTATACACTTTCTTTCTGGGTTGCGGCGTGGAAGTACCATTTTGTGGTTTGCCTCAGGTGCCAAAATGTCTTGGGTCAGCCTTGTTTTGTGCTATAAGATGAAGAGATTTCTTCTAAATATCCAATGAAATGAAATTTATTATTACGGTCACAGACCAGTTCCAGCCCACATACAATATCAAGGAAATAATAAAACATGATAGGGATACATTTGAATTTGCAATTAGGTATAACAGGGACAATACATATATAGCAACAATTAAATATATATATATATAAATTAAAACTTAGTCACTAAAATGTAACCTAAAATTATCATTTAAGGCCTTAATCATTATGATAACGCCGCTTGTTCCCTAAGTTTTATGGCAATTGCACAAAATTTGGCTACTCTTAACGTGATCTCAGGATCCTTGTCCTCTACCGGGGATTTTAGACATTGAAGTTCGGATTCATTTGGAGATTTTTGCATAGTAGGGGTAATGAATACCGAACGTATCTCCCCATAGAAACGGCAGCGTAACAAGGCATAAGAGACAGTTTCTACCTCCATCAAGCCGCAAGGGCAGACTCGTTCCGCATATGATTTACCCTCGAATCTTCCCTGCAATAAGGCAGATGGCAGCATGTTGAATCTAGCGAGGGTAAATGACCGTCTGTATTTAGGTATTTGTAATTTTGACAAATAATTTGCTGGGATAAATCCTCTCCCATTATCTTTTATCACTTCTAAATATCTGACTGTGCTTTGTTACAGCGATGCATCCCTATTTCCTATTATTTTGTTAAGAGACTTAGGTGGTTTAGTCTAATTTTAGTCGTACTTAAAATGATGTGTGAAGATCCAATGAAAGTCATGGGGTTCCCTCTCAAATTGGATTTGATTTTGTTCCTTTTGGTGTTTCTGATTTGAACCAAGGTCCCCATTCCATTTTTGCAGCGTTGGGGGTGACTTAGCTGACGATTTTAAAACTGAAAATAATTATTTAACATGCTTCTGCTTTATTCCCCTCCGAACCAGCTCTTTCATTTTGCATTGCAAAGGGCTAAACTTCCATGCAACATTGTCACAGGAAATCTATATTATTATTTATATAAAAAGTTACATTTATATTTAGAACAATGATAATGATTGCAAAAGCAAAAAACCATATTGTCTTGCAGAGGGAATGGGAAAGACTCTCTCACACACAAAAACTGACTAGCCTAAATTGGCTGGAATGTCTACATTCCTAACAGTCAGCAAAATGCATGAAGAAAATTAATAATGAAAGCTATATATTCATATTTGTATTGGAGAGAGTGTGTGAGAGCACAGGAGAAAAAGCCAAGTATTGTATGATGTACTGTCTCATGTACAAGCAATGAAATAAGAGAGTCCAGTGTACACATTTTTGAAATGCATGTATACAAAACTCATTATGTGTATGTTGCAAAATGCATAACTCACAGCAGTCATGAGGAAGATCCAACTCTGAATTAAATGATGAACGGTATAAGTTGCCTGACAACTTTCTTTAAGGGAACAGATGATAATTCTGGTATGGCATTTAGATAAGTCTTAATTTATCCTCTTGCTAGGTGTGCATGAGATTAAGAAAAAGCATTGCATGATCCAAAAATGCCAACCGTAATATTGAAGAAAAATAACTTGAGTCATTTCCTCTTGATCCTTCCACCAATAGAGCTCATGAGTTAAGATAATAGTATCCAGAAGGGGCAAGGAAAATCAGAGTTTTGTTTTCCTGCCGCAGCTCAACAGACTCAACAAAGCCCAAATATTTCAGCATTCTTTTTTATGCTGCAAGAACTAGAAATATGTGTGGCACTAAATTACATAAGCATTTTTTGCAAACAAAAGGATGCATTAGAACCTTTTTACACATCATGTTGCAAATCCAAGTTTTACTTTTTATTTTATTGTTTCTCTATATTACTTATATTCTGTCTACCTTCTATCTCAAAAGCCCCAGATAGCATACACAGAGTTCCCAAGCAGTTAGACACTGTCCAAACGGAGACCTTCACTAAACTTAGCTCCACCAAGGTGGCTGCCTCATGAGCCTGTAGACCATGTCCTGAAATACACTGTAATTAGATACACATACTTCCAGTAGATCATGATTGAAGGTTTATTATGGGGCAGGTTTTGTGAAAAAAACAAAAACAAAAAACCTATACAATGACATATTGTAAATACCAATTCTGCACATAATGAAAGGGCTTGCCCTGACTGTAACTCAAACCAGCTGAACTTCTTGCTGCCTTGGTAACTCATCTCCTTCAGCGATGGATCATAATCTTCCAGCTCATATTCTGGGACACTGGAAGGTATCGAGTCCTTATAAACACCCTCTCATGTAGAACTAATATACTAGAATAAGCTCCCGACAGCTTTGAATCTAGCCCTTTCCGATAGGCAATGGACACCTTTAAACTCATGTACATTTAAATATAGTGAATTCAGGCTGCTTACCTGATTCTTCGGGTGCTCATTTGTGCAGTCACACAATTGGGTCATTTGCCTTCACAATGGGGTCTACGAAGCATCTTCAGGACGCGATGACAAACCTAGACAACATCTTAAAAAGCAGAGACATCACCTTGCCGACAATGGTCCGTCTAGTTAAAGCTATGGTTTTCCCAGTAGTGATGTATGGAAGTGAGAGCTGGACCATAAAGAAAGCTGATCGCCGAAGAATTGATGCTTTTGAATTATGGTGCTGGAGGAGACTCTTGAGAGTCCCATGGACTGCAAGAAGATCAAACCTATCCATTCTTAAGGAAATCAGCCCTGAGTGCTCACTGGAAGGACAGATCCTGAAGCTGAGGCTCCAATACTTTGGCCACCTCATGAGAAGAGAAGACTCCCTGGAAAAGACCCTGATGTTGGGAAAGATGGAGGGCACAAGAAGGGGACGACAGAGGACGAGGTGGTTGGACAGTGTTCTCGAAGCTACCAACATGAGTTTGACCAAACTGCGGGAGGCAGTGGAAGACAGGAGTGCCTGGCGTGCTCTGGTCCATGGGGTCACGAAGAGTTGGACACGACTAAATGACTAAACAACAACAACAACAACAACAACAACAACAAGCACAAGGATGGAGGACCTTTGACTCTACAGATGCTGTTGGACCCCAACCCTCACTTGCCCCAGCCAGCATGCTTTACATGGTGTGTGTGTGTGTATGTGTGTGTGAAACGCCACAATCTTTAAAAAAACAATTAAACATTTATAGAATGAAAACTATACATATATGTGTGTATGATCTATTAAAAGCATGCAACTACAACAAAAACAGCACAGCACCACCCCTTATTAAAAGCAGCCAGTTCCCCAAAGCCTGCTGGAACAAGAAGGTATTCATCTGCTGTCAGATGGACAGCAAGAAGGGAGTTAGTCTGGCTTCCCTAGGCAGGGAATTCCTAAGTTGCCTGGGAGCAGCCACCACCAAGAATGCCTTCTTCTGGTTCCCTGCCCTCCAAGGGTGCCTTTGAGGGTGGTAGGACCAAGAGAAGGGCCTGCCTCAAAGAGCTCAGAGCCCAGGCAGGTTCTTATGAGGGAATACAGTATTTCTGATAGCCTGGACCTAAGCCATGTTGGACTTTATAGGTGAGAAGCTGCACTTTGAATCGTGCCTGGAAACAGACCAGCTTCCAGTGGAGCAAAGCAGGATTGGCGAAATATGGGAAATAACTGAACCAAGTTAAACTGAATAGCTCATTTTGGGAAATAATATATTATGAGATGGGAAAAAAAGTTTAAAATAACCTTTTCTAAAAAAAAACCCCAATGAAGTCTTCCTCTAAGGAATTTTAGGTGCTGAAATCCCAAGGGAGCAGAAAAGACTATTTATGTATGCAAAGAAGATAAAGTCCCTACCGGAGAAGAATGGAAAATCAAGTTGATGGATTATGCTGAAATGGCTAAAATGACCAGAAGAGTCAGAAATCAGGAAGACCAACATTTTAATAATGGGGAAAATTTATAACCTATCTTAAAAACCATTGTAAACAGTTAAAATCGTTTGTAGGATTGGAATATCACTTGTAGCTTAATGGTGAATTTTGGATACAATGGAGATGTAAAAGATGTGGATTATCATAAAAGATGCAGGAGGAAATGATTAACAATAGGACCCACAACGGGGAGGAGGGAAGTCCAAGAGATTCCTTCGAATCTTGTTTTTATGTTGTATGTTCGATTTGTGACTGTAAAACTTGAATCTGAAAAACCAAATAAGTAAATTTATAAAAAAATAAACAATAAACCGAATAGCTCAGAAAATTACGAGGTTTACTTTCCTTGGTTAGGCTCGCGGTCTGTCGAAGGTCACTCTTGTGAATATGAACCTACCAGGGAAGGGATGATTGGAATCTAGCAATGTGTTTATACAGCAAAATAGTAATTTATTTTTAATTTGGAATATGAGTAACTGAATCTGGTCTTTCTTTCTTTTTTGTATTTTATCTATAAGGACATAAGAAGGGCCCTGATGGATGAGGGCAAAGTCATGTGTAGTTCAGCTTCCTGTTTCTCACACTGGTCTGTGATGCCTATGATGGGAAACCCACAAGCAGTTTATGAGGACATGAGTCCCCTTCTGCTGCTGTTCCCCAGTGACTGGTATCCAGAGGCATAGTAATGCTGATGTGTTTTTTGTGTGAACTCTTTAAAAATATTTCCAGCGAATGAATAAAACTGCAAAGAATGTGTGTGCTTTGCAGTTGCTCTGGAAATAAATGTTGCTGGTGGTTCTGACCTTCTTCTAGCATAGCCAGAATAATCCTTTACATTAGAGCAGGAATGAAGAAACCCCACATTTTCGACTGGAAACAGATGTCTTCAGGTTTTGGCAGCCATTTGCAAATCCAAAGGGGGGTGTTTCTTTTTGCTTTTCTTTCACAGCTGGAAAAGAATTTCCCACCGGGGAATCCTCATCGGATTGCAAAAAAATAATTTGGAGAGGTGCATGCGGGTCAAAGGTTGGAGCCTACATGAATGCAACAGGAGGCTTAGTTAGGTGAAAAATAGAGTTTTTGCTAAGCTAGGAACAGTAAAGAATGGGGGAAATAGAATGAGGGTCAGTTCTAATGCCTGATGGAACCATAAACACAGCTCTACTAAAGCCCTGGGTTTGGGTGAGTAGAGCATGATTATGATTTCCTAAGGTCCCATCAGATGCAATCAAACTTTCCTGTGAATTTTATGTAATATTCAGTAGCAAGCTCTGTGATGTGGTGGAGGTGCAGAGCCCTCTCCACACTAGCGTGACTGGAACTTATCTGGTTGGCGCTGGGACGGGGCAGGTCAGAACTGCCCAGGCACATCGGTGGGAGTTCTGGATTGACCTTTCCATCACTCTGGCCCACCCCAATCCAATCCGGTAATCTGCAGCAATGCTGGTGTTAGGAAGGCAGCTCCATGACTGCGTCACCACACAGCCCACTACTGACACTATTGCTTTCTAGATGTAGCGCATAGTTTATGCACATATATTTCTTTTGGCCAGGTATATATATATATATCTGTTACATTGAGCAAAGTGCAATTTATTTGTACCTTGGAAAATGTCTCTTCCTTTCCTGTTCAGTCACATTCCATCCATTGTTCAAACTTGCCACTCAGGACAATGCTTGCGCAAACCGCTTCTATTTTTAGGGTAGTTTTAATGTTTAGAGGTGTCCAACTTGTGCTGAGGAGCATGGGCATTAGAAAAAAAAAGGAATGGCAAGCATCACCAATATTGTTTCCTCACAGAGGAGATAGGGACCCATCTATTGCTTCTCTCAAAACTGCAAATGTATGGGTCACAAGCTGGGGTGGTCTCTGGGGAAGACCTATCCCCTTAGAGATATGCTCTCTGAATACAATACAATACAATACAATACAATACAATACAATACAATACAATACAATACAATACAATAATGACATTGGTTTAACAGATGTTAAAAGCATGCACGCAATTCTCATTTAGATCACACATAGCAGCTCTTGGGTGATTTTCCTCTAGTTATCCAGATTATACTCATTATAACTTTTCCTTCCCTTGCAGGCAGCCTCATATTTGGTTCCTTAAACCTGGTTCATAAGGGAAGGTGACGAGGGACAATATAATATGAAATTCATTGGCTCTTCTGTCCTTGGACTCCAAGCCAGAGTAAAGACAGCTTGCCAGTAGGGATCTCCTGAAAACAGAAGGGAATAGAAAGAAGGACTAAGTTTCAGCTGGAAAGAGTAGGCTTGATGGAATTAATTATCTCCTTGGGCATTCATTCAGGATTCTGCTTGCAGAACTTCTATGATAATTCTCTTTCAATCCTGCTGTTGAAAATTAAAGGGCAAATTTAAGACTTCAGATGGTCCCATAAGCACCAGCCACGCTGGACTCCATGCTGAATTCTGTTTACATTGCAATTCCTGGTTCTGGGGGTTTCTCATCCCTCCTTCCCCTTCCACAAAACATAGCTGCCCAGTCATTTCCCATCTATCTTGGACCAGAAATCTAATAATGTTTCATAGAGTGTGTTTGAGTTTATTTGAGTTTGTACTGTCACCCAGGCAACCGCTGTTTGCATGGAGTGTTATATATTTACCATCGCTTCTTTAATAAAACACAATGTACCCTTTCCCTGTGGTTTGTGCATTTGATTGGAATGGAGCACAATGGAGGCCACAATTCTGTTTTATTAAAATGCTTGCTGTTGATGTGAGACACGGGGAAATACATGTGCAAGACAGATGGCCTTTGCTTCCACAGAAGCCCTCACCAATTGCCATATTTAAGAATGGGAATGATTCCCCACTTAAGCCAAGTATTATTTACCAAAACATTTTGCCTTCTATTTGCTTGCTGGGATATTGTAGATGCAACACTGTAGCATCAGTCACCAAGACCAGGGGCAAGGCACAAAAAGGGCAGGGCATCGCAGCTCACCTGTAGTGCACCCACAGGAAGCTCCCAGTTTGGTGTTATCTGAAAACTTGATGAGCATCTTCTCAATTCCTCCATCCAAGTCGTTTCTAAATACATTGAACAACAACGGGCCCAGGACAGAACCCCACTTGTCACTTTTTCCCAGGATGACAAGGTACCATTACTCTTTCAACCCATATTTTGCTAGCTTCCTTACCAGCTTTCTCACAAGAATACCATGGCAGACTTTGTCAAAAGACTGAACTCAAGATACACTATGTACACAGCATTCCCCTGATCCACCAAGCTTGTAACTCCATCAAGAAAGAAAGAAAGAAAGAAAGAAAGAAAGAAAGAAAGAAAGGGGATTCATCTGGCATGGCTTGTTTTTGAGCAACCCATTCTGGGTCTTTGTAATCACAGCATCCTTTTCTAACATCTAAATTTGACCGACGGTTGAATTACGGTATCTTTTCAAGGAACTTTCCTAGTATCGATGTAAAGCTCACCCATCAGTGATGACTGCCTGAAACTCTCCTCTCTTATACAACTGTTACTCATTTATATAGCCAAAGAAGTTCAAAATATAATTGTGCTGGCTGCTATGATGCTACCATCCTGTAGGTCAATTGTCCTATTTTACAGATTGGGAACACAGGATGAAATAAGATTACCTAGTCTGGGACTACCAAATGAGTCTATGACAATGAACAACAACCCAGCCCACAAACCTGGGAGCTGGATCCATTTCCTGGGACTGCTTCAGACTTTCTTTCCACTGGGCCACAGTGCTGGCTCTCTCTGGGCTCCTGCGCCTGGACCAGTATTAGGGGCTGGGTGAGTTAGGAAGACACAGCACTCAGGATTAGCCATTATTACATGTCTGCCCATTTAAAGCTCTTCATCACAGGGGAGACGGACTACATGTCTAGAGAAGAAAGGTCAACAGGGGCTTTCAATCATGGAGTGTATGGATACACTTTAAACCATTATGTCAGGGGCTTTCAACCAGTGTGCCATGGCACCCTGGGGTGCCTTGAATGATGGTCAGGGGTGCCATGGGCAACACTAACCTCTGTCCTTCTTTCCTTCCCTCCCTCCTCTAATGCCCTCTTGCATCTCTGCCTCCCCAAAGCTCGTGCGGCTGTTTGTTGCAGCAGCCCTGGCTACAAGTTCCCCAGGAGAATGGTGCCTCTGAAGCTGGCCAGAGGGTGCTGGTTGCCAGAAGCTGAGGTGGCCTCAAGAGTAAGCAAGCAAGTGGTTGAGGGAGCCCAGCCAGCCAGTCCACCAGCCCTTTCTGTTGGGAATGGACAGACAAGTGGGAGGTAGGGCAGGCAGGCACCATACTGGCCTTTCTTGTGCTTGCTATGTGCATAGCCATTTTCAGCTGATTCCCTGGTGGCCCGCTGGAATGTGGAGTTAACCAGGGCTATTGACTGTCTGGCTCCGAAGCGCCCTCTCCGATTGCATGGAGCCCGGACAGCCCCGTGGTTTTCTCCGGAGCTGAGGGTGATGAAACAGTCGCTGAGACGGCTAGAGCGCCGGTGGCGGAAAACTCATTCTGAATCAGACCGGACACGGGCTAGAGCTCAACTTCGAGCCTACCAAGTGGCAATGGCAACGGCAAAGAGAACTTTCTTTGCCGTTTCTATTGCATCTGCAGAAAACAGCAGCAGGAGACTCTTCCAGGTGGTTCGCAATCTAGCAGAACCACCTCCGTCATCTGGGTCTGATAGGGACCCCAAGATCTCCTGCAATGCTTTTGCAATGTTTTTTGCAGATAAAGTCGCTCAGATTCGGAAGGAGGTAGACTCCACCGTGGGAGCAGAGCCGGGGCGGGAGAGTGCTAGAGCCCTGTCTAGTCATGTTTTATGGGATCAATTCCAATCTGTTACCTCCGAGGATGTGGACAGGCTGCTTGGACGAGTGAAACCGACCACCTGTCTTCTTGATCCTTGCCCATCCTGGCTAATAAAAGCTAGCCGGGAAGGGCTGGGCGATGGGCTCCGCGGGGTGGTGAATGCCTCTCTCTGTGAGGGAGCCTTCCCAGACCCACTAAAAGAGGCGGTTATTAAACCGCTTCTTAAAAAACCATCTTTGGATGTGGCCAATATGGCCAACTATCGCCCAGTCTCAAATCTTCCATTCTTGGGCAAGGTGATTGAGCGGGTGGTTGCTGAACAACTCCAGGCACGCCTGGAAGAAGCGGACCATTTGGATCCCTTCCAATCGGGGTTCAGACCTCATCATGGGACTGAATCTGCCTTGGTCGCACTGGTTGATGATCTCCGGCGGGTTAGGGACAAAGGTGAGAGCTGTTTCCTAGTTCTGCTGGATCTCTCAGCGGCTTTTGACACCATCGACCATAACATCCTTCTGGACCGCCTAGAGGGGTTGGGAGCTGGGGGCACTGTTATACAGTGGTTCCGCTCCTTCCTCCTGGGCCGTGTTCAGAAAGTGGTGGTGGGGGATGAGTGTTCAGACCCCTGGACTCTCACTTGTGGGGTACCTCAGGGCTCTGTCCTCTCCCCCATGCTTTTTAACATCTATATGCAGCCGCTGGGAGAGATCATCAGGGGGTTTGGGCTGGGTGTTCATCAGTATGCGGATGATACCCAGCTCTACCTCTCTTTCAAATCAGAACCAGTGAAGGCGGTGAAGGTCCTGTGTGAGTGTCTGGAGGCGGTTGGAGGATGGATGGCGGCTAACAGATTGAGACTGAATCCTGACAAGACAGAAGTACTGTTTTTGGGGGACAGGGGGCGGGCAGGTGTGGAGGACTCCCTGGTCCTGAATGGGGTAACTGTGCCCCTGAAGGACCAGGTGCGCAGCCTGGGAGTCATTCTGGACTCACAGCTGTCCATGGAGGCACAGGTTAATTCTGTATCCAGGGCAGCAGTCTACCAGCTCCATCTGGTACGCAGGCTGAGACCCTACCTGCCCGCGGACTGTCTCGCCAGAGTGGTGCATGCTCTAGTTATCTCTCGCTTGGATTACTGCAATGCGCTCTACGTGGGGCTACATTTGAAGGTGACCCGGAAACTACAACTAATCCAGAATGCGGCAGCTAGACTGGTGACTGGGAGCGGCCGCCGAGACCACATAACACCGGTCTTGAAAGACCTACATTGGCTCCCAGTACGTTTCCGAGCACAATTCAAAGTGTTGGTGCTGACCTTTAAAGCCCTAAATGGCTTCGGTCCAGTATACCTAAAGGAGCGTCTCCACCCCCATCGGTCAGCCCGGACATTGAGGTCCAGCGCCGAGGGCCTTCTGGCGGTTCCCTCGCTGCGTGAAGCCAAGTTTTTTTTTTTTTTTTTAAATAATTTTTATTAGGTTTTCCAAATTTTTGTCCAGCCCCGATTCGGGCCAGATCACATACAATTTTTACATTCTCTGATGACTTCCCCACGCCCCCCCTCATTGTTTTCATTTATCATGATGTACATTTCTTACCAGGTTTCTATTTTCACATCATTAACATTTCCATAATTTCCTTAATTTCAAATCGATTATCACCCACTCACATCTTTTACATTTCTTATCTTTTACTTTAGTCAGATCCCTATCCCCCCCCCAGTCCCCGGTGCAGACTATTTCAATATCAAAATTACTTATCATTTATAATAGCTATTCATCTTATATCATTATGTTCCAAAAACCATACTATAATCATTTCCTGCCATGTCCAAGTTCAAAAACCAATAAGCCACAAATCAGTTACTTCGTATACGTGCTCATCCTATTCCTGCAGGAGGCATCTTTGGAACCCATTGTCTTTGCTGCAGAGTAACATCCAAAACGATATCCATTAGTGTCTTCGGCCTTTCCTTCCATGGTTGATCCAGATTGTTCCGACTTCCCCTCTGCTGCTTGTCGTTGGGCTGTGATTTGTTGACTGTTCTCTTTGTATTTCTCTTTTTCCTGATGATGACAGCTCTTGACTTGTAGTAGATGATTCTTTTGCAGCTGATTCTCTTCTGGATAGGCTTTTTCTGTTTATGTTCAACAAGTACACTGTTCACAGGGTTTAATTGTAAATCCTGTCCAATCTGGTCATTGTTTGTGCTTTGCTTTATCTCTGGCGCAAAACTGTTCCCAGCTGCAGCCAGTTCAGTTCTCAGTTCTTTCACTCCAGCATTATAATCCCTTCTAAGTTCTTTCAGTTTCTCCAACAATGTTGACAAATCCACATCCTGTTTCACCGCCATTTTTAGCAATCAGTTCTTTTCTAACTTTTCCAAACTTTTTCAAACTTTAAAAAGTTCCAAAGTTCCAAAGTTGCTCCTACAAATTAAATGATCTTCATCTGCCCCCTAGGACCGGGGGAGACGCAGGGGTTAAGTCTCCAAAACAAAGTATCAAATTCCAAACAGTACTTCTCAAGCTGTGCAACAATGCCCTGTCGTTGTTACACAATGGCAAGGGGCAGACCTCCGTTTTTTTTTACCCTCAAGCCAGTTCAAATTAATTAGAATTAAAGATTTTTCTTGTAGATTACTCACAGTTCCAAATTGAAAATTTTGGAGGAATCGGCGCGCTCAGCTGTGGCGGTCTGGCAGCTTCGCCAGACGGGGCTGGATACGGACCCTGGAGCTCCGCCGCCCGATCGCCCGGGAGCTCCGCTAAGAGCTCCCTGGGACCGGGACCGGCGTCCGAGCTCTTGCGGGTCCTCCGGACCCCGGGACGCCCTTCCCGGGGGTTTTGGGGGTCGCGGCGCTGGCGCGATCGCCCCTTTGCCCGGCCTGACGGGGGAATGTCACGAGCGACATATCCCCCCGACCGCCATCTCCGGCAGCGCCAACCGGAAGTCAAGTTACAGGGAACCAGGCAGAGGGCCTTCTCGGTAGTGGCACCCGCCCTGTGGAACGCCCTCCCTTCAGATGTCAAAGAGAACAACAACTACCAGACCTTTAGAAGACATCTGAAGGCAGCCCTGTTTAGGGAGGCTTTTAATGTTTAATAGATTACTGTATTTTAATGTTCTTTTGGAAGCCGCCCAGAGTGGCTGGGGAGACCCAGCCAGATGGGCGGGGTATAAATAATAAATTATTATTATTATTATTATTATTATAGCCTGCCTGGCAGCTTAGTATCCGGTGCCAAAGGGGAGCTGTTATGTACTGAGCTGAATCCTAGAACAATAGGATCCAAAATGCAGCAGTCTGATTGGTCCTAGAACAATAGGATCCAGAATGCAGCAGTCTGATTGGTCCGCAGGAACCACCCAATCCAGCTCCAGGTGGAAGTGAATCAGTGACCTGATGGGCCTGCAAGAGCAGCCAATCAGGCTCCTGGATGAAGTGAATCCTCAACCTGATTGGCCTACAGGAGTATCTCGGAATTACCCAATCACATGGGGCCCATTGTGTAAATAATGTATATAAAGCAGATGTTTTGGGGAAAGATTCATTCCTTGCTACTATGAGCTGAATAAAGAGCATGAAATTCACACTTGACTCCGAGTATATTTCAGGAGCCTTTCCACCATGCAGGCCCAGTGACAGGCCACTAAGGCTGGGGGCTTCCTCTTGCCAGGCTCCCAGGGAGTGGAATAAGAATGCACCTCTCTTTAAGGTGGGGGAGCAGGGGTGAGGGGCTGCTGGCTCTGCAGGCAAGGGCTTCTGGGCTTCTGAGGCTCGGAGCACTTTTCCCCACAGGGGAGCCACCAAAAGAATGTAGTTGATCAAGAGAGCCATTGACTCAGAAAGGTTGAAAACTTCTGTTATAAATTAGAAAAATATTAACAGGGTGGGAAATAACCTGAATCTGTTCTTATCCACCACCGCCCCTCACACATAAATGCACACACACTTTAAAGCCGTCTCACAGTTTCGGAAACACAACGCCAGCATCTCATGGCTCAAAGAAGTGGGATGTGAAATTTAATTTCTGGCAAAAGTAAGTTTTCCTTATAGAATCTTTCCAAAGGGAAAACATATGCAATTTTAATCTATGCGATGGCAGGCAACGATTGGATGTAGAACAGCAGACCCACTTCAATATTTTATTTTTTTTAAGCTTTGCACATTGCTTTTGCCAGCACCATCAACTATTACTCAGTAACATTATCTTAACATTCAAGTCAATATTTGCCGAGCATATACTGCTGAATTAAGGAGATCAAAAGTTGATTAAGGCAGGATATAAACATTAATTTCCAGGCTTTCCACACTAAGCAGCAATGATGACTAATTTCACCTATCTGAAAGTGTGATAACAGTTTCAGCAAGTGCATTTTCTCACACACCCTCCTATAAAGCCCTCTTGTGTAAGGCTGTACACCTGGTCCTTCAGAGGCACAGTTACCCCATACAGGTCCAGGGAGTCCTCCATACCCACCCGCCCCCTTCCCCCAACAAACAGTACAGA
The DNA here is from genome assembly GCA_034641385.1 of Darevskia mixta. Classification (NCBI taxonomy): domain Eukaryota; kingdom Metazoa; phylum Chordata; class Lepidosauria; order Squamata; family Lacertidae; genus Darevskia; species Darevskia mixta. Next base: position 16,256,903 of record JAWWNH010000017.1, read on the forward strand.
GAAGTGCCAGAACTGAGTTCCAGTGAGTTCTAGCTTTTAAAAAAGCCCTGGGCTCATGTCTATATTCAATTCACCCTTGCGAAGTCCTGCTAGATATTCCATATACTCCATATAAGGCAATTTTCTATGCTCCTCTGTGCCCCAGCACAGACACCTGATGTTAGATCAAGGGAAAAGCTTTGTTTACATAACTCAACACTTTGGCTCCATGCCTTTGATCATCTCATAAAATCTCCACTCATTTGTTTCGCCACCGCTTGCAATGCCAAACGCCATGAGGCTCAAAGCCTGGCTGGAACCCACCTTCCATATAATTTTATGGTGATAAAAATGGCACCTGTCCAACGAGTCAAGGCCAGATCCCCAACATCTGGAAAGGCCGCTTGCTGCTACAGGTGACATAAGCTAAGTTTCCTATCTCTGTCATGGCGTTATGGTCTATTTGAGCCCCTGGTTTGTTGCCATCAATTACTCTTTAAAGTTATATAAGACGAGGAGGCAGAAGTCACCGTGACCACATTCCGTTATGACGGAGGAGAAAGTTTCCATGATTTTAGAGTTGGATAATATTTCAGAAAAGAAAAGAAAAGTTGGTGCACCGTAACTGGAACTAATCTTTTCATAACTGCTCCAAAGAGGAAGGAGTCCAGTTTCCTTAAAGCGACACTATCGCTTTCAGAGGGGAAGAGTGTCCAAATTCTATCCAGGCAACCAAGACCTTTAAAGCATTTCCCAGAAAAAACACTGTTGTAGATAAAATAATAAAGATAAGAATTAAAGATGCATATTAAGTAATTAATTAAGACTTTTGTAGAAAAAACCCCCCCACATGCATTTCCATCTATATCTTGGGGGGCGGGAACATTTCCTTTTTTAATAATAATTTTTATTGGTTTTACAATTTAGTTTTTCATTTACAAAAAAGAAAAATACAACCCCAAAATATAGAATTCTCCGAATATGCAGAAGTGGCAAGTCTAACCAGTAGAATAAGAGATCAGGAAGAAAGAGTATTTAAAGAAGAGTGGGAAATATTTGCAGAGTATATGAAGAATCATTGTAAACAAATTAAAACGCCAGCAGGATTAGAGTAAATTCAGTAGTATATAATTAAGTTGGGAAATAAAGAGAAAAAAATAATATGGAGTAATTATAAAATGCAGCAGTAAAGGAGAACTAGAATGAACCATGGAAAGGGGGGGGGGAGGGAAGCCAATGAATCATTTATTCATTTTTTGAAGAATGCAAATGTGGAAAATTGTAAAAGTGAAAACTATCTATCTATATCTATCTATCTATATCTATCTATCTATCATCTATCTATCTATCTATCTATCTATCTATCTATCATCTATCTATCTATCTAATCTATCTATCTATCTATCATCATCTATCTACATTTAAGAGGAAGTTTACAGGATTTAAATGGTAGCTGAAGCATATCTGGGATTTCCAGGAAGGATGAAAAAGATGCTGTTGTTCTAGATGGTGATAAGAACATTAGAAAGGTTAAAGAACCAAATGAGATTATCTTTCGCTGGGTTTCCATAGCAGCCCTTTTTCATATGCAAGATGGCAGTTTCGTAGACTGATATGGAGGTCATAAGAAGGAATAGGTGTGTTTACAAGACTCTACACACACACAAGGGGAAGCAGAATGGAGGGGCTTTCCATGGAACTGGACATTAATCCAAGCTGCTGGCAAGCTGCCACATAAACAGTTCACGCTTTGCCATGTTTTATTTGTATTATAAAAGAATGTGCCTGGAATTTTCCCAGTGAAGGACTGTGTCCAGAATTATTCTTTTTCTTTTTCTTTTCTTTTTTTGGAAGCAAGGCTGAGGGAGAGGACCAATCCGCTGGCCAAATACATGCAGCTCTGCTCCCATGATCCTCTCCTGCACCCCAGACTCATGGCCTCAAGGAACAGTGGGTTGCCTATTGCAACCCTCCGTATGTGACAAACAACTATCGTACTGAATAGGCTGCAACTCAGCAAGGCTTTTTCATCGGCTCTGTGGCACTTCTCGCGGTCGTCAGCATCCTCTTGCCACTTCTTCCCAGAGGCCCCGATCCGTAGCTTTCCTCAGCTTCTGCTTGGGTGTGCCAGATCCTGGAGGACAGGCTGGGGGGTGGGGGGTGGGGTGGAGAGAAAGCTTGCTCTTAGCCCCATTTGTTGTGAGTTGCTTTGAGCACAATGCTATGGAGAAGCAGCATACAACTAAAGAGAGGGCGGTGATTTATCTCTGAATATAAGAAAGTCGAATTTAGCTATATACGTAGAGGTAAAAGGTAAAGGACCCCTGGATGGTGACTATGGGGTTGCAGCACTCATCTCGCTTTCAGGCCGAGGGAGCCAGCATTTGTCCACAGACAGCTTTCCAGGTCATGTGGCCAGCAGGACTAAGCCGCTTCTGGCACAACAGAACACCGTGACGTAAGCCAGAGCGCACGGAAACACCATTTACCTTCCCGCCACCGTGGTACCTATTTATCTACTTGCACTGCCATGTTTTTGAACTGCTAGGTTGTCAGGAGCTGGGACAGAGCAACGGGAGCTCACTCTGTCACGGGGATTCGAACCGCCGACCTTCCTATCGGCAAGCCCAGGAGGTTCAGTGGTTTAGACCACAGTGCCACCCGCTGTGATTTCATGAAAGTTGGAAGGGACCCTGAATGTCATCTAGTCCAATCCCCCACAATGCAAGAATCTTTCATCCAACGTGGGGCTCGAACCCATGACCTTGAGATTAAGCACCTCATGCCCTAGCGACTGAGCTATCCCAGCAGTTGATGCGTAGACAATAAAAATGTAAGAATAGCCTGCTGGATCATGCCAATAGCCCACCTAGTCCAGCATCCTGTTCTCACAGGGGCTGATCAGATGCCTGTGGGAAACCAATGAGCAGAACATGAGCACAAAGCGTGTTCTCTTTCATGGAGAGCATGTGTTGCGGTGGGGGCCAACAAGTCACCCCTCTGGTGCTGGGCGGGAACATTTAGATGGCCACTGCTGTGATTGGACCCAGGGTGTTGTTGGGGAGATTTGTATGTTGCAAATTGATGATGGACAGCCCAGCGTATATATAATGGTTGGTGTGCAACGTGATCTCCCTCTTGGCTGAGTGCTTCGAAGCACCCGCCCTCCCTCCCTATATTTTAGGCCTCTGCGTTGACCTTGCTATGCCTGTCATGGGGTCGTCTGCTGTTGGGGCAGGGGCCTGGTAGGAATTTTTCCATGTGGCTGATTGGCTGGTGCCATCTGGTTTTTGCCTACTGCGTAGCAAATAGTCACAACTTGTAAGGTTGGCGGTTAGGCATTAGTTATTATGTTGGTTGCAGGAGGGGTATGGTTGACTGTGTCTGCCCCTCCTATGGATACTGGTGTACGGGGAATTCCGTTAAAGGAATCCAGGGACTCTATAGGCTTTTGTCCGAACCCCCGGTCGGGGGCTAGGGCCGTGCAAGAGCCCTGGGAGCATGTGGAGAGAGAGGAGGGTCATGTCATCCGGCTCCCTTTATATCTCCAGAGTGTTTTCCCCTTACTGACAGTCGTCAGTTCTGTCCTCTGTGGGACAGATAGTCTTAACCAATGCCTACGCAACCACTCACATTTTTGTATTTTAATAAAGTTGTGGCCAAAATCATGCCAAAAACCAAAACAAAATTCTGTCTGATGTGTGAATTATTTGAGGGGTGGTTTGGGGACCTCGACACGCAAGAGGACTTTCCCATCCTGTGGCTTTTAGCAACTGATATTCGGAGGCATTGCTGCCTCCAACTGTGATCTAGTATAACATAAGCAACACGTTGGCAGCACACAATAATCTCCAAGTCAATTATACATTCTCACAAGTGTGTTGCTTCTGAAACGCTTTCTTGCTGCACATACAGAAGAACTGCAATGAACTCACTGCCTACACATAATTTTATAGCTCAGGCTCCCAAAGTTTGGGGAGGGAGGGGTGGGGGTGGGGCGAGAGCTTCGATTTCATACTCTCCGTCTCTTTTGCAAAAGCTACACATGCCACATCTTTGAATGCAATTAAATGCCTTGCAGTCCATCTGTCAGAGGGGCATTTTCCAGCTAAATTTATGAGACACAAACTTTTTTCCACTTAATGACATAATACGGTTGAGTTTCTCATTTTTAAAAAATGCTGCACCACCAAGGTCAGCTTAATAGCATGATTCTGGGGGTTTCACATCATATTTAAGCCTCACGTGGAAATAAATTCCTCATTTCAAACCCATTGGGGACATGGAAATTCTTCTGTTATTTCACTTCCAATTTCCCTTATTTCTTTTACTGCTGCAGCTAGTAAGCCCCTACGTGGAGTTGCTTTCTTTGCCTTTTGTAAGGTTTGCTCCTTAGGCCAGCAAACAGAAAAGAAAGAAAGTAAACAACAATGGCTCTTTGTTCCTAAGTATCTTATACAGTATAGCTGAAATATACTCGGAGTCAGGTGTCAATTTCATGCTCTTTATTTAGCTCATAGTAGCAAGGAATGAATCTTTCCCCAAAACGTCTGCTATATATACATTATTTACACAATGGGCCCCACGTGATTGGCTAATTCTGGGCTATTCCTGTAGGCCAATCAGGTTGCGGATTCACTTCATCCAGGAGCCTGATTGGCTGCTCTTGCAGGCCAATCAGGTCGCTGATTCACTTCCACCTGGAGCTGGATTGGGTGGCTCCTGTGGACTAATCAGACTGCTGCATTCTGGATCCTATTGTTCTAGGACCAATCAGACTGCTGCATTTTGGATCCTATTGTTCTAGGATTCAGCTCAGTACATAACAATAGCCAAACCAGGGTGGGGGAGAAACTGTGGACCCCCAGGTGTTCCTGGGCCAATCGCCTCATCACCCCTTACCATTGGTCGTACTGCAGTACAGTGACATCTGGGGAGTTGCAGGTTCCTCAACCCCAGCCTTAGGTAGCATAATATTTCCATTTGCCATATTTCAAAAAGTGAAAATTCAGAGTTGTTGAGCTTCTTTTGGGCAAAATTGTTGTTGAGCTGCACTTGACCTCTTCAAGTTTACAGCTATTTTTTGAGGCTTATCGGTTTTAAAAATCAACACTTTCAGCATGGGCTGGCATATGCCCAGGTTTTACTGGACGATTTTACCTTTATACTTTCAACAGGCAATTCCTGGATATGTCTGGGAAGTCTCAGATGTATGACAGCCCTATCATAAGCTGCAGATACGATGCTGAGTCAGTGTAAAATAGCTTTTGTCTTTGACATTTGACTGTGATCTACTCTGTGATGCTTACAGAGTCTGGTCATTCTCCTATCTCCTACCTCTGAAACGGGGCAGGGGCGCGCCAAGTGGTGGGGGTTGAGGGGTCTTCAGCCCCTCTTCCAAAATCCTGTGGCCCTGCTCTTCCTCCTCCTCCCTGCCGATGTCACGTGGGCAAGAGGAGGCCGAATGCGGAGCCCAGCTCCACGCTCCCCATTCCCCATCTGGGTTTCTCCCAGTCCTACCTAGAGATGCCAGAAACTGAACCTGGAATCTTCTGCATGCAAAGCATGATGTCAGAGCCTTGTTTTCCTCCCCGCAACAAACCATAGTGAGCAAGTCTGCTTAGGTTCAGACTTACATGCAATCCAAAACTAAGCAGGTCTGATTTAGCATTATGCATAGCTGTCAACTTTCGGATTTGAAAATAAGGGATTTCCCAAAACTTTCAGATTTGAAAATAAGGGATGCCACGAGGGCGGTGCAATGGCACCAAGTAGCCTCGCCACCCTGCGCTCCAGAGGCTGCACGCGAACGGGTGAGTGAAAGACCGAGCGTGTAGATGGCAGGCAGGCTGTCTGTCTGGTTGGGTGTGAGGGTCTGGCTGCACATGGCATGCAAGCTCCGCCCCCAGTCGGTCTCAGACTCCTTATTGGCAGCCGAGCAACGCAGCTGAGGAGCCTCCCTGGCCGGTAGGGAGGGAGAGGAGCTGCTTCCTTTGAAATCTGGGAAATTTAAGGGCTATCAACAATCCGGGATAACAGTGGGAAACGGCATTGGAATAAGGGAGTTTCCCGCAAAAAAAGGGAGGGTTGACAGCTATGGCATTATGTCCAAATAAGGTCAATGAATGGCCAACCCTCATCATAGCTGTTGCTGCCAGTTCCTCCTCTAATGTAACATTGACCTTCTCAATATATTAACGCACTAAAGGTCTCTTTATCTTCTTCTGCCTGCTGGTTTTACTTCTGTGAAACTCATAAGCATGCAAAGTGCCCATAAGGGATGCAATTGAAACTTACAGCCATGGGCAAAGACGCACACATTATCGCGAAAGGGAAATAAAAGAATAATTAACCCGGGATGCTGGCATAGGGCCTGATAAATACAGTCTGTGGCTGACTTTGATTAGATGACAATGATGTTCTTCACAATGAAAGCTTTGTGCCCTGTGCTAAATTGGGGAAATGTGCAAACACAGTTTCAGTCCACTTGCTCTTTGTAAATTAATTACCTCACCTTGTTTAAACTGAATGCACCTACCTGGCTGGATATCAAAACACACACAGCCAACAAGGTCCGGACTGTGAAGTAATCTGAATATGAATTTACACGCTCTCTTGGTGGGGATCTGATCCTGGAATGTCCCTCTTTTCCTTAGAACGCCCCTGTTTTCATCAGAGAACTGGTGGAGGGTATGGAGTTATGTGACCCACAGAGTCAAAGAGATAAGTAATTATACAACCTTTAGAAGACATCTGAAGGCCCCCTTCAATCTTGGGGGCAACCTGGTGCCTGTGCCTCACAGTAACCTCCTAAGGCAGGTTAGGTTGAGAGAGAAAGCCCAAGGACATCTATTGAGCTTCGTTGCAATGTATGAACTTGATCCTGGGTTTCCTCAATCCTAGTCCAGTATAACCACCACAACACACTCATACATTGTACGTATAAACAAGGAATCAACCAGTTAAGTCACATAAATTACACAGCTTTGCTGACACATGCTTTCTGTTACACACACATACACACACACACACACACACATTCTGCAATCTGAGACAGTGACCCTAGTTTCTCAACCCATGTGTACAAAACAGTGTAAAAGCTCAGAAATCTAATTCTGTGAGAACTTGTAAGAAAGAACACCTCGTAAACCATCGTTTCAGATACTGAGTACCTTAGAATCTGTGCCTGAGCATGTAACAGAACCGCTGCAGATTATCATGAAGAGATGAAGTTCTCTGTTGGAAAAAACACACACAGAGAAAAAAGAGATCTTGCAGAACTTTATTCCCAGCCCTAGTAACCAAGCAAGTTATGTTAATCAGAGAAAGCTCAGCCAAGCAAGTGATGAGCGGTTGTCCCCACAACAACCTGATTCTGCCCCACAAACTACAATTAAATACAGGTCAGAAAGAGAAGCAGGACTTTGATCCCCCTCCCCACCTCACCAAGGCAAGTTTAAGCACTCATCTAAGGGACCTAGTAGCCAGACATAAACAGTAGATTTCTCTTGACATTAATTACTATGCCTGCACTCCTGCAGCTGCTGAGATTGTGGGTATTATAGCAATCTCATGCAGAGGTAAATCATAATGCATACTTTCCTTTCACATGGGGCCTATCTCGCCCTATTCAGTTGTGGGTACATGTAAGTTGGACAACAGCTACATGAAGCAACTTGTATTCTTGTTCTTTGTGAAGTTATAGCATGCTGGTAGCATACCCTCCAACATTTCTCCGATCGAAATAGGGACGTCCTATTTAACAACAATTCTGTGGTTTAACCCACAGCGGGTGGCGCTGTGGGTTAAACCACAGAGCCTAGGGCTTGCCGATCAGAAGGTCGGTGGTTCGAATCCCCGCAACAGGGTGAGCTCCCGTTGCTCGCTCCCTGCTCCTGTCAACCTAGCAGTTCGAAAGCACATCAAAGTGCAAGTAGATAAATAAGTACTGCTGCAGCAGGAAGGTAAATGGCGTTTCCGTGCGCTGCTCTGGTTCACCAGAAGCGGCTTCGTCATGCTAGCCACATGACCTGGAAGCTGTACGCCGGCTCCCTCGGCCAATAAAACGAGATGAGCGCGCAACCCCAGAGTCGGTCATGACTGGACCTAATGGTCAGGGGTCTCTTTACCTTTACCTTTATACAACAACAACAACAACAACAACAACAACAACAACAACAACAACAGCAACAAGCAGTTTAGTCGTGCTGGCCACATGACCTGGAAAGCTGTCTGCGGACAAATGCCGGCTCCCTCGGCCTGAAAGCGAGATGAGCTTCACAACTCCATAGTCTCCTTTGACTGGACTTAACCATCCAGGGATCCTTTACCTTTTAGTTATATACCATCCATGGCCTCCATGCACATAGATATGCATTTATTTATTTTTTAAGCAGCCAATAGGCCTGGTTAATGACATCCCTTGGGTGGTGCTGAGAAATTGTTTTCTGTGCCATTTTAAAGTGTCTGCCCTCCAATCAAATAGCAGCAGCTGTTTAATTATCTTTGGGCGTTAAAATAAATGCCTAGGGCTAAGGTTTGACTGTGATCTCCCCAATATACCACCATTTAATGAACTAAGTTTACACTGGCCTTTGCTAAGCATGCCACTTATTTCGAAAAAACAAAACAAAAACCCAAATAGGAGGAAACACAATGTAAATGCTAGCTAAGTAGCTATGGACTGTGATGAACTGTGTTCTTATAGGAACTACACTCAGGACCAATTTCTCATTTTTGGCACTTGTCTATTCCATTCCAAAACTGTACTAAACTCTATACAGATATAATTATGTGCATAATGAAAGGGAATATGTTCTAAAGATAGCTAGAATACATGGACCTGCATGTCTGTTGTCTGTTTTTACTGGTTTCACCCTATACTCTGTAAGAATCCCGAGTAATTATTTGGGTACTTGGTTATATTTTGTATACTGTCTCTACACAAATTGGAGAGAGACCATTATATAATCATAACAGAATTCTTGGGCTGGATGAGCAGGAATATTTTCTTTTTCTTAACAGAGAGTACTATTGGTGTTCATCAGATTTATGTCCTTATGCCCCACTGTCCTGAGGAAATTGTAGATCACACTGACAGATGTGTGACACACCTTCCAGAAAGTACAACTATTTCTTTCCCGTTGGTGGTGCTACTTGGGTTCAGTCCCATCTTTAATTTCTTCTGCAAAGTGCTTTTAACACTTAATTTCTTTCAGGAATGCTATTCTTTCATAGTTGTCAACTTTCGGATTTGAAAATAAGGGATCAGCAGCCTCACCTGTCCCGGGGACAGTCTATGGTTCTCGGGGACAGTCCACGCCACGCTAAGCCCCCCCAGGCTACAAATTAATTTACACCAGGCTACACACCATCATCTTTCCCCACCTCAGGGTCTCTTTTCCAGGGAGTCTTCTCATGCAATGCTTCAGGATCTGTCCTTCCGGTGAGCAGCCAGGGCCGATGTCCTTCAGAATGGATCGGTTTGATCTTCTTGCAGTCCACGGGACTACAGCACCACAACTGAAACGCGTCAATTCTTCATGGGGGGATTGATCAGGTTCACTCTTTTGGCTCTCTGGCATCCATTAATGACTTATTATACAAACGTGTTGCAGACTTTGCATCCTTTAACACTCTTTTGGAAGGAGTGTATTTGTGGGCTGGGCCAGAGTGGTTGATTTTACATGCAAGCAAAGCAACAAACAGTGATGTTGTCTAATGACATCCTATTCTCTGTAACTATTGGTGAGCAACGCAGCCGAGCAACGCAGCTGAGGAGCCTCCCTGGCCGGCAGGGAGGGAGAGGAGCTGCTTCCTTTGAAATCCGGGAAATTGACAGGATATCTAACAATCCAGGATAGCAACGGGAAACGGCGCTGGAATAAGGGAATTTCCCGCCAAAAAAGGGAAACAGCGAAAACCGGCGCTGGAATAAGGGAATTTCCTGCCAAAAAAGGGAAGGCTGACAGCTATGTATTCTTTGCTTCATCTAGGCCAGGGATGGGGAGCCTATGACCCCCAGGTGTTTTTGGACTCCAACTCCCCTCAGCCCCAGCCAGCATGGTGCTTGTCAGGGGAACGCCCGGGGGCAGCAGAGAGCCAGTAGGAGAGGAGGGAGGGCTCTCTGATGCTGAGAGCGATGGACACCGCCCAAAGAGCTCGGAGTCTTCCTGTGGGAGCGATAGACAGGAAAGGAGATCTGTGGTGGAGGGGCTGTCGGATGTTGTCGGGTCTGGGCACCAACTTAGTGGTTCAGGGACAGAGGGGGAAACGGTAGCCCCGTCGCCTCAATTACGTAGGGAGCTGAAACGGAAGAAGCAGTGGAGGAGACTAGGGGCCCCCAAATTCTTCTGTTGGGGACGCTTCCGCAAAACCCCACTTCCGGGATCTGAAAGTGACTGAAACGGTCATGGAATCTTAAGCTCTGTTTGCACATATCTGTATAATAAACTGATGTAAATATACAGATTCTGAGTCGGGACTTGTTACTCGTGGAGAGCACCAACACAACCCTGACAGTGCTTGAAGTTGTAGTCTACCAACATCTGGAGAGTATTGTGTATGCCAATAATAGAATAGAATAGAATATATTTTTATTGTCATTGTCCCCTTCGGGGACAACGAAATTGAGTGTTGAGTTGAGTTGGAGAGTATTGAGAGTTGTTAGGAGCAGTGGTGTAGCTTGTGGAGGCCATGGGGAGGTTGCCCCAGGCTCATAATTGTTAGGGGTACAATATTTCCACACCCGGTGCTGCCTCAATACAGTTACGTGCTTCTGTTGCTGGGTTCCATTGAAAACGGCTTCTCCATGTGAACGAGGAAGTCACCTCTCCAGACAACGGAGCAACTCTTCTTTCCTTATCTGTACAGCTGAAATCTCCTGGGTGATGCGGATACTGTAAGGCAGTTGAATGAGCATGCATACTCTGTCCATTCCCCTCCCCCCCGCCGGGTGCTGGCAACCCACGCTATGTCACTGGTTAGGAGAATCTATTCCCCTCACACAGATACAATTCCCAAAGTTCCCTGGGAACAGGGGTCAACAGTCCAACTGTTAAGCTACTCTGGGAATTGTAATAAATACCATGTGGGGGGAATTGTTTTCATTTGCTATTATGCTATGAATTTTTGTGATTTTATGTTGTAAATCACCCTGTAATCTTTGGATGAAGGGCAGTATAGAAATTAATTAATTAATTAATAGCTCTGTTAGGGGAATTACGGGTCTCCTAACATTTCTCAGCACCCTGAACAAACTACACTTCTTATATTTCTTTGCGGGAAGCCATGCCTGTTTGTAGTTGCATGATGCTACCTTAAATGTATGCTACAGATGGGGCATGGGAGGAATAGACCTTGGAAGGTGTGGAAATTAAAGCCAGAAGGGTGGTTTTGATTTTCACGCTGGGCTATTTAAAGAAGAACGAGATAGCCTCATGGTAAAAATATTTTTTATCATCCCCTCGGCAGAGCAGAATGACTCATTTTGAAAAGGAGTCATTTTGAAAAGAATTCTGTCCAAAGAATGGTGCTTAATCCCTCCTAGATTACTCGAGATGTATGTAAGAATCAAAAGAAGTGAGTGGGAAGCTGCATGCTATGAGAATTTGCATTCCTACTAGAAGTTCAAAGTGGATTCAGGTGACCATGTTACACACATGATGTTTTTAGTGATCACGGGACAGCCTAATGGTTTCAAGCTTTCATCACATAGTGGTTCAATATAAAGTAAGTTTTCCCTCTCCTACAAGCAATAGCTGGCAATAGAAGAACAACCTGGGCCCCTGGGCTATGAGACTCTGGTAGCTTGTCTGAATCCACAGCCTTGGGTTCCATCAGGCACACTGGCTTGCCCTGCGATTGACGAGGATGGCACCCCGTGACATGCCCAAGTCATGCGTACATGCCCTGCGGTGTATTAATGTGCCGCACACATGCAACACAGCTTGCTCGTGTGCCGTGAGCAGGTCACGTGGCGTGCATGAGTGACATCAACATGTCATGCAGCATGCATGTGCACACATCATCCTGGATATTGAGGGGGGCTCAGTTCCCGCCTTGAAAATTGGGGGACAAGGACCCTCGCGCCCCCTGATGGCACCCCTGGGTTCTATAATACCCTTGTCAGGGTCTCCTCTGGAGCTTAAAAACCAGGCATTTGGAGTGATTAATAAGGACATGCCTTCTGTTTTGCCTGCCCAATAGCATATTAACTCTAGTGCTGGAAATCCTGACTGGTTGCGACTCGCTTGCATCTGATGACAAGGACATCCTTCAATCTGGGGTTTTGCACATGTAAAGTACAATGTTCTATTTACTTCTTTAAAAGATTTCAGTGGCTCTTCTAGAAGAAGAACAAGAGAGAATATGCAAGATGGAATTACAATAGCACGTTTAAAAAGTACCGGTAACAAAAATGCTTCTTCTTCATCTTTGGCAATCACTCATAGCCGAGTAAGATTGTCTTCCATAAACACGGTTTTTACAATGAGTCCGTAAGTGACTGTGGAGGCCAATTCTGGACCCACACTTTGTTCCACAGTGGGGACATTGGTTTCTGGGTGGGAGTTGATCACGGTGTGGATTTGCCAAGCGTGCCTTCCTCTTAGCACGTTTCTCCCTTGCGTCCTGAGTTTGAGTGTCTTCAATGCCCATGGCACCTTTGGTAAAGGCTGTTCTCCAATTGGAGCGCTTGCAGGCAAGTGTTTCCTAATTGTTGGTGTTTATACTACATTTTTAAAAATTTGCCTTAAGACAGTCTTTAAACCTCTTTTGTTGACCGCCAGCATTACGCTTTCCATTTTTAAGTTGGGAATAGAGTAGTTGCTTTGGAAGACAATCATCATGACCAGTTCAAAGAAGTTGATGTTGAAGAATCATTGCTTCAACACTGGCAATCTTTGCTTCTTCCAGTACACTGGTATTAGTTTGCCTGTCTTCCCAAGTGATGTGCAATTTTTTTCGGAGACACCGTTGGTGGAATCTTTCGAGGAGTAACAAAAATGCACCAATAATGCAATCCTAGACGTATCTATTCAGAAGGAAGTCCCCTTCTGTTCAATGGGACTTCCTTTCCAGGAAGTGGATATAGGATTACAGCTTCAGATACATTAAAAAAGCATGGTGTGTGTGTGTGTGTGTGTGTGTGTGTGTGTGTGTGTGTGTGTGTTATAAGCAACTTTGTTGAAATGATAACAATATTGGTGCCAGTCAGATGGGACTGTCTTGGAGAATTCCACAAATGGGGTGCCACTCATAGATGGTTGGGGCATGTGGAGGATGACTTCAGTGTTGGTATGGGAGCAAGCATTCCATAAGTACCAGCACTGTGAATGTTTCTGGGATGTGGACCAGACCAGTGAAGTTATTTCAACACCAACCTAATACCTCTTTGGACACTTCAGTTCATTCAAAATGCAGCTGCTGGGCTGTTGACTGGGACAGATCGACGGGTACACACCTCAACCACAGACAATCCTAGATAGTCAAAGACCATGGCTAAACGTGGGCAGGCAATATTTGTGTCCAGGCGAGGCGGCCAGCTGGTGTGGCAGCTTGAGCTGATGAAACAGGATGGTATGTATATCTAGAGAGGTCAAAGTGACTTCCTGGAATTCAGGTGGGCTTTGCCGCATGCAATATCTCTGAAACAGAAATAATAATATATTTCATGTGGTTACTTCCACCTTAAATATATTTTCTCTGAAATGAGTCCCATTGATTTTGATGGAGCTAACTTTCAAATAAGTATGCTTAGGAGTGCAGTTTTAATTTTAATTATGGAATTATAATTCGTGTGAAAAGTGACTTTCTTGCAACCCAACTTTTTTGGGGGGAGAGGGGAAGTAAGCATTTGCCTCCCACCCTGTCTGGGATTACATAAAATAGATGTTTAGGCATGACTACTCAGACTAATAGCACAAAGATGTCACATAAAATACCATATCATATTAAAGAAAGATGCCATATATTTCTTTCTTTAAAACTCCTATCTTCGACCGCTTCATAATTAACTTCAAAGTCGTTTCAGAGATAGCGCCAGAATCTGTTTTGTGAGAAAGGCCACTTTGGGGCCAAAGGAGAAGAATGATCGTAAACTTGTGAATAAGGAGTATAAGCATTTATCTGGAAAGACGGTCTGGTGATGAAACACAGAGCATGGCAAACGAGACCATCCAACTGCATAAGTTATAGGGAGCTTGTCCTATTAACATTTCATAGAATCATAGAATTATAGAGTAGAAAAGGACCCCAAGCATGGGCATAGCCAGGATTTTTGTTGGGGGGGGCAGGACTTTTGCTAGGGTGGGAGCAGTGCCAAGCTATCTGTGACATGATTAGTCTGTTAGTCAAGTATTTTTATTTATTTACTAGATCTGAGGGGGGGGGAAGCTGCACTCCCCTGTCCCCCTCTGGCTATGCCCATGACTCCAAGGGTCATCAAGACCAACCCTCTGCAATGTAATAATCTCATCTAAAGCATCCATGACAGATGGCCACCCAACCTCTGCTTAAAAACCTCCAAGGAAGGAGAGTCCACAATCTCCCAAGGGAGACCATTCACTGTTGAACAGCTCTTACTGTCAGAAAGTTCTTCCTGATGTTGAGTCAGAATCTCCTTAATTTTTTTTAAAAAAACCATTTATTTTATTTGATTAGACATTCATGCAAACATTAATACACATACTCTTACGACCATAATAACATAATAATAACAACAACAAAGAAAAGGAAAAAGGATAAGAAGAAAAACGAAGGAAAAAAGTTGAGGTAAGAAAGAAGTACATAAAATAGGTGGATGATAATACACCTTTGTGACTTCTCTCCACCAGTGCTCGTCATTTTTCATTCAAGTTCTTATTTACATTGCAAATCATGTATCACTGCATTATTCAGAATCTCCTTTCTTGTAACATCAATCCATTGGTTCGAGTCCTACCCTCCAGAGCAGGAGAAAGAACATCTTCCATGTGACAGCCCTTGAGATATTTGAAGATGGCTTTCTTATCTCCTCTCCCTCTCCTCTTTTTCAGGCTAAACATACCCAGCCCCTTCAACCGTTCCTCATAAGGCTTGGTTTCCTGACCCTTGAAGCCAAGTAGTGGAACTTGTGTGAGAGAAAAAACATGGGATGAACGTACCTCTCTGGTATAGCTGGTTATCATCCCCTGTAATTCCTTGCCAGGAATAGCTAGTTGGAATGCACCGGAAATTCGACATCCCACTTTCTTCCTCCATGTCATTATGCTCCCCTCTTCTCAGGCTACTTGACTGTGGGCCCATGTGTGGCATCCATCATATTAGCAAATACTGAAATGGAAAGCTCTTGATAACAGCTGTCTTGACCTCCGTTTCCGAAGGAACTATTCCCACACTGGAGACCACTGGAAGTCGGCCAAGGAGATGACAAGCTGCTGCTCCGTTTCGCTGGCCTGCTGGGGTCTCGATGGGCTTGCAAGGAGATTTTGAGCCTGGTAGCTCTAGGGCTGCATAGTCTGGCTTTGAGGACGAGAACTAGCAGGTGAGAGAGAGAGAGAGAGAGAGAGAGAGAGAGAGAGAGAGAGAGAGAGAGAGAGAGAGAGAGGAGCACACATTTGGGGGCTTGATTACTGAAGCAGCACTCCCTGTTCTGGAAGAAAATAGCTGCAGGAGACAAAGCTATTCTTAAAGTATAACTCGCATAAAACTTCATTCTGTAAATCTGCTTTGTCTAAGGCAGTACAGACAATGCAGCAACACAAAGCTATGCAAGGGATGCCATGCCCTTTCCATAGCAAGTCATAGAATTGTACAGTTGGAGGGCACACAAGGGTCATTTAGTTCAACCCCCCTGCAATACAGTCCGCTTATAATATCATGTATTGTAACTTTCGTCCGACTCTTTGTGACCCCATGGACCAGAGCACGCCAGGCACTCCTGTCTTCCACTGCCTCCCGCAGTTTGGTCAGACTCATGTTGGTAGTTTCGAGAACACTGTCCAACCATCTTGTCTTCTGTCGTTCTCCTTGTGCCCTCAATCTTTCCCAACATCAGGGTCTTTTCCAGGGAGTCTTCTCTTCTCATGAGGGGGCCAAAGTATTGGAGCCTCAGCTTCAGGATCTGTCCTTCCAGTGAGCACTCAGGGCTGATTTCCTTCAGAATGGATAGGTTTGATCTTCTTGCAGTCCAGGGGACTCTCAAGAGTCTCCTCCAGCACCATAATTCAAAAGCATCAATTCTTGGCGATCAGCCTTCTTTATGGTCCAGCTCTCACTTCCATACATCACTACTGGGAAAACCATAGCTTTAACTAGACGGACCGTTGTTGGCAAGGTGATGTCTCTGCTTTTTAAGATGCTGTCCAGGTTTGTCATCACTTTTCTCCCAAGAAGCAGGCGTCTTTTAATTTCATGACTGCTGTCACCATCTGCAGTGATCATGGAGCCCAAGAAAGTAAAATGTCTCACTGCCTCCATTTCTTCCACTTATATTTGCCAGGAGGTGATGGGACCAGTGGCCATGATCTTAGTTTTTTTTTTATGTTGAGCTTCAGACCATATTTTGCGCTCTCCTCTTTCACCCTTATTAAGATGTTCTTTAATTCCTCCTCACTTTCTGCCATCAAAGTTGTGTTACCTGCATATCTGAGGTTGTTGTGTTTGCACTACAACTCCCATAATCCACAGCCCACACAGCATACTGGCTACACGTTAATAGTGTTAATAAAACTGGGTGCCACCCCACTCTCTGCGAGGTTTCAAGGGGTTCCAGCTACTCACCCTGTGTCTGTGTTCCATTGGAGAATCGAGACACAGTGGAGACTGTTGTAGCTTTAAGAAATATGGGTTATTCACCTATTTACACCTTCAGCCTGAATGGAGGGAGTCCTGAACTTACAGCATTGTCATTTCAAGAGTGGCTTGCCCCCCTTAGTAGTGCAACCCTAGAGTCCAATAATCTCTCGCAGTCAGCCTTCAGCCAGCCTGCCCAAGATGGATCCCAGTCATTCTTCGCTCCCCTTCTTCTTCCCAGCACAACTCTATTTTCTTGTCACCTCACACCCAGTTACTCTGGCAACCTTCCAAGTCCCCATTCGCTGTTCACACCTCAGGGGGAAAGACAGTTCTCTTGCATTACCAATGGATCTCAATGGCCCTGCATTGTTTCTTAATGGCCCAAGTCATTTTGCATAGGCTTCCTCTGCAGTTTGTATTTCTCCCATCACATCCCAAATAATCAAAATCCTACCATTTATCAATTTCTAGGGTTTCGTGCGGTCTCCCCAAATCTACAACACTAGCTTGCAACTACAGGACATCATTCACTTGGTTTGGGACTTTAAACTGTCTTCTTGCTTTAATTTGTATCCCACTCTGCCATTTGCTTGTCTCTGTTTACTGTCTCAGCGCAGTGGGAAGCTGGCAAGGATTTAACATACAAAATTCGGCATAGTGAAAAGGTCAGATGCATCAATGGAGACCACCAAAACCTGCCAACTAGGACAACATCGTAATGAGAGTAGAAAAGGCTACAGAAGACCGCTGTAAGCAAATGTTAACATCTGATACCATCCAGTTCTGCCAAATGTAATCCTAAATGACAGAGCAGTGGGAAATGATGGAGCAGAAAACGAGATAAATATTCCACCTGTCACTTTCTCTACACCAGGATTTGCCAGCTTGGTGCTTTTCAAGTGTTACTGGCCTACAGCAGGGGATGTTGAAACAGTAGTGCAACAACATCTAGAGGACAGCATGTTGGCCAACCCTGCTCTAGATCAAGGACTGGAAGTCAGGAATCAGCCTGGAAGTAGTGAGAAGCCGGAAAAAAATTGACCAGCTGACTGGATGGTTAGCTTGGTCAAACTGCAGGTGGACTTGGGTTCAAATCCGTGCGTCCAATTAAAGATTTGAAATGTGCATTTGTAAACAGATTCAGAAGTGCCAACCCTGCTCACCTGGGGCTTTGGGGGATGGCATTTGCCACACGATGTGGCCACAGCTGGTCCTGGGAGGCTGTCATCCTCTTGTGTGGCCAGGGAAGAGGATGGCCACTTGGTGCCACCCACCTCCGGTCACACTGGACCTTGCAGCTGGGGCAGACCTCACCCGCAAAGCCAATCGGTTTCAGGGGCATGGGGGCTGCACCCAGCCCACCCTGGCATATTTAAGGAGATGGCCAGGAGCACGCAGCCCTCTTTGCTGACCGCCGCAGGATTTTCCACCCACCCACCCAATCTGCTAGGGGCCTGTCCAGTGGGGAGAGTGGGGGACTTGTGCATTGACCTTGCTAGGGTTTACTCAGTTGCTGTATTTGGGGCCAGGGAGGAATTTCCTCCTGCTGGCAGAGTTTTTGCCTACCTGTCAAGGCTCTGCCAAGGCTTCGGGAAAGCTATTCCTCCCCTGGTTGCAGGAAGAACAGAGGAAACAAGGAGAGTCATTTTTAATGAGTTTTATTCAATCTTAATACCAAGAGACAAAAGAACGCAACAAACCTTAACATGGCATTGTTCCAAACTGGGCTCCTCCTCCCTGTTTGCTAGCAACAATATCTCACTTTACGGTGACTGCTTGTGGCCAAATGTCTCTGATTCTGTTGTTCCTGCGCCCTTAATGAACACCAAGTTCTGGGAGAAGGGGGATCAGAAATACTCTCCAGTGACAGCGTGTCAGCTGGCTACTCTGTCGCAATTCCCTTCCCCTTCTAACACTTCCCAACTATTTTGTTCCTCTCTCTCTCTGAGCTGTGTCCTTCCTCAGCCCCCTCAAACCCCTGCTGTAAATCATTGCTGCATTCTTCTTCTCCTGCAGCATCAGGAGAAGGGGTGGGTGGGTGATCTCCACCACTCCTCATCCATCTCGCCCTCTTGAGTCCAATCCCTGACACTACCTCATAGCAATTGCCACAACTTTGGGGGTTAAGGCATTGGACTAGATCCTTAGTTACAGATCCATTAGAGGGGACCATGAGGGGGTGACTCTGTCCAGGAGTCCACAGGGGGACTGATGGGCCAATACACATCTTCTAAAAATGGCCTGTGTCCCCCATGGCATCCATACCATGTCAGGAGCAACTCCCCAGCACAGGATCAACACCACTGGGTTCCTGTCAGGTTACAGGCAGATTGCCTGGTGCTGGATACATGCCCAAGGCCTTAGCAAAGCCTACTCTTTCTGTAATCAATAAAGTTGTGACCTAATTCAACCCAATACCAGTCTCCTGTGTGCAGCCTTTCAGTCCTCTCTGCACCAGCTGTGGACATCATGCGCCTGTGGCAGTAGTTGCTGTCCCCGGTGCGTTTGATTGATTTTATGGTGTAATTATGGTGTGTTTTATGGGTATGAATTGCACAGGGATTGATTGGTGACCAAGATAAAGATAATGTGTTTTACAAATAAGTACGATAAAATAAACAAATGCTCAAGTACACACACACACACACACACACACACACACACACACACACACTGGCATGACAATTTTTGTGATTAATTTGTTGGCAGAATATTGTGCTCTTTGTCCTTCAAATGGTTACTTTCAGAAGTGGTCTTTGCACAGTTAGGAAAACCTAACAGCCAGGAGATCCCAACAAGACCCAAGCTCCTCTTAAAGCAATGGTGGTGGAGAAGCCAGCTTTGCCATGAACACCTCGTCAAGAGTTCTGCAAAAGCAATTCCTTGTGTGGGGAAAATCAAATAATTCCCCATATGAAACTTGGAGGATAGAATTCATAGCTTTAGGATTCATTAGGCAGATCAGCACTATCCCACTCAGGAGCAGCTAGTAGTCAGAGAGATGTCTAACCAGTGTATCCAAAGAGAAAAGAAAGGAAAGGAAACAGAGAAATGGCTGAGAGAATATATTTCCATTCACTAAGCTGTTTTGCACACCTCTCCACGTCTTCTAAAGACATTGCAGCCACACAGGTCTGTTTTCTTTCTTTCTGCAAATCAAATTGACAAATCATTCATTCTATGGAACTCTGGTGGAATTCATTTATTCCCAGTGGTATTTCCAATATTTCAACATTTGTGCTCAGAAGATTTTTTTTTTTTTAAAGGTACACGTGATTTACTAGAACATTGGAGTGATGCTATGTACTTTTCCTAGATTCCATGCTACTGTGGTATCCAACCAAGGTGATACTCCACATGGAATTCACAAATGGAGAGGAGGGGAGGAGTTCATCCTATAAGCAACCAGATGTTCCTTGTATCTATAGATGCACTGGTGCTAGTTCACATGAATATTTCCCATGAGAGCTGTGGAAACAGCTGCAAAGGCGTGGCCCCAGGACTGTAGGAATGATTAATAGCCATGCATATATATACTGTAATTGTATGTTTAATGTGGGATGTAAACACTAGAGCAGTCAAGTACAACAATGCTAGAGCAGACAGTGGAGATTGCCTCAGTCCTCCAGCCACAACTTCCTGGTCACATGGATTGAGGCAATTTCCTCTTGCAACTAGATGTGGGAGTGGCTTCACCTGGGAAGGTATGAACAAAGAACCTCACAGGTCAGCGGCCATTCCATTCCATTCTACTCTCTCACTCGAACTGTGAGGAGGATGCTCAGTTGGCTTCCAGCCAACTGGGGCCTGGACTTCTCTCCCACATGGGGAGATTCCAATTGTAAATATCTTTACTAAGAATAAGCCTGCCTTCTTTGGGATTTGTCTTGAGCTGGATACATGTGAGTAAACATTTTATATCTTTTTATAGAAGACGTGTGTTGTGTCTTATTTGAAGAGGGACAAAGGGGAAATATAGTGACAAACCAGGAAACTAGATTAAGTTGATTATAGCGAATCAAAGCAACTTCCGCTGTGTGTATTTTAAAAGGGAATGTTACTCTGCTAGTTGAACTTGTTAGCACAAGTTAGGATGAGATATATTAAATTATAAATCTCCATCCACGTTCCAAAACATTCCCACATTTAAAAGCCAGTTCCTGGATCTTGCCTCTTTGTCACACTTTAGTGTGACATGAGAAATGGAACTCGATCAGGGCTGGACTAAGTAAATAAGAGATACATCATTTTTCAGTGACTCACACTGTGCCCCACAGGACCATATAAATTGGACCATGTAGAATTTGGGCCACAGTTGTGAGCAGTGTGTGTTTATGTGGGACAGAATTTGCTCCTGATCTAAGACAAGAATGACCATTCATTCATCCCCATTCATTCATTTTCATTCATTTAGAGGCCCCACATCTTGTTAGATATTGTTCTCGGCACCCTGAACATGGGTCATCCTTGGACCCATTGAGTGCTTCAGCCCAAACATTTTATGTTTTAGGCCTACCGGATTATGAACTAGCCTTTCTGCATTGATGTTATTTGCTTGTTTGTTGTTTCCATCCTTGCCCAGTAGCCCTGTGTTCCCACAGCATTTGTCTATCTCACTACTTCAGGGAAGCTTAAGTCTCGAAAGCTATTTTCATATAAATGATGCTTCTGTTGTAGAGGAGCAGGGGAGAGCTGGGAAAAGGAGGGAGGCTAAGTTTGTACATAATCAGGCTTCAGACTATTATGCCCCGAGAGTCTGATTAAAATACTCTGGGTATTATGATTATAGCTTAAACTTGTCACGAAAGATAATGCATTTCCTGTGTTTGGGGGAGGGGGGAATCTCCGAACAAAACTTCTGAGTGTTAGCCGTAATCGTGGAAATGTTTAAAATCAGTTCAGTATCTCTCTTAGCACACAAGGACTTTGTGTTACAGTCCACCGATCTAGTCAATCTAGTTTTAATTAAAACTCATTGCTATCCAAAGCTTAGACTAATCCCTGAGAATTTTAGATGCCAAACAAAAGAGGGGGAAAAGGAAAAAGACAGAGAGCGGAAGGGGAAAAAATGTTATTACCCTTGAGACAAAAACTTAGGTCTTTAGTTTATCACATGTCAGTTTTGGATATTTGAGGATGAGTGGATAGGTTGGTTTCCAATATATGGCTTCCTCCTGATATGAAATAACTGCCAAGTAGTAATATTTATAGTGTATTAAGCTGTTAAAGGTTAACTCCAGCTATGAGTATTTTAGAAGTGCAGTTGGTCCACATGTTACTTGGGGGTTTGGTTCCAAAGTTAACATGTACAGTGGTAACTTGGTTCTCAAACGCCTTGGTACTCAAACAACTTGGAATCCAAATACTGCAAACCCGGAAGTAAGTGTTCCGGTTTATGAACATTTTTCGGAAGCCAAACATGTTTCATTTTGAGTGCCACGCTTCCGTTTTGAGTGTTACGCTTAGGTCTGTCTGTTTTTGCTATTTATTTTGCGTTTTTGTTTTTGCGCCTTTTTTTGTTTTGTTTTTGTGACTGTGTGGAACCCAGTTCAGCTACTGATTGATTGATTGATTTTGTGACTGCAGCACATTGTTTCATTTTATGGATCAATGCTCTCGTTAGATAGTAAAATTCATGTTCAATTGCTGTTTTAGGGATTGTTTTTAGAAGTCTGGAACGGATTAATCCATTTTTGCATTATTTTCCATGGGAAAGCATGCCTTGGTTTTGAAACGCTTTGGTTTTGGAACGGACTTCCAGAATGGATTTAGTCTGGGAACCAAGAATCCCAAAGAACCACCGCTTAACCCTTTAACACCTGGCATGTATGTTTTCACAACCTACCCTATTCCTGCAACTGTGATTTGTTTTAACTGTTTTTAATTATGAATTTTAAATTGTTGTAGTCTACCCTGGAGCCCTCTGGTAGTGGTGGTGGTGGTTTAGTATAAACACCTATCTGGGAGTACCAGTACATCACACTGAAGTAAATGTGCTTTTTTCTAAGTAGACATATATAGGATTGTGCTGGAATGATAGCATAATGCAATTGTGTGCCTAGTTGCGTGTCGAGGTCCCCCAAAACCACCCCTCAAATAACTCACACATCAGACAGAATTTTGTTTTGGTTTTTGGCATGATTTTGGCCACAACTTTATTAAAATACAAATAATGTGAGTGGTTCCTTAGGCATTGGTTAAGACTATCTGTCCCACAGAGGACAGAACTGATGACCATCAGTAAGGGGAAAACACTCTGGAGAGATAAAGGGAGCCGGATGATCTGACCCTCCTCACTCTCCACAGGCTCCCAGGGCTCTTGCACGGCCCTGGCCCCCGACCGGGGGTTCGGACAAAAGCTTATCGAATCCCTGGATTCCTTTAACGGAATTCCCCGTACACCAGTATCAATAGGAGGGGCATACACAGTCAACCATACCCCTCCTCCAACCAACATAATAACCAATGCCTAACCGCCAGGGGGAGTGTTAAGCCCTGCCCCACATAATTGATCAGAAGACACAGTGCATTTGCACCACTTGAATGGAATGCCCATCCACTTTGGGGCCTGGGTCCCTCAAATATTTTATGGGGGGGGGGCGAAGAGACCTCCGCCCCATGGAGTTAGTTCCTACAATGTTCTACCTTCTTTCTGATGCTTTCTTTGCTGCATCTCTTAATTAGCTGGAAAACCCAGCAGTGCAAATCGCGCTCTCTCTTCTCTGTGCCAATTAAGTTTGTAATCATCATAACTTTCCAGGAATTTGGCAATAAATCATAGCTTTGCTTTACTTAGCTGCATGATATAATGATAAGCATTCTCTGAACCAGCCGGAGCAAATATTAGAACCATATAATAACAGCACTTCTTCAAGGTTTGAGAAGAGTAACGAAGAATAAGAGGAATGAAGTAGCTTGGTTTTTTTTTTTTTTAAGGAATGAAAGCTGCCTGGCATGACTTCACTTAGAACATGAAAAAAAATTGGCATCACTAGTTAAAAGGGCTGCATTTCACTCCTGGATGTCTTTGGAGAACTTGATCAAACAGGCAATAAAAATGAACGGGTGACATTGGTATTTTGTCAAAGCTACCGTATCATGCAGAACACAATGTGCCTCACATTGAGGTCGTGCATTAAGCTCCTGCTAGGAATGATTTTTCCCCAAGAAATGTATGGAGCTTTAAGACATGACTGGCATCGTGGTAGCTTGTAAACTTAATCTGGAGCCAAGGCATGCAGAAAATATATACTTTCAGACTCCAGTTAAATGGGCCATTGTGCCATATGGACATATATGCAGAAGTGAAAGGAATTTGTTACCAGAATAAGATATCTGTAGCAAATTCGAACATATAAGAATGGCAAAATCTGCTAAGTAGGCTCATGTGATGCAACAGTGTAAACTAATAAAATACATTATTTTTTAGAAGTCGGTTAAACATGAAATATGCTCCGCACATACACTCCAAACACACACACTACTAGCAGTCGTGCACCCAGAGTTTGTTGTGATTTCTAAGATACCAAAGCTTCAGTTCAGTTTCGAAATCTGGTTAAAGCTGCTGCAGTTTCGAAAGGTTCACTCCACCATCTTTACTCAAGATGGCTTCCAATTGTATGCAAACACAGACGAAAGCCTGCTCCTTGATCTCAGGAACCTTCATGCAAAATGGGCTTTCGGTATCTTCAAAGGTGTGCAAATGCACAGCAAACAGTAAAGGAAACCACTTTCCAAAATATATACAGTTAAGCCCCCGACTTCTATGGGGGTTATATTCCAGGGATTGCACCTGAAGCTAAAATTGCATATGGACAAAACATACTGGGTGCAATGGTGGGTAGGATTGCAAAGGTCTTTTTTTCCTGGCTACCCACTCCCCTTCTGTATTATTATTATTATTATTATTATTATTATTATTATTATTATTATTATCATCATCATCATCATCATCATCACCAAATCTGTAAAGCTGAATGCAGACAAGTTAAATGTGTGCATGTCGTGGGCATACAGTAGTAGATTTATTAATGATATGTAACTAAATTGTGCTATGGAAATTAAAATAAAGTACAGCCAGCAGTAGGAAATGCAAAGGAAATGGTTGTTCTTTTTTATGCACACAAGTGAATACAGGGGGGAGCAAAGGGCAGGCTGAACTCTGTTTGACTTAAAGCAAACTGTTCTGGGACTACCATATGCTATGTTCTCTATTTCATATTAGTGTATTTGTTTTGTGTTTTGTTTCCTCTATGAAAGATGCCACAAAAAGAGGTTTGAATAATGATAGTCTTTTTTTCCTTTTTCTTTCTTTTCCTCTTTTAAAAAAAACACAATTTTAAAGCCTGGTGTACTGTTACAGACACACAATCCTTGTATTTTCTGTATATGGAGGAGTGGTGTCATGTGAATTGAACTGTGGCTGTTTACTTTACCAGGTCAAGTGTGTGACCTCCACAAAGGCATTAAGGCTGTGCCTTGACCTCATGTTCCTACCCTCATTTTTTCTAGCTCCGTGGACCTCTTTTGCATTCACTCCCTGCCTCTCTCTGCCAGAAGAGGAAGTAAAACAGGAATAAGACGTGTCCTATCTCTCAGAAGTGAGGGACAGTAATGCCAAGGGACAACAGACAAGTGTTCTGTGCTCTAGACTCTAGGACTTTTTTTTCTTTTTAAGGGTTTCATCTGGTTGGGGTGAAACAATGTCCACCTTCACTGAATGACTGAAAGTATTATCATAGAAAGTAATGCAAAATGGATTAATCCGTTCCAGACTTTTAAAAACAACCCCTAAAACAGCAATTTAACATGAATTTTACTATCTAACGAGACCATTGATCCATAAAATGAAAGCAATAAACAATGTACTGCAGTCACACAATCAATCAATCAGTAGCTGAACTGGGTTCCACACATATTTAAATTTTAAAGTATGACTTCAATTGCCTAATGGTAAATGTGGAGAGATCTGACAATGGGGATGGCCTAAAAAGGAAAGAGAAGCTGCCCTTTGAAGTTAAAGACAAAACACCCATTGCACTCAAGGGAAAGTTTAATTGTGTTTCAACTCATAGAACTGAAAAGAACATTAATTCAATATCTGTTACTTATGGTCACAGAGTGACTCAACCATCCATGTGCAAAAGGGTCACATTGAAAAGATCAATGATCCAGAGGATGGCTTCTATAACATGCTATCTGGCTATAATATTGAGGAGAAACTGGCATGACCCTGACGATCATACATATAGCCATCTCTCCCCCTCCCCCTTTTTAAAGGGCTATGAAATAACAATATTAATGTACTCTAAAAGAACTGCCTGTTTCTCTGCAGACACAATGCTTGTTGTTGTTTAGTCCCTTCATGACCCCATGGACCAGAGCACACCAGGCACTCCTGTTTTCCACTGCCTCCCGCAGTTTGGTCAAACTCATGTTTGTAGCTTTGAGAACACTGTCCAACCATCTCGTCCTCTGTTGTCCCCTTCTCCTTGTGCCCTCAATCTTTCCCAACATCAGGGTCTTTTCCAGGGAGTCTTCTGGATAAGGCAGAACAAGGACTGCAATGAGAACAAGGACTGCAATGTTTAATTTGTATTCCTGAAAACATTGACTCCATTACATATATAAGGACTCGCTTTTGAATACAGTTCGGCTTTGCACAGTTAGTCTATTTATTAGTGAAATCGGGGATGGAGAGAAAGTAACTTGAGATGGAAGCCAGGATGGATTTGAATGTTCTAATTGGTCAATCCATATTTAATAGTCAACTGACCATAATGCATAACAAAGGGCAGGTCAAAAGAGAAAAAAAAATACTGTAATAAATGTAACAAAGGAATGGTCATTTGTATCTGTCAAGGGGCTGCAGCCCTGCTCCAGTTCCCCTGCCGGCCCCAGCAGTGGAGAAGGAGAGGTGGTGGAGGGGCTTCAGCCAGCCAGGCAGAGCCATCGCCCCGTAGCTGGGGAAGGAAAGAAAAGGCGCACAAGGTGCTTCCGTCTGCCAAGATGGGGTTCCTGGCGGGAGAATCGCCAAAAGGCACTCTGGGAATCTGAGAGTGATTGACGAGTCGTTTTTATGATGTACTCCGCGTTGTAAAGTAATTAGCCAAGATTAAAGCTTCAAAGCTTAATGATTCAGAGTCTTTCTTTGAGCGGCCAGCTGGCGAAGGGACCCCACGTCTCCTGACAGTATCCATCCTTAACGAAGAGGTTTTCCATTTGCAATTCAAGTCCATCCACAAAAAGGAAGGGGAAATGTGGATCTGGACCCCTTCAATGTTTACAGGAGCTTCACCATAGTTTTTGCATTGTATTCAGCTTCAGAAGCCTATTTACCTCTCCCTTTGATCTCTCTGTCTCCTCTGCAATTTGTATCACTGCTCAGGATAGAACCTTAGACGGGGAGAGAGAGAGAGAGAGAAAGAAGCAATTGTTCCATGAGCTTCCTACATGACATTTGTGGAGCACTCTCAGGGTGGAGCTATAGCCAAAAAATGCCCTTATCTGGAATTGCTAGCAGTTTGGAGATTTAAAGAGAGGAGGCAATGGACAGAAATCAACCGGGAAACATCAACAATCATTGTCCAGTACAAAAAAAAATAGTGTTCCATTTTAATTATACTTTGAATAGTTCCCCTCTTTTTTGTGTGTGGATATCATCAAAGTATATTTAAGTGTCATGTATGGAGAAGTAAATGGACACAAAGGAGTGATAAGTCATACAGGACTGGGCTAGAATTGGAAAGTCAGAAAACCCAACCTTTGGAGAGTATGATCAAAGAACTCCCCCTTATCTCATCCTGAGAAAATGTATGAGAAGATTTTTTTTTCTTTAAAAAAAAAACACACCAAACACTAGTAGGTCATTTTCCCAGGGGGCTGTGGCTGAAGACATTTGGCACACTTACAAAGAAACCAGAAACTTAGAAAGACAAACATGTTTAACAGGTGCCACCAAGTATTTTAATATTAATGGCGCCTGCTGGGTGCAGAGGAGAGCTAAGTGACTCCTTGAGCTGTGCTCCCCCCCCCCCGTCCCCATGGCGGCGGCATGAGAGCTATCTTTATTTAATGACAAATAGCATTCAAATCATTGATAGGGATGTGGAGACTTCTTGAAATGAAAGCATTGCTTTAAGAAGAAGATGAGAAAGTAGTTTCTCATACCCTTTGATTAAGAAAACTAGCCCATCTGCTTATCAAAGAACAGTATGGTTGTGATTTTAATCAGGGCACAGGGAAATGATGGCCTGTCAGGAAGAAATGCTTTTTATGAAGGCCGTATTACTAAACCAAAAAGTAAAGCCAAGCTCTTTTCTATTTGTTAACAATTCATTACTGCACTAATTGGAAAGGAACTTCTAATAATGTGGCTGATTATTTCTACTGTCTGAGGAAGGCACTGTTTAGCTCAAATAACTCTTTGGTTTTGGAATATAACGTTTCTTTGATTAAAAAATCCAGCACATACAGATGATTGCTGACTAATTAAGGGAGACACATTCACACTATTTTTTCGAATTCAGCGCATACACCACCTCCATGTATAAAATTGAACATTATATGGATCATTTTATACAAATGTCTGTGCAAATTGTGATTGGTTTACACACACACACACATATATTTTTACACTTTGTTACCTATACAGTCATACCTTGGGTTTTGAACAGCTTAATTCTCGAATGTTTTGGCTCCTGAACTCGACAAACTCAGAAGTGACTGTTCCGGTTTGCGAACTATTTTTGGAAGCCAAACTTCTGATGGGGCTTCCACGGCTTCTGATTGGCTGCAGAAGCTTCCTGCAGCCAATCAGAAGCCGCACTTTGGTTTCTGAATGTTTTGGAGGTCGAACGGACTTCCGGAACAACTGGACCTGAATGTGTGATGTGATTCCTTCAAAAAGCATTACCACTGAGGGAAAGTACCGGTAAGTGTTATGTACTGAGCTGAATAGGATTCAGAAGCACTCAACTCTGAGTCTATTTCAGTAAGGTAACACAAAGGTTGCTTTCTGTGGTAGTATCTCTGATGACCCATTCAGACATGCCAATCATGTGTTGATCAAATTGTTGTGCTGGCTGGGAGTGATGGGAATTGTAGCTCAAAACATCTGTAGGCCACCAGGTTGTGCAAGGCTGCATAAGAAGAAATGAACATGGGGATATTAACTCTCTCTCTCTCTCTCTCTCTCTCTCTCTCTCTCTCCCTCCCTCCCTCCCTCCCTCCCTCCCCCCTCCCTCCCTCCCCCCTCCCCTCTTTCCTTCCCCACCCCACCCCAAAACAATTCAAAAAACAATTTTGGACAGAAATAGTTGAGGGTGGTGTTATAGAAAAAGAAGAAGAGTTTGGATTTGATATCCTGCTTTATCACTACCCAAAGAAGTCTCAAAGCGGCTAACAATGTCCTTTCCCTTCTTCCCCCACAACAAACACTCTGTGAGGTGAGTGGGGCTGAGAGACTTCAAAGAAGTGTGACTAGCCCAAGGTCACCCAGCAGCTGCATGCAGAGGAGCGGGGACGCAAACCCAGTTCCCCAGATTACGATTCTACCGCTCTTAAGCACTACACCACACTGACTCTCAATAGGTTCAATAAAGGAAGTCTTCAGAATGCCAGTGTATTCCCTTCCTGCAAGGTTCACCTGGTGGATCACAACTTCCTGAAGGAGTTCATGACCCAATTCATCAGGGAACAGCTTCAGGAGGAAGTTTTATTTACAGTACACAGTCTTCTGTGCCTCTCCACTGAATTTATTGCCCAGATTCCTGCCTCCCAAAGCAACCTTCATTTCTTTCTGGTCCTCCCCCTCCTCCCACTTTCTAGTCCAATTCTCTAGTCCATGTCCCACCTGCACCAGGGCTTTTTACCAACCCTGCATGCTCCAAGTGGGCTCTCAGATTCTCCCTCTCCCTCTTGCTCTCCTTCTCATCTGTCCGCTATATATAAAGAATAATCACTTAATCCACTCCAATATGACACCCAACAAAACCACTTTCTATCAACAAACAAACGATGTCTCTCTCTCCCCCCCCCCCAAGATCGTCTTTCATTACTGGGGATTGAACTAGCTGGTCTCAAATTCCTGCCCCTTCTACTTTTCAGTTCATAATATTTAGATTATTTAGGATGGAGGCCGTGTGGAATAAACTGTGTAGCAATCCCCTCTCCAAAGTAATTAACAATTATGCTTCAGGCAGTGACAAAAGTGAAGCTTATTATCTTCTTCATGACTGCAACACGCCCGCCGGGTTAGCTAGATCAGCATCATTATTCCCATTTTGCAAAGAATGTAGAGATGCTAGTGAATAATGACTGTCCCCAAGCCGATGGGTCAATTGCTGTAGAGTTGAACTCAGGATTCTCAGCTGCATCCATTAGAGCCATGCCCTTCAACCTTGGGGTACTATATGTTGTTAGACTACAACTCCCTTCATCCCTGTAAAGGTAAAGGTAAAGGTACCCCTGACCATTAGGTCCAGTCACGGACGACTCTGGCGTTGCATGCTCATCTCGCTCTATAGGCTGAGGGAGCTGGCGTGGCATGTGGCCAGCATGACTAAGCTGCTTCTGGCGAACCAGAGCAGTGCACGGAAACGCCGTTTACCTTCCCGCCAGAGCAGTACCTATTTATTTACTTGCACTTTGACGTGCTTTCAAACGGCTAGGTGGGCAGGAGCTGGGACCGAATAACGGAAGTTCACCCCGTCGTGGGGATTCGAACCGCTGACCTTCTGATCAGCAAGCCCTAGGCTCAGTGGTTTAGACCACAGCGCTACCCGCATCCCCATCGTCCCTGACCATGGGCTAAATTGGCTGAATGATGGGTGCCAACTTGAGTTAAATATTGGCGGGGGTGAGATAAGACCCACCCTGCATAATTGATCACATGACATTGTACATGCACACTATTTGAATGGCAACACCCATCAACTTTTTTGGGGGGAGGCAGCTCCCTCAATTATTTTATTGGGGTGTACATGAAGACCAGACCCTTTGGCCCCTAGGAGTTGGCTCCTATGAATAGGGATTATAGTCCAACAACATATAGGGACCCAACACCGAAAGACATTGCATGACAATCTATACATCTTGGCTGGGAGGAAGTCTGATGAGATCTACTTCTAAGCATGTGTGCTATATAGGGGCTACTATTTCCAAGTAGGCATGTACGCTATAAGATTGCTCTGCTCTCAACATTCTACAATAAGGAGAGGAACCTATGGCCCTTCAAGTTTTGCTAGACTATAAGCCCCATCGTCTCTGTCCATCAGCCACAGTGGCTGAGGCTGATGGGAGTTGAAGTCCAGCAGAATTCCGGAGGACCACAAACTCCCCATTTCTGTTCTGTAACATGGATCCAAAGCAACTACTCTATTAACAACTTAAGAATGGAAAGAGTAAAGCTGGTGGACAACAAAAACAGAGGTTTAAAGATGTTCTCAAGGCATCTCTAAAAACAATGTAGTATAAACACCAACAACTGGGAAACACTGGCCTGCAAGCCTCCAATTGGCCTCTACCAACGGTGTCATGGACTCTGAGGAAGCACAAACTCAAGACGAAAGGGAGAAATGAGCTAAAAGGAAGGTACATTTGGCAAATCCTCACCATGATCAACTCCCGTCTGGAAACCTATGTCCCCACTGTGGAAGGATGTGCGGATCCAGAACTGGCCTCCACAGTCATTACAGACACACTGTGAAGACCATATTTGTGGAAGACAATCTTACTCGGCTACGAGTGATCACCAAAGAAGAAGAAGAAGAGAAGAAGAAGACCTTGGTTCTGAAGTATCAGATGAAAGAGATTCAGCACTGCCTGAATGGCGGTCTGTTGTCTTTTCTCCAAGTGACTGTCTCTGTTCTCAGTGCATGTGCTGAGGTCCCTTGAAGTTCTGCATCAGATCAAGTGGCACTGAGGGAGACGCGTATGCATTCCTGTTCCAGACCTGTTGTGAGAAAACCCTACGACAAAAAGGGAGAGAGAAGAATGAAAAGAGGCCTGCATTTGTTTCTGAGAACATGGCGCCCGTCCAACAATGTGTCAGATTTGTCAAGTGTGTCTGACTGAAGCCCTTGATTATCATATGCTGCTGAAATGATTTGCCCGGAAGGGAAATGGATCATTAATGAAAGGGATGAAGTGCTCTTTGTTCTTAGAAGGCTGCGTTTCAGGCTGTCCTCCGGTGCCTTCTCCTTTCCAACTCCCATTCCAACTTCATTACCTGGTCGATAATGAGGTTATTAGATCACTAGAGTAAACCTGGGACCAGGCACAAGGAAGCGAACACTTCCTGAGATATCGCACGGGAAATGAATAATGGCAAATCCGCAAGTCGGAATCGCTAGCCTGAACACAGCCAAAGCAGTCATGCCTCTCCAATCTGCTGTGTAAGATTATTAGCATCTGCTGAAACCTACTCTCTCCCTTTCAGAACTGGCAGCAACACTTGGTATTGGGAAGACAGGTGAACAACTCTGCCCCCCCCCAATCTGCTACCTGTGAGGGGCATAGAAGGAATGGTGGCTGATGGAGAAATGCTGGTGGGTATGTTTAAACAAGTTTTCTAGTTGCACAGCCATGGAGAGGAAGGTACTCCAGAAGGTCATAACCACAGCCCGAAAGATTACTGGTCATCCTCTCCCATCTTTGGAAGAACTATACAGTTCCTGTTGCCTTAAAAAAGTAAACAATATTTTACAGGATCCATCTCATCCGGCATATAGTCTTTTTGCACCACTGCCTTCGGGCAAGAGATATAGAACAATTAGATCAAGAACAAATAGATTGAAGAATAGTTTCTACCCAAGAGCTATAACCATCTTAAATGCTGTAACTAGATAATATGACCTTGGAGAGTTGTGATGGGTGTGTATGTATGTGCATGTGTGGTTGAAAATGTGTTGTTGCTTTTTGTTTGTTTGTTTGTTGTGCTGTTTTTTGTTTTGTTTTTATGGGATGGCATTCAATTTCGTTGCACTTGTACAACGTTGTACTTGTACTTGTACAATGACAATAAAGAAATCTTATCTTATCTTATCTACCTGGGGTTGGATTTAGGCAATAATAATTGCCAGTGATTTTTTTTGGGGGGGGGGTTGAAAAAAAAGGTGGAGGTACTTGCCACGAAGTTGTTACAATCAGTGCCATATTTTAACTTTTTTTTAAAGGTTACGGTATGAGTAACCCCAGTAAAACAAAGCACTGAAATGGGTGTACCACACCACAATTCAGCACAAATTTAGATAATTTGTTCTAGGAACCTCTATGCCCATTCCAGCATGCTGAATACTTCTGAGGAGGCTTGAACAAGAAATGACTTTGAATGCTTTCAGCATGCGAAGCAAATATTTACCCTTTGCAAGGCAGGAGGGTGGTGGGTGGCCCAATGAAAGTCATCTTTGTTCTGGCGTGGGTTATGTCAATGCTCAAAACATTCTACACATATTCCCACTTCCTCCGTAAAACATTTTCAGGATTCAATTACAGGACATCAAGTTGTCAGGGGAAGTATATTGTGTTCTGAGGCCTCTCATTGTGGAATCAGAAACCTAATGAAAACAGCACAAATTACAGGGTTCACTTTGTGACCCCCCCCCCAACCCGGTAAGATTTTGGAAGAATGAAATCAGCAAACTTTGGAAGTATATAACTCTTCAAATAAGAACAGCTTGGGACAACTCTTTTTAAAAGAAATACTACATACCATACACCATTTCTTAAATGAAAATAGGCATGTCCTATTCCATAATAGTTTGTTCGGTCCCTGCTCCTGCCCACCTAGCAGTTCGAAAGCACGTCAAAGTGCAAGTAGGTAAATAGGTACCGCTCCGGCGGAAGGTCTGGTTCGCCAGAAGCGGCTTAGTCATGACCCAGAAGCTGTATGCCGGCTCCCTCAGCCAGTAAAGCGAGATGAGCGCCGCAACCCCAGAGTCATCCGCGACTGGACCTAACGGTCAGAGGTCCCCCTTTATTCCATAAAAGTCATTATTATTATTATTATTATTATTATTATTATTATTATTATTATTATACCCCGCCCATATGACTGGGTTGCCCCAGCCACTCTGAACTGCTTCCAACTTACCGGTATATAAACACAGGGCTATCTTCAGATGTCTTCTAAAGGTTGTATAGTTAACTTATCTCCTTGGCTCAGGGGGTCGCATAACTCCATGTCCTCCAACATTTCTCTGATGAAAATAGGGATGTTTTAAGGAAAAGCAGGACATTCTGGGTTCCAATCATAACTGGGATGAAGAGTCTGATCCTATGATGATGGGGAATGCATACATTGAGAAAAGCTCTACTGTATGTCCTGTTCAGTCATTCATTTCTGAGTAGGATGAAGTGTACATCCTGGGGGGGGGGGGCTCCATTGGCCTCTTTCCAAACAATTTTACCTTCACCCTCAGCAATTTAAAGTATCTGAAATTAAACAAAAACACCTACTTCAACAAGTTCCTTTCAAAATAAAAAAGCTCAATATAAAAGCCCAGCATGATAAAATCTTACAATGCAGATCTTAAGGAATCATTTCTGAAGTTGTATGCAGGTCATCAATAAGTCATCATTCCGGAATTTCTGTGTTTGGGGCAATTTTTATCACATTCTTTCTTCATGTCTTTATCATAAAGATATCGTGGTGTGACATCATGAAAGAATTTTGCATAGTCTTTGTGGGACCGGTTATTGTTTAAAAGCACTTGCTGATCTCCGAGGTGCTTTGCAATTAGACCTTCCTAGCATATGTGAGAGAGAGAGAGAGAGAGAGAGAGAAAGAGAAAGAAAGAAAGAAAGAAAGAAAGAAAGAAAGAAAGAAAGAAAGAAAGAAACTCACTGGCTTCTGTAATGAGAACTCTGCAGTGCATATGAACAGGAGGGCATTTAACTATTAACCAGGCCTTGGGTTCACTCACACCAATTATTACACCCACTAAAGTGTTGAGAAACTGCATTGATCTGAGAACATTCTCTGCAACAACAAGGCTGGGATTGCAAACTGGTCCCTACTACTCTCTGCAGAGTTGCCGGTCCATCTTTCTAAATAAATAGAAGAGACATCACAGTACACGATGTTCTTCACATTCCTCTGAAATTTATCTGGAATGTTTTGTGAGCTTTTCAGCGCTGACATATTTCATTTCTCTGCTGTTATCTGGGTAAATGGGATGATTTGGGTGCTTTGCATTCAGATATGAATCATTTTGTACATGATAGACTGAAGGCTCTTGGGCACATATTTTTGGACCTTCTCACATGACCCTTGGAGGCTTAAAGTTTAAGCCCGGCAAAGGCATGCCTTTTGTCAGCCAGTACTGCCTAGTCTCTCAGATGCATTGCCATGAGCTGAATCGGTCATGTGACAGTCACTAGCCTATACTTGATTGGCTCAAGCTCAGCACAGGCTGATGAAAACCCCAAGGGTGCTGAATTAACAGATGCCTGAGAAGAATTCTATTGAGCCTCTCTCCAGGAGCTCATCCACACTTATGTTGTGCTGTGCCTAGAAAACAGTTTCCTCCTTGCCCAACTCCTTTCCAAGAGAAAACCTGCTCTTTAGCGATAGATCGGAACAAATGGCGATCAAGGGAAAACCCAAATTGCCATTTGCTCCGACTGAGCACTAAAGAGCGGTTTCCCCCCGGTGGAAAGCAGTGGCACAAGAGGAATTGTGGATAAGCTCCATGTGTCATTAAAACTGAATATGCACAGCTCATTTTGTTAAGTTAAAGTTTTGCAGCCTTCTGGAGGTTCTGGGATTGCAAATGGTTCGGCACGCATGCCAACTGTGTTCCGACACAAGTTCAACCAGTCTGAAATATAAAATGAAACCAGGCAGAACCAAGTCATAGGATCATAGAATTGTAGAGGTGGAAGCATAGGAGCCAACTCCTGAGGGCCAAGGTCCTTTCAACCCCCCCATAAAATATTTGTGGGGACCGGGGCCCCCAAAGTTGATGGGCATTGCCACTCAAATGGTATGTGTGCACCACATCATGTGAATGATTGTGTAGGGTGGGGCTTACCTGCTCCCCCAATATTTTATCTAAGTTGGTACCCCTGGTTTATTCAAGTTGGTCCAACCCCCTGTAATGCAGGAATCACAGCCAAAGCATCCATGACAGATGGCCATCCAACCTCTGCTTAAAAACCTCCAAGGAAGGAGAGGCGACCCCCTCTTGTGGGAGTCTGTTCCACTGTCAAGCAACTCTGTCAGAAAGTTATTCTGCAACTTGAAGCCATTGGTTTGAGTCCTACCCTCCAGGGCAGGAGAAAACAACCTTGCTCCATCTTCCATGTGACAGCCCTTTTGAGATATTTGAATATGTCTCTCACTCTCCCCTTTTCCAGGCTAAACATACGCAGCTCCTTCCAGCGTTCCTCATAAGGACTGGATTCCAGACCCTTGATCATCCTGGTCACTCTGCTCTGCACACATTCCTGCTTGTCTATATCCTTCTTAAATTGTGTTGCCCAGAACTGGACACAAGTACTCCAAGTGTCTTCTGATCAAGGCAGAATAGAGTAGTACTATTATTTCCCTTGACCTGGACAATACACTTCTGTTGATGCAGCCTAGAATAGCATTAGCTTTTTTTGCTGCTGCATCACACTGTTGTCTCATGTTGGTCCATAACTGAGGTGCCTGTTGAACTTTTAATACAAGGATTCACAGGTAAATTAGGTTTGGGGAGCCTTTTGGGGTTGGGGAGCCTCCAGGTTGTCTGGATTCAGACTTGGCCAACCTTCCCTGCTTTCTGCTGTTGTTGGGCATCCCCTCCTTGCCATAACAAAAAATACCTCCACCTCCAGTTAAACTACTGAACCTACCTTGATAGATTGCCTCCCAGTCACTCATTTGAAAAGGTTGGCATGTTACTGGTTATTCTTCAGTGCATATTTTACCCTTCTTGTGAACTGTTAGTAAAAGTGAGGGTTTTGTGTGCATGTCTCCTGCTCAACTGACTTTATATATTGGAAGCAAAAAATTAAAAAAATTAAAACATGAAGTTACACTTAGCCAGACTTGGAGAATTTGATTTTATTCCCTGATAAGTGATTTTGCAAAGGTTCACAGTTCAGATATTCATGCTTCTGTAGGAATGAAAGAAAGCAGGGTGGTGGTTAGGGGAAGCTTTCAAAACAAAACACAATGGAGAGACCAGCCCCAACCTCTGTTTATTTATAATTGTAGGGAGGGGAAAAAATCTACTGGCTCCAGTTATTTTCCCTCATTTATAATGGGAGAGGTTCCCCCTTCCCTTGTTGTTGCAAGCTGGATTCTAAACCACGTCTAAAGCAAAGGTTAAGTGCTGTGCATATTTCTCTTGAGTTTTTATCAGCATTATTATTTTTTTTTAAGCGCTTTGCGTTTTTTTGCGTTTCTTCTTAATGGGGAAAAACATCTCTATTTTAATGGACAGAAATGCCTGTTTCTCTGTTTTCTAAGATAAAAACATAGCTAGGGCTGCCATTTGTCTGGGATTTCCTGGACATTACTGGGACTTCAAAGGTGGAAGTGACGTCCGGGGAGGGGGAGGGGAATTCCTAAGAATAGCTCAACAACTTTTGGGGTGTCCTGGTTTGAAATATGGAAACCCTAACCTAACTCCAGTTTGCTTCATGCTTTGCTAAGAAATCAGACATTAAAGATATGCAGCCAACTACATAAGCGTATGAAGGGGCAAAACACAACCTCATACCCTCCAACAT
Organism: Darevskia mixta; assembly: GCA_034641385.1. Lineage (NCBI taxonomy): Eukaryota > Metazoa > Chordata > Lepidosauria > Squamata > Lacertidae > Darevskia > Darevskia mixta. The sequence continues at coordinate 16,294,379 of JAWWNH010000017.1, forward strand.
TCCTCAAATGAAAATCGGCAGTGCTTTTCTGCTAGAAAAAAAGATGCAGGTAGGATTGCCATATATTCAGAAATTCCCGGATATGTCCTCTCTTTTGGGGGTCCTACATGCTCAGCCGGGGGAATTTTTACATTTTAAAGCAAATGTCCTGGATTTTGAGTTAAAAAGAAAGAAAGTGGCTGCTGCTGAGGGGATTTCAGGCCAATTGCCCTAAAAAAGCTCAAGAACTTTTTGTGTCCAGATTTTTACCTCTTGAAACATGTAAACCCTATTACCCCTTTGGAAAAAAGCACTGAAAATAGGGACATTTCTTTCTCCCAGCAGCTGACCCAAAATGGTTGCTGTGCTCTTGTGAGAAGAAAATGGGAATATGGTGTCCGGGAAGATGATGTTCCAGATTTTGTTGTCACAGTGTTGGAGGGTATGTGACCTGCACATTTTCCCCAACTGGCCTAGGAGCAACCTCTGGAATGCCTCAGCGGAACAGTGTGGGGAATTTAATGATGGCTTCTGGTTTCACAGCGCTCTGCTGATGATGTAAGAAAAAGGCCATCACAGGTATCTCTGCTGAAGGTCCCTGCAAACTTGGAACTGCCCCTGCAATGGGACACATCACAGACGTGTGTGAAAACAGGGAGCTCTGATTCCTGGGGCTGCCTAGGATGGAGATGCAGGTCACATCTCCACTATGCCTTGTTTACCACAACAAATGTGGATGAGTCCATAGTGGACATGGGTGGCGTTGTGGGTTAAACCACAGAGCCTAGGACTTGCTGATCAGAAGGTCGGCGGTTCGAATCTCTGCAACGGGGTGAGCTCCCGTTGCTCGGTCCCTGTTCCTGCCCACCTAGCAGTTCAAAAGCACGCCAAAGTGCAAGTAGATAAATAGGAACTGCTTTGGCGGGAAGGTAAACGACGTTTCCGTGCGCTGCTCTGGCTCGTCAGAAGCGGCTTAGTCATGCTGGCCACATGACCTGGAAGCTGTACGCCGGCTCCCTCGGCCAATAATGCGAGATGAGCGCTGCAACCCCAGAGTCAGTCAAGACTGGACCTAATGGTCAGGGGTCCCTTTACCTTTACCATTTACCATAGCGCCGTATACATTAAAGAAGGTATGACCGAAATCCGGTGGGGCCAGATCAGGAGAATATGGAGGGTGGGACAACTCAGTAACCTCGGTAACGATTTCACGCGGAATATGCAATTCTTCATTCGGGCAGACAAACGCCGATCCCGCATCAATAACTCATGAACTCTGTCAACATTTGCTGCCATTCTGCGGTCTGCCAGACCGAGGGTGATCTTCGATGGTTTTCCGCCCTTCACAGAAATGCTTAAACCACTCATACACTGTATTTCGGATTACAGCTTCATCTGCATACACAATTGTGAGCGTTTCGTGGGTTTCCGGTGCCGATTGTATGTTCAAATATTTCTCGCTGTCCGGTTTCTGTGAGCATGCACCGAACTTTCCGGTCACACCTTTTACATTGTGAACCAGTTCTTATTCACCCCAGTGTGGGGGATAGCAACATGCACAAAACCACTTTGGTGAAATGAAGCTGCTGGAAACTTTTCTATATCAAAAAGCAGTTTATAATTTGGGTCTTTGTTGAGGGAGGTGAGGATGAACTGTGACTCCTGATGTGTGAATAGGTCTTCTGCATATGACTTATGAACAACCTGCTGCAGAATAAACAGAGACGGAAACTTAAGCATGCCTTCATATTCTCCACTTGCAGAGTTAAATAATTTTCAAACCTTGGAACTCAGCTGCATGAAAGGCCAAAAACAACATGCTAGAGTTTGAAAGTTTTCTATTTGAAGCAAGCCAAATCCACACCCTTCCAAGGTATTTGTGTTCCAAAGAGACTCTCGTTTTCAGATCAGATCTTGACTTATCTTAGCGATTAAAACCTATAACTTTTTATACTGCAGTTTTCTTTTTCTTACCTATTTCAGCATTCAACAGTACATTTGGGGCTCTGTTGGGTGGATTCTCCAAAGGTACCTAATTTTAAAGGCAAGGTTAGTAATTAGTTGGTAGATCTGTGTCTGAATAAATTATTTTGTGAAACTGGAGAACTTCTAGAAGCTGAATTGTTTTCTAAAAATATAATAAATGCAACAGACTTTTCTTTTGTCTTGATTGTCTGCCAGAAGTTGAAAAGCACACACTGACTTTGCCAAATAGATGTATTTTTAAAGGAATATTGTCTTATGCTTCTCAAACTGATGGTTATGAACTGATGGGTGGGGGATAAGACCCTAGCAAGGGCCTAGCTTATTTAAAAAAGTTAATTTTTTTAGTGGAGAACATTCTTCTAAACTATATTCCTTTTACCTATTGTATAGAAGTTAACAATGGGGCAACAAAAATGTATTCCACTTGCTTTAATGGTAGCCAAGAGACTGATATTGATTAACTGGAAGAATAAACATATGATACTCTCTAATAAATGGGTCAACAATATGACAACACTCACAACTTATGAACAAGCTGCTTACAGATGTAGACCTTGTTTGGATATATATGACAATATTTGGAATGAGTTTATACAAAATGTAGTAGGCTATTAATATTTACATATGTATTAGAATAATAATATCAACTTTATAAAAGAATGTATGGGTTAGAATATTTTATGTATATATACATATATATTTTTCTATCCACTTCAGTGCCTTTTTATTTTTATTTTCTTCTTCTTTTCTTTGTATCACTTTATTTCTTTTTAATTGAAAACTTTTCAATAAAATATTAATACCAAAAAGTAACATATTTATTTTGGTACTTTGTGCAAAATGGAGAACATACACTGTCAACTTGTTTTGTAAAATGTGTGCAGATCTAAGAATCTATCAATCAATCAATCAATCGTTTTATTTGTATGCTGCCTTTCCAAAGTTAAAACCACGCTCAAGGCGGTTTACAACATATAAAAATTACATAACTACAAATATAACCAAATTAATCATAAACAATTTTTTAAAAAACATCGGTAAGCACATAACCAAACTCAATGACTTCCACATAAATCATAAGATCCAAAAAAGTAGCATCAATGACAGTAACAACTAACAACAACAACAACCCACCAAATATTCTGTTCAGCAGCCTCAGCTTTTGTAGCTGGAGTCAGTCCAGGTACCGCCCTCCCAGACTAGGTAAAAAGGCCTGCAAGGCAGGGAACAGGTCTTCCGGGACTCATAGCCAATATGGTCTCTGGCATCTTCAGCAGCCTTGACTTTTGAGGTTAGCCAGAACTCCCTGTGCCCCAAGTAACAGTATAACTAGCTAAAATGTCACACACCGCAACATTTCAAGTTACCCAGGATCCCTATTGACTGATGTCAAACTGCAAACCTTCAAGGGGTGTGCAACTCCATCAAAAACTGGTTGAAACCCACCATCTACGACACTGCAGTTCCAAGTCAACCACAATTCGCAGAGAACTCTGGGAATTGTAGGTCTGCGAGGGGAAGGGGGGGTGTTCAAGAACTCTCGGCACCCTTAACAAACTACACTACCCAGAATTCTTTGGGAGAAGCCATGATTGTTTAAAGCAGTATGATACTGCTTTAAATGTATAGTGCAGATTGGTCCCAAGTCACTTTCTATCAACCTAACTTAAAGTGGGATAAATCCCATGTACTGAAACCTTGAGCTGTCTAATGGGTGGGTGAAAAAACTGGCTATATAAAAAATAAGATGTGGGAGCATTCCTGAGCTGAATGTATGTCTTTCGTGCTATATTCTTCCTCCTCCTCCTGTTACTACAGGAGGAGTGGCTGGGGAGACCCGGCCAGATGGGCGGGGTACAAATAAATTATTATTATTATTATTATTATTATTATTATTATTATTATTATTATTATTATTACAATCCAACTGTTTTCTGGCCGCCAAAGTAACTGCTGGTGGTTTGTGATAGTTTCCATTCCTTACACACAGGGGTGGAATTCACACACATATAAAAAATGTTCTGAAAATGTTTTTTTTATTTTAAAAAAAAGCATTTTAAAAAATACATTGAATTTTCCATAAGGCTCACCATCGCTATCTGGTGCCACATTGTATATTGCACTTAAAACACACAACGTTTTATTTGCATCTGTATAGCTGAGCCTAGGGTTACCCAAGGCAGTGGAAAATTTATTCAGCTCCCAGTAGAAGTTGTGCACATTGCTCCATTCGTAGGGCTGGACAGGTGTATTCCAAGGTCTCTGTGGCCTGAGAACATCTAATCTGAAATCATATAATCCAGGGAGACAAAGGCGAAGGCAGATCCCATGGTTAGACATGAGGCATACTTAGACTAGCCATATTGAAAAACCAACAAACCCCACCCAGAACTTCAGGTGCCTCGTCATTAAAATGTTTAAATAAAGATAGGATGTCCCTTAACTGTTCTTATCTATGCGCAATCACTAGGATTAGCAGAAGCCTCAGCAGTTGCTTGTTTTAAGATGATTCTCCTGCACGCAGCCAGACAGGTTTATGATAATCCTTTACAACCTGAGAATCTTTTAGCTTAGTTGAGGGCTATTATGTTTTAGCAGGAGATAAACTTTCAATACATGAAGCTTTAAATAATAATAATAAAAAAAAATAGTTACAGGTAGGTAGCCATGTTGCTCTGCCGTAATCGAAACAAAATAAAAAATAAAAAAATTCCTTCCAGTAGCATCTTAGAGACCAACTACGTAAGTTTGTTATTGGTATGAGTTTTTGTGTGCATGCACACTTCTTCAGATACCAAATAAAAATGTAAGACTCAGACCTGCTCATCTCAAAGGTGTTTCGGTCAAGCAACACAAAATAAAAAAACCAGAAACAAATTCCTTCACTTGAAGGTGTTCTTAAAAGCCTCCCACTTTTTCCAGTTAAAGTCAGCGACCCAAAAGCCAGTAGATATTGACAGGTCTTTACAAGATTCCAAATAAGCAGGTATGAGTGATCCTGGCTTCATACCCTACGTCTCAGGTTATTAGTATTTCCTAATACCAATAGTTTGCAGTGTTCTCCCAGAATAAATGTGATTTTCCTCTGATTGTACTCACATAGTTGGTCTGAATATTCTTGCCGGGTGGTGGAGGAGAATCTTCCTGTTTTTCAGGTACAATGGTTAATGTAAGTTAGAATCACAACTTGGCCCATAAAGCATGAGTTGAGAAGAGAAAAGGAAGTATGCTGTGTTGGCTAAAGTAAAGGCTGTGTGTTTAGACCTTTTAACCAACCCCTAGAGATAAATTCAAACATGACTCAGATATTTGGTTTGGTTTTTGGCAGAATTTAGGCCACAACTTTATTGATTACAATCAAGTGAGTGGTTGCATAGGCTCTGGTTCAACTAGCTCCCTGCACCCTTGCAGGCAGCGCTGATCCAGAGCTCTATCGTAGGTCAGTCAAGGGTGAACTCCAGGGACAGCGGAAGGCGGGAACCCCTGATGTCCCCAGACTCGGGCATAACCCCTCACAGGGTTGACCAAACCACTGAGTCCCTGGATTCATTTACCGGAATACCCTTCGCATAGGGATGGCGAGACCCTTCTGCCACCCCTATCACTTGAACCAGAGCCTATCCGCAACCTTACAAGTTGTGACGATTTGCTACACGACAGGCAAAATCCAAGTGGCACCAGCCAATCAGCCAAGTGGGGAAAATTCCTGCCATGCCCCTGTCCCAACGACAGGCAACACGCAACGGCATAGCAAGGTCAAGTGCAAGCCCTAAATATAGGGAGAGGTGGGTATGTGTTCCGATGCACTAGCCCCAAGAGGAAGCTCAAGCGCACATGCATGGGCTTAAATAGGTCCCTCAATGGCTTTTACTTGCGTCCCATTGGCCAGATTGCTCCCAGCATCGAGGGACCTACCAATAGGGTGTTGTGGCCATCCAAACAATCCCACCCACAACACAGGGCTTGGTTGCCAGGTCACACCGCAACACATGCCCTCTTTGAGGGAGGACCCAATATAGCTCAGATGGCAGAGCGTTAAACCCTTAACCTCAGAGTGGTGGGTTCGAATCCCACTTTGGGCAAAAGATTCCTGCATTGCTTTGCAGGCTTGATGACTTTTGTGGTCCCTTCCAACTCTACAATTCTATGACTTCTGCTCTCGTATGCTCCCTGCACAACTGCTTGAAAGCTCAAGGTCAGAGGCAGATCTTGGGCTCTCAAATTTCAGTGGCGCCTTGTGAGACGCTAAAATCTGGCGCCTCCCACCTCTCGCGCTCTGCCTGGTTCCCTGTAACTTGGCTTCTCACAGTGAGGGAACCGCCAGAAGGCCCTTGGCGCTCGACCTCAGTGTCCGGGCAGAACGATGGGGGTGGAGACGCTCCTTCAGGTATACTGGGCCAAGGCCGTTTAGGGCTTTAAAGATCAGCTCCAACACTTTGAATTGTGCTCGGAAACATACTGGGAGCCCATTTTTGATACTTGTTTTGATATTGTTGGTTTTATTTCAATAGTTTGTACACACACACACACACACACAATAATAATAAATATTTGTATATTTATTATTGTATAATTTGTATACCGCTGAATCACTGTAGTCTCTAAGTGGTTCTATGGTTCTTGTACTGATTTGTGTATTTCAGTAGATTGAAATGATGATATTTATTATACATGTGGCAAAGAGTGCCGCATGTATAATAAAGCTGAAGTCCCACAGGGTGAAATCCAATGGCATTCATCTGCCCACAAAATAGATACCGTTGGCTCAAGGGATTCCCTGTGCAACCCCCAAATTTGCCACAGAGGATTTGGAGCCAGTTATTGGAGTTGGGGAGCCGCAGGTAAGGGGGAGCGGGGGGAGAAATTGCACCATGTTAGCAGATGTTTCCCACTGCATTTAATGAGGCTTACTCGCTAGTAAATGTGTTTAGGACTACAGGCTGAATTCTTGAATGATCTTCTATGTCATAATTTCCTGGTATGTGGAAAGCTAGTAAGCCAGGGGAAAGGGGTTTGTGGTTTGGCCTTCTTGTTCGTATTCTAAATATTTATGTATAGGTTTCTCATTTTTAAAGAAACAGATTCCCCATCCCTCCTGAAATGTGTGATTTCCATTCTGAAGTCAATAAGGCCCAGGAGGGCGTTATCACATATTTTCTCTCCCGAATGTGTGCATTGGCTTTATGAGGGGAGTTTTGTGGCATTTCCTTCTGGCCCATAATAAGCAAACTCCACCAGTCACCAAACTGCTTGGCTGTTTTCCTTGACAACTCCCAGCTGAATTATGAAAAAGTATGTACTTATACCATTAAGGGGGAGGGGGAAGAATTCTTTACCTCCAATCAACGGATAACAGAAAGTGTTTTATTGTCAATCAGATGTAGAATTCAGAAAAAGTTCATTTCCACACTGTGTTGAAGTTAAAATTAATTTCCTTCACCTTTATATATAGATATATTTTTGTAAAAAAAAATGGTCAAAAGTTATATTATAAAAGAGAAAAAGAAAGAAAGAAAGAAAGAAAGAAAGAAAGAAAGAAAGAAAGAATCACAGCAATAAATTAAGATGACAAAGAGAGAAAGAGAGAGAGAGAGAGGAGGAGGAGGAAAACCACCCAGGAGGGGAAAACAAAATCTAGGAAAAACTGCAGAGAGACTAAAGCAGGTTTAAAATAGATTGCTTTTTTTAAAAAGGTGCTTTCAAAATGCTTAAAACAAATAGCAGCATAGAAGAATCATAAATACAAGTGCACATGTGTCCCTCCTAAAGTTCCCCTTTCATCAACCAAAACAGTAGTACTCGTCAGACTCAATCTTGGGATGTTTATGGAGGGACTGTGAGTCGTCTATAAGAGAAGAGTCACTGAACTGGTCCATGTCTGAAGGGGTACGTTGGCCGGGGACATCGTCCGCCAAAGTGTCCAGGTAGCTCCCCACGGAGATTCCATCCAGCCCATCACTGCCGTCTTGCAAACTGTTGTAGCTGCCTCTCAGCGAGGTCTCCTGACTCTCCAGCAAGCTGCAGAGACTGCCACTCAAGCTGCTGCCCCTGCTGGTGATCGTTCCTTTTTCTTCAATCAACCACTTGATCGATTCGATGCTTTCATTAATGATCAGTAGCTGCCGCATTAGTTTGACATCTGTGGCTCGGAGATCAACCTGCGTGCAGAAGAACAACTCATCAGTACACTGGATTCAGATTGATCTACTCATCCACGGATGCAAACTGACACACAATTGTAATAATTCAGTTTTATCCTGTTTTATGTGACCCGACACAGGGTTCCTTAGTAATGCATTAACGTTCAACCCATTGGTTCGAGACCTGTTTTCTCCTTCCAGAGCAGGAGAAAACAGGCTTGCTCCATCTTACATGTGACAGCCCTTGAGATACAGGCTAAACATCCCCAACTCCCTCAACCGTTCCTCATAAGGCTTAGTTTCCAGACCCTTGAACATCCTGGTTGCTCTATGCACACATTCCAGCTTGTCAATATCCTTCTTAAATTGTGGCACCCAGAACTAGACACAGTATTCCAAGTGGGATCTGACCAAGTCAGAATACAGTGGGAATATAACTAGGGTTGTTGAGCTTTTTGGAGGAACCGCCCCCCCAATAGTGATTTTAAACTTTTGGAGCTTCCCCACCCCCCACCGCATTGCCATACATCCGAGTTTTCCCTGCCATTTGGCCAATTTGGCAACATTCCCCCTGACGCCATTTGTACACCTGAAAACCAGGAAATGTCAGGAATTTTCCTGACGTATGGTAAGCCTAAATATAACTTCCTGTGAACAGGACACTAGACTTCTGTTGATGCAGCCTAGAACAGCTGCTGCTGCATCACACTGTTGACTCATTTTGAGTAAGAACACTAATCTTAAAATGAGTATTTAAGAATAAAGATATGCACTAGATATGCTGTGATTCAGATACATGCACAAACACACACAAACAATATTTTGTGGCATTGTATAATGGTACACAATACATGTCGATAGTCAAAACAATTTCAGTCAACAAGGTTTTTTTTATATAAAAAAATGAATACAAATTATTCTGTAATGTAGTCTTTTATACTATTCGCTTAAGCCTTCTGTTTTTCTATATATGAATATAACATCTGCATTGTTCACTCACAATGAACTGGAGGAAGAAAAAAAACATTCCAGACTCTGAGGAAGTGAGCTCTTTATCTTGTTTTGGCAAGCCTCCTCTTTATTTTCCTCATATAATTCTTCTATAGATTCTTTTAAAATCTCAAGTCTGTCAAAATATCCCGAATTACACACAGCCTTCTTTTAAAAATTATTGCTCTGGTGGTTTGGATCAAATGGTTCCTGACTATTGGCCAAAGAACTGGAGCATTATTGCTGTTCCTCCACAATTCCCACATCTGTTGTGCTCCTTCCTCCCCTTATATTCCTCTCATATTTCGTGAACCTTCCGTGACTGTTCCTCCCTCATCTTCCATGCCCCACCTTTGTCCTCTGCATCACCCACCCGCCTTTCTAAGGAACCTAGTTCCACCCTACAGCTTCCTTCATTCGCCCTGCAAGTCCCTCCCACTCTCCTAATTCTGCATTTACAGGCCAGATCTAGTCAGTCAGAAAAGCAGGTGAAGGGCGGGTGAAGATTGAAGCTCATGCATGGAGACCCATTGTGGTCCCTTCCAGGTCTCTCCATCTGACCTCTGGACACTTGGCTGGCCAAACACCTTCTCCAACCACACCTTCCCCAGGCCCAACCCAGAAATGGCCTTGCAGGGATGGAATGTGCTCGTCTAGTGGGAAGACAGGGAGGGGTGTACAGAAACCAGCCTACTGCAGAAAGGTGACATTTCTATTCACTGTTTGCCTCTGGGCCCAGCCACTGTTGGTACGTGGCTCACAAAAAATTGCACAGAAGGGAATGTGGCCCTCAGGCTGAAAAACGTTCCCCATCCCTGTAGGTACTGTGACTGGTAAGGTAAAGGAAAAGGACCCTGGATGGTTAAGTCCAGTAAAAGGTGACTATGGGGTTGTGGCGCTCATCACGCTTTCAGGCCAAGGGAGCTGACGTTTCTCCACAGACAGCTTTCCGGGTCATGTGGCCAGCATGACTAAACCGCTTCTGGCGCAACGGAACACCGTGACGGAAACCAGAAATGCCGTTTACCTTCCTGCCACAGCAGTACTGATTTATCTACTTGCCCTGGTGTGCTTTTGAACTGCTAGGCTGGCAGGAGCTGGGACAGAGCAATGGGAGCTCACTGGGATTCGAACTGCCGACCTTCTGATCAGCAAGCCGAAGAGGCTCAGTGGTTTAGACCAGCAGTGGTGACTGGTGCAGTAGGATGAGAGAGAAAGCAAGGGATTGGGAGTTGGGACACTGGTGGAAATGCTTTTGAAGGAGAAACCTACATAATTTCCTTCTTCTACCTTACTTGATACCGTTATTTCATTAAACTGGGCGACTGAATCCTGAAGTCTTGTTTGGAAGACAGCAGCAGAAAGAGGAGCTACAGTTGTGCTTCCAGCTGCCTTCTCACCCGTTTCCTTGCCATGTAGGACTGGAGATCTTGGAATGCAGAAACACAATTTTTCCAAGCATATCACAAATATTATTTGAATTTTTTTAACGTGTCATTTTTAATTGCCTTCGAATCCTCCTCTATGGAAAATGAATTTTAAACTGCCAACAGGGCAGCATCACAAGCACTTAGCTGGATGGTGGATTCTGGAGTGTTGTCAGCTCTAGCTCTAATTGTACTTCCAACCTATCATTATGTTAGAAATGCAATGCTATCGTGATTAAAGACTCGCCTATCTCTACCCATCTTGCCTAAACAGTCTTCCATGTGCAATCAGTAATACATGTAAAAAAGAGAGAGAGAAAGAGAGACACCCAAGCCTAAAGGGTGATCATTATCACATTAGCAAATTTCCTCCCATTTGTAATAATAGCTTGGGAGCAACATGAGTACAGCGCATTCCAATACTTGCTTATTCAAAAGACAACCCTACTGAGGTCAACAGGGCTTACTTCCAAGTAAGTGGGCATGGGAATGGAGCCTAGTTTCTCAAAGGGTAACTACTAGAATAACAGCAGCAGCCATGGTATGATCAGTTAGGAACTGATGCAGCTTTTCAATGTTATAAAAGCACAAGAAGAGCTTAATGGATCAAGCCAATGTCCCATCTCATTCAGCATCCTGTTCTCAGTCCTCCCCACACCAACTTTGTGTCCATTTCTATGATTAGCAGCACTGAGGGAAATCGTCATACATGGTCTGGGTGATATCACCAGCTAAACATGGTGATATATGAATATATAACAACGTCTGAAATAAGGATAGAACTATGTGATTCTTGACTGTGATTCCATAAATTTGATATGTAGTAAAATGCCTTTCTATATCTTTAACACTAACAAAACAAGATATTCAATATTTTCTTCAAGTTGGTACCCCTGGTAGGGAGCATTTCTTAGCAGCCTTCTGCTGAGCGGCTAAGCACCAGTGAATCGGTCTTGTTTACAGATGTGGAGAAAAGAGCTCAATGTTTCAGCAGGCAAGTGTATCTGTGGAAGTAGAAGGGTTGAAGAAGGCTGTGGTGTAGTGGTTAAGAGCGGTGGACTCGTAATCTGGTGAACCGGGTTCGCTTCCCCGCTCCTCCACATGCAGCTGCTGGGTGACCTTGGGCTCTGAAGTCTCTCAGCCCCACTCACCTCACAGAGTGTTTGTTGTGGGGGAGGAAGGGAAAGGAGAATGTTAGCCGCTTTGAGACTCCTTAGAGTAGTGATAAAGCGGGATATCAAATCCAAACTCTTCTTCAAACTCTTCTTCCTGACACACACACACACACACACACACACACACACACACACACACACACACACAAAATGCTGCTGCAGCAGAAGTGTCATTTTAATATTTTACTCAGGTTGTCCCCCCCCCCTTCAGCTGGAGCTCACAGGAGCTCAGCTCCAGCAACTCTCAGGTGTGCACCGTTGCCATTCTAAGAGAACAAGGGAGAAGTTCATGGTGAGCTCTGGCATATCTTTTTCTAGAAAAATAGCACTGATTTTACCTATTGGTGCCAACATGCCTAAGATGGCTTGGCTTGCTAATATGGAGCTGCCAGGGTCGATTTCACAAAATGCCATGAAATATAAAGGTAAAGGGACGCCTGACAATTAAGTCCAGTCACGAATGACTCTGGGGTTGCGGTCCTCATCTCGCTTTATAGGCCGAGGGAGCCGGCGTTTGTCCGCTTCTGCAGACACTTTTTCTGTGTCATGTGGCCAGCATGACTAAGCCACTTCTGGCGAAACTAGATCAGCGCATGGAAACACCATTTCCCTTCCCACCAGAGCGGTACCTATTTATCTACTTGCACTGCATGCTTTTGAACTGCTAGGTTGGCAGGAGCTGGGACAGAGCAACGGGAGCTCACCCCATCGTGGGGATTTGAACCGCTGACCTTTCGATCGGCAAGCCCAAGCGGCACAGTGGTTTAACCCGCAGCGCCACCCGTGTCCCATGCCATGAAATATAGGATGCCTCAAACCAGCACACCCAAGCAGTGGTGAAAACCAAAAGGCAAACTTGAGTTACAATCCATAATCCACTTTATCAGGAGGCTACTTCCTTGTCACCCTACACATTCCCCCTCCACTTCCCAAATCTACAGAACCCTGCAAAACAGAAGTGATGTTACGTTCAAAGACTGCATTTGAATAATAGGCACAAACCATTCCGGACTATTAAGTCCCGATGATTTCACTTGGAGAGATTTAGGCACATACTTCAATAAACTCAAACAAACTGAAATGTTTTTAATTTTGGCTGGCTCATGCCCTGTTTTATTACTATTTTCCATTCATATTGTTTGTCCACCAGTGCTTTATTTTCCTATTATTATGTTTTATTATGTTTTTCATTTCTTCTCTTATCTATATGGAAAAAAATTCTGACAGCACCCATACAGAGTTCCAATTTTATTTTTATAGCTAGGTTGGACCTGTTTTGTGTGGAATATAGATTAAATTTTCCACACCTTAAAACACCCTCTCATACACACATGTAGGATGTGAGCAATAACCACAAGCTATGCCGCTGATGGTTTGGTGTTTTTTGTTTTTTTGTTTTAATGCTTGCTATTCATTGTATAAACACTTCTCTCATTGCTGGCTGATTTTCTGCAATGTGGACCATCGCTTCTTTTTCTTATATTGTAAGGGACTGTAGGGACTGACTATGACAATCTAAACAATGAAGCAACAACCTTGTGAAATCTGGATTAACTACAAATGCACTGAGTATCATTTTCAGTAGTAGCTCTAAATATTCTGGAGAAGAAGAAGAAGAAGAAGAAGAAGAAGAAGAAGAAGAAGAAGAAGAAGAAGAAGAGGAGGAGGAGGAGTTTGGATTTGATATCCCGCTTTATCACTACCCGAAGGAGTCTCAAAGCGGCTCACATTCTCCTTTCCCTTCCTCCCCCACAACAAACACTCTGTGAGGTGAGTGGGGCTGAGAGACTTCAGAGAAGTGTGACTAGCCCAAGGTCACCCAGGAGATGCATGTGGAGGAGCGGAGATGCAAACCCGGTTCACCAGATTATGAGTCTACTGCTCTTAACCACTACACCACACTGCTTTGTAGGAAAGCAATACAGAAAGGGTTCATTACACATGTATTTCCTCTTGTTTCGTGGAGGCTTGTGGAGCATGTGATGAGTTCAATGGCGCACAGGTTTGTTGGCCAAGTGATGAGCAAGCATGTGAGAAAGCCACATGACATTGCGGGCTGGGAGTGTGGACATCACACTGCAGTGTGGACATCAAGACAAGGTCACTGGGAGGTGAGTGAGGCTGGAGAAGACTGAAAGGCAGCAGTGCTTTATACAGAGACTGGGTGAGAAAAGGACATACCATAATCCCCTTCCTTATTCTAGAATCCAGCTCCAGGGTTCAGAGGAGAGAGGCCTGATTTAAGCACGGCTTGAAGGTTTGAGTACAGCCTTTTTTAATGCATTTGTTTATATTAATTAGCAAGATTTACAGCCCACCCCATCTTGAAGGCCTTTGAAAGGAAATACAAGGGTGTCGTGCAGTCAGCAGCACATCTAATTTCTCTGGCTACGTGCAGCGTGAACTCGCTTGTAGCTGGACAGACTGAATGCCGCCATTCACAGCAAGGACTGAAACATAAGCCCAACGTTTTCTCAGCTGTGGACAAGTGTTGGAGCCATTTCGTCAATAGACCTGAACTCAGATAGGTGTGATTGGGGACTGAATCACTGCAATCTTAACCTATATAGTCGCCCAAACATTCCAATTAAATTATACGATGCAAACTTCATAGAAACTCGTAATGATGGCTTCTGAGCCTCATTTTGACTCCTTTTCCATATACTGTAGAGGAAATACAGCTGAAGGCATACCAAATTACAGGAAAAAAATGAATGGGTGGGACAATGCTACTCATGGATTTCCCATCCAAACAAGTAACCTGACATCTTCCTCAGAGTACTAAGTGTTGAAGGAACTGCTTATTTAAAAAGAGCTGCTGTTACAGTTTCTGTCACAGCCTTTGCCCTTCTTGGTATAGGTATTGGGAATCTTTGGCCCTCCAGATGTAGTTGAACTCCAACTCCCAACATCCCTAGTCATTGACTGTGTCTGCAGGGGCTAATGGGTGTCATAGTTTCCACTATAGGATAGAAGTGACATAAAATGGAAGTAGAGTTATCTGTCCATTCCTAACATAAAACTGCAGCAAGGAAGCACAACACCTGAAGATGGCACCCATCCAAACACCTGGTAACTTTAATACTAATACTAATACTAATACTAATAATAATAATAGCATAGATGGCTCATCAAACCTATGTCTTGCATACGGAATAAGTGCTGCCATAGGGTGAAAATTCACTTGCAAGATATTCATCACCTATTTTAAAGGTAGGGACTGAGAACTTAAAAGTTATAGGCAATTCACTGTTGGATTAGCTAATGATTTACATTTCAAAGAGATGAATAATGTTTTGCATTTCTGCTGGCACAGTGGCATACATATACATGATGCCAATGAAATTATATTAATTAAATACATTTCAGCCTTGGTTATATAAAAAATGGTTAATGAAGTTTGGCTTCAATCATCTTTATCAATTAATCAAGCCTTTCCCCCCGATCCTAAAGATCTGTGCAGCAAAATGCTATCCAACTGGAACTTACTCAAATGTTAAGTCACAATCATGTACAGTGGTACCTTGGTTCTCAAACTTAATCCATTCCGGAAGTCTGTTCTAAAACCAAGGTGTGCTTTCCCATAGAAAGTAATGCAAACGGATTAATCTGTTCCAGAAGGCTGTAACTAAAACTAGGAGGAGGAGGAGGAGGAGGACAGCAAAAACAAAAGCGCTAAAGTTGATCTGTTCCGGAAGGCGCAGTTTCTGATTGGTGCAGGTGCCCCGGAAACAATAGCCGACAGTCGCATCGAACGTTCGGCTTCTGAAAAATGTTTGAAAACTGGAACGCTTACTTCCGGGTTTTCGGCGTTTGAGAACCAAGACGTTTGAGTACCAAGGCATTTGAGAACCAAGGTACGACTGTAAACGGTTTTCAAAAAAGAAAAAAGGTAAGGACGCCTTGATGGCTAAGTCCAGTCAAATTTGACTATGGGGTGCGGAGCTCATCTCACTTCAGGCCAGGAGAGCTGGTGTTTGTCCTGCATGGCTGGCAACCCTACTTTGCCAGTACAGTCGTACCTCTACTTACGTATCCCTCTGGATACAGAATCTTCAGGTTACAGCCACAGCAAAATCAGAAGTGTATACTTCTGGGTTTCTCCGCGTGCGCACGCACAGAAGCGCCCTGCATGCCTTTCGCATGCTCAGAAGCGCTCAATCATAGCGCGTGCATGCAGAGAAGTGCTCAATCATGCTGTGCGCATGCACAGAAGAGCGCCTCTATTTACATAGTTTTTGGGGTCCAAACGGACCCCCGGAACAAATTAAGTTCGTATCCGGAGGGTCCACTGTATAAGAGCTCTGAAAGAAGCAGTTCTGCAGCAATGACAGCACTTTTCAGGCTGATGCTATAAGAGTGCATCTTGTGACCTTCCTCTTCTATGAATTACATTTGCTGCCACATGTATATTTATCTTTGAAAAAATTCATAGACCACTTAATTATAAAACCTGCTAAGTGGTGTACATAGTAAAAATATAGATAAAAACACCTCTAAAGTAAAGGGACCCCTGACCATTAGGTCCAGTCGTGTCTGACTCTGGGGTTGTGGCGCTCGTCTCGCTTTATTGGCCGAGGGAGCTGGCGTACAGCTTCCGGGTCATGTGGCCAGCATGACAAAGCCGCTAAAATCCACTTAAAAACAACAACAGTGTTGCTTGGGTCTTTTGTTCTTGTGTAGTGCAGTTGTTGCTGTTGTTGCTGTTAATATTTTGTACCTTCTGATTTATGTGGAAATTGTTCAGTTTGTTTTGCTTGGTTTATTGTTTATGACTACTTTAGCTCCGTTTGCAGCTAGGTTGTTTGTTTGTTTTATGTGGTAAACTGCCTTGAGCATCATTGGAATTATGAAAAGGCAGCTTACAAATGAGATGATTGATTGATCGATAATACTCAATAAAACGCAGCCAAAAAAAAAAAAAAATCAAGAAAACTTTGAAACCTTAACACTGATACCGAAGTTATGTTTCTGAGTAGGCTTGCTAAAATTGTAAAAAAAAGTTTCACCAGGTGTCTAAAACAATGCAACGAGGCCCCTTGTCTACATAGGAGTAGAAAAGCACACAAAAGGGATGTGGGTAGCACTGTGGTCTAAACCACTGAGCCTCTTGGGCTTGCTGATCAGAAGGTTGGCAATTTGAATCCCCATGATGGGGTGAGCTCCCGTTGCTCTGTCCCGGCTCCTGCCAACCTAGCAGTTCAAAAGCACACCTGCGCAAGTAGATAAATAGGTACCACTGCGGCGGGATGGTAAACGTTGTTTCCATGGACTCTGGTTTCCATCATGGTGTCCCGTTGCACCAGAAGTGGTTTAGTTATGCTGGCCACATGACCTGGGAAGCTGTCTGTGGACAAGCGCCACAACCCCATAGTGGACTTAACCATCCAGCGGTCCTTTTCCTTTATCTTAGAAAAGTATGCAAAGGAATGGTTTCAAGCACAAGAGTTAAGAAACAGGCTGTTGCAAGTGTTGCATGTCACAGTGCTGCCCTGAATCTTGAATACCAGATCTAGAACCAGTACCGCCATCCACACACCCCACCGAAGCATGAGTAATCTTAACATTGGTTTTGCCCATTCCCTATTTTAAATTTGTCTTAAAACGCAATCACAGTGCCAACCTGTTCGGTGTAGCCTGGCTACTGGGAGCTTTTCAAGGATAGTGACCCTTAAAGGAGCAGAGAACCTGCTAACTACTTGGATAATTAGTTTCGCTCTGTTAACTTGTAGCTGTAGCATTCCTCATTTGAAATTTAATTAGTTGGTTCATGTCTGGGGAGGGATGCAGGGTGGAAGGACTCTGGACCCAGAAAAATTGCTCCCTTAAAAAACCAACAACCTGCACTTTTTTGTTATTGCAGTTGCAAAGATGCCAGGCGCTTGCAATCACAATTCTTTGCATAGGACTGGAAACCTTAGTTGTGTGGACTTGAGCAGCCCATATAGCCTAACAAAATCCACGGATTTAAGAGCCCACGTGTAACGTCAAGTTTGTGTCCGAAGGTTATTTAGATCTGTAGGAGAGGTTAGCTACACATGAAAACTAGTATAAACAGGGGGCTAATTCATCGCATCTATCCCTGAACGAGCCTGGACTGATTGTAATAAAAGACAGATGTCTAGCATATGGCACCAGAAAGATCGGCAGCATGAAAAGACAGCTATTGAAACTCAAATGTTTCCTTTCCCCCTTTCATGTCCTTGGGAAACAGGGATGAATGAAGTCAGGTGGACTGGAGATCTTCAAAGCTATCCTGAATTAGTGCCGTTGACATTGCAGTTGTTTAATAAAAAGACTAGGGCGGGGGAAGGCTACATTTTATGTGGCACACATTTCTCCTGGTAGGGGAGCAAGAAATGTGCTTAGAAAATCCCTAGTACAAACTTACCGATGTTGTCAGACACAGTAATACAAGTGTAAACATTTAGGTCAGTGCCCAGAGATAAGGAGCGGCTGCTGGTGTCAGAAAATTTTGGAACAGATGGCACACGATCAACACATTATTATGTGTTCTAGACATCTGTCTCAAGCAAGGAGGCTGAATTGCAGCTGAGTCATATAAACATCCAGGGGATAGACTTTAAATCTGCACATTATCCATGCCTGCCTTGACATGAAATTGTCCCAACCTCCCCTCACCCCCAGTAACATTGCTCATTCTTTGGAGTCACGGCACATACTATATATACCATATGTGGTATGAGTGGGGCAACTTTTGTGTCTGCCTGAATTTGGACAGGTGAATGAGGATTTTGAGCTGCTGATCCCTCTTAATCCAATTGGTTTAGAGCCTTGCACTGTGGACTAGTGATCAGAGAGGGTTGGGTCATGACAAACTGCTAAATTAAGATGTAAAAATAGATACTTATAGGCACAAATGTAAACAGAACACAGCGTGATGGTTGGAGGGATATTCCCAACTGAATATCCCGAGGAACACACACCTGGCCAATAAGCTCATACCCTCCAATATTTCTCTGATGAAAATTGGGATGTCCTATTCAACAACCACAATGGCAATTTTATTATTTATACCCCACCCGCCTGACTAAGTTTCCCCAGCCACTCTCGGCATGAGAGCCAGTGTGGTGTAGTGGTTAAAAGCAGTGGACTCGTAATCTGGTGAACCGGGTTTGATTCCCTGCTCCTCCACATGCAGCTGCTGGATGACCTTGGGCTAGTCACGCTTCTTTGCAGTCTCTCAGCCCCACTCACCTCACAGAGTGTTTGTTGTGGGGGAGGAAGGGAAAAGGAGATTGTTAGCCGCTTTGAGACTCCTTAGGGTAGTGATAAAGCGGGATATCAAATCCAAACTCTTCTTCTTCTTCGGCATGTTTCCCCAAATGGCAACATGGTCCCACAGTTGGAAAAAAACCAATGTTGTTCTAATTGGAGATACCAGGGGCCATTTCACACAAAGCTTTTGTTGGTCAGTAATAACATCTCCAGGAAATAGGATTGTTCTCCCCGCCCTCCAACTCTTTGAATCCTAAGGGTGCTGGATCTATAGTTTTCTTGGCAAGATTTTCCTCCATGGGAGCATTCCTGGTTAAGGGAGGCTGATCTAACTTTCCTTTAGAAATGGCTGTAGAAATAGTTAATCCAATGTAAAGTCAAGGTGGGCCACATAAAGCAATGGGTGGTCAGTCAGGGGCCATATGCCAGGACCTGGGAGTGGACAGGGTCAGGTCTGGTGTCCTGCTTGCTTCCCCTCACACTTATACACATGAACTCTCTCTCTCTCTCTCTCTCTCTCTCTCACACACACACACACACAAACACATTCACTTGCACATTCTCACTCAGGCAACCTATTCATTACTCATCCCCAATACCTAAATACCTTGCTCCCTCGCAATCACACAGACGCACAACCTTCACACAGATACAACCTCCCCTGGTCTCTTTCTCCCCTGCCCTCTTCTCTCCCGCACAAACCATTTTTAACCTCCCTTCCCAGCAATTCCGAAGTACCATGCTGCTTGCCTGAAGTCAGAAATGGGGTTCGTTTGGGGGGGGCAAGGTCAAAGCCTCTGCTCTCCATTAAGACATGATGCAGCCTGAATGGAGCTCGGTCCATAGAGCATGAGCCTCTTTAGGGTCATGGGTTTGAGCCCCATGTTGGGCAAAAGATTCCTGCCATGAACTAGATGACCCTCATGGTCTCTTCCAACTCTACAAGTCTATGATTCTATGATTCAATGTCCCCATATTGCTGTTAGCAGCAAAGGGACAGTGAACTTGGCTTCACTGGGAGCACTGGGGGAGGTATATTAAAGCCCCGACTGCTGTTCTTTTGCTGCTAGTAACAGTCCCTGAGGCTTGGTGGGCCACAGACCACGTATGTGTAACATGAAGGTAAAGGGTAAAGGGACCCCTGACCATTAGGTCCAGTCGTGTCCAACTCTGGGGTTGCGGCCCTCATCTTGCTTTATTGACCGAGAGCCGGCGTACAGCTTCCAGGTCATGTGGCCAGCATGACAAAGCCGCTTCTGGCAAACCAGAGCAGCACACGGAAACGCCGTTTACCTTCCGCCAGAGCAGTACCTATTTATCTACTTGCACTTTGATGTGCTTTCGAACTACTAGGTTGGCAGGAGCAGGGACCGAGCAACAGGAGCTCACCCCGTCGCGGGGATTCGAACCACCGACCTTCTGATCAGCAAGCCCTAGGCTCTGTGGTTTAACCCACAGCGCCACCTGGGTCCCATGTGTAACATAAAGCATCATAATCTTCCTAGCAAAAAACCTATTGCGTGCACATGTTTCTAGCTGTACCACATCCTTCTTAATGTTATATTATTTCTTATTTCTTATATTTATATGCCATATTCCCTCCCCCTTTCACGGTGGTGTCCATGGTTACCCTCTTCCCCACTGTACCCTGTGTGGTAGGTTAGGCTGAGAGACAGTGACTGGCTCAAGGTTACTGAGTGAGCCTTGTGGGAGAGTGAAGATTCAGATCTTGGTCTCCTAGTCCAACACTCTTTATATCTTTCGTAAGGGCCAATGAAAAACAAACAGGTTCAAATCAGGGTAAGAAATAGCTCTAAGAACTATGCAGCCTACTCCCCCCTCTGCTCACGAAATTTGTGCTTACTCGGTTGTTCTATTAATGTGCTTTGCGAATGTACATTTTCTTGCATTACATGTATTAAATTGTTCTACCCAGAGGCCCTTGCAAAAAAAAAAAAAAATTAGCCAAGAAAAGTAATACTAATTACTACAAGCACGGTATGCAATATTAAAATGCTAACATGAGATGGCTGATAAAAGGCTTGCAATAAGACGGCGCATATTCTGAATGCAACCGAGGCAAGCTAATATTTACATTTTGGCCTAATATATTTAGGAGCTATTACTGTTTTGGGCATGGTTTGGACATGGGATTACTTTATTTATTTATTCTGAAAATATCCTTAAGGGTTTTAATGAAGACTTTGCATTACCACTGTAGCAAAGGGAAATGTTCTGCAAGGCTTTGGAGAAGTACGAAATGTTTTGCAATTCCTCACAGCAGCAATTATGGATTGGGAAGCAGCCACAAACCTGTTTGTTTCCCTAAACTACTACTGTTGACATTAAACTGGGAAGGATTAGGGTAGTTGAGTAACACGGCCCATTTGCATCGTCAAGTCTTCTGGGGCCACACCTGTCGGTGGAAATGTTGTTATGAATGAGCCTGAAGGGTTGGGGGATCATTGCAGAACAACCAGAACATAAAAACATTATTACATTGAATATTAATAACATACAAATTAATTTTATAACTTCTTTTTTTTTAAAAAAATAGTGTTTATTATTTCCAGTATGTTTGCGCTCATTGGCCAGACAGCAGAAGGCACAGTACTTTGTCCTGAGGAATTAGGGAGAATATTGCCCGCGTGCTTTGTCTTATATCAGAAACAGAATATGCAAAAACCGTGACAATCTCTAGAACGGGTAATTATAATATATAGTTCAATATAAGGAAAATGCAACAGGTTAACATTAAATCGCCTAACTCAAATATATAGAACCTTGATAAGGATTTTCTTGAAGAAATATATATATAAAGGTGTGTAGAACCTAAATAAGGATATATAAATATATATTTTTGCGTTAGGCGATTTAACGTTAACCTGTTGCATTTTCCTTATATTGAAGTATATATTATAATTACCCCTTCTAGAGATTGTCACGGTTTTTGCATATTCTAGTATAAATCTTTAATACGGTCAAGGACCAGCAAAGCATATTCTGTTTCTGTAATTTTTTGCCCCCATGACTGTCTGTTTTGTTGCTTGTCTTATATCAGGGCTGGTTCCAAGTCACAGGGGCAACAAAGGTCCTCCAGCAAAGTGCCCTGGAGTAGGCTCAGACTCCATCAGTGAAGCCCCCTTCCCACCTCTTTCCTCTCCCAGATGCCAAGCCTAGGAAGTCAGCTGCCATTTTAGTTTTCCTGCAAGGCAACAGCCGCTGTCCCACAGCTTTGTGGGAAAATCAAAATGGTGGGCAGACTACCAACCACTTCCACTACATACCCTCCAATATTTCTCTGATGAAAATATTGTTACTCAATAACAACAGCAGCAGCAGCAACAACAGCAATTTTTATTATTTATACACCACCCATCTGACAGGATTGCCCCAGTCATTCTGGGTGGCTTGGCTCGGGGGTCGCATAACTCCACACCCTCCAGCAGTTCTCTGATAAAAATTGGGGTTTCCTAAGGAAAAGGGGGACATTTCAAATCAGAAACCAGGATGGCTTCTGTAAATCCAGGACTGTCCCTGGAAAATAAGGACATCTGGAGGGTCTGCAGGGGTCCTCCAGCAAAGTGCCCTGGAGTGGGCCTGGACTCCCTCAGTAGTGCCCCCTGTCCATCTGCTTCTTTTCCCAGATGCTCAGAAACCTAGGAAGTCAGTTGCCATTTTAGTTTTTCTGCAAGGCTACATCTGCTGTCCCACAGCTTTGTGGGAAAATCAAAATGGCAGGTGGATTCCCAGTCACTGCCAACAGAAGTCTGCATCCAGGGGGCTGGGAGGAGGAGGAGGAGACTTCCCAAAATCAGTCTGGTGAACCCTGTCCGTGTGCTTGGGTCCCAGCTGCTGCCCAAGGGTGGTGCTGCCAGTCATTTCCCATACCTTCCCTAGTTAAAAAGCCAGAGACTTTTTAACTGAAAGCTGAACATTTCAGGGAAGATCCTAAAGCAATCCTGGAGGGACCAGGCCTGCTCAGGACTATTGGCTGTGTTGGGATATCAACCTCTAAACTCACTTCAACCTCTGTCTTCTTAAGTTCAAAGAGGTGTTGAGCTGACGTGAGCTGGAAGAGAAGGCTCCTTTCGTTCCAGGAAAGGAATTACATAAACAGTAGGAGGATTGTTATCTCTAAAGATGTTCATATTTAGAGAAACACAATGATATCTAAGAGGGAAGATTGAAATAGTCAGCGAGGGTGTGTACCTGAAACAACCTTGGATCTCTTGTTCCAGGTGAGGAGTCCTCATTTCAGCACAATGACTTTAGAGTCCTGACCATCAACAAACTCAAAGTAGATAAGCTAAACAATGGCCTGATCTGGAGATCTGAGAGCAGTAGCCCTCACAGGGGCTATAAGAATATGCAAATGCCTTGCTGGATCAGACCACAGAGACCAGCTTTCTGTCTTCTTCAGAAACCAGCCAAACATACCTAAGAAGCCTATGAGCCTATAGACGCCCCAGTTTTCATCAGAGAAATGTTGGAGGCTATGCTATGGTCACAACCTGGATCTGGTGTTCAAAAATATACTCTCATTGAACGTGGAAGTTCAATTTTTTAGCTGTACAGTAGTACCTCCGGTTGCGGATGGGATCCGTTCCAGAGTTCCAGTCGGATCCCAAGCTTTCCGCATCCGGAGGGACCGCTTCTGTGCATGCACGTGCGGCAAAAACCCGAAAATATACTTCCCGCAGGGATACGTAAGCAGAGGTACGACTGTAATGCATAATACACACTGACAGACCACAATCTTCTTCTCAATTATGTCAGTGAACAGGAGGAAGGAGGAGTGTAACGGATTGGCCCTAAGATGAAGGAGTTAATACCTCCCGCCGGAAGATCCCGGTTTAAAAGGAGGGAACAGCCGTTTTGACAGTTGAGAAGAGGGAGGGTGTGTGTGGTGACAGGGAGAAGAAGGGTGGGGCCAGGATAGTGGTGGTATAGGTTAGGTTTAGTTTGTCGTGAAACTATAAAGTTACTGTGAACAAGATTGTGAATGCATGAATCTTTAAATCGAATATGTTCTATAAGAAATAAAGTACAGTTCTTTTTGTGCCATAAAGGAATTGTCATTGTTAATCCAGCAGGGTATCAACGCTCACAGAGGTGTGTACTAGGGAAGGGGACAAAACTTACCTAAGGAAAGGGTGTTAGTTTGTGTCTCAGAGTCACGCAGAGAGGGGTTAGAAGGTGAAAACCTGGAGTGCCATTAAGTTGCCAGAAGTGTGAGGCAAATCAATACAGTGGGGAGCCGAGTTGAGGGCGGCACTGTAGGCAAAGTGTGGTTCACCTAAATAGCCCAGAGCATTAAGGATACCAGGCCATGTCAAGCTGGATACGGACTCTCATTAATAATAAAAACATTATAGTGAGAGGGAGTTGGTTTCGAGGATGAACCTTCTGCTTCGAGAGAGAGAAATAATGAGGCTCATCACAAGGAGATATACCTACAATGAATTCATACATGTCAATGTATGAGGAACAGGAGCATTGTTGCCTGAATGAAGCCTTCTACTTCAATTTAAGAACAATGGCTCAAGTTCTACATGCACAAATGGGGCCACCAGGTTTGGGGCGATGTCCCCCTCAAACCAACTTCTTGAACCCAGCTTCTACTGGACTGGGACTACTTCATTTCATTTGGCCCGCCTCTACTGGCGCGAGAGCTCATGGGCTATGCATTGCTGAGTTAATTTTCAGACAGTTCTGCGGCTGCTTGAATATGAGTGAAGCCTGCAACTGTCCAGGTCTGTTGTAAATAAAGTTCAGTGAGCTCCTAAGAGAGTCGCTCTGCTCCAGAGGAAGAACTGTGAGGGGAGAGAGACTTTCTGTTCATCAGGCAATAGCTTGTCCACCTGCCTTGCCCCACCCTCCAGCCCTGGGAGCCTTGCCCAGACCAGGACTTTGAGAACAGCAGAAGCAGCTGGGAAGAGAGGAGTCCAAAAAATATATATGTTGTTTGTCCTTGTTTCTCAATATGGTCCTTTTCCATGGGTTTGTATGTTTTGCAGTATTTTATGCATTGTGATTTGCTGTTATTTTTATTGGTTATAGATTAGTAAGTGTAAATGATAAGTGTAAACTGTTTAATTATTATTTGCTGATGTTTACCTTGACTGTTTACTATTGGATTCTAATAGATTATTGAATATTGCCTTATTTGATAGAAGTTGTTTATTTTAAAGTTATTGTGACTTTTTATATTGGATTAGATTGTTACTATTGATGTTTCATGTTTGATTATTATTTTATATGTTTTGGAAGTCACCCAGAGTGGCTGGGGCAACCCAGCCAGATGGGTAGAATATACAATCGTACCTCGTTTTGCGGCCGGGATCCATTCTGGAGCCCCAGCCGCTAGCCAAAAAGGACGCAGGGCAAAGCGCCACATCTGCACACGCGCATGTAGCGCTTTGCACTTCTGCGCATGTGCGACGTGCAATTTAGCGCTTCTGCGCATGCACGAGCAGCAAACCCAGAAGTAACCTGTTCTGGTACTTCCGGGTTTGCAGCGGAATGGCCGCTAGACAAGGCGGACGTTTGAGGAGGTATTACTGTAAATAAAATTATCCTCAGCAGCAGCAATGTGGAGCTGTCAAATAAACTGCCAAAACACCAGAAGCTTTCACATTTGACTGCATCATTCCTTACAACGCAACATGCATCTTCAAAGTCAGGATCAGATTTTTGCACATAGAAGCCAGTGCAGTGATGAAAACAGTGGATTGTATCCAATCTAAGTTCTACTAAGTTCTGCTTAGGGAAGTTTTTAATTTTTGATGTTTTCTCTTGTTTTTAATATTCTGTTGGGAGCCAACCAGAGTGGCTGGGGGAACCCAGCCAGATGTGTGGGGTATCAATAATAAATATTATTATTAATTATTATTATTATTATTATTATTATTATTAGCAGACCCTGTGAATTGAATGGACACAACCAACCCAGACAAATTAAATTCAATGGGAGTTGGGTAAAATTCAGTGTTAGTGAGCACCTTGAGAGGCCTTATTTGTGAGAACCCATTAGGCTTTCAAAATTTTGACTGTCATTTTCCCCCTGCACAAGTGTGTAACATATCTCCCACACGCAACACACTAATCCCTGATTCTGCAAGTTATCAGCAGTGCAGTTATCTATCCTCTTCAAAAGTTAACCCCTGAGCTAAGTATGTGGCTGCAGGAGTTCAATGGAGGGAGGAGTATACTCTGCACGTGCTCAGTGACACCTTTTCTTTATGATGACATCATGATATTCCAGGAACTAGCCATGGTACTGAGAAGAGATTCAGAATTAAGACCAAGCCCAAATCAAGGCCTTGAGAGCAGGGCAAGGGTCAGAAAAAAGGGGGGAATGGGTGTGGGTGGGTGGAGTTCATTTCCAGGGGAAAAGGGATGGAATCAAGTGAATTCCAAACAAAGACAAAAACGTCTTTTGGCAAGCCTCTTCACTGGGAAAAATCTGATTCATGGAAAGCACTGCCTCTTT
This sequence comes from Darevskia mixta, assembly GCA_034641385.1. Lineage (NCBI taxonomy): Eukaryota > Metazoa > Chordata > Lepidosauria > Squamata > Lacertidae > Darevskia > Darevskia mixta. The sequence continues at coordinate 16,320,810 of JAWWNH010000017.1, forward strand.
AAATAGTTTTTTATCCCACCCCTACCACTTCTGAGCATGATAAAAAATGTGCCAAACTCACAATTGGGCATCATCCCTTAGTTTTAAGGTATATTATTTCCCATATTTCTTATATTTCAGAGCATCCAAACTCAATACAGTATACTGAATCCTGTGTGAGTCAATACATAAATATTGAGGGATCCAGTAGCAGGCACAAATTATTGACAAATGCTACTTGAACATCCCTCTCACCCCTTCTCTTTCTGCATATAAACCTATAGGGCCCAGCTTGGCCACAAGATGTGTTCCTCTACTCTTGATTCCATTCTTTTCAGAGCAAGACCGCAGGTGGAGCCAAACAACATGGAGTTTCCTGTGGAGTTATCACACCCACTTCTCACATTTTAGATGCAGTTGCCAGGCCTACAGACAATTGCCTGTAGCTGGTTTTGTGGGCAGGTGACTTAGCTGTGCCTTATTATGAGGATTAAGTGCTGCAAATGAACACTGGGAGCACAGCCACGCTCTCCCACTCACGCCCACGCCAACCACACACAAGCACAGCACAGTGGCAAAAATAAAACACCTCCGGGATTCAGTTCTAAAAACAGAAGTGCCCAGTCTCTCAGCCTTGATTGGACCCCCTATCTTATGAGCAGCAAAGCCTGGATACTTAACTCTAGATCTGTAGGCTCCTGACTCCAAAAAAGGGGGTGCTTTCTTCACCTGCTCAGAGGCACTCTCCTTTTTCTTCTACTGCTTTTTTAAAAACTTCAGAAACTGTCCCTAGCTTGAGTTCTGCATCTTAAGCAGCCCTATCTCCCATACTTTGTAACGGATGCCGCTGAGAACTTTACTCTTGGGTTTCTGACATCATTTATTTTGGCGGAGAAAAGAGAGCGGAGCGCGGCTCAAGTTCGAATTGCACGAGAATCGCACCAGTTCGGCATGTCTCCCAGCAAGCGCAAAGCCAAGGCTTGCAGACAGTGAGCGGCGCGCAAAGGAGGAGTGCGGAGCAATGGTTAGATCGCTGCCTGTCCTTTGTTGTTTTTTCGCGGCGGTGCGCCAGGGCGCTTGAGCCGCGTACTCTACTCACCATTTCTTGCCGGAGGAGGTGCAGTTTGGTCTCCAGTCTCTCCAAGGCGCTGGAGCTCCTGCTGCGGAGCATGGCGGCTCTGGGGCCCAGGGGGGCGCAGAAGCCGGGGGTGGCAGGCCCTCCGGCGGGCTGCTCGGGCTCTTTTTCCCTGGCGAGGGAGACGGCGGCGGGCTCCTCCCCGCGCAAGGAGCGCGCCAGGCTCTCGGGGACTTTGCGCCCCAGCTTGAGCTCGACGTCTCGGAGGTCAGGCACGGAGCAATCTTCCATGGCTTGGCAAGCGGAAGAAGGAGGCTTTTCGGATTAAGCGAGCTGCACTCGGCGGCTAGGGGAGGCGCAGAGAGGCGAGCTTTTCAGCCACGCCGCCCGGCGCTCGCCGACCTCTCCATGCCAGTCCGCGTTCGGTAATCCAGGCGCGCAGCCCGCGGCAGTCAGAGGCGGGGGCGCACGGCAGCCGAGCAGCGACAAGCCGGCCAGGTGACCCGCCGCGGGAGGCAGCAGCAGCAGGAGAAGCCGCTGTCGCCGCTTCCCGGCAGCTGCATTATTTGGATTTTGCAAACGCCAGCCCTTGCGGTTGTTGCACCAGCTGCCTGCGCCGGAAAAAAAACAAAAAACGAAAACCGCGAACCTGGCGGCTGCAGAGTACCGATCCCCCGCAATGAAGTTTCAAGGAAGCAGAAGCCAGCTACTTGGAAGATCAGGAGGGAGAAGGGACTTCTTGGAGAGTTGCTGCCCTCCTCCTCCTCCTCCCGATCCCTTCTCTAGTCCGGTAGACTTGAGTGATCAACTGGAGTGAGCGCCCTCCCGGATTAATAAGCACGCACAGCTCTGCTGCTGACCGATCCCGGCGCGCGCGCGTGTGGAAAGAGCTCCCTCTATATCCCCCAGCAACAATTACGCAATGACTCCGCTTCCTCCTCCGATGCAACCGGTCCTACTGGCTCGTCGATACGGTGCAGCCAGTTCGATCCAAGTCGTCTGAGTATTGCCGAAAGGCAGGTGAACCAGAGGAAAGACAGCCCTTTACCGTAATACTTAGAAAAGGGACTCCTCATATTCCCTAAACGTTTCCATCATTTGTTAATTTATGGCCCTCTATACCTGAAGGAGCGTTTCCACCCCCATCGTTCACAGGGAACCAGGCAGAGGGCCTTCTCGGTAGTGGCGCCCGCCCTGTGGAAGCCCTCCCATCAGATGTCAAGGAAATAAACAGCTATCCGACCTTTAGAAGACATCTGAAGGCCGCCCTGTTTAGGGAAGTTTCTAATGTTTGATGTTTTATTTTATTTTTTATGAGTTGGAAGCCGCCCAGACTGGCTGGGGAAAGCCAGCCAGAGGGGCAGGGTATAAATAACAATAACAACTACAACTATTTACTATTCCTATCTAGCCGTGATCCAATAGCATTACAGTCCAAAGGCAGCATAGCCTTGGGTAGGATAGTTCTATCATTCTCTAGTTCAGGAGTTTGTCATAAAGTAATGCAAGTGGAGGGACGTGGGTGGCGCTGTGGGTTAAACCACAGAGCCTAGGGCTTGCCGATCGGAAGGTTGGCGGTTCGAATCCCTGCGACGGGGTGAGCTCCCATTGCTCGGTCCCTGCTCCTGCCAACCTAGCAGATCGAAAGCACGTCAAAGTGCAAGTAGATAAATAGGTACCACTCCAGTGGGAAGGTAAACAGCGTTTCCGTGCGCTGCTTTGGTTCGCCAGAAGTAGCTTAGTCATGCTGGCCACATGACCTGGAAGCTGTACGCCGGCTCCCTCGGCCAATAAAGCAAGATGAGCGCTGCAACCCCAGAGTCGGTCACGACTGGACCTAATGGTCAGGGGTCCCTTTACCTTTTAATGCAAGTGGAACTTATGACAAAAAAAATTGCAGGATGCAGTAATCCTATTCAGGGTTCTAGCTAGCTGCACTCTTACAGGATTCACCATTTAATTCCCTCTCATTCCTCCAGCTATGTTTCAGAAATCAATGGTGACACTGATCATGTTCAGTCCTCATTGGGGTAGTTTAGGTCCCCCTCCCTCCCCACTTCTGGGGATCTTGGCATTCCCCAAGAGGTCTCCTCTGGTGCTTGGTTTGTGCCCTTTTGGGTTCGTAAGGGTTCACAGGCAGACAGCGAGATTGTTATTAGTAAGGATATCTCAGTTGGTACACAATGAGACTCTTAATCTCAGGGTCTGGGGGTTAAAGCCCCATGTTGGACCAAAAAACCCTGCATCACAGTGGGTTGGACTAGATGATCCTGGTGATCCCTTCCAGCTCTATGATTCTATGTGGAATCTAATCATTCAGTATGGGTGCTTCCAGACTCATTGGGTGGGAGGGGTTCAATTGTGTACTGACAACTTCACATTGCACAATTAAAATAGATTTTGCACTTTTAGGCAATGAATCCAAAAATAATCTGGCATTTTGGGTGCTTCTAGACAACCGGCCTATTGAGCATTTGCCCTGATTTGCTCGCAGGGAGATGAAACAATGCTGGCAATTTAATGAGCATCCATTCTGCTTTGTTTGCTGAGAGGTTAGATGATGTTGCAGCAAAACAAGAGTTATCCCACACTTTCTAGTGCCATTCCCCATCACTTTCCTTAACCACAAAAAGTTCCAATCTTTGGGGTATGTGGGTTTGCTGCACAGGCCTCCCCACCCATTTTAAGTGTTCGAACCGTATTTGCCAGTATGTGATTGAATCCCACCTGAAAATAGCAACAGTCTGGAAGTGCCCTTTGCAGGAAGGAAAGTGATTGGGAAAGGCACAGGAATGTGTGAGACAGCAGTTGTTTGATGTAACCTCTCTGCAGAAAAATCACAATGAATTTTCAATACACAGTGGGCATTGAATCACCTGCTGCAGACTTTGCATGAGCAAATCAGGATGAATGCACAATAAACAGGTCATATGGAATGACATGTACACAGATAGCCTCATATATATATATATATATATATATATATATATATATATATAAAAAAAAATCCAGCAATATATATAGGATTTTATAGAGCTGTTCACAGCAATTTTGTGCATGCAGTACACACACACACCATTTATTTATATGTAGCACCCTATTTTTTGAAAAAATGCCCCAAGTGGCTAACAAACTGAATACACCCCCCCCTCTACAAATAACACTTTTTCAGTGCCACCAATTTTAATCTGGGGGGAGAACTGGCCCAGTGATTGAATGTGTGGAAAATACCACTTTATACACACATTACAAAATCAGCTCCCACTATAACACAGGAATTGGGTATGACTGACAGGTAGCATCTCACACGAAACTATTAGTTTCTGAACTGCTGTCAATGAAAGAATCCTGGCCCGTAAGAAGGACAAGTGAATTGCTACGCGACTGAAAATCTTTAACAAAGAGTGTTGCCGTTATTTCAGAATAGCAACAGGATTCTGGGCTTGCTAAGGCCATATTTGCTTGCTGTCTATCCCTCAGCCTCCAAACTCTGGGCTGAGAAACAACGGATGCCTTGCTCTTACTACATTACTGCAGAACTAGGGGGAACAGGCTAAACAGCTTTACCTGGTTTTTATTTGCTTTTATCTCGCACACGGTCTTCTGCTGCCCTTTAAAAGGACAGCCACTGACCTGCTCGGGGATTTTCTTTTCCTCTCGAGGCTTCTGCGCCGTGTACAGATGGAACATGATATTGCCTTTGCCGTGGAGAATGAAATACTGTAATCCAAAACATCACAGGGCAGCTAATCTCTTTACATAATTGAGGCGCACGCCCATTGTTAAAATAATCTGTGATATCACATGTAAATGGTCAGGGCCAAACTACATGTGACATTCAGTTGCATGCGTAGCCTGATCCTAATTTTCTGCCTTTTCTTTTTCTAAAATAAAAATAAAAGCCAAAGTGTAAGATCAATTTGTGTGTGCGCGCGCACACACTCATATATATATGTATTGATTTTAAAGAATACAATATATATAGAAAAGCAAGAATTAAACTTGTACACCCTGCTGAGCCCCTTTTGCTCCTTTCCTGTTTTCCTCTAGATATCACCCCCTCCCCCCTCAAAAAAACCCCACACTTTTCTTTGCATATTGCTCTTCTTTAGTTGGCTGCTCAGTTTGCAATAAAAACAAAAACAAAAAAACCTAGGGTCAGAACCTCCTTTTTGAGTCCATGGCTCCCTTGACCATTTTTCACTACATAGGGCGCGCCGGACCATAGGGCGCACCTCGTTTTTAGAGGAGGAAAACAAGAAAAAAATATTTTTCTGGTTTTCCTCCTCTAAAAGGGGGTGCTGGAGTGGGAGCGGAGGAGGCAGCAGCGGCAGAGGGACCAGTCCAGCGAAGGGGGCGGGGGAGGAAGGGGGAGCCCGTAGTGATGCTGTAGCGATGCTACCGGGCTCCCCCTGCCTCCACCGCCCCCTTCCGACACCGGCAAAAAATTCTTGTCTGCTTGAGTTGTTTGATCACACCTTCGCTACGACCAGGGCTTTCCCCCCACCCCCAAGCCGGAACTCAGTTCCAGCACCTCTCAGGTGGGCGCCATTGCCATTCTAAGAGAACAAGGGAGGTTTTCCAGTGAGTTCTGGCACCTCTTTTTCTAGAATAATAGCATTGGCTACAGCCGCTGGGCAAGGGAGGGTGGTGCTGTGGCTGGGGTCGCAACCTGCTCTGTACATGTAGACACCCTGCAATATTTAGAACACATAATTCAAAGCCATACAGGGTTAGTGTGACCCCACTCTCTTCACCACACAACCTGTAATTGTATGAGGGAAGAGCATCCAAAGCTAGGGGTAGAATCATAGAATCATAGAATCGTAGAGTTGGAAGAGACCACAAGGGCCATCCAGTCCAACCCCCTGCCAAGCAGGAAACACCATCAAAGCATTCCTGACAGGTGGCTGTCAAGCCTCTGCTTAAAGGCCTCCAAAGAAGGAGACTCCACCACACTCCTTGGCAGCAAATTCCACTGTCGAGCAGCTCTTACTGTCAGGAAGTTCTTCCTAATGTTTAGGTGGAATCTTCTTTCTTGTAGTTTGAATCCATTGCTCCGTGTCCGCTTCTCTGGAGCAGCAGAAAACAACCTTTCTCCCTCGTCTATATAGCCTTTAGTTCAGGGGTGGGGTGGGGAGTGCATCAGGCCCAAATGCAGCCCAACAGACCTGTATATCAGTCTCTAGGGACTCCTTCCTCTTTCTACTAGCCACGCCTTTCCCTGGCTCTGCTCCACAACCTCGTTGACAATTTTTGCCTGGCTGGATTTTGTCCTTGAACCGTGACATTCCCTTTTGGTTTGCTTACCTGGGTGGAGAGACAGGGGGTGGTGTTTGTGTGTGCAGAAACCTCTGAATCTGCATGGCAGGAATTCAGACTACTAAATAAAGGAAATAATTGCCTCTATTGTTTTGCCCGCTTTTGCCCGTGGTCCTGCCCATCGTTGGCATGTGGCCTCTGGAAGATTTCCCACAAGGGAATGCTCACGTCCGACTGAAAATGATGCCCCACCCTGGCTTGAGATAATTCAGAATCTCGCCTTTGTGGAAAATTCCCACTGGAATCAGTCAGCTATCTATGGTTTAGCAAAACTTTGATGATGCATGGGATATCTCAGAGCATGTGATAATACGATCAGAAGAGCACGATAGCTCCTGTTTACTCACGCATCTCACGGGCAGCCTTTCCAAAGAAGGAAGAAACAGACATTGCCCCAAAAAGGACAAGATAAGGAAGGTAAGTTTGGACAAAGGACTGACACTAAAAACCCTCCCTGATATCGTAAAGTGGCAGCTAGACAGAAATGGATGGACGCATTTTGAATTACCATATTGTCACTCTCAGCTTAGTCTTAGCAGAAATACGTGCTTTTGCTCTTTTCACAGCATTTATAACTATCCTTTAAATTGCTAGTTACAGGTAGGTAACTAGCTGTGTTGGTCTGCCGTAGTCGAAACAAAATTAAAAAATTCCTTCCAGTAACACCTTAGAGACCAACTAAGTTTGTTATTGGTATGAGCTTTCATGTGCATGCACACTTCTTCAGATACCTGAAGAAGTATCTTCAGGTATCTGAAGAAGTGTGCATGCACACGAAAGTTCCTACCAATAACAAACTTAGTTGGTCTCTTGAAATTGCTGATACCATTAAACATTTCTAAGAACAGAAGGTGAGCTGCCTGAATCGGTGGCCCATCTGGTCCAGCATCCCATTCTCACAGTAGCCTTTGGGGGGTGAGACACACACCCCAAGCAGGACCTAAGCACGAGAGGACTTTCTCTTCTTGCATTTCCTTGCAACTGGTATCTAGAAGCATGCCGTCTCTGACAGTGGAGGAAGAACATATCCATCAGGTTTAGCAGCCAAGGAGAGCCCTACCCACCATGAATTTGTTGGATCCCCTCTTAAAACCATCCCAGTTGGTGGTCAAGGCGGCTGACATCAATGCACCTGCTGCCCGAGGGGGTTGGCTCACTCTGTCTAATGGTAGAGCCGGCCGTGATTCTGAGTTTAACAGCTGGCCAGGTCATGTTTGATCACTTCTCCAGCCTCCCCCATGAAGCTCCAAACTCCCGCATTATATATTCCTTCACTTTCTTTTCTCCAACTGAGCTTTGGTTGCCCATTTTAAAGTGATTTCTGGAAGATCCTTAGAGGCAGGAGATGAAGGGGAGCATAAACAGCGGGTGTTAGAATTGTGTCTTGACCTAACGGCAGCAGATACACAGCTCCATGGAATATTTTGTTTCCCCTTTTTCTTTTGTCTGTTTCAGAGAAATTCCTATTAGTGTGGGGTCAAAGATTTTCTCAGAGAATAGCTGAGTTGATATTTAACCTGGCATTACATCATGCTGAAATGGATATTGGTAGGGGGAAAATACTGGCTCCTTTACTGGAGGCAGCCTCTGCTCTTCAACTCTCCCTTTTCCCACTGATGTAATCAAATAGACTTGCTTTGTGTGGCTCCAAATTACACATGTTGACACTTATTAAAATTGTAGGCTCAGACCTAATCATTCTTGAATGAGAAAGAAAAGGTGTTGAACTGAGCAGGTCCCCAACCTTGCATGCAGGAGCCCCCAAATTCAGTTCCCAGCATCTCCTAGCAGGAGAGAGACTGGGAGAGAGACCACTGTCTGAAATTCTGCAGAGTCATTGCCAGTCAATATAGATCACTGGTCTTCAACTGGTGGGTCAAAAGCCATTAGTGGGTCATTAGCATCTCCACCCCCATCGTTCCCCCCAGACACTGAGGTCCAGCGCCAAGGGCCTTCTGGCGGTTCCCTCACTGTGAGAAGCCAAGTTACAGGGAACCAGGCAGAGGGCCTTCTCGGTAGTGGCACCCACCCTGTGGAATGCCCTCCCAGCAGAGGTCAAAGAGAACAACAACTACCAGACTTTTAGAAGACATCTGAAGGCAGCCCTGTTTAGGGAAGCTTTTAATGTTTGATGGATTATTGCATTTTAACATTTTGCTGGAAGCCGCCCAGAGTGGCTGGGGAAGCCCAGCCAGATGGGTGGGATATAAATAATAAATTATTATTATTATTATTATTATTATTATTATTATTATTATTATTATTATTATTATTCCTTGGGTTCCTAAGAGGCCTTAGTTAAGGCTGTTTCCAAAGCAGCCATATTTCACTGGTGGAAAGTTGCCAGCAAAAATGATGATGGTTATGGTGGTGGTGGTGGTGATGATGATGATGATATTCAATGCTATTTTTTCTACAAAAAGATGTGCACCATGAACACCTCCCTTGTTCTCTTATAAAGGTAAAGGTAAAGGACCCCGGGACAGTTAAGTCCAGTCAAATTTGACTATGGGATGCAGCACTCATATGGCAATGGTGCCCACCTGAGTTCCAGTGATTTCCAGTTGGAAAAAAGCAATCATTGCTAGTTGCCCCAGCTACTATGGGTGGCTTCCAACACATGTAAAAGCATAATAAAACATCACACTCGAAATGCAGGAAGCTTTATTACACAGAGGTGCCAATCTCACATTCCATATCTAAGCAATTGATTTTCTTGAACTGATTTCTATCAGTTTGTGATGAGGGCTTCCAGCACGGATTTGCTGTTTAAAACACTTAGAGAACAAACACCCTGCCACCTAGAGAACAAATATCATGAAGCAACTGTCTACCAAACAAAAATACAGATTCATCTAGAAAACCTGCCCCTAATAACTGCCCAGTATATTTCAATACCATAGTCTTACTGCACAGGGTAATCAATAGATGTTGAGAAACATAAAGAAACTGGGAGTTTCTTTCTCCCCACTTGTTCTGGAAGACTTGTGAGTCCCACAGTGCTATTCTTTCTACACTTTTGGATCTACCTTGGTTACCAGAGTCTCTTGTTTTTATCCCTCCATGCCAAGGCCAGGTCACTTCATATGTCAGGGGTGCCAACTTGAATAAAATATTGGGGGGAGGTAAGCCTATAGAGTGAGATGAGCACGCAACCCCAGAGTCGGACACGACTGGACCTGATGGTCAAGGGTCCCTTTACCTTTACCTAAGCCCCAACCCACATAATCGATCACAATATGTGGTGCACCCCCTTATTTCAATGGCAATACCCACCAACTTTTGGGGGTCCGGCCCCCTCAAATATTTTATTGGGGGCCCCAGAGGGACCCAGGCCCTTAGGAGTTGGCTCCTATGTCACATGACCATGCACACAACTCGTTTCTTATCAACTGAATTCTCAACATGGTGATTTTCAGCAGAATGTATGAACCAATGGAAAGCCCAGTGCTTAATAATAATAATAATAATAATAATAATAATAATAATAATAATTTATTATTTATACCCCGCCCATCTGGCTGGGTTTCCCCTCCCCAGCCATTCTGGGTGGCTTTCAACTGAACATTAAAATACAATAATATATTAAACATTAAAAGCCTCCCTAAACAGGGCTGCCTTCAGATATCTTCTAAAGGTCTGGTAGTTGTTGTTCTCTTTGACATCTGAAAGGAGGGTGTTCCACAGGGCGGGTGCCACTACTGAGAAGGCCCTCTGCCTGGTTCCCTGTAACTTGGCTTCTCTTAGTGAGGGAACCGCCAGAAGGCCCTCAGCACTGGACCACAGTGTCCGGGCTGAACAATGGGGATGGAGACGCTCCTTTAGGTGAGGTACTATGAAATTCTGTCTGTGGTGTTTGATCTTCCCGATGACTCATTCACCCACGCAAGTCACTACTTGATGCCGAAATCTTCAGGTGATAAATATGCATCTCTGAAGCAGCCCTTAGATAGCTCATCATTCATGGCACGTATTACATTCTGGATCAAATAGGAGTGGCCTTTCTTGTGAATAAACAATAACCAGCCCATCCTGACCTGGAGTCAAGATGTCTGATGCCAGTTTGAGCTGTCGAGAAGTGAGGAAGCAAGCGTGTGCGACTTTCAGTTTTCCCTTTTCTCGCTTCTTCTCCAAATCCATGAAAGGGGGAAGGATGTGAGATGCAAGAGACTCATCGTGGCGTTGCAATGATAGTGGCACAACTGTGAAATTGGGATGGAAATGCTTCACTGGTGCTCAGTAAGCCAGAAGGCCAAGTGCTTGGGTGAGATGGTGTTTTTAATAGGAATCGTGTTACGGTGGTGACATCTGGGAGGATTAGAAAATATGTATCTGGAAAGGAGCTTAGTCCAGAAGGCTGTGTGATCAACCGTATCTATCTTTTCATGATGTGGATATGAAGCCACTATACAGATTTTAGGGTATATGAAGGAAAATGCCTCCATGTGAAACAAGCTTCTAAAAGCCTTGAAGGGAAGCCAAGCTGCTCTTCGCAACAGCAAGACATGGAAGTGATGGTATGTGCTGTTCATACAGTAATGGTCATCTGCATTTTTTGCAGGAGGGATTCAGCTTCACAACAGAAATGTAGGCTTGTGCAATTGAAGTGGAAAAAAATTATCAGTTACCCCGGTGCAACAAAACTACGGTACTTAAGACAAACAGGCAAATGAACAGACTTTTTGCAGCTAGGAAAGTGACGGGGAAATGAACAGAAAAGTGTGAGATGGACAAATGATAAGCAGGAATGTTTATAAACATTGCGCAAGCAAATCAGAATAACATACCGTCCAACATTTCTCCAGTGAAAATAGAGACATGCTATTCCATTCCATCCAACATTTCTCCAGTGAAAATAGAGACATGCTATTCCATTCCATCCAACATTTCTCCAGTGAAAATAGAGACATGCTATTCCATGCCATCCAACATTTCTCCGATGAAAATAAGCACGTCCTAAGGAAAAGTGAGCTGTTTCCGTGGGCTGCTCTGGTTCACCAGAAGCGGCTTCGTCATGCTGGCCACATGACCTGGAAGCTGTACGCCGGCTCTCGGCCAATAAAGCGAGATGAGCGCCGCAACCCCAGAGTTGGACACGACTGGACCTAATGGTCAGGGAAAAGGAAAAGTGGGACATTCCGGGATCAAATCCGAAACTGGGACAGCTTCTGTAAATCTGGGACTGTCACTGGAAAATAGGGACACTTGGAAGGTGTGGAATATATACAGACCCTCCAAGTGTTCCCATTTTCCAGGGATAGTTCCAGATTTACAGTAGCTTTCCTGGTTTCGGATTTGATCCCAGAATGCCCCGCTTTTCCTTAGGATGTCCAACATTATCATCAAAGAAATGTTAGAGGGTGTGGAGTTATGCAACCCACAAGCCAAGGAGATAAATAACTATACAACCTTTAGAAGACATCTGAAGGCAGCTCTGTATAGGGAACTTTATGATGTTTAATGTTTCATTATGTTTTTCTATATGTTGGAAACCGCCCAGAGTGGCTGGGGCAACCCAGTCAGATGGGTGGGATATAAATAACAAAATGATGGTGGTGGTGGAATAGGACGTCCCTATTTTCCTTGGAGAAATATTGGAGGATATATAAATATAGGACATGGTCTAACCTCTGGATCAGCTTTGTGCAAGCAAATCAGGATGAATGTTCCATAAACAGGCCACCTGCAGGTGCCTTATATCTCACAGGCTTACAGCACAATCCTAACCATGTCTACTTGGAAGTAAGTCCTATGGATTTCAGTGAAGCTTATGCTGGTTTTAGGACTGTGGTCTAAGTCTTCAGATTTTTGTCTGGGAAATCTCAAGCAACAGCAGAAATAATTCTTACACCCAGGGACTTAACTTTCATATAAGCTCCTCCACCGGAGGGTGACAGGCTTTTCAGCTTGCTGAAATTGGCCGACGCCTATTGAATTCAGGAATGGCATTTGCTTGGTCAGATAAAATTTTATGGCGGGAGTCTATCCTGAGTCATACCAGATACTACTTAACTCTCTGAGTCACCTTGGTTAAGTTAATGAAAGCATTTTCAGCTTAAAGGAGAGTTTGGCACGGGAACATGTTCCTTGTTGGAGATAAGATCTCATTCCAGATATTTAAGGTCATCAAAGCTGCTATATTAGTTTTGGTGAAAACATCATTACCTACTTTCTTTCCTTCATTGCGGTTTTTGTGTTCTTTTTATTTAGCAAAGGAGGGTGAGAGAGCTATCTTGTGTACCCATCTTTCACGCTCCGTTTATCAAGTCGTGGATCTGTTCACACCATCCAGGAGAAACGAACGATCACACCTCATCTGGGAATATCTTTACGCTGTAAGAATTACTTCTGAAGAAATATCCCAGACTGCCCTGTGATGCACCAAGCTCTGGTGCTTATTCGTGATGAAGTCACCTGTTGAAGCTGCTGCCTTGCCCTGTGGAGGTACTGCAGTTCAAAAAAGCAGCAACTCTAGATAGGGCTGGGAAAACTTCCCTGTCTGAAAGCCTGGAGAGCTGCTGCCAGTCAGTGTATGGTCCAATGATGTGACTCGGCTTCCCATGTTCCTCAGGTGCAGCAGTGATCCAACTTCGCACGGCAAGCTTAGGTGCTTGAAATAATCTAACATATTGCTACATATACCACATTTTTCCATCTATAAGACGCCCCCATGTATAAGACACCCCCTATTTTCAGGGACTTCGATTTAAGAAAATGGGGGGAGATCTATCCGTGTATAAGACACCCTCGAATTTTGAACATTATTTTTTAGGGGGAAAACCCTAGTCTTATACATGGAAAAATACGGTACTCCCCTTTACCACCAGATCCAAACTGAAAGTGATAATAAGAGGAGCATCTATGGACAAAGAGCTCAAAGTCTCTTTTGGGCTGACCAGACAAGAATGGCTTAGAGAACCAACCAGGAAACATCCCCTTACAATATCATCAATTAAGTCCAGAATTTCTGAAGCCAACACCCACATTTCTAATACGTAAACAGATTTTTAAATTTTCTGAAAATTCACCTGAATTAAACATTGCTTACAGGAGGGGTGGCCAACACCCAAGAGACTGTGATCTACTCACAGAGTTGAAAACTGGCAGTGATCTACCCCTTTTGGGGGGTTCAGGTCAAAGTTGTGGAGCTTTTTTAGGAAGGAAAACCCGTTTTTTGGGGGTTCCAGTCTTTTTTTAAGGAGGAGGGAAGCCCTGTTTTTTAGGGGTTCAGGTCAGAGTTTTTGAGCTATTTTAGGGAGGAAGAAAGCCCCATTTTGGGGGGTGCAGGGCTTCTTTGGTGGGAGCCAGTGACAGTGATCTACCAGTGATCTACCACAGACGTTCAGTGATCTACCGGTAGATCACAATCTACCTGTTGGACGTGCCTGGCTTACAGGAAGCAGGCTGTCCTCTAGAGCAGAGGCAGCCACAGCCATACCTAGGCTCCCTTGTACCCACCCCTTGAGCCCTTGGCAAAGAGATATTGGCCACATAGCGTGGTGGAGGAGCAGCCTTAGTAGGCATCATATCAAACGGTCGGGGATGATGGGTTGTGGTCCACAAAATCTGGAGACCACCACATTCGCTTCAGAATCTAAGGGACAGCAGCTTCCTGTAGATCATGTTCCATTAGATGCTGCTTTAATATGTTCTTGGAGAAATGGTGAGAGTTGTCTGTACCAGATGCTCTCCACTTGCTCTTCTCTATTTAAAGTGGCTATAATGTTGCTCTGCCAGGTAACTATTCCATCACTTCCAATTGTTGGCGGTAACAATATACAATTACAGGTGGCCGGCTGGTGTTATCAATCCATGAAATTCACTCAGTGCAGCCCATGGGGAGCATCAATTGGAATAGTTCAAATGTGCTTTAGAAAAACATCAATAAAATCAAATCTATATAGCATAGTATGTGTACCCACTGCATTAAAACCTGTGGGGTATTTTCTCAAGTGAAACATAAAGGAGGAACAAGTTCAGCTGTTTGGGGGGAGGGAATTTAGAGGACAAAGTTGTATCTTTATTTCCTACACAGATGTTTGTAAAATTAATGCTGCAATAACCTTACTCCATTTTACATATTTATTAACTGTACTTAAACTTTCAACACCTTTAGAGAAAGCGATACATGTTACAGAATGTTGTGGTACCATTTACACCCCAGCCTGACTCATTTGGCCCCCGTGATGATAGCAGCTCAAATCTAAGGCATAATCCAAACAGGGCTGTACATAATTTGATTTCTGCATCGATGAAGTCTTGCAATATTTATGTTTCACCATTTCTTTCCCCCTTTACAACCCATACTCCTCAGGAGTAGGTTTTATATCCGGCTGGAAAATGTGCAAGTAGACTCATTCAGAAGGATTTTCATCTGACATGACATGGGGAGGGATGAAAGCCTGTCTGCGGTCTCACATTGTAAGAGTCATTCATTTCATGCTGTAGTCATCAGCCAGAAAATAATAGGCACTTGGTGATAAACAAATCCCTGTCTCACAGCAGCCATTCAGCTTCACTTCCTTCTACATTGTGATGGAGGACTCAGGCTTTTGTAAATTTCTGGTCAACTGAACTTCTACACCTTTAACTGAACTTGGCCAGATTTTCAAAGATAGCAGAAGCTTCGCATTCCCATTACGCCATGATGAGGGAGTCTGGGCCTGTTAAGTTTAGGTCACTGTGCTGTAGGCACATCTTTGGTTGAAACCCCAGAACTTAAATCAATTAAGCAATGCAGCAGTCGTGTTTTGGAAGTAATGACCCCTAGAGAAACTTGGTGAAAGCTAAAATACATCACATCATTTGTCTTTCAGCTCTTGATCTCAGAAGTTACAATTTTTCCTTTTATAGCCATTAGACAATGTGCTGGAGAAGCTGTGCATGTTTAATGTCACTCCAGAGCATAGATGTGAGGTAATCTTTAGGGATGCAGAAGGTTGTCCGAACCACTAGCCAAATGTGTCTCCATGTCATATAGCGCTGAATACATTTGTATGTGTTGCAATAATGTTATAGAAATTGCCACCAACAGAATATAACATACATGTGCAATGCAGTGGTAACAAACAAAATGGCGGAAGAGAAGGAATTCCCATTTGTTTTTAACAGACTGTCTTTGTGTTCTTAAGTGAGGCCACCTCTAGATTGTCAGTATTTTGGAAGAGGGTTTCAAGTGCATATTGGGAATTTAAATTTGCACAATTAAAGTGTATTAAAGCAGGCTGTTGCCCTGTCACAACAAACCCACTTAAAGTAACAAATGTGGACTTTTTGCAGTTAGGAAAGTGACAGGATGAACATGTCATAGGGAGTAATTAAATGTAGCACTAAGCAGATCATTCTGCCAGCACACTGCTTCAGGAGATAACCCGACTCCCCAAACAAATTAGGGTAGTGTGGGCAGGCATGAGCAAAAATGAGCAGGATCCAACCCACAGTTATTTTCCACATGAACACCACAGCAATGGGCATATGGTTTTGTAGTTCTGGTGCCTTTATCTTGGTTTGCCCTGCATCATTTGTTAATTGCTTTATAGTTTCTTTATAAGTAAGAAACCTGGGGAATTTTTGTTGAAGGTGCAATATACAGAGAGATCTAGAATAATAAATTAGTCTAAGGTTGTTCCTCATCTCTCCAGTTATGAGTAGTGATCAGTGCTGGATGTTTTACTACATTTTTACATGTAGTGTAAGCCGCTCAGTGTGGCTGGGAAACCCAGCCAGATCGGCGGGGTATAAATAAAGTAGTAGTAGTAGTAGTAGTACCGGTAGTAGTAGCAGTAGTAGTAGTAATAATAATAATAATAATAATAATAATAATAATAATAAATTTCTTTGAACCCTCCCATGTCTTTTCCTCTGTGTTGATGAAGTCCCTCACTCCCACCTCCTGAGTTGCACAAAGATCATATATACCCTAAACTGCTTATATAGCCCTTCATTTTAGATATAATGACATTATAATAATAAAAATAATTCTTTTATTTGTACCCCGCTCATCTGGCCGGGTCCCCCCAGCCACTCTGGGCGGCCTCCAACAGGTATAAAAATACATTAAAATATTAGAGAGAGTTATTTCGGATGCAAAGCATATGTAATCACGGAGCATTTTGTGGTGTTTAGAAAATGTATCTATTCAAAGGACAAACTAAATGTGCACCAACAGCATGTAGTTTACACACTCGAATAGCCTATATTACTACAATTCTCTTAGGAACTATAAATTAAAAGTTGTAGATTTCATGTATGCTTTTTTTTAAAAAAACCAACCCATACTGTCTCCTTTCATTTGTGGTTTGGACAAATGCCCAGGACTTCAGATGCACATCCAAACTTAACAAGTTAAAGCTCTCTTTGACCTCATGTGAGTTGCATCATTGATTGGTTGCAGCATGGTGATATATATCCCATGGGAACAAATGAGCTCTCAAAGCCTCTCTCCCTTGCCTTTTTTTGAATGGGCTTGTAATAGGACATTTCCTATTATATGCTGGCTTTGGCTAGCCCATCAGAACTCTATTTAGGGATAGAAGTGAAGAGCGAAGGGGAAAGCCATTCTAGTAAGCCTTTGCTGTTTGAGCAATGGGGAATCGATTTTGGCCTGGCTACAGCTTCATCAAGGAAGGCTGGACTTAGTGAACATTGGAATGGCCCCAACATATCATCTAGTTCAAGGATGATCAGAACCAGATAATGCATGCAAAGGAATTTCTTCTCCATAACTGCCCTGAAGGCCTATCTTTTCACTCAGTTGTGCTGCATTCCATAAACCGTATCGAGCAGCTATTATTTGTACTTGCTAAATGGACCAAATAAGTATTTTAGTACTGCACCCAAGGGAGTAATCATTTTACACCCTCCAAACATATCATTTCTGTTACCGATTCCAGTATTATTACAGGGCCTAGGTCTGCCTTTGAAAGTTGCCAAATTATATAGTTAGTTCATTGCTCTTTAAAGCGCACAACTCATAATATGCATTTATAGAAATTACAGGTCTTGCATAGCTTGAGGAATAGGCTTTTCAAGTCTCAGGCTCTAACTGCACACGGTGGCACAGGCAGGCATGTTTGGTTCAACTCAGGCCAGTTCCCATCACAAATAAAATGGAAACTACAGTCCATTTTTATAACCAAAGGAGCACGCAGGTGCGATGTACTGAAATCCACTGCTTGCTGCATTGATGGGCAACCTGTGTCTCTCCACACATCTCCAGCATTCAATTCCCATCAGGCCCAGGTAAGATCCAATCACATGATGGGGTGCACACACACCATTTGAATGCCCATTAACTTTTTGGGGGGCAGCCACCTAAAATATTTTATTGCCCCTCCCCCCTCCAAAGGAACCTCAGCCCCTAGGAGTTGGCTCCTATGACCCCACGTCACAGGGAACGCTGGAAAATGTAGATTTGAGAGGGAGCATGAAAGCTTCCATTTGCTGCAAGGATTACATAAGCAGGGAGATGAAAAAGGCACGTGGGCAGTTTTGTGACTTCCAGGGTCACCTCTGAAGAGCAAAGGGGCTGCATTGGGGGGCAGCTGCTGAAGGACAGCTTATCCCACCATGCCCACAAAGTTGTCTACCTCATATGAACTGGCCTGTTGCCCTCAGGTAGAGGGGAAGGTGCTGTCACGTGACAAAGGTATTTGAGAGCAGAAGCTGTAAAGGAGTCTAGAAATGTTGTGAAATGCTGAAAAGCTGCAGAATCATTTAGCATGCTGAATCACTGTGACTCATCTTGAGGATGACTCATTCTCTGTCTGCTTGCACTTACCGTAGTCAGTGTCTCTGTGTCTGTGTGAGTGGTGGGGTTTGTGCTCTGTGGAGCCTGTGCTCAATGGAGGCTGTTGGTGCTTAAGTCCTCTGTGTGACTCAGTAACTCTGTGTATGCTCAGAAGAAGAAGAAGAAGAAGAAGAAGAAGAAGAAGTAGAAGAAGAGGAGGAGTTTGGATTTGGATATTTTTCACTACCCGAAGGAGTCTCAAAGCGGCTAACAATCTCCTTTCCCTTCCTCCCCCACAACAAACACTCTGCGGGGTGAGTGGGGCTGAGAGACTTCAAAGAAGTGTGACTAGCCCAAGGTCACCCAGCAGCTGCATGTGGAGGAGCGGGGACGCGAACCCGGTTCACCAGATTACGAGTCTACCACTGTTAACCACTAAACCACACTGGCTCTAGTTTAATCTGCTGTTCACTATGCTGTTATTTGCAAACAAGCTTATTTTAACTCAGTAAAACTTTTATTCTTTAACTGAAGAAGACTCTGCATTATTAATTTACGCTGCGTGTTAGATGCTTCATCATCAGTACTGAAGAAAGAACCAACTTCCAGTTTGGTCAGATTCTGAACACGTAAGGGGGCGAGGCACCATATTGTCCATTGTATCGGGTCTTCTCCTCCTAACCCCCAGAACAGTTTGAGCTTGAAAAGTCCCCCAAAGACATTCCAGCTGTGGTCTGGTTACACCTGCCAAATTTTCATATCCTAAAGGTAAAGGTAAAGGTACTCCTGACCGTATCCTATGCAACCATTAAAGCTATAAGAGTCCTTTGTTTCTTTTCTCAGTTACCTGGTTGTCCTGGGAGCCCTGGAACTCTTATTAAATAACTGTTGGTATATACTTGAGGTCAACAACTTATGGCCCCTGTACTAGAATTGACCCACAGTTTGCCCTCCCACCAGAGAGGTTTGGGGGAAGTAACACTTGTGGTTAAAGATTAAATCTCAGCTTATTTACTTTGGCCCCTTCTCAAAGTGGGCTTCCAAGAAATATAAATGCTGTCCAGGTCCTTGCCTATTCTAAACCCATGAACTGCATTCCCTTTTGATCATCCATCTCATAGTCAGGTCTGTTCTCCATGCCAGTATTTCATGTTTTTTACATGTCCCTGCTGTCATACCTCTGCTATGTTCTTAGCCTGCCTTTCAGAAAACAAGCATTTTTTCCCCAATGCATGTGAAAGAAGACAAGACAAGCCTCATGAATGGCTAGAGATGCCGCCAAATGCCATCATTCATTGGCTTCAAAATACAAATCTCTGCAACTTGTAATAAAAATAATGCAAGCATAAGGACGCCCTGGTTATTTTCCAGCTTGGATTTTAATTGTAGGACTTTCACCGCCACCCTTGTTTCCTGCTGCACTTTTGTCCCAACCCAAATCAAGCCCGAGGGGACCTCATCCATCTCTATTTGAGATAGCTTTGCATAGTGGTGGCTGTGAAATAGTTAAATTTACATCAGAGAGAGAGATAAAAAAGAGAGATTGGGAAATGATGTCATCAATGCATAAACTGACTACAGCAATTATATATCACAATCCATGAGAACGCAAAGAACACACAAGAGGACTCCACTTGCCAGAGCAATGCTTAACGAGCAAATGATTTATTTGCAAAGCCTCTCAAATTCCTTTGGGCAGGACGGAGAAAAGTTTGTGGTATTTAAAAATGAGCTGTGCTCTTTGACTTTTTATTGACATCAGACTGGTGGAATCTGATGCTCTGGAATCAAGAACATCATGAGAAAAAAAGCAAATAATGCAAAAGAATGCATTTTGTGTGTGTGTGTGCTTCCAACACAGTGCAAGCTTCAACCAGCACATCATTATGGTATATATGTTGCACTGCTGCAGATGTGTGTGTTCTGCGTCCATCTTTCTCAAGAGCCTTTACAATTTTCAGTGCTGCAATATAAGAATATGTTTGGTTTAATGGTAACCTTTACCCTGAAATGTGGCAAGGCACCTGAATCATATTTCAGAAAAGCAAAACCTTATTCCAATGACTTGTTGTCTAAAGTTAAGCAAACCCTTTTTTTTTAATTATTCATGAAATGAAAAAAAAAAAAAAGACGGAAGATGTAGCCAACTTATTTTCACCTGCTCTAGAGGGTAGGACTCGAACCAAGGGCATCAAGTTACAAGAAAGGAGATTCTGACTAAACATCAGGAAGAACTTGAGGTGGCGGCCTCGCTCAGGAGGTTGTGGGCTCTCCTTCCTTGGAAGTTTTGAAGCAGAGGTTGGATGGCCATCTGTCATGGATGCTTATGCCGAGATTCCTGCATTGCAGGGGGTGGACTAGATGACCCTTGGGTCCCTTCCAGCTCTCTGATTCTATGAATAGTGTAATCTTTTTTTCTGCTTAAAAACGCATTGTTCAACCTAACCTGGGTTTTCCTACTAGGACGAACTATGCAACTCTTAGTGGGCTCTTTAGCCATTCAATGTAAAATACACTGACTACATGGCAATGAGGGCTGCCCTAGTAATGGAATATTCACAATGTCATCATCAGCATGTCTACTCAGAAGTAAATGCCACTGAGTTTCATGGCAGCTCTTCTCAGGTAAGTGTGTATGGGTGTGTACCCTAACAGGTTCAAAACAGCTAATGAAATACAGTGGACCCTTGGGTTACGTTACCTTCGGGTAACGTAACTTTCGGGTTGCGATCGTGGCAAACCCAGAAGTGGGTTTGCCACTCGCACACACGCAGAAGCACTCTGCGTGCCTTGCGTATGCTCTGAAGCGCTCTACAGTGCCGCGCGCATGCGCAGAGGAGGTGCCTCCGGTTACGAAGATTTCGGGATATGCCAGCCTCCAGAATGGATCCCGTTCATAACCGGAGGTACCACTGTAGATAAAACAAGTGCTTTAAAAAATAAAAGAATTTTTTTTTATGGGTACTCTCCACAGGCTTGCTGATCAGAAGGTCAGCGGTTTGAATCCCTGCAACGGGGTGAGCTCCCGTTGCTCGGTCCCAGCTCCTGCCCACCTAGCAGTTCGAAAGCATGTTAAAGTGCAAGTAGATAAATAGGGACCGCTCCAGCGGGAAGGTAAACGGCGTTTCCGTGCGCTGCTCTGGTTCGCCAGAAGCAGCTTTGTCATGCTGGCCACATGACCCGGAGGCTGTCTTCGGACAAACGCCGGCTCCCTCGGCCTATAGAGCGAGATGAGCACGCAACCCCAGAGTCGGACACGACTGGACCTGATGGTCAGGGGTTCCTTTACCTTTACCTTTACCATTTTCCTACTCATATTGAAATACAGCCCCTCAATGAGGCCAAACTTAGATTCACAAAATGTTTAGGGGTATGCGTACCCCTGCATCCCCCCAGAAAAAAAGCACTGGATTAAACATAACAAGTATTCAGCTCCTTTGCGCATTAGTCGACTACTCGGACTACCTCTTGCTTGTGGCTTGAGGTGGGACTTGGGTTGATCGTTTGCCAGCACCTTGGACTGCCTTAACCTCGGCCCCGTCCCGGCATGTGCTTGCAGCACCTCAGCCGTGAGTCGGCCTCTGCTACCATTGCCACCACCCTTACCCCAGACCCGACGTTCCTGCCGCTCATGCCTCAGATCGTGACAGCCTCGAACAACTGAAATGTCATAGTATCACAGATTTGTAGAGTTGGAAGAGACCACAGGGGTCATCTAATCCAAGCCCCTGCAATGCAGGAATCTTTCACCCAATGTGGGACTTGTACCCTTGACCCTGAGATTAAGAGTCTCATGCTTTACTGACTGTGCTAAAGATTATTCCAACCATCTGTGATTATTCAAAACTACAGCACATATTACAATGTTGTCTTCCTTAAAATGAAACGTTCAAGCCTTTTGTCTGAAAATCGTTCCAAATATTGAATGGGAATTTGGACGTGGTTCCTTGTACATAGCCCCTTCATGCATCATATTTTAAAGAAATGGATCAGGTTCCCCCCCCCCCCCCGGCGAGGAAGAATTAAATTGCTTCTAGCACTGCCATCTCCTGGCCCTCTGATGCAATTCTTTTAGCCCTTCATTTAAATTGATGTGCATGCACTTTGCAAAAGATGGGAACGTTATTTCTGCATATATGAAAATGAATCAAACGACCTATATTTCTTTCATAAGAACCTCATATTGTATTCAAGGATATATATTAATGAATGATATAAGCTGCATGTAGACATAACCTACAGACTGTTTCAGAACAAAGTGCTGTGGAGGAACTCATAGCAAGAAGAACAGATCCCTGAGTGTAAAAGTAGAGGCATAGCATCAATGCAAAAAGCTGCACTGTCTAAAATTTATACAACTATCAAAGATGCAAGACATCTGATTTCTTTTGCATCTGGCTGCCATCTGATCATACAGTTGGAAGGTACCACAAGAGTCATTTGGTCTAACTCCCTGCAATGCAGGGGTCTTTTGCCCAACCTGGGGCTTGAACCCATGACTTTGAGATTAAAAATCTCATGCTCTACCAACTGAGCTCTATTGTGTGTTTGGGTAGGAGGACTGAAAATTTGCACATTTTGATTTTAGGGTTGAAACTACTGTTTGAAAAATGTGCAAATGTTTTGTGGGGGGGGACCCTTCATGGTGTATTCTCCACCCCCCCCCAGCAAATTCTTCAGTGTCATCCTTTCACCTATGTGCTACTGCTTCTGTGCCATCTTAAAGGTAAAGGTAAAGGGACCATTAGGTCCAGTCATGGACGACTCTGGGGTTGCGGTACTCAACTCGCTTTATTGGCCGAGGGAGCCGGCGTACAGCTTCCAGGTCATGTGGCCAGCATGACTAAGCTGCTTCTGGCAAACCAGAGCAGCGCACGGAAACGCCGTTTACCTTCCCACCGGAGCGGTACCTATTTATCTACTTGCACATCATGCTTTCGAACTGCTAGGTTGGCAGGAGCAGGGACCAAGCAACGGGAGCTCACCCCATCACGGGGATTCACAATTCATCCTTTCACCTATGTGTCATTGCTTCTGTGCCATCTTAGACATTTACAATTCACAGAGTGGGTACGATTACATCACAATGATATATAGCCAATAAGAATCAATCACAAGCTGATGTCACTTGAGGGAAACTAAGCCAGTTTTGAATGGAAGCAATGCTTTCTAGATTGGTCACATGGGTGATCATGGCCAATCAAGAATCACTGTGGACGAATGAAGTCCACTGTGGAGAACATTTCCTAGACAAGGGAACACTTTTGTCTCCTTTTCAATTAATCCACAACAAATTGTTGAAAGACTGGGTCCTTTTAGAAGATGATGGAAATAGTCGGAAAAGCCATTCTCTCATTTCAGCTTAATTCTTCCCATGCAGAGGCAAAGAGTTAGAATCTAGAAGAAGAAGAAGAAGAAGAAGAAGAAGAAGAAGAAGCAGCAGCAGCAGCAGCTGCAATTAATAAGCTGCCACTCAGCTACTAGTGGAAAATGTTCATCATCAGACTGTGACAATATGGAAGTGCAGGACGTTTATTTCATAGGTAGGTGGCTAAGGAGTGAAGCGAGTGAACTCGAGGGAAATTTCGAGCCAGTCTAACACAAAAACACACATTACCGACACAAGTGACTTGAGATTTCCCTGGCGAGATGAAATCTAAGGAAGGTTTTGTCACTCTTCATGTTCTTTATTGTGAATCAAATCAGAACGAGCAAATGCTACAGAGTGCAGATAAACCGCTGACACTTCACACCATGGAGTGGCTTGGGGTTGGTATGCTGTCATAATCGTCTGAGTAGGTCTGGTACTGGTCCGTGAGAAGCGGCTGATGAAGATCATCCTTGTTTCTCCTGGCACGGACGATGCATGTGGCAGCAGCGAATATAACTGCAACCAGGATCAAGGCAGTGACAATGGCAATAGTGATGATTTCCGTGACTTGGAGAGCCCGAGCTAGAAAGAAGCAGGAGGAAGGGCACACAGGGTTAAAGTCTTGAGTGATGTAGACAGGGGAGGGCCAGGGGGATCGTGGCCCTGGTGCAGATTTGTGAAAGGCCCCCTCACTCTCTGAGTCGCACCTGGGCTGGGCCTTCAGGGCTGGGGCAGCGGTGGCACCTCTTTTTCCTTGTGGCTGGCAAAGGGACACTGCACCCACCCCGCCCCTGGGCCAGCCAAGGGGGAGGGTGCCGCTGCTGCCCACCAAGGAGAGGCAAGAGGCTCTGGCAGCGGCAAAGGAGGCATCCTTTGCAAATGGGGTGCCTCATCAAGGGGAGGTTTTGAGCCTCTTTATCCCTCCGCTCCTCTCGCCTCACCTGCCGCTGACTCAGACCGCATGCCCCGGATGCCGAGAATCCTCGCTACGTCACTGGATGTAGATAAAAGTCTAATCCATTTGAATATTCTTCTTAGAGATTATGGATAATAACAAGTCCCTGTCATTTCAAGTTGCTGTTGATTGCAACTTTTAAAATGTTTCATGCATTTCTTTCTTTTACTTTAACTCATTGTAATATTCTTAATAAATTTATTTATTTATTAAACAAAGAAGTACTTCTTTTTGTCTAATACGAAGTTCCACAGCAATTCAGGAGCTGTGTGATGGTGGGTCTCTGAGGGACTTAATTCAACTCATGCAACCTGAATTATTTCCTCTGTAAATCAGAACGGGGAAACATCTTTTTAATAGGCTATCATTAGGCTATGCATTCAGAATTTGTGCATTAATATATCCAAACTGACCTTCCGTAGAAAACAGCGTGAATTATCTCTTAATTGTAAACATGAGGACAGAAAGCATGGGCAAACTAAGGAACCAATCTACTCCTCTGATAGTGTCTTTTTGGATCATTTAGTTTTCCTATCCTAGGTAAGGAGATCGCGCTTGTTTTTTATTGCTTTGTTTGCTCCATTGACTCGGTTGTTGAATCCTGAATATTCAGTGTTATCATGTGATGATACAAAAAATGTGCATTTCCCCCTCAGTGTTTCTTTGTTCATTAAAGCAGGTCAAGCAAACTACATAGATTGAAAAAACCATTGATTTTTGATGGGCTTCAAATTAGATACAGTTCAAGTTTAAGCAGCTGTGGAAAGGAGCACAGCCCTTAATAGCTATTTCATGCACAGAATATTTGTAAATAGTAAATCAACATTTGAACCACTTGAACAGAAAAGAAGAAGGAGTTATGTAATAAAAGGAGAGGCTGAATAACTTACTTGGCCACTGAACTTCATAACTGTATCCCAGATTTTCTGGTGCTGTAACAAACATCTCATTGTTGGCCACTGGGGGCCAGAATGGTACCATGTTGTACCGTCTGTTATGTCCAATGGGAGCATTCTCTAGTGGGTAGATCGAGATATCTAAAGGGGGGAAATGTTTTGCTTGTTCAGTTTCAGGAACTTGGTAAAGATAACAACATTAACATGGAGCCTTTGTGGCTAGTCCCAGATTATGAAAAAATTAGGGCGCCTTCAGACCAGGAGTCAGCAAACTTTTTCAGCAGGGGGCTGGCCACTGTCCCTCAGACCTTGTGGGGGACCGGACTATATTTTGAAAAAAGAAATGAACAAATTCCTATGCCCCACAAATAACCCAGAGATGCATTTTAAATAAAAGGACACATTCTACTCATATAAAAACACGCTGATTCCTGGACCGACTGTGGGCCAGATTTAGAAGGCGATTGGGCCAGAACCGGAACCGGGGCCTTAGTTTGCCTATCCATGCTCCAGACTGTCAATATTTTGCAATAGGGATTTAAGTGCATACCAGAACTGTAGATTTGTGCAATTAGAGTTGATTGAAGTGTTTTGTTTCCCTAGCAGAACAAAAGCATTTCCTCCCAACCAAGTTTTTGCAGTTTGGAAAGTGAGGGGAAAGTGTGGGATGAATGAATGATTAACGGGAAGACGATGAAACAGACCACAAGCAGAGAGAAGAAGAAGAGTTTGGATTTGATATCCCGCTTTATCACTACCCGAAGGAGTCTCAAAGCGGCTAACGTTCTCCTTTCCCTTCCTCCCCCACAACAAACACTCAGTGAGGTGAGTGGGGCTGAGAGACTTCAGAGAAGTGTGACTAGCCCAAGGTCACCCAGCAGCTGCATGTGGAGGAGCGGAGGCGTGAACCTGGTTCACCAGATTACGAGTCTACCACTCTTAACCACTACACCACACTGGTTCTTGGCACTTCTCTCTTGTTCCTAATGAAAGGGGGAGATTGTACAGTCCTGGCATCCAATGTAAGCTGGGCTGGTCATATTTAAGGCGATGTGTTCAATTGTTGGTGGGGCTGAGAAAGTGCAAACGGGAACTGAGCAGGAAGAGCAAACAGTCTCTCATGCACTGTGGTTTCTTGAGGGGCTATTTGCTGAGACCATTCATGAGTGCCATCAGAAGTACATTGGCACCCATAGGTGATGGGTTGGTGACCCTTCTCCCTGAGGCTTCCATGTCAGGTGACCAACAAATGTAACAGACAAGCAATCTGGGACATCCTTGCAGGGGACACCAGTGATGCTCTCCTAGCCTCATTGTTACGCTCACAGAAGCAGAGAGAGGGCTCATGCTGAACATTTCCCCGTGACTTTTCATTGCAGGAGGTGCAGGAGGAGATCAGCAAAGGTGGACAAGCAATTGGTCAAGGATGTTTATCCACCAACAATTTCCTTCCCTGATAAGCTTCTGAGCACCCTCAGAGTCAACCCCTGCAAATGCAGCCGAAAAACATACTCGGAAGCCCTGTATGTTTGCTTCTTCTGTGTTCTCCATCCTTTTGCTCTTTCTTTGCCCAGAAACCCAGAGAGACTGGCTGCCTCCTGCCATGCCATCTGCTTTTCTTTTGTATTTGTTAGGGGAACATGACACGAACTTATGCGATTTTACAGCAGTAACAAACAGCTCTTTTGAACTTGCCAGAATTGCCACTTGACTTATTGTAAGACACGCACACAAAAAAATGGCTAGAAGATTTTTAAAGACTATATGCAAATATAGCAGCAAGTACATTGTTTGACTTCTTTTTTTTGCAAGAGAGGTAGAGAATGAAGGACAGCAGTGTGTGATTTGTGAATTTATGCAATTAGAAAAGTGTATGTAACTATTTCTGCTGTTCCGGTCAACTGACCTGGGAAAACTCCATTAAGATCTTGTGATCCCTGGGTGTAATTTATCCTGCATCATCAACCAAGACAATAGCTCCTTCTTTGGCTAAATATTATTCTGCTTCTGGAGACAGGAGTAAAAGGATGTGATTGTGCCCCTGAGCCCCAAGCCCAGGCCTCTGAAAGGGCTGTGTTGTTACAAGGGGGTCATAGCAGCTCCTTTGTGCAAGTGGGGAAGGAAGCCTGTCCTGTGCTTCTCACCCACTTTGCTGAGTGGGACTCGGGTAGTGGGCGAATCGTTCTCTTTGCCTGAAGGTTAAATAATGGAAATCATGCAAACCACAAGAACTCACCAGGATTATGCCTTCTCAGCCATTCGTCAAAAAGAGCATCGGTGAATGTGTGCAGGAGGACAAAAATGGGATCATTTGGGGACAAATGGGTTTGCCCTCCAGTGCCGTTCAAAAACAGGTGGGCCAGATTGTGAAGGCTACGTACGGCTGGATTGTACTTCCCTGAGGGGTCACTGTAACCTGCGAGTAAGAATAAAGAAGAGGTGTACATTGGAGACAGCAGTGAGATTAAAGCAGCTGGTTATAATTCAGTTTGCCATGATTTTGGACCAGTCTCTTGACTTATTTAAGGAAATGGCATATCACAGACTCTTTCAATGAGCACAATTGCTAGTTCCTCGGGACACTCAACTTTGAGATTAAATAATGATACTATACGAATACAAAGTGGTTTGCTTGCTCGTGGGTTTGTTGCGCAAGCAAAGTGGAATGTTGCACGTTGGTGGTGAAACACAAACACAAATCTGTCTTGCATGGAGCTACAGCAGCAGCTTCTGGGTCGGAATGGCAGCAAACATAATTGAAACCACCACGTGCATTTTCTAACCGTCGACACAAGTGTCAAGATGTTCTTATGTATCCTAATGGGCCAGCTGTTCCTCCAGCTCCCCACATGTCTTTTCCTGAATGGCTGCCAGCAGATTGACTTTGGAGAAGGACCTTCTGCTTCAGGGAGCCCAGAAATTCTCAGCGCTGATTCTCCAGCACCACTAAACAAATTCTTGGGATGTCAGAATCTTGGTCATCAGAAGAACTGAAATAATTAGGTGGGGAATATTCTGCCTTCTTCTGCAGTGAGGCCAAGAGCTCAAACTGGGCTGAATAGAATTAAATGTTAAACTGTGCATTGACTTTATATTTACGCAAATATAGTACAGCAATATTTCCCCATGTATCCTCTCTGTAAATGTCAGTCCTGCAATAATACCATAGGAACATAAGAAACTGACTCACATATGAGTAAGAACCTTAGTCCAACTAGATCAGTATTATCTAGGTCAGAATGTAAGTCTTTCATTTAGGACAAGAACAAAAATACTTCAAACAATTGATAAACATGATTGCTGCTCATGCATATTATTTCCCCCTGCAGCAAACATGCCCTGAAAGATCTGAAACGTAAGGTACTTGTGTATGTGTGTTTGTAACAGAAGTCAAGGATGTTCAAACTCCTTTGAAAATATTTGCTAGCAATGAAATTATTTTTGTGATGGATCAGGGTTTCAGAATGAAAAACCTTGACCCCTATAAACCAACATTTAGCCATGGGGGGAATACTTGAGAAATTGGCAATAATATCTGAGGGAGGGGGGAAGTGATATGGTAAGTGATTTATGTTTTTCTGTTCTTTTTTAAAGTGAAGGAATACTCATAATTGATTCTGTGTTGGTCATTTGTTCTTCATCTTATGCATTTACAATTTTATGATGTTTTTACGATTTTGTAAATCACAATGAAACTGGCGTGATAATTGGTGACGCGGGTAGCGCTGTGGGTTAAACCACAGAGCCTAGGGCTTGCCGATCAGAAGGTTGGTGGTTCAAATCCCCGCAACGGGGTGAGCTCCCGTTGCTCAGTCCCTGCTCCTGCCAACCTAGCAGTTCGAAAGCACGTCAAAGTGCAAGTAGATCAATAGGTACCGCTCCAGGCGGGAAGGTAAACGGCGTTTCCGTGCGCTGCTCTGGTTCGACAGAAGCAGCTTAGTCATGCTGGCCACATGACCCGGAAGCTGTACGCCGGCTCCCTTGGCCAATAATGTGAGATGAGCGCGCAACCCCAGAGTCGGTCACGACTGGACCTAATGGTCAGGGGTCCCTTTACCTCTACCTTTAAATATTCTATAAATTAATGAAGGAAGGAATGCAATTATATCATAACCTATTCCAGTTTAGGAAAATATAGTAAATGATATAACGGGTCCCCATTTCCCCAATCTGACTTCCAGACCTTGAGAATATTTTCCTCACATAATGATGTCTTGGTATAAAAAAGGTGGTTTTGCTAAATAGAATCTTTCTTTTTGCAAAATAATTTGACTAGTTTTCACCCTGCGCAAACTCGGTGAGTACGGCGAGCTCCATGTCCCTCTGGTTTCAGACCTTTTATTTGAGAATTACTTGCCTTCCACTGTATTACGAAAGCTGTCTGTTGAATTTGAATAGAACGGAGGCGTATCGAACAATCCGACTTCTAAGCAAAGAGCAACATCCTGTGGTTCAGGCAGGCGCTGCACCATTGGGCGAGCAACATTTCCAGCAGGGTTTCGTCTAATTGGGCCACCTTCTGTGCCTGGGATATGAAGGAAGGGGAGGAAGCAGAAAGAGGGCGAGCTTTGATGTGTTAGCAGACTACAAAGCCTAGGAAAGAGAGGGTCAGACTCAGAGAAAACAGGCAATGTCTTGGGCTTTTGGCTAAGGACCACTCTGTGCACCGCTTGAATCGTTGCAAGGGATTTCTCAGTGGCAATACCATCAGATACACATACGAGAGCTGTAGCCTTGCTGCCTTGGAAATAGTTCTGCTGCAGTGATAGCTAAGCTATTAATAATCATTGTCGGGTATCACTGTGAGAACTACAGCCATGCAAACATATGTAACAGACCACAATGATCCCTGCTCAAAAGTTGCAGTCAATTACAATATTATATGCACACTTTCCTGGGAATAAGTGGCCCATCCAGTCCCGCATCCTATTCTCAAAGTGGCCAACCAGACTCTCGTCTGTCTGTCTGTCTCTGTCTGTCTGTCTGCATGTGCGTGTAATATGCAGGGGTAGGTTTTGGGAGAGGAAGTTCCATTGCATGTGTGCAAATTATTCTGCTCATGCATGGACTTTGTTGGATTCAACCCACGGTGGTAAAATCAGGTTCTGCTTGGGGTTCTGGGAACTGGTGCTCAAGGAGAGAATCCCCAAACACCAAAGTCAGTATTGTGTGAGAATTATGCTGAATCTCTACAATGACCAATAAAGGATTCTAGGCTCTTTTACCGCTGATCTAAGATCAGCCAAAGCATATATGGGACAATGCCAAGATAATGAGCTATCCAAGGCAAGGTATCTTCAACTATTTCAGACCCAGGAACCACTTTTAACTCAAATATGTACCTATTTCTTAATAAGTTACCACTTATTTGCACGGTGGTAGTGCTCCTGTTTTGATCCACCCTGGAACAGTCTGTCACCCACTGATGAGTCCTGACCCATCAGTTGAAGACCAGCACCCTGGGCCACCATGTTCCATGGAAGCAAAGCGTATGTATCTGTCAAGCATTTTCATTTTTTTGCTGCATCGACTGTAAAACCCATCTAGTCTATCAATATTTGTTTGGTGTGGTAGTCAATTTGGGGCAGGAAGGTGTGGAAAATGAAGATGGCAGGAAATAGATTAGGCTGGCACCCTTATATATCTTGGTGGGTGATGGGCATTTCCTGACACCCATCACACAGGCTTGTGGGAGACATGGGCAGCATACAGGGTGCCTTTGAGACTGATCTGCAACACCTGGTCAGAGTTGCAGGGCCTCAGGAATGGATGGGACAGGAACACATCCCTATTGGTTTTAATGATGCAGCTCAGATAAAGAGGAAAGGAGGAACTGTGCCTCTTGCCTTGGGCAGAGGTTGGCTTACTGGCCACAGTTAACTTGATTAGTTTTTTGTGAGCTTCCTGTACTCCTTATTTACACTTTGTAAATAATAAAATACAACTCTAGTGCAACTGTCCCATTCTCCTGTTAGGGGACCACAACTGGTTTGGTGACACTCGGAGCAAAGCCTCGGGGTGCAACAGCGGACACTACAACTATTATCTAGGAAGGATTGTGAGAGGCAGGAGGAGTGTCGAATTTTGGCATTGCTGAAACTTGAGGCCCCAAGATCCACCACTGCTTCTGTCTTGCCTCTTTGTTTCCAATTCTGGCCATCAGAGGAAGAAGATTAGGAGGCAAAATGGCCTGGAATCTGTGAAAATATTAGCTCTTTGGGGGGCAGTGCCTAGCAACAACGAAGTACGCTCAAAGAACCCAGACTTACTGTTGCAAATGGTACCCAACGTGTCGTAGTCTTCAATCTCCTCGCACAAAACACGCCACTGAGAGAAGATTGAGTTTTGGCTTATCAGAGTGGTATCAAAGTTGCTTCTTGCTCCCATGAGGTCATCTGTGCAAATGTCACATGTGTTTCTACCTGTTGCGAAATTCCAGTAGGGGAGGGCAAAGAAAGGATCCTGTAGCATGTCCTGATGAGATGAACAACAACAACAACAACCTGGGTTAATGGTGAGCTGCTTTAGACTGCAGGTAAAAGCTGAAATCCTGAGCTCGTTAAATCATGACATTTCTTCCTATGATGCCAGTCTAGTAATGTTTCACTATATGGATGGGAATGGGGATGTGTTTCCTTAAAGGGAGACATTTTGGAACGTGTTCACACCTTGACTTGGTAGCATGGCATGTGCATCACAGAAAGACCATTACCTGCAAGTCTCTCTCCAACTGTAGTAGATGGTATCTATGCCAGGTGAGAAAAGCTGGTCCTTCGTGGGAGAAATCTATTCCACCAAAGCTCTGCTGCCCTGGTCCAAGGAATGTCTTTCTGACAGAGTAATAATGGGACCACACAAAATAATTATAAATGGACACATTTTCAAATTGCGGTGTATTGCCATCAGGGCCCAATATCTCCTCGCGTCTCCTTGTGGCTATGACAATGTCAGGGTGAATTGTATTCTTGGCCTGTTGCAAGGCTCTTAGGAATCGATTCCGTTCTTCATTACTCAGATCCAGAAGGTTTCTTCTGACTAAAGGTTAAAAATACATCATATTGTGGATTAAAGGGAAATATAAATAGGAAACCAATAATTCATGCCTATCAGTTGCCAATATAAAAAGGAATATCCATGAAGCCTAAGCCTTCAGAATCAGAACTTGGCTTCTCCAGCATGATATGATTGTTGTATTTTATTCAGGAATAAATACAGGAGTTAAATCCAAAGTTTTCTCTTAATCTTCCATTATGGATTTCAAGATTTGGGAATTGGAACTCTAAGAAGAGATGGAGATTCCATTGCAAAAGCAAATAGTAACCTCTGATAATCTATAATCTATACTCTTTCAAGGACAGTGTCCATATTTACACAATGGATCTTCATTCCTATCCAGAAATTACCTTAAGCAGACTGTAGGAACCAGGCACATGTCAAACATTTGTTTAGTGCACACACAAATTTCACCACGATTCCTCTGATGATATAGACTATGGGCAGATACAAAGAGTCTCTTTCTGCACACATAACTCAACACCGGAATCCTTTTTGCTGACAATTCAAACAGACACAAACACAGGTATGGATGTCTTCAGTAGCAGAAAGTTACATAAATATGGCTAGCGCATAACTCTTGGTCATTCACAGTGCAGGTGGTGCAGATGTGCATTTGTCAGTACCAGTAGATTTCTATGTATCACAGACCACACAGCTGTTTCCTCCCCAGGTTATTAGTTATGTTTGTATCCTGTGAACCAGAACCTATTAATTTTACAGGAGTTCAAAAGGTTTGCTTTCACACAATGTCCTGCCACCAGGTGTTACACATGCATAATATGATTGAACCAGCCCTAAATGCTGACTTTTGTTATGATAATATAATGGCTTGAGCTAAAGAAAAACAATCAATCATGTTTAATTGCAATAAATACCACTTACCATAATTGGTGGCAGCGACTGTGGCCTGGTATGGTTGCTGGAGAATGAGGGAGGGCCGAATTGGCCTCGGTCGGCTACAGCAGTTGGCAGGATCGCCCACCCAAATTTTAAATTTTATTGGGTCAGTTAGGGTCCTGGTGAGTGGGTGGTGCTCTGGTGGTGGACCTGGCAGGGCCAGTCTTCTGTGGGGTCCGGCAGCCAGGCACAAAAGCTGGCTGCACCTCCAGCAGGCAGCACAGTTGGGATATATTGCATCTCAGTGCAAAACATCTGTTCAGAAATCATAGAATTGTAGAGTTTGAAGGGACCCAAGGGTCATCTAGTCCAGCCCCCTGCAGTGCAGGAATCTCAGCTAAAGCATCTATGACAGATGGCCAACCAACCTCTGCTTAAAAACCTCCAAGGAAGGAGAGATCAAATAAACATAACACACACCTTGCTGTTGTACATGTGAATCTGGGAACTGCAATCTTTTTACTATATCTCTCAGGGGCTTTTTTCAGCCGGAGCTCACCAGAACTCAGTTCTGGCATCTCTCAGGTGGGCACCATTGCCATTTTAAGAGAATGAGGGAGGTATTCATGGTGAGTTCTGGTACCTCTTTTGCTAGAAAAATAGCACTGATGTCTCTAATGCTGGCAGCAACAAGATAATGGGACATCTCTGCCCTCTTCTTAAAACCATTCCATTAGAATAGTGTAGCATCTCTTACTGATGTCTTCCCTGAAAACCCCCCTCAGATTGAAATAATACTTGCTGCTGTCACTCCTTCAAGGTGAACTCTTGGTGGTAAACCTACCTGGCATTCCAAATAGCACCCCATTTCATTACTGAATTCTTAATTTGTAGATGACACCAAACTGGGAGGGGTGGCTAATGCCACAGATGACAGAATTCAAGATGATTTTAACAGATTGAAGATTCCAACTCAAACATGAGGAAGACCTTTCTGAGAGCCAGTGTGGTGCAGTGGTTAAGAGCGGTAGACTCGTAATCTGGGGAACCAGGTTCGTGTCTCCGCTCCTCCACATGCAGCTGCTGGGTGACCTTGGGCTAGTCACACTTCTCTGAAGTCTCTCAGCCCCACTCACCTCACAGAGTGTTTGTTGTGGGGAGGAAGGGAAAGGAGAATGTGAGCTGCTTTGAGACTCCTTTGGGTAGTGATAAAGCGGGATATCAAATCCAAACTCTTTTTCTAATTCTTTCTGATGGTAAGAGCGGAATGGACTGTCTTGGATCGTGGTAGACTCTTCTTTCTTGGAGGATTTTAAGTAGAGGTTGGATGGCCATCTGTCATGGATGCTTTAGTTGAGATTCCTGCATTGCATGGGCTTGGACTACATCACCCTTGGGGTCCCTTCTATTCTATTCTATTCTATTCTATTCTATTCTATTCTATTCTATTCTATTCTATTCTATTCTACCCTCTCTGTTGTATTTCCTTCCCTAATCCCACCCAGGATGTTTGCTAATACAGAAGGAAGAGAAAGGTGTGGAGCTATTAAGCAAAGCAATGAATTTGGCCCCATAATTGCCAATCTAGTCATTATAATGCATACCTTTCCAAAGGTTTCCTTATGCTATTTGTAATTCTTTTATATTCTGATTTAGGTTGCAAATCCAACACACACTTGCCTAGGAGTAAGATCTACTAAAGACAAAGCAAAATAAAAAATAAAAAAATTCCTTCCAGTAGCACCTTAGAGACCAACTAAGTTTGTTCTTGGTATGAGCTTTCGTGTGCATGCACACTTCTTCAGATAAGTATGTAAAGCTCATACCAAGAACAAACTTAGTTGGTCTCTAAGGTGCTACTGGAAGGAATTTTTTTTATTTTTTATTTTGCTTTGACTATGACAGACCAAAACGGCTACCTACCTGTAACTACTAAAGACAATAAGACTTAATTCCGGTTAGGAGAGTATTGCATTCTAAGAGACTGAAAACTTCTGCTGCGAAGAAAATCTTTAGAGGCAGATGCCAACGCATTTGAAATGCAGTGTTATTTTGTTCGCGAGCTCACAGATGTTCTGAAAACTGAATCACTATGGATGATCAATTTTTCAGAGAAATATCAGCCTAAGCTACTGGAAAAGGCTGAAACCATCAGAAAAGGGAGACACCTCTGTGCCAAAACACAAAAATATGCCCTCTTTCCTGTTATTGCCTTTACCTATTTGTGTCTGCTGATCACAGGCAGGTCCACTCCAGCCAGCTCGACAGGCTCCACAGTTGTATCCAGAGAAGTTTCTGTTGCACTGGCAGGTTCGGTTGAAGAAGCTCAGAGGCCATTGTTCACGGTCATCTCGCCCATCGTGCATGTACTGGGGTCCATGGGGTCTGGAATCGGCTGTCACCTGTACACACTGCCCCCTTCCAGAAGATGAACCACATCTGTCTGAACCAGGAACCACCACTGGAGACAGGTCTGGGCAGCATTCCCCTCTTGTCAGCGCATCAACGGTAGCACATTGCCTGGGGAACTGAGCACTGATTTCTCTGAGCAGGGCGAAGAGAAGCAATAGGGATAGATGCATAGCGATGGTCCAAATTCAACAATAAAAACAGTGAATGGATGTAAGTCAGTGTCCTTTCTTGTGAGCCAAGATGCAGTGAACTCACTTTCTTTCTGTATAGCGATGAAAACTCTAAAGTGGAAGAAATAAAAATGAAAGAGGGCACTGAAATGCTGTAGAGCCAGGTACCTTCAAGCTTTTCAGACCCACGACCCACTTTTCACCCATACATTTGGGGGCCCATTTCTTAATCTTTTGCCCTATATTTGCTTGGTGTAGACGACGTTCCTTCACAAATGGAAAGAAACCTCCTTATTTGCTTTTGAGGGTTTGCATTTTTGAGGGAGAGTTTAGCGCAATGGTCTTTTGGATCGCTGCATCGTCATCATAAATCATTATAATCATTAGCAGCAATCAGTGTCACTACTTTGGAGTACTTAGAGCATGTCCTGCCTCATTGGATGTATAAGCTAATCCCGTTTACCTGGGAGTAAGCCCCTGCAAAATCAGTAGGACTCATTTCTGAGTACACAAGGATTGCAGTTTAAATTGCTTCATACGAGAACCATTTTAATCCAGATATTTCTGTCCACATCCCTTTAACTCCAACCCTTTGCTCAACCAAAACAGTTATGGGTTTCCCATTCAAGAAAGTGGGGAAGTTTTCCACACACTGATTATTAGAATGCTCCAGTCAGGCAGCTGCTTTCAAGAGATCATTTTGCATTCCTGCTCTAGCAGACGCATCTCCAAACTGCCCTTCACCCCCAAAATCCCACAAATCTGTTCCTATACACATCAGCATTTTATCACTTTGTTGACAACAAAACAATCTTAATACATACGTTTTTCAGGAAGATCTCTCTGCTTTGTTATCTTCTTTACTGGTTAATTGTTTTTCTTCTTCTTGGCTGATTGTACTTTTAGGTTGGGATTCTTGCTGCAGCTGCTGCCCTAAAACCAAGCCCAGCTATTTTGTTTTGGATTTCTGTCTGCTTTCTAATCCCGGCCTTGCCAACAATTTGGTTTGGCGTGACCCTCTCTCCCTCTCTCTCTTGCTCCTCTTAATCCCTTTCTACTTCAATGAGCTTCCCTGGATAAGTACTCTGGCAGCACATGATTCCTTTCATGCGGATCTCCTTGTGATTTTACACGTTTTAGGAAAGGTCAGGGGCAAGTAATTGCAATGAAAACAGAGAGCCCACAACCAAAGAAGCTTTCTTTATTCTGTGTGCAAGGGAAGGGCCACAAGGAGATTTTTGGGGGAAGGGAGAACGAAGCAAAGGCATATCACACTCCATAGAAGGAGGAAGAAGCTCTTTGGAAAACAAAGGGCTTCAATTTCACACAAGGACCCAAATCCTCTGAAGTCAACTGCTCTCTGGTGATGCCACAGCCAACTCTTCTATATTCGATCAGCACATGGCCAATAGTTCCAACATATGCGATGGCCAATAAATAAATAAGTATTCGACAAATATTAGGCATGGGCCAAATGTCAAATTTGAAGATGACTATCATAGCACTTTTGAATAATCTCTTGTCCAGGCTAATATGCCAACTCGTTCAACTTCTTCTCATAGGACTTGATTGCCAAGCTCTTCCCAAATTTTGGCACCTTCCTCCAAATATGTCCCCGTTTGTTGAAATCTTTCAAAAATGGTAGTGCTCAGAACTGGGTACAAAAGGTATTATGTCTCATTTACCACAGTGTCGTTCCCCTCTTAAGTCAATAAATATCACATATCACTTAGCCATGAAGTACCTGAGAATTCATTCCGGCAGGCACACTGTCTTTAAGGAGATGTTCACTTCTGATTTGGTGGCGGCAAATGAAGACCGCTTTCAATTTTATGGCACCATATCATTGCTCTGTTACACTGAGAGGACAAGAAGGCCTTTCTAGGTGAATTCTCCTGCTCCTCAGGTATGAAACTGTGGTGGTTAGTATAAGTACCCATTATTCTTAAGAAGCTGTGCTTTCTGAATGGCAATACTGAGATTCTGGGGTGTTACATTTTCTACTCCTGATACTACAGTTATTGCAGATGAAGTGCTGTGTTGACATACTTTGTGATAGTTCGATAGGCAGTGCTTTTTTTCTGGGGGTATGCAGGGGTACGCATACCCCTAAATATTTTGTGAATCTAAGTTTGGCCTCATTGAGGGGCAGTATTTCAATATGAGTAGGAAAATGAGAGTACCCCTAAACATTTTTTAAAGAAAAAAAGCACTGTCAATAGGCACCTATTAGTTGATGCCCATGGTATCATCACAACTACCGGAACACAAATTCTATCTAGCATGTGTTTATATGTGCTGGAAGCCACTCAGAGTGGCTGGGGAAACCCAGCCACAGGACCGGTGCCAGGGTTTTTGGCGTCCTAGGCGAGGGGGCGGGGCACTGTACATCATGCGCAATGACGTATGGTGCCCCGCCCCCGCCCCCTGCCCGCTGGGCGCCCTGCGCCGCCGCGATTTTCGCAGCTAGTTGGGGCGGCACCGGGCGGCGGCGGGGGGCGAGGGGCAGGCTGGCCAGCGCCCCCTCCATTTTGGCGCCGGTGCCGCCGCGGTTTTCACCCCAACCTGCTCGCTCCGCCGCTGGTTGGGGCGGCGGCGGGCGGTGGCAGGGGGCGGCGGGGGGCAGCAGGCAGGCTGGCCAGCGCCCCCTCCATTTTGGCGCTCTAGGCAACCGCCTAGTTCGCCTAAATGGAAGTGCCGGCCCTGCCCAGCCAGATGGGTGGGGAACAACAACAACAACAACAACAACAACAACAACAACAATTCCTCCACTTCACTTTTCCTCTTTTGATGTATGTATTCTCTTCTTCTATAATTTGAATTTATAGCTTTTGGGTTCACCTTTTCCTGAACTTTTTCCTGACTATTGCCTTATCCACCCCATTTTTATTTATTTATTACAAGATGATTTGGTGTCTAGTTCCTCTTTCAGTGGTAGGGATTAAACCTAATAAAGCAGTCAAGGCAGGGAGGGCTTTTATAAGGTCTGGAAATGCCCTAAATTTAAAATGTGAACAGGGATTTTTCAAAGCACGCAACAGCTTCTGATCTGATCTTTGCTGGAGGTTGTAGGCTTTTGGTTTGTTTGAAAATTCCAGCTTTCAAAAGGGCACCAGTTAACAGTTCTGAGATTACAGAACCGATAGCTCATTCACAATGCCCCAGTTTTCAAACAAAGGCTTTATTTAGAATCTGTTCTCAGCCATTGTATGGCAGAGGAAGAGGCATATGATTAAAATAACATCCCCTTTCTTCATTTTGAGCTGATCTGCCACGGGCAACAGGATGATGGTTTGCTAGTGATCTGCACAAGACCAGATCTTCAGTAGGGCAGCTACTGTCAAGTGGTTGATGAAAGAAAAGGTGCTTCCAGCTATTTCTAACTATCATGAATTACCTTGGGTTGGGCCAACATGGCGGCTTCTATCTGGGGCAATGGCTAGGGGGCTCTTGTCTACATGTGGGATCAGGAGACATGCTTGTGATATAGGAGAAGGCACATGAGGTACCCTAGAAAACTAAACATTTTCAGAGATGGCAATCCTATGTTTTCTCAGCTCCTGCTGGACTCCCAACTCTCATCAGCCTCCGCCACCACAGTCAATGGTCCAAACAGATAAGAGTTGTAGTCCTACAACATTTGGAAGCTCACAGGTGAACCACCCCTGCTTTTCTGCTTGTAATAGGATTACCTGCAATATAACTGGCTGAGTGATGAGGAAAAGGAAAGCTCGGGGAATCTTTAGCTGGAGATATGAAATGGGCTCTTGAATATGCTGGAATAAAATGCTTCTGGGAAGCATACACAGAGTCAGTAAAGGTAAAGGGACCCCTGACCATTAGGTCCAATTGTGTCCAACTCTGGGGTTGCGGCGCTCATCTCACTTTATTGGCCGAGGGAGCCGGCGTACAGCTTCCAGGTCATGTGGCCAGCATGACAAAGCCGCTTCTGGCGAACCAGAGCAGCGCACGGAAATGCCTTTTACCTTCCCAACGGAGCGGTACCTATTTATCTACTTGCACTTTGATGTGCTTTCGAACTGTTAGGTGGGCAGGAGCTGGGACCGAGCAATGGGAGCTCACCCCGTCGCAGGGATTCGAACCGCCGACCTTCTGATCAGCAAGCCCTAGGCTCTGTGGTTTAACCCACAGCGCCAACTGGGTCCCTACACAGAGTCAGTACTCCCTCTTTATTATTTTCGTAGAGGCCTTGGTATAAGCATGCAACTGGGGCCAATGCAAGTCATCTCCAGCCTACTGCTTACATATTTCTATTATTGAACGATCTTTTAGCATATTTTTCTGCAGCTGCTCTTGAACCACTGAACAGGAACCCATCCATTACTAATAAAGATAATCCTGATGACCATAGCTGTCAACCTTTCCCTTTTCTTGCAAGGAATCCTATTCTGAATAAGGGAATTTCCGGCCAAAAAAGGGAAAAGTTGACAGCTATGCTGATGATACCCCTCTTGATAGCTTTCTGAAGGTAATCATTCTAATTTGCTAGCAAGTAGAGTCCACCTGACATTTGATGCTGTACAAATATTTCTAATAAGTTGAATGGATATATAATAATAATAATTTTATTATTTGTATGTCACCCATCTGAATGGGCTGCCCCAGCCACTCTGGGCGGCTCCCAACAGGGTAGTTTCTCAGCAGAGTACAGTATTATCCCAACGGAGTGTTAGAAAAACAGCTTTGTTAAATGTATTTATTTGAAACATTTCTAAGCTGCCTGTCCAAGGCCTTACAGTAGCTGTTAAAACAGATCAACCCCCTCCCCCAAGAAAATGCAATGATCCTACAAGACAACTCAAAGACTAGCTTAACGATCAGAGGGCTGAATGGAAAAGAGGCACCATTAGAACCCCTCCCAAAAGCCTCCAATGAAGGAGTTCAGTCCTCCTTCCTTTGACTGTCCCTGGAAAGTAGGGACACTTGGAGGGTACGCAAAGCAGATGCTCTGTCACTGTGCTATGTCCAGTATAGTGTCTACTTCTTTGTGGGACGTGCATTTGGCTCCTTTAAACAGACCTTAAAGTCCTGCTTGTTTAAATCTGCTTTTTGCTGAATGATGCTTTTAATTTCAACCATTGCTGTTATTTTACTGTTGGTTTCAGAGCAAATTTCTTTCCTGTGTCATTCGTGATGAGTTTTCATCCGTTGTTCGTTACCGGATGATGAGTTTTCATCCGTTGTTCGTTAATCAAATTTATGGGGATTTGATATGTGAACTGAGGTCTTTTTACTGCGAAAGGTGGAATGAAATATTTAAGTAAGTTTTTTTAAAAATATATATGCTTTGAAACTGTTCAGGGCTGGTTTCTGAATGCAGAGACACCTAATGACTTGATTTGTGGCCATAATGAATGCCTCCCTAAGTCCCTTTCACATAGATGGGCACAACTTTGACATCATAGATGGTTAGTAGAAGATTGGTCTGAAAGCCAGTCAGATTTAGGTCAGGTGTGAACTGATAATATGAACTGGCTTCCTTCCAACATGTGGCCTGGAGCTGAAGGAGAGAATCGAGAGACTGGGCAGCTCCTGGGACAATGCTTTGACAAAGTTAGCATGTGCCGGGCCTTCAGTTTCACGCTTGAGTTCATCTCCTCAGCGCAAGTGACTGGAGTCATGACTGCCTTCACCACGCAGCGCATTAATGGGTTGAGACATATCTGGATTTCCTGAATGATGTATGATAGGTGACAAACTGGTGCCCACTGAGGCTTGAGGGAGACCTGGAAGAATATCGCAGCTAGGTGTAAATTAAAAGAAAGTGTCAGTTGTAGACACTTTGAAATAGTTCCAGAATAACAGCTGTCACCATTTCCCCTGGAGGCTCCGATTTCTATGATGTGAGTGCAAAGTGTTTCCTCGCCAGCTCGTAAGTTCTAAATGCTGACCCAACTGAAATTCAGCCACTAAACACCGGGATTTCAGCTTCCAGAGAAGCTATTCCTTTCTCCCCTGCTTATAATTGAGCTTTAGACAATAAGCACAGAGGCAAGTTTCCTAATTAGAACCGATTGCTGGTTTGGAAAGCATCTAAAGACTAGAGAACTGCTCTTTTACATAAGATGTGCTTGCTATATACAGTAATGTTATTGGTTTGAAAGACTGGTACCTTAGCGGTGACTAAGACCTAATTTAAATGGGATGCTCATTGAAATGAGGGATGGGCAAAGCATAGACTTATGCAAGCATTACAGCTGGCTGACACTTCATTTCAATGCCAGTGTGCCAGTCCATAAACACACAGTGGCAGACCCTCCAAGTGTCTCCAGGGACGTTCCTGATTTAGTGAAGCTGTCCCAGTTTCTGATTTGATCCCTGAATGTCCTGCTTTTCCTTAGGATGTTCCTATTTTCATTGGAGAAATGTTGGAGTCAACTGACCCCAGAGCTGTCTGAAGGCAATCCTGTACAGTAGTAGAAGAAGAAGAGTTTGGATTTGATATCCTGCTTTATCACTACCCGAAGGAGTCTCAAAGCGGCTCACATTCTCCTTTCCCTTCCTCCCCCACAACAAACACTCTGTGAGGTGAGTGGGGCTGAGAGACTTCAGAGAAGTGGAACTAGCCCAAGGTCACCCAGCAGCTGCATGCGGAGGAGCGGAGACGCGAACCCGGTTCCCCAGATTACGAGTCTATCGCTCTCAACCACTACACCACACTGGCTCTCGGCTTACGTAACCCTCTGGTTATGTAAACTTCACGGCAAACCTGGAAGTATCGGACCAGGTTTCGCTGCGCACACATGTGCAGAGGTGGTCTACCACAGAGCGCATGCGCAGAACAGTGATCCTCGGGTTGCGGAAAGTTCGGGATCCAGACAGACCTCCAGAACGGATCCCGTTCACAACCGGAGGTACTACTGTTAGGGAAGGTTTTTTTAAATGTTTAATGTTTGTTATATTTTTATATATGTTGGAAGCTGATCTTATTTTATTTTATTCTTAGGCAGATTTACAAAAACAAAACAAAACAAAACCCACCAATAAATACATTTTAGAAAGGGGCACGATTAGATGAGGACACACAACACATTTAAAAAAAGAAGAAATCAGGACTCTCTGTGCTCTGTTCTGCTGTGTGGGGCAGTCTGTGGGAGGCAGGGCTTGGGGTGACGAGTTCAAATGCTTCCAGCCTGAATGCGCCCATGCCTCTTGATTTACTGCAGATTGTTGCCTCTTCATCTTTGCAAAAGGGACTTTAGAAATGTGGCCCAAACACACCCATTTCAAACAGCCAACCTACCTAGATCTCAATACCACTGAGGACACTACAGTTAGATCATCTGCAGGACAGTTTTGTTCATCATTCAACTCAAAAGGGCTTGTTTCTGAAGATATCTGTTGCTGTTTTAGTGTTCATTTCTTTTTATACTTTATGTGTTCCATTTTTAAAAGAGGCATCCTGGGAAGGTGGCTAGTTTCAGATTAGGTGTGAAACAGTCACAGCCTACCTGCCAAATTGGTCTGCCTCTCCTCATATTATTGGCTCCAATTTTAAACCTCTCTCTCTCTCTCTCTCTCTCTCTCTCTCTCTCTCTCTCTCTCTCTCTCTGTTGCTGCATGAGAAATCTACTGAAACAGCATGGGATCAGTTGCAACAGCAGGAGAGAACATTTCCAAGTGCTCTTGGGAGCACCTGAGACACAAAAATTGTAGCTAACGAAATGTTCAGAAAGAAGTGTGAATTTTAAATTGCTTTAAATGTACAGCTATTTTAAGAAAAGCTTGTGCTGTGGAAGAAATTGTGTGTGTGTGGGTTTTTTTTTTAAGTGCTGTGTTTCATTTGTTTCATAATAGCTAAAGCAATAAGAAAACTTAGTTTTCCATCGGAAGCAGCCAGTTGTTTTGGGTATCTGTCTTAAAACTGAACGTGGACAAATAAAAGAAAGTACTTGTTTACAGGTAAAGGTAAAGGGACCCCTGACCATTAGATCCAGTTGTGACCGACTCTGGGGTTGCGGTGCTCATCTCGCATTATTGGCCGAGGGAGCCGGCGTACAGCTTCCAGGTCATGTGGCCAGCATGACAAAG
Organism: Darevskia mixta; assembly: GCA_034641385.1. Classification (NCBI taxonomy): domain Eukaryota; kingdom Metazoa; phylum Chordata; class Lepidosauria; order Squamata; family Lacertidae; genus Darevskia; species Darevskia mixta. The sequence goes on from JAWWNH010000017.1 coordinate 16,364,663, forward strand.
CCGCTTCTGGCAAACCAGAGCAGCGCACGGAAACGCTGTTTACCTTCCTGCCGGAGCGGTACCTATTTATCTACTTGCACTTTGACGCGCTTTCGAACTGCTAGGTTGGCAGGAGCAGGGACCAAGCAACGGGAGCTCACCCCATCAAATAGTCAACTTTTGTGCACCATTCTCAATAGTCAACTTTTGTGCAATTCAGCATAACTGAATTTTTCTTCCAAAAGTGAGGTGGGACAGCTGGTTCCTTTTTTCAAGAACTGCTTCCCCACCATGGAAATCTCTGGGCATTAAACATTTGTGAAACTTTATGAAGAACCTGATGGGCCATGGGTGGCACTGTGGTCCAAACCACTGAGCCTAGGGCTTGCCGATCGGAAGGTCGGCGGTTCGAATCCCCGCGACGGGGTGAGCTCCCGTTGTTCGGTCCCAGCTCCTGCCCACCTAGCAGTTCGAAAGCACGCAGTGCAAGTAGGTAAATAGGTACCACTCCGGCGGGAAGGTAAACGGCATTTCCGTGTGCTGCTCTGGTTCGCCAGAAGCGGCTTAGTCATGCTGGCCACATGACCTGGAAAAAACTGAGGACAAACACCAGCTCCCTTCGCCAGTAAAGCGAGATGAGCGCCGCAACCCCAGAGTCATCCGCGACTGGACCTAATGGTCAGAGGTACCTTTACCTTTATGAAGAACCTATGCCGGAATCTGCTTTGATTTCTCTGCCTCCTTTTCATTTGCTGTATCTTGTGCAAAGCCTGTAGTCAGGGGCCATATTGTGTGCGTTTTTATCTCAGTTTTAGAACAGCACTCAGAAAACTTCAGGCAGTAATAACGACAACACTGGCAACAATAATACAAAAATGCCAGGTGACGGCAGTGAGCAAATTATAAAATAGAAATTGCTTTCAGGCTGTGCTGTTTATGAACCTGAAGTAAAAGCAAGCTGTTTCTCCTAAAGATCACAAAATATTATGGACAGTCATGCTGGGTCAGGCTGAGGTTCATACATGAATAGATCAGCTTTCTGATGACCAGAAACATTGTGTTTCAGAACCCTTCAGCCCAATGGAAACAGAATATGTGTAGCATATATAGCACAGCACTGTAGCCATTTCAATAGCTCTTGGTTTATACCAGCAGAGCTCCAGATTCGAACCCCCACTTTTTCATGCTGAGAGTCAGACCTCCAACATTTCTCCGATGAAAATAGGGACGTCCCATTCCATAATGATAATTTTACTATTTATACCCTACAAATCTTATTGGGTTGCCCCAGCACTCTAGGCAGCTTCTAACACATATAAAAACAAAACAAAACACTAAACATTAAAAAAAAACCTTGCCTATACAGAATTGCCTGCAGACGGCTCAGGGGTGGGATAACTCCATACCCTCCAACATTTCTCCAATGAAAATAGGGACATCCTAAGGAAAAGTGGGACATTCTGCGATCAAATCAGAAACCGGGATGGCTTCTCTAAATCAGGGACATCTCTGGAAAATAGGGACACTTGGAGAGTCTGACACTGGACCTCTGGTGGTGCAGCAGCAGTGTGCAGTCACAATTACGTAAGGCCAATTGCAATCAAGCAAATCGAATGACGTACAAAATGGATTTTCTGAAACCACTTTTTCTCTTCCTGAAACCACCTTTGCCCATCTGCTGATTTCTGGATGACCCTCTCTTCATGTCCTGTAACAATAGTGAATCTGTAACTAATTTGGTCAAGAAATGCCAGGAATTATATGTATATATCCCAGAGCAAATTCCTTGGAACAATCTTTTCATTTTATCCACAGTCATATGCTTCAACATCATCCCACTTTGGTCAAAGTGGTGATGACTTTGAGCCTTTTTGCACCGTTCAGATGCAAGGAAATTCTTGTTTCAATACTGTGCTTTGTATTTTATACTGTAACTGAAACACCGGAATCAAAAGTGTAATCCTCGCAACCCATACTATTAAAGGCTTTAGTCTATAACCGAATTGTGTGTGTGTGTGTGTGTGTGTGTGTGTCACTGTATAATTTATATGAACTCTAGAATACATAGGTTGTAGACTGAACACACGCTATCTAGACCAGTGGTTTAAACACTGTGCTATGATCCCTTGAAAAGTACTTCAGTGAGAAGCTGAGTATTGGAAGGCAAGCTTTCAATCAATAGCTTGACCTCCTATATAAATCTCCTCTGAGAGCAGCATGGAAAAATTGGTGGCATTCTAAGTTGCATTCTCAACTCAAATGGGCTTTCTGAGGAGGAAGGGTAGGATATAATTTCAATAAATAAATAAAAATATGGGATGACAGGGAGGCATGAGGTCCAAGAATAAGGTTACCAGACATCCCTGTTTCCCAGGGAGAGTCTCCGGATTTACAAATCAATTCCCTGACAAAATCCATCTATTTAGTAGGAAGTTGAAAAGTGTCCCCAGATTCATTGGAAAAAATCTAGTAACCTTATCCAAGAATCCTTTGCAAGGTGTAGGGTTCGAGTGGCAAAGGTACAGAAGTTCCTCAGCTGGAACATTAATATGGAACGTGTTCTCTGAAGGTGGCGATTTTGAGTTGAGTCAAAAAGCAGGGGAACAACTGGCTGAGCTGGGGGCGGGGAGGATAATATAAGGAGGGTGGGAGGAGGGAAACAGGAGTGAATGACATTTTAAAGAATGCAAATGATCAAATCCATTACCTCTCAAACTGATGTAGACCCATGATTTCCTAGAGAGTGCACCATGGTAAATAAAAGTATCAATCACTTTATTTCAGCTTTAAGCTCATAAGAACAGAACTAGAACAATACACAGTACAATTTGATTTAAAAAATTAGAACCAGTAAAACTTAAAAGAGTACAAATTAGAAACAGATACTATAAGGAATTTTCAGCTTCCAAACAGCAGTCCATTACGACGTTTATATGTCAAAACGGAAGTTAAAAATTTCGCCAATTGTAATGTTACATGCTGATCTCGCAATAAAAAGGCCAGGCGAAAATCTGCCGGGTGCCCAGGCAACTTGTGGATTAATGGTAACAGTAAGTTCTTCCGGACAACACAATATAAAGGACATATAAATACTATATAGTGAAGTGTTTCGATCGATCTATTATCACAGGAACATAAAACCGAGACTTGGCCCCTAGAAAATCTATGAAAAAGGGAATTCGAAGGGAAAACATTAAAACGTGCTTTGATAAAGGCAAAACGATGACTGGCAATAGAAAGGGATGATAGGTAAGATGGCAAATGAGTTGGAGAAATAACTCCCAACTGATGCGGGGAACATAGCCCCCCACCAAGCATAAGATTACGCTGCCACTCTAGTAAATAAAGGTAAAGGACGGTTAAGTCCAGTCAAAGGTGACTATGGGGTTGTGGAGCTCATCTCGTTTTCAGGCTGAGGGAGCCAGCGTTTGTTCACAGACAGCTTTCCGGGTCATGTGGCCAGCATGACTAAAGCGCTTCTGGCACAACAGGACACCGTGACAGAAGTCAGAGCGCACGGAAACGCTGTTTACCTTCTCCTGCAGCAGTACCTATTTATCTACTTGCACTGGCGTGCTTTTGAACTGCTAGGTTGGCAGGAGCTGGGACAGAGCAACGGGAGCTCACTCCATTGCGCGGATTCGAACTGCCATCCATCTGATTGGCAAGCCCAAGAGGCTCAGTGGTTTAGACCACAGTGCCACCTGCGTCCCTTGGTAAATAAAAAGCAAAGGGAGCTCTGTTGATTTGTGTGACAACAAACAACGCATACAACAAAACATCATGGTCAGGCAAGACCACTTGGGATAAGTTACATTTTGTAAAATGGTGAGCAAGTAACTGAGTTCTCTAAAACCCTTCATCGCGCTAGATGCCAAAGTGTGTGTGTGTTGGGAGAATTAAGCTGCTTAGTGCAGCCTTGCAAACACAGCCTGGACTCCCACTCAATTGGTTCCATTCTCTCCTTAACACCTTCACTGAAATGTCTTCGCAACCCACAATCCTTCCCTTATTAAACATGGATTAAGAGGGTTTTTATTTCGGTAGCAGGTTGTCAAGAGGTGCTATTTAAAGCCCATAGCACTCGCAGCCTTCCCAGGAATGGATGCTTCCATCTTTGGCATTGGTGACGTGAGTTAATGTGCCCGAAAGCCAGAGCACAATTTATCCCACCTGATTCCCAGCAACTGGTCTCCAGAGGCATGCTTGTAGAACATTGCTCTACAAGAACATCACTAGGTCCTCTGCTGGAGCTATCAGTGACCACATGACTAGGGCTGGCCTTAAGGGCTGGGTGAGCTGGGTCGTTGCCCAGGGCACCGAGCTGAGCAGGGTGCCAAGCTAAGATCAGTGGCTGTGTATTTTTTTATTTTTTATTTTTGCATGTGCTAAAAGAAAACAATTTAAAAGTACATTTTTCCAGAATAGAAGCTGCATAATGGCAGTGTTGGGTGTTTGGCATGCCCCCAAATCCTAAAAACCCCACAGTAACTATGGGCTTTTAGACACTTGCCATTTATAGCATAAGTAAAGGTAAAGGGACCCCTGACCAATAGGTCCAGTCGTGGACGACTCTGGGGTTGCGGCGCTCATCTCACTTATTGGCCGAGGGAGCCGGGATACAGCTTCCGGGTCATGTGGCCAGCATGACTAAGCCGCTTCTGTCGAACCAGAGCAGCGCATGGAAACGCTGTTTACCTTCCTGCCTGGAGCGGTACCTATTTATCTACTTGCACTTTGACGTGCTTTCGAACTGCTAGGTTGGCAGAAGCAGGGACCGAGCAACGGGAGCTCACCCCGTCACGGGAATTCGAACCGCTGACCTTCTGATCAGCAAGCCCTAGGTTCAGTGGTTTAGACCACAGCGCCACCCGCATCCCATTTATAGCATACCCTTCAACATTTCTCTGATGAAAATAGGGACATTCTATTTAATAATAATAATAATAATAATTGCAAGCATTTATATCCCACTCATCATATTCCATAATCATTATCATTTTATGAGGTCCAGCTCCGAGGGCCTTCTGGTGGTACCCTCCCTGCGAGAAGTGAAGTTGCAGGGAACCAGGCACAGGGCCTTCTCAGTAGTGGTGCCCGCCCTGTGGAACGCCCTCCCATCAGATGTCAAGGAGATAAATAAATATGTGACTTTTAAAAGACATCTTAGGGAGATTTTCAATGTTTCATGTTTTATTGTGCTTTTAATTCTGTTAGGAGCCGCCCAGAGTGGCTGGGGAAGTCCAAACAGATGGGCGGGGTATGTATGTATGTATGTATGTATGTATGTATGTATGTATGTATGTATAAATAAATAAAAATAAAATAAAATCCCACCCATCTGACTGGGTTGCCCCAGCCACTCTGGGCGGCTTTCAACATATAGAAAAACATAATAAGACATTAAACATTATAAAGTTCCCTGTACACGGCTGTCTTCAGATGTCTTCTAATGGTTGTAAAGTTACTTATCTCCTTGGCTGGGGGGGGGGGTGGTTCACATAACTCCATGCCCTCCAACATTCCTCCAATGAAAATAGGGGCATCCTAAGGAAAAGCGGGACATTCCAGGATCAAATCAGAAACTGAGACGGCTTCTGTAAATAATAATAATAATAATAATAATAATAATAATAATAATAATAATAATAAATTTTATTTATACCCCGCCCTTCCCAGCCGAAACCGGGCTCAGGGCAGCTCACATCAGTAAAATTACAATAAAGTATAAAAAGAAAAACCGTTAATTAAAATACAGGTTAAAAGACAATTTAAAATTTAAAAATCCGGAACTGTCCCTGGAAAATAGGGACACTTGGAGAAGCTGTTATAGTGGTATATTTACTAGTTTTTATTTTTTAGAATGCAACTGCCCAATGCTACTGTTATTCAGCTAGTCTGAATAAATCCCTGTGTTCTGGCCCATTCCCTGGAGATGCCTCTGATTGCACCTGGGACATTTCCCTTGTCAAGCAAAGCCCTTCCCCATCTCCACTTTCTGTATCTTGTGGCAAGGAATTCCACACGCCGATTATGCAATGCACGGTGTGAAGCGCTATCTCTTACTGTCCTGAAGCTGCTCTCACTCTCTTTGAGGATTTCGGGCTTTTCTCTTCCTGCCTTTGAAGATCTTCCCTCTTTCTTTCCTCGCTTGACGTATGGTGATCGACAACAAAGTGTTGTGCATTCATGGTAAAAGTCGGAGCATTTCCAGATCCTTTTAGTCATGTGGTGGTTAGATTAGAAGGCTAGAATTCCTTCAGGTATTAAGAGAAACTATGGGCAGACTGTGATACCAGTCATGAGTTTATCTCATGGAGAAGGTTAAATAAAGTGCAGAAAGAAACAACAACAAAAAAAGCATTGCCTTCCTGGCACCAAAGACGGGTGCAGTTTCTTTTCCTAAACAGATTTGCATTGGTCTCTTGACTCTCTTTCCTAGAGCCAGGAGAAAATAGCTATAAAAAGCATCAGCCCTTAACTTTTACTGGGGATGCAAAGGTTCAATATCACTACATCCATTGTCAAGAAACCCTGGATTTGGTACCAGATGCAAAATTCGGCCCCTTGATACAATCATACTCTGGTTTCTCTTCAGATTGTATAAATCTTCCTTCCTTGATACAGGCCAAACTGTGAGAGCCAATGTGGTGTAATGGTTTTCGTGTTGCTCTATGAACTGGGAGACCAGGGTTCGAATCCCCACGCAGCCATGAAGCTCACTGGGTGACCTCGGGACAGTCGCTGCCTCTCAGACTAACCTGCCTCACTGGGTTGTTGTTGTGGGGATGATGATGATGACGACAACAACAACAACAACAACAACAATTTATTTATACTTACTTATCAAACCTTTATTAGGCATTTTACAGATAAAACCATGAGAGATAGAATCACATAAAATCACTCTGGGCGGCTCCCAATAGAATATTAAAAACACGATAAAATTTAAAACACGATAAAACATCAAAAACTTCCCTAAACAGGGCTGCCTTCAGATGTTTTCTAAAAGTCAGGTAGTTGTTTATTTCCTTGCCATCTGATGGGAGGGCGTTCCACAGGGCGGGTGCCACTACCGAGAAGGCCCTCTGCCTGGGATTAAACGATCAAGGCAGAACCTTGAGCTCCTTGGATACAAATGGAATATATAGATAGATAGACAGATAGATAATAAAATATATAAGATATATGGTTTGCAATCATTGACTTTGAAAAACAAACAAATCCACAGAGCTACATGGAGGCTGATTTAGATCTGGACTGTGATGGGGTTAGCATTCAACGCTTTTTCCCTGCACTATGTTTGTGGCAAAAATCGCATTTCTGTTTTATTGGCACCAATAGGAATTTATCTCCTGGGGTAAATATCAGTTTTGGTGTATGTGTCTGTTGTCCATTAGACCTATGGGTTGGACTCTGTCTACACACACACACACACACACACACACACACACACACACACACACTGATTCCAATTCTATTAACTTCCCCCATTACTATTTGTGTGGGATATATAGCTATATCTATCTATATGTATATCTACAAACCAAGCATGTAATGAAATGTGTCATTTTGCTCCCTTGCTCTCGTTTGTTTTAATGGCTGCTTGCAGATGTAAGGGAAAGAGACTCTGGAAGCAAACTCACTAGGTATTTATCAAGTGTACCTATTCTTCTCTAGAGATAAATTCAGAGAAAGCGGATTAAAATCAATTTGTAGCCGAAGTCAGTGGTGCACAGCGCTGACAAGCTAGAGGTTATGATGTCAAAATCCCTCCTCATCCCTGCATCCCCCGAGCATATTTGCAACTTGTTTAACATTGATTTTTTCCCCCTTTCCTTTTCTTTCTTAGAAAGCGACAAAACACATTCCATTTATTTAATATCATTTGGAAACCAGGCTTGAAATTATGCTGCCAATGAAACCCAGCGATGAACCGAAAGTGGCAGTGCGCAGATCCCAAGGATATTTGGGATATTTATACCATGCCCCTCATTATAATACATTTGAAGAAAGCTTATTATAACTTAATACAATAACTTACAGCTTCACTCTCTAAGACATTCTAATGGATTATCATCGTTTCTTCACAGGGAGTATGTTGGCGTTTGGACAACCAAAGTCTGGTTGCATAACACACACCTTTTGTAACCCAAGGATTTCATAATTCCTGATCATGGTTCATTAGAGAAATACGTGTAAAAGTCTTAGGATGTTGCAGAGTTTTGCATTTAAAGGACTCCCTCATGACACGAACCAATATTCTAATATGGTTAAGGAGGTTTGGAAGTGTCAGATTAGAGAATGACTTCTGCTTGTGTAGTGTAGTGGTTAAGAGTGGTAGACTCGTAATCTGGGGAACCGGGTTCGCGTCTCCGCTCCTCCACATGCAGCTGCTGGGTGACCTTGGGCTAGTCACACTTCTCTGAAGTCTCTCAGCCCCACTCACCTCACAGAGTGTTTGTTGTGGGGGAGGAAGGGAAAGGAGAATGTTAGCTGCTTGGAGACTCCTTCGGGTAGTGATAAAGCGGGATATCAAATCCAAACTCTTCTTCTTCTTCTTCAAAAGTTGTGGAAGATAAGAAGGAACCCAGCTAAAGTGGTGGTGGTGAACTGTGGCTCTCCAGATGTTGATGGACTTCAACTCTTCAACACCTGAGATAGCTCAGTTGGTTAGAGCATGGTGCCAATAATGCCTAGGTTGCAGGTTCAATCCCCATATGGGAAAGCTGAATATTCCTGCATTGCAGGGGGCTGGACTCAATGAGCCTCAGGGTCCCTTCCAACTATGATTCTATGATAATCTGGAGGGCCACAGGTTCCCCATGCCTGGGATAAGAATTTTATTTATTTACTTATTTTGAGCCAGAGCATGGGCAAGAGGGAGGAATAAAAGGAAGGAAATTGGATGGGGAGAAAGAATTCATAGTGTTGTCATAGGTCCCACCTACGCCATATATTTAAAGAAGTAACATACCATTTTAAGCAGTCGTGGTTTCCCCACAGAGAATTAGGGGAACTATAGTTTGTTAAGGGTGCTGACAGTTGTTAGGTGATCCCCTATTCCCCTTACACAGTGGCAATTCTCAAAGTGGTTTAATAATAAATCCCTCTTCCGAAAAAACTCATGCAAATTATCACTGTGTGAGGGGAATAAATGTCTCTTCACAACTTTCAGCACCAGTGCTTTTTTCCCTGAGGAGACGCAGGGGTATGCAAACCCCTAAACATTTTGTGAATTTAAGTTTGGCCTGGTTGAGGGGCAGTATTTCAATATGAGTAGGAAAATGAGAGTACCCCTGAACATTTTTTAAAGAAAAAAGCACTGCTCAGCACCCTTAACAAACTACAGTTCCCACAATACTTTGTGGCAAGCTACAAGTGGTTTTGTAGTGCTTTAAATGTATAGCTAACAATGGAAACTTGAGAACCTTTGTGGACTTCCACTAACAGTATAAACTATCTGATAAACAGAAAATAATTTGCACTCCATGTCTGGAAGCCTTGTGTTCACATTCTGAAGGTTACTGTTGCTCCTTTCAGAATTTGGAGACTGGGTGCTATTGTGTTGTGGCCATTGATTGCATGCTTGGTTTGTAGCTATACATACTGATAGATATAGCTATATATCCCACACAAACAGTAATGGGGGAAGTTAATAGAATTGGAATCATGGTGTGTGTGGCCATTGATGCTACAGTTCCAGATTTCTTGTATGAAGAATTATTATTGTCATATGAGACAGCTGGGAAACAAAGGAGTCAGGCTAGGAACACTCTCGTGTAGAATTTAATAAAGCTCCGGGATACAAGTTGGTCTTCATACATCACTGTGCATGTTGATGAAATGGTTGTCAAACACACGTTTCCCATAGCTTACAATTACAAACTTCACATAAACCTTAATGGCTGCTTGACGCTGACACTGATTAAGGGAATAAATAATGGCACCTTAATTTAGAGCCAGGTGATTAATAACTTCATTAACCTATCCTGTCATTGCAATTAATGAAGATGCATTGTCCTTGGCCTTCTCACACAAACATCTCCTCATTCTCTTTCTTGTAGTCACTGATCCAAGCCACATTCTCCCTAAACTCATGCCTGGTGTGGCTGACCTTTGTCACCTCTAACCACCACTCACTTCTTTGGGACAGGTAGCTACAGCTTCTAGGACAGTGACTGCTAACCTTGACACCCCAGATGTTTTGGAACTACAACTCCCATCATCCCTAGCTAACAGGATCAGTGGTCAGGGATGATGGGAGTTGTAGTCCCAAAACATCTGGAGTGTCAAGGTTAGCCATCACTGTTCTAGGAGAATGTGAAGAGAAGCGGTCCTTTCCTTCATGCTGGAAAAGGAAGCAGTCAACACTAGCTGAAGATGTATGGCTTCTGGGCTATGCCTTAATGGGACCCTCCACTTCACCAAAAGCCCCCTAAGGCAGAATTGTGATGATGAGCTACCTAGAGTAGAGATGGGGAACCTGTGGTCTGCTAGATCTTCTGCTGGATGTTGTCAGTCTCCATCTCCCATACTTCCTGACTATTGGAGTGCAACAACACATAGCAGGCCATGGCCTCCTAGCCCTCTGATCTGTTCTTCCACGACTGAAAAATCCAATGCTGGGCCCAGGCTATTCAAGGAAACATCACTTGATTGTTCTTGGGGAAAGTGATCAAACTGGTTAGCTGTGGCCATTTCCTGGAAGAAGCTGGTTTCTTGAATCCACTGCAGTCCAGGTTTCAAAGCAGATTCCAAGACAGAAATGGCTTTGATGGCTCCCGTGCGCTTCCAGTAACAAAGCCTTCTCTGTCCTCCACAGAAATATGAATTTTAAAACCTTGACTATTTTGGGATGGGGGCTGAAGAATGGATGAGTTTGCTTCTTCTAACTCCCTCTGTTTAAGCTCCTATACTTCTGGCTGCCTGATTTATATTCATGGCAATCTGGAACGTACATACATGAGTGACAAATGTCCTTTAGATGCTGTTCTCTGTCTCTGAAATCACATGGTGATCTTTCTGTGCAGAGCTTATCCACACTTGTCTTTCCTCCACTTTTCCCAGGGATAGCCCACAATTTAGAGATCTGCCTCCGAGCACCTTTTACTGTGCTCTGAAGCTTTTCCCGTGAAAAACCCGCTCTTTAAAGCTCAGTCAGTGCAAATGGCAATCTGTGGGGAAACAAAATTGACATTTGCTCTGATTCAGCTCGGGGCTAATAAAAATAAAATTTAAAAATGCTTGGACACAGAGCATTAAAGCACGGACCTTTGCCTGGAAAGAGTGGGGCAAAAGGTAACTGTTGATAAGCCCTCACTCTGGTCTAAGTCTTTGACTCGCATATGTTTGGAGCCCTGAAAATCCTAGGAGCAGCACTGCTTGCCACTGTTCCAGGTATCTTTCCTGGAAGCAAGCCTCACTTAACTCAAAGAAACATGCGCCTTCTGAGTAGACATGATGCACAGGATCACACAACCCTTCTTGGGTGGGTGGCTTTGTGGTTGGGCCCCGGGCCTTCCCTCAGGAACCGGCCTATTGCAGGCCAGATCACCTTCCTGCTGCCAAATCAGCCAATGGCAGTGGGATCAACTGACTAATTGTGACCCTTGGAGCCGTGCCCAGGGGAAATGTAAATGCCTTTCCTGCGGGGCCTTTCAGCCTCTCTCTCACTGTGCCAGTTCTCCCACCCACCCTCCCTCAAATTAGGGTTGTGGGGTGTTTTTTTTTTTTTTTTTACAGAGGATACGACCTTGCTATGGACAATGTCAGTTGCCTATTTTCAGGGCCGGGCAGGAATTTTTCCATTGTGGCAAATTGGCACTGCCATTTGGGTTTTTGCCTACCTCGTAGTGATTGTCACAACTCTGTAAGGTGGATAAGCATTGGGTTAGCTTAGTTTTGGTTGGAGGGGAGGTTGCAGCCTCCACCTGCCCCTTCATGGGTTAGGATCCATGAGGAGTGGTTCCTATCTGATGCCCAGACAGGGGCTAGGGCCATACCACTCCTCCAATGGGAACTGCTTAGGGGACACCCCGATTTGATGTAGCGTATGTGTTTCTCAGTTTATCTCAAACTACAGATCCTAGATCAGGGACAGCCAAAGTGGTATCTTTAGATGTTGTTGGACTACACTTTCTACAGTCCCTAACCCAATGGCTGTGTTGGCTAGGGCAGATGAGTAGGGACTCAGCTATACAGCTCCCAAAAATGTTTTAAATGTGTTGTAAAGTGCAATATACAAATGTGACAATAGATGACAATAGTGAGCTATGCCAAATTAAATGTATTTTTCAAAACTTTTTTAAAAAAAAAACATTTTCAGAGTGTTTGTGTGTGTGTGCAGATTCCACCTAGGCAGAGGAAAACAAGTTTGCACAAACATCCTTATGATCTACAAAGTACGTCCCACTGAGTGAGGTGTCTCTTCAAACAGCAATTTTCAGATTTCGGATAAACACAAGTCCCTTGGTGAGGCACGAAATATCTTTACACCTCTCATTTCAGATAGGCATTCATCTGTCTCTGAAGCATTATTTTAAAGCTCCGAGTGAAACAATATTTTGGTATGTTTCCTAACAATAGACCCTTTGGGGTTTGTGTCTAAATTAAGCAACCCAACAATTTCCTAAGCAGGGCATATGGAGCTAAGCTCCTTAGCTCTTTATGAGTTTGCAAGGGATTTGTGAATGAGGTTCTCAAATGATACTTTGTCTTGAAAATATAGACAGGAAAACTGTAAAGGAAGTAAATTTCTGCAGGCCAAGGACTTCCTAGAAGTCTAAATTAAGTTAAAATTGATAAAGTTTGGGACCCTACATAACCAATTTGTTTGCATATCATAACCCTGTTATGTCTCTGATGTTAACCTCTGGGGTTAACAAACATTGGCTTTGTTTGGATGTCATGGTAAATCACAACTGAATGAACAGTTGGCTTCCATTTCACTGCTCTCCAAATGCAGGTGGGAACAGCAAACTAAAATTTGGAGTAAAACAAATCACGATCTTTGGTTCAGATGTCTTGCTAAGCCAGAAATTGTGGTTTGTTGCTGCTGCTCTTATTATGAGAGGAGTGAAGCTGGAGCAATATCAATGTTCCAGGAAAACAATTACCTATGGTTTAACTGCAATGTGCAAGCACAACCATTGTGACTGTGTACACAATAAAGCAATATAATAGCTCAAAGGTAGGCATTGGTGCAAGCCGTAGTTATGAGAGCCAGTGTGGTGTAGTGGTTAAGAGCGGTAGACTCGGAATCTGGTGAACCGGGTTCACGTCTCCGCTCCTCCACATGCAGCTGCTGGGTGAACTTGGGCTAGTCACACTTCTTTGAAGTCTCTCAGTCCCACTCACCTCACAAAGTGTTTGTTGTGGGGGAGGAAGGGAAAAGAGAATGTAAGCCGCTTTGAGACTCCTTTGGGTAGTGATAAAGCGGGATATCAAATCCAAACTCTTCTTCGTCTTCTTTTGATTGCACAAAGAGGTATGTTATCCTTATGGAGTGATCTATAATTAGGGATCAAGGTAAAGCCATCAGACAACAACTCTGCTGCCGATTCAGATTCACTGCAAACAGAGTTACACACATCTTGCTGCGCTAGAAGTATTATGTGAGTTGTTCTTTATGGTAACAAAACCTGCCAACTCTGGCTTTATTCACAGGTATGGTGTGGTTTGTGCCCTCTCTAGCATTTGGAGTGAGCACTAACTGAAATACTACTACTAATAAAAACATCAGACAGAATTCTCCAAAATTCAATTCAAGTCATGTTCCAACATTGGTCCCCATAGCATATATACAAGGAAAATGGCAGATTTGATCCAGGTCAGTAAACGGAACAAGGATTTGATTGTCATGCATGACTAGATTTCATAATGACATGCTCTGTGCCTTTTTGGTGCGCCTTATTCTCTGAAATAGACTAGGATTTGAACAGGAGCCGAAGGGGGATGGAGTTTTCTGTTTAGCTGGCTTCAGGCAGCTTCCTTATTTTTTAAGACAACTGGAGTGCTCATTAAAAACCAATGATTAGTGATTTTGAACCAGAGTGAAGCTTGGGAGTTTCACTGTACCTCCAATTTGTGTCACAAAACCTTAGTCCAACACTTTTCTTTTCATTAACAAGTATAAAAAATAAAAAAAATTCCTTCCAGTAGCACCTTAGAGACCAACTAAGTTTGTTCTTGGTATGAGCTTTCGTGTGCATGCACACTTCTTCAGATACACTGAAACAGAAGTCACCAGACCCTTATATATAGTGAGAGGGTGGGGAGGGGTATTACTCAGAGGGGTGGTGGGAATGGGTGATAGGCTGATAGCTGTGGTAAACCTGTTGACGACTGTTAACGACTGCAATTAGTCTTACAGGAAAAAGCAAGGGGTGAGAAGGTTAAAAATAGCTTTGTCATGTATAAGATAAGAATCCAATGTCTTTGTTCAGACCAGGTCTCTCCATGGTTTTAAGCTTGGTAATGAGTTGCAATTCAGCAACTTCTATTTCCAGTCTATTTCTGAAATTCCTTTGCAATAAGACAGCTACTTTGAGATCTTGTATAGAATGTCCTGGGAGATTGAAGTGTTCTCCTACTGGTTTCTCTGTCTTGTGATTCCTGATGTCAGATTTATGTCCATTTATCCTTTGGCGTAGGGTTTGGCCTGTTTGTCCAATATAGAGAGCTGAAGGGCACTGTTGGCATTTGATGGCATACACAATGTTAGACAATGAGCAACAAGCAATGTTAGACGATGAGCAACAAGATTAACAAGCATGTTTTTCATGTTGTCCCCATCCAAGTGGCAGCCTGCACTTTCCCTGTTTCAATTCAGATTTCCCCGATCCACAGATAATACAGTAAGGAAGAATAAACCAACATAAAAATTGCATATTGCCCCTCTGTGAACATACAGAAGCATGCTGTGTGTCTGGTAATTGTCCCTTCTTTAAGTGTGGTGCTGATTGCTGGCTACCATCACCACACCCATTGGGGATGCGCCAGCCTTTTTTATTTTTAAACATAACCAGCTGTTTTGTGCAAAATGTGTAAATCAGAAAGGTAATAATTAGCTGAGCACAGGTGCAGGTGCCCACAAGGGAGTTTAGGTTTCTCGATCTCTGGGAGCAGGAGCTGTTAATAGGGTCTGGCAGAACACAAACAGGTAAAGTTTAATCATGTAAAACAGAGCTTTCCAAACTGTGTGTCGTGACATGTCAGTGTGTCGGCTGCAGTGTGTAGGTGTGTTGCACAAATGCTCCTCGCGTTCCTCCCGGGGCTGGAAAGGGGTTAGTTTAACCTCTGGTTTGCTAGTAAAACTGAACTGAACTGTGCTGCGAAATGATGCATGTCTAAAAAGTGTGTCACCAACATGAAAAGTTTGGAAAGCTCTGGTGTAAAATGTTATTGCTGTGGACGACAATCCTAAATCATCTACAGAAAAAAAATCCCAGTCTTCCAGCAACACTGTTTTTGGAAGCCTTTCGCCAGGAGAGGTCTCCACAAGCCCAAAATTAGGGGGGAAATTCTGCAGGTGAAAAAGATGCTGCTGGCTTTGAAGAAGCTGCAGCTCAAGGCAGCGTTGCACAGATTCCTCATTGCTTTGATTCATTTATCTAGGTGTGGCTGGGATTTCATATAGAAACACCGTCTTGCTTAAAAACGGGCAGACTTGTCGTTTGAAGCCTGAAATTGAAGTTCTAAAAGGGGGCTTAGACAAAACTCTCGGTTCAACCAATCCTCTCTCCCCTCCCCAGCCCAGCCACCAGTGCCTTCTTCCCTTGCCAGTTTTCTACAAGCCAGCTCATTAAGTTTCACCTTGTTTTCCCAATGCAGCAGCAGTGCTAAGGAATGCCTCTGCCTGCCTGTATCAGTGTCTGAAGAATTCAAAACATGTCATTGGCTGATATATATATATAACCCAGAACCTTCCAGACTCATTAGGAGCAAATGCTTTAGGAATAGCAAGAATCTGGTTTAATATTCAGGGTGCATATTTCTAAACAAATCAGGCTGGTTATTGGGGGGCGGGCAGGGAAATAAAATAAAATAAACTCACATGCTACCAATACATTCCTCTGCAATTTGTTAAGTCCCCCTGGCTATCTTCTATTAATATCCAGCCAGGGGGTTAGCTTGGACAGTCTGTCCCTACCAATGACATTCATATCTATCCATTAGCATGTTCCCAGGGTAACCAATCACATTTCCCCACATGCCACCTGAATTTTCTGTGACATTCCAGCTCCTAACGAGAGCTTCAAACGCCTTGCTACAGTATTTAGGTCGCAAGGCAGAGGGAAGCTATCCAGCAAACAGATACTTTTCTCGTTCATTCAAACGGGGCTTGTGCAGGAGAGTTTCCTGCTTGCCATTTGCCATTCTTATTCCTACGACATACTCATGCCCAATGTTAGGTCACCTCTTTCACCGGTTTTCCACCTGGCTCTCTGGATTACTAGGGACCCAGGTGGCGCTGTGGGTTAAACCACAGAGCCTAGGGCTTGCTGATCAGAAGGTTGGCAGTTCGAATCCCTGCGACGGGGTGAGCTCCTGTTGCTCGGTCCCAGCTCCTGCCCACCTAGCAGTTCGAAAGCATGTCAAAGTGCAATAAATAGGTACTGCTCGGGCGGGAAGGTAAACGGTGTTTCCGTGCGCTGCTCTGGTTTGCCAGAAGCGGCTTAGTCATGCTGGCCACATGACCTGGAAGCTGTACGCCGGCTCTCGGCCAATAAAGCGAGATGAGTGCCGCAACCCCAGAGTCGGACACGACTGGGCCAAATGGTCAGGGGTCCCTTTACCTTTATCCCTTTACCTCAAAATACAAAAGTAACAAACTGCCATACCTTCTGACCTAGGAAATTAATCAATAAAACAAGATGAAAGCAGTTGACAAGACAAGTGACTAGAAACTGACACTTCTATTATGAAGTGCAGTCCAGGGGCGGAGCAACGGGGGGCGGGGGGTGGGGGGCGGGCCGCCCAGGGCAGCACCCTGGGGGGTGACACTCTGGGCGGGGTTGGCTGGCTTGCTTGGCCCAGGCGGAGGCGAGGGGCAGGCCAGCGAGGAGGGGTGACACCCCTCCTCGCTGGCCCGCCCCTTGCCTCCGTGCCGCGGCTCCGCCCACCCATGTCAGCCCCAGCTGAGCACTGAAAAAGCCCTTTAAAAAAAGCCAAAGCAAAGGACGTCACAACACATGTGCACGGAGCAACGCCCCGCCCCCAGGGGTGCTGCTTGGCTTGCGGGGTGCCGCTTGTGAATTGTAGTCCCATACATCTGGATGGCCGGAGTTTCCCTATGCCTGTTGTAAGAGAATGAAGTTTACTACTTCCTCCGTGCCCCTTGCTCTCCCTCCCCACCTCTCTTCTTCTTCCTCAACCTTGTTGTTGTTGTTTAGTCGTTTAGTTGTGTCCGACTCTTCGTGACCCCATGGACCAGAGCACGCCAGGCACTCCTGTCTTCCACTGCTTCCCGCAGTTTGGTCAGACTCATGTTGGTAGCTTTGAGAACACTGTCCAACCATCTCGTCCTCTGTCGTCCCCTTCTCCTTGTGCCCTCCATCTTTCCCAGCATCAGGGTCTTTCCCAGGGAGTCTTCTCTTCTCATGAGGTGGACAAAGTATTGGAGCCTCAGCTTCAGGATCTGTCCTTCCAGTGAGCCCCTCAACCTTACACTGTGTCAAACTCCCCTCATATCCAGGCATGTGGCCTGGAGGGCTGGTATCTCAGAAAGAGGAGGTCAGATTTATCCTGGGGTGGTGAGAATAGTCCTGTGGAATGAGGCCATAGATGCTGAAGGGGACAAGAAGGCAGTCTTGGGAAGCAGCTGCGTCAAGAAGGAGCAGCACGAAGCGAGCTCGGATCTCTCTACAGGGCACTTCAGGATGTGTACCCTTTGTTCTTCTTGTGAATTCAAAATAATTAACCTCAATGCATAATTGTAATTGCTACTGATCAAAGGCCAGCTCTTTCAAAAAATATGTATGAGAGGCTCGAGTGTATCCAACTCCACAAATGAGCTTTAAACGGCACAATTCCCACTTATATTAATTGGAGTCATGCCGCTAAATCCTCGTACATCACAGAGACTGCTATTTACCATCTAAAATTAGAAGTGAACATACAGTTAATGAATATTTCCTCTCGCACTATCTGTTACATACAGGGGAAGCGGAGGAAACAGAGGCAGGGCATCTGTTCTTTCTCAGCTGGACTTTGCTGTTGCCGAGCACTTTTTCTGAGTTGTGTGACGACTCATTAGGTGCTTACACATTGATCCTACAAGGGAACACATGTATATGAAATCATCAACAGAGACTCTCTTCAAAGTTCGCCCTTAAGAAATATACCCGACACCAGGGATGGGGAAGCTGCTGCCTCTGGGTGTGGTTGGAGTCCAATATGCACCAGCCCACATGGCCAAAGGTCAGGAATAATGAAAGCTTTGTCCAAAAACATCTGGAAGGCCACATTTCCCCCATCGCTGCCATACACAACAGTGGATTCAGAATTTTAACTAGAGAGACTCTAGTTGTTGGCTTATTGTGGCTTGTTGTTCATGAGCAGCAGCCTGGTGCACGTTGCCCGACAGCCATTCCCTCACTCCTTCCTGAAAAGCATGTTCTCCTTCATGGAGAGCACGTGTTGTGGTGGGGGCCAGCAAGTCACCCCTCTGGTGCTGGGCGGGATCGTATGGATGGCCACTGTTGTGATTGGACCCTGGGTGTTGTTGGGGAGATTTGTATGTTGCAATTTATTGATGGACAGCCCAGTGGATATATATTGGTGGGTTTGCAACATGATCCCCCTCTTGGCTGCGTGCTTCTGATCACCCACCCTCCCTCCCTATATTTTAGGCCTCTGCGTTGACATTGCTATGCCTGTCATGGGGTCATCTGCTGTTGGGGCAGGGGCCTGGTAGGAATTTTTCCATTTGGCTGATTGGCTGGTGCCATCTGGTTTTTGCCTACTGCGTAGCAAATAGTCACAACTTGTAAGGTTGGCGGTTAGGCATTGGTTATTATGTTGGTTGGAGAAGTGGTCATGATTGATTGCGTCTGCCCCTCCAATTGTTGCTGGTGTTAGGGGAATTCCATTAAAGGAATCCAGGGGCTCGATGCTTTTTGTCCGAACCCCTGGTTCGGACTAGGGGCAGACACAATCACGGGCTAGGGCCGTGCAAGACCCCTGGGAGCCTGAGGGGAGAGGGGAGGGTCAGACCACACGGCTCCCTTTATCTCTCCAGAGGGTTTTCCCCTTACTGACGGTCGTCAGTTCTGTCCCCTGTGGGACAGTTAGTCTTAACCAATGCCTAAGCAACCACTCACATTGTTTGTGTTTTAATAAAGTTGTGGCCAAAATCATGCCAAAAACCAAAACTAAAATTCTGACTGATGTGTGAATTATTTGAGGGGTGGTTTGGGGGCCTCGACATGCAACAAACAGGAATAATAATAATAATTTATTACTTATACCCTGCCCATCTGGTCAGGCCTCCCCAAGATTTCTCCAGTTAAGGAAAAGTGGGGCATTCCAGGATCAAATCAGAAACTGGGACAGCTTCTGTAATTCCAGGTCTGTCCTTGGAAAACCCATTTGGAGGGTCTGATAATTGCTCTGGCCCAGGGGTCAGCAACCTTTTTCAGCCGTGTGCCAGTCCACTGTCCCTCAGACCATGTGGGGGGCTGTACTATTTTGAAAAAAAAATATAAACAAATTCCTGTGCCCCTCAAATAACCCAGAGATGCATTTTAAATAAAAGGTCACATTCTACTCATGTAAAAACACATTGATTCCCGGACCGGTCTCAATTAGGACTGGTGACAGCAGGGGAAGCAGGCAGGCAGGTAAACAGTAGGCAGAGCCAGAGCCAATGACACGGTACACCCAAGTAATTCTAGGATGAAGTGGACAGGCTGTGCTGCCCCCTAAACTCGTATGTAAGAAGGCAGGCAGGTGGAGCTGGCTGAGGGCAGACTGAGGCTGTTGCGGTGGTGTCCCATATACCCAAATGAAGCTCACAAGTGATCCTCAGTGTATCAAATGTTTTACCCCCCACCTTTTTTTATTTAATGGTAATGAAAATATATGGGGACACTTGGCAATCATGACATGCTTTGTAGCAGATTTATTTTGTGAAGATGGATTTCTTTTTTCAAAGTATCCTTACAAAGCATAGATGAAAATAGTTTTTTTTTTTGGGGGGGACATCCTGATTCCATATCTCCTCCAGTTCCATTCCCCCAAGAACCTTATATTTCAAGTGTCCTCCCACTTCAGAAGAGGTGCCTGAAATAACACTTTTTAAGCGTCACTACATGATTAAGCTTCATAGAGCTGATCTGACACCGCAAAGATCAAACCTGTACTGCTCAAATTAGTACACCCTTCTTTCAATGCATGCATTTTATTGGGGGAACCCCCACTCCACCCCCATGGAGTACAGATTGCCTTGCAAAAAAAATAAAAAATGTTTCCCACAACCTACATAATATGAGATTAAGAGAATCATTCATTGGATAAGGGCTTAGGTTGTGATGCAACCGTCATCTACAGAACTTGTGATGTGTCCTACGTAGAACTCCTTGGCATAGGATTAAATAGAGGCTGGTACTGTACCCTACACTGTCAAAACGAGGTCCATTATCACATGTATAATAAGATAAACTACACTGACAATGAGTTGCGCGAGTTATTAAGATGTTAGATCTTCATCGACTGGCATGCAATTAGCCCTGCCTCCAGGCATTTATGGAAAACTACAGTACAACTGTGCCTTGTATAATAATTACTGCTGGTTGTGTCTCCTGGAAATATGTAAAACTAATGAGGGTTAGGATACTCGCTCATTAAAACCAAAGAAACATAATTCTTGTTCTGTCCTCCACAATTTCTGCACTTCTGGGTTCCTGGCAGAGGGTGACAAGTACAGCTAGGTTCCCCGCCCCCACCAACCTGACACTCCAGCATAATTGCTTTCTTTTCGTAATGACACAAAAGAAGGGGTTTTCAAATTACACAAGATGTTGGCGAAATGGCATTGGCTCCCCCCCCCCATGAAGGGTCTGCCTCTGTATTCCAAATAAAGACTGGAGATCCAGTGGGTTCTTCTCTGGGAAATATCTTTTGAGTTTGCCGTTCTTTGGCCCAGAAGGCTCCTGTTCTCTTTCAACTCAACACCTTTATTGGAATACATAAAAAGGGGACATACAAACCATCTATTTATATATAATATTTCTATATAATATAATATTTCTGTAAGCATGCAATAAATAGAAAAAGATAAAAGGATCCTCATTAGTCACTATTGGACAGGCTAGATATACTGGCCTTAATTTCAAAGACCCTAGTCAGATATTGAGCCATAGCTCTAGTGAGGGCAGAGGAATCATCCCTCAGCAGGAACTGGATCGTAAGTTGGTTATTGAAAAGCTGTTCTCTTTTTGCACCCATGCATTCTAACACCTGAAATATTTATACACATGCGCCCAGACACTAATTTTCAAATACATCCACCAAAGGTAAATCGTGTCCTCCCTCAAAGAGGGCACATGTTGCGGTGCGACCTGGCAACAAAACCCTGTGTTGTGGGTGGGTTCTATTGGATAGCCACAATACCCTATTGGTAGGTCCCTTGATGCTGGGTGTAATCTGACCAATGGGACGCTAGCCAAATGGATCGAGGGATCTGTATAAGCCTATGCATGTGTCTCTGAGCTTCCTCTTTTGAGCCTGTGCATCAGAACACCCGCCCACCTCTCCCTATATTTAGGGCTTGCGCTTGACCTTGCTATGCCGTCGTCTGTCGTTGGGACAGGGGCACGGCAGGGATTTTCCCCACTTGGCTGATTGGCGGGTGCCACTTGGGTTCCGCCTGCTGCATGGCAAATCGTCACAACTTGTAAGGTTGTGGATAGGCTCTGGTTCAAGTGATAGGGATGGGTGAACGCTCTTTCCATCCCTTTGCGAAAGGTATTCCGTTAAAGGAATCCAGGGACTCAATGGTTTGATCAACCCTGAGAGAGGTTGTGCCCATGCCTGAGTCTAGGGGGACATCTGGGTGGTGGACTAGCATGACCCCAGCTTTCCGCTGTCCCAGGTGTTTACCCTAGGCTGACCTATGCTGGTGCCCTGGGTCAGCGCTACCTGCCACGGTGCAGGGAGCTAGTCGAACCAGAGCCTATGCAACCACTTATTTGCTGTAATCAATAAAGTTGTGGCCTAAATTCTGCCAAAAACCAAACCAAAATTTGAGTCTTGTCTGGATTTATTTAAGGGGGTGGTTAAAGGTCTAAACACGCATAGTGTAGGGAGGGCCAGGGGGCCATAGCCCCAGCTGCACAATTTTGAGGGGCTGCCCCCATGAAGGAATCCCAATCCCTCATTCTCAGAGGGTTAGAGTAGGGTCACATATGTCCACAGCCCTTAGCCTTAACACCGGCTCACCACAGGGTTGTGTGTTGAGTCCCCTGCTCTATACCCTCTATACGTATGACTGTACAGCCATCTATTCCAGCAACAAAATCATCAAGTTTGCTGATGACACTACTGTGGTGGGGCTCATTTCAGGAGGGGATGAGTCCGCCTATCGGGATGAGGTGGAGCAGTTCTGTGCTTGGTGTAGTGATAACAATCTGGCTCTAAATACTGCCAAGACCAAAGAACTGGTGGTGGATTACAGGGAAAAAAAGGTGGATATTCAGCCCCTGTATATCGGCGGGGACCAGGTGGAGAGGGTGGCTGTGTTCAAGTTTTTGGGAGTGCTTATAGAGCAGGGTATGACTTGGAGCGCAAATACTACTGCTCTGGTAAAGAAGGCCCAGCAGAGAATTTATTTCCTCAGACTTTTAAAGAAGAACAATCTGTGTGAGAGACTGCTGGTGTCCTTCTACCAAGGCTCCATAGAGAGCATTCTTATGTACTGTATTTGTGCTTGGTTCTCCAGCTGCACAGCCAGGGAGAAGAAGATACTTCAAAAAGTCATAACCACAGCCCAATATATTATTGGTCATCCTCTCCCATCTCTGGAAGAACTATACAGTTCCCGTTGCCTTAAAAAAGTTAACAATATTTTAAAGGATCCATCTCATCCAGGACATAGCCTCTTTGCACCACTGCCTTCGGGTAGAAGATATAGAACAATTAGATCAAGAACAAATAGATTGAAGAACAGTTTCTACCCAAGAGCTATAACCATCTTAAACGCTGTAACCAGATAATATGACCTTGGAGAGCTGTGATGGGTGTATGTGTGTGTACGTGTGGCTTTCTTTGGTGTGTGTGTGTTTTGTTCTGCTTTTTGTTTGTTTGTTTTCTTTCTTTTGTTTTTATGGGGGGCATGCAATTTCGTTGCACTTGTATAGCGTTGTGCTTGTACTTGTGCAATGACAATAAATTATCTTATCTTATCTTATCTTATCTTATCTTATCTTATCTTATCTTACCTTGCTTGCCACCCAGAGCCTGGTCTGGCCTCGCCTCCGTGTCCCCACCCCCCTCGCTGAATGGCCACCCAGCCAGTGTTGGGGAGACTGACCAGCCCAGGGCTACGTCAGGTGCAACAGGACCCCGCTTGACTGTGGCAGCAAGGGCAGGGCTCACATGGTGGGTTCTGTTCACCCTCCAGGCCCCGCCCCTGCCATACCCTCCAAGATTTCTCTGATGCATCCCAGATTTAGAAATTAAAGCATGTTTTAAGCTTTCATTACAGCAGCAAACCCTCCAATGTTTTCCGATGAAAACAGAAATGTCCCCTCCAACATTTCTCTGATGAAAATAGGAATGTCCTAAGGAAAAGCGGGGCATTCTGGGATCAAACCAGAATCCGGGACGGCTTATGCGATCCAGGACTGACCCATGAGGAATGATCACATGACTGCAGATTGCAGCAGTTTCATAATTTCTGGTTATGAGGGGATAAATCCGATAATCACGTGGATATATAATAATGTAGCTATGCACCCTTCTAGAGCTGCAAAGACCCAGGTCAAGGCTAGGAGCTTGTGAATACAGAATACTGGCCTCTTGTACACCCATACACCCACCCAAAAGAAAGACAGACAGAAAAAAGAAAGAAATATCCACTAATATAAAGGGCTAATGGAACACTTTTCCCTTCCAGCTCCCTCTACTCCTCTGAAGAGAGAAAGAGAGGAGAGAGAGAGAGAGAGAGAGAGAGAGAAGAAGAAGAAGAAGAAGAAGAAGAAGAAGAAGAAGAAGAAAACATATACAAGGAAAAGAAACTAGTGTGTTTCTATAGTTTTTCTAATGAATTTCAGCTGCCATGCACAAAGCACATAGCATTGATGCATACTAGTGTTTCTTTATGGGGAAAGTGGTTTTAAGTTACTTCAAATATAAAGTGCATAAGTGGGCCTTTAAGAGCAATAGCTCTTCGCTAATTGAGGTCCCTTGTGCTTGGTGCTATATCTGTACAAAGAACCTTATGGAGTTTTACTCGTATCCTTATGTATATTAATTATTGTACTGTGGTTCCCCCGCCTTCGGTGGAGGTTTTGAGGTGTGTGTTGTTTTTACATGCTTGTAATGTGATGGTCTTGCAAAACGAAGGGAAAACTCTCATCTGCGTGAGACGGCTTGTGCAACATTTCAAATTGTTCTGATTGGAGTCTGTTTTCCTTGCTTCATTCCTGGAACAGCTTGAAATCACATTAAATTTACAATGGCATCACAGTTGGGATGGCGAGTCAGTGATGGCTACTTTGGAACATCGTTCGAAACAGAGATAAGGGGACTGCAGACTGACATGTTTCCAACTCCTGAAGTCCACCTGTCAGCTAAATTATACATCTTAATCTTTTCTGCATTGTATCGTGGCTTTTGAAGCTCGTTCTGATGTGTATCACCGACAGACCGAGCCTGTGTGAAGGGAATGAAGCCCATTCGTATACTGTTATATGAGGACGAATCCTGAGAAATCATTAATGGTTTTAGGACGACTATGCTTATGCCAATGCTGTCTCATTTCTGAATGAGAGGATATTGGTATGCACATGACTGTTCTCTGCAAATATTCTTACTATGTAGAATCATAATCTAAGCCACTTTCTTCACTGATGACTCCAAGGCCAGAAGGTTATTGCTTGTCATAGATAACAACAACTTAGCTTGTTAGCGCAAGATAACTGTTAGTGCCACCACGTCAGAACATGTGGAATTGCCGCGATCTGTCAGTGTGCGATCATTCGCCATGCATCACTGTTGTTTCCCGTCTCAGCCTCTGGTACTTAACTAGCAACGGGCACTAAATAAAGTTGCCAGATTTTGACCCAGAAAATATAAATGAGCCCCAACCTCCAAAATTGTACAGAAGTGAACTTTAAACTGGGCTCATTGGCTTTGTGTCAAGATAGGATGGATTATTTCACCCAATCTGATCTTTCTGCCTCATAAATTCCAGCCTTTGCATTATCACCTCACAAGTTATTCTTTAATGATTTCCTGCCAGCGTTATCATGATATACTCTTAATCCTCATCCCACAGGACACTGCCATATCCTGTAGTTCTTCTCCACTACAAATAACGTTATTTAGTACTTATTTTTCTCAGTATGGGGAGAAATTCCTCTATAGGATTGAAGTGGGGTGGTGGTGCCGTGGGGCAGGCTTGGCCCTACCACTGGATGGGATGGTGGTGGCAGCTCCCCACCCTTGACATTGCACACCCCCACCCCCACCCCCCGGCAGCAATGTTTGTTTCTTGCTAGCCTGGGATACCTGGAGATATATCACCTAGGACTCAGCTACATTCGTAAAAAGAAGTTATAAATGCATTGTAAGACTGTGACACCAGATGGCCCTGTAGAGCTAAAATCAGAACTGATTGAACCCCCCCAATAATTATTATAAAATTTTCTATTTTACATTTTAGAATATTCATTTCAACAACCTTAAAATATCAATGACTTCCATTGATCGTATTCCCCAATCGTGCTTCCATGCTTCCATGTCTATATTATGACCAATATCTATTGCTCGAAGTATCACTGAAGATTTTACTTGCTCATCCTTTGTCTCCCATTCCAATAATATTTTATGCATTTTAGATAGCACTTTTACATAACATTCCAACAGGTCTCTCTCCAGTTGTGATATTTGTTCCCCAATCTCCATGCTTCTTCACCCATACCCTCCTTCTCCCACCCACACCATCTCCTTGATGTTTTTTTTTTTTATGCTTTGTGTATCCACATCTAACCTTCCCCCTTTCTAAAATCTATTGATGTGTGTTTTTCTTTTTGCGAATCAACCAAAGAATAAAATAGAATAGAATTGGGGTTAAGAGATTTCTAGGGACATCAGAGGGCATGTGTACTGTGTGCTGTTGGCGTGGTGCTGGATGGGGGCACTCACCCTTCTTTTGATAGGGAATGCTCAGCGGGGGAGGGGGGTGAAAAATGGGGAGGAGGTCAAGGAGGGTCAGTTGGGGCAGGGAGTGAGAAATGTCCCTATTTACATCAGAGGAATATCGGAGGGTAAAAGGTAAAGGTGAAGGACCCCTGGATGGTTAAGTCGAGTCAAAGGTGACTATGGGATTGCGGTGCTCATCTCGCTTTCAGGCCGAGGGAGACGGTGTTTGTCCACAGACAGCTGTCCGGGTCATGTGGCCAGCAGGACTAAAGCGCTTCTGGCACAATGGAACACCATGATGGAAACCAGAGCGCACGGAAATGCCGTTTACCTTCCTGCCACAGTGATACCTATTTATCTACTTCCACTGGCATGCTTTCGAACTGCTAGGTTGGCAGGAGCTGGGACAGAGCAACGGGAGCTCACTCCATTGTGGGGATTCGAACTGCCCCTTCCGATTGGCAAGCCCAAGAGGCTCAGTGGTTTAGACCACAGCGCCACCCTGCCCTAATGTCCAAGGGTACGATGAGTTAAGCAGCGTGGCTCTAACCCAATTCATGAAAGGACTGCTCTCAAGGATGTAGTCTGGAGTCTTGGGGCATTACCATCTTTAATATATGTGTGCTTGCTCCAAAGAACAGAAACAAATGGTGATGCGAGCTGCTCTGCTGTCAACGTGGTTACATACTGAAGCATCAGAAAGTGGAAGAAAGTTGCTGAATAGACATCCTGTTGCTTTTACAGACAGCTCTAGAATGATGGATCTTCCCTCCCCAAGGATTCCAAAGGAGCAAGGTGACAATCAGAGTTCTGCACTGTAATCATAGCTAGTCGCGATATGTGGGCGGTAATTGGATCAGTATACAAAAGTAACTTTTTTTATAAAAAAGAAGAAGAAGAGAGGTGACAATGTGTATCACTTGCCTGCCAGAAGGTGGCAGTTTTAGACCATCTTGAAACGAAAATCCTACCTCTTTTGCAGCCTCCATAAGAGCGGCTATTAATGCAAGTTCTAAGACAGTCAGGCCACCAGGAACCATCCAGAGGAAGGATGGCTTTAAAGTTATTTATTTTCTCATATAATCTAGATGAAAAATGACCTTTCAGAGCTAGAGTAATATGTTTGGTCTCATTTGACCGCAATCTGAATACAAGGACCGCTGATCAGAAAGCCCCCACTTTTATTTTTTGGGGGAAATCTAGTTGATTTACAAGATGTGACTTTTAGAAACAATAAAAAAAAAGTACATCTTCATGTAAAAATATTCATAGCTGTGACCCTGGACCTTGAAGGGCCATTACCGATGCAGATGTGGCTGAATACAAAGCTGCTAATTTAGGACAGTGGTTATCAGGGTGCATTCCTTCCTTCCCCCATACCCCTTAAGTTTGAGATCACTAGTTCTTCTAATTTATTGTTCTTCCTGTCACAAGTGTGCATCTGGCGAAATCGATAGAACTATATGGCTACAAGGTACATGGAGATGAACTAATTCATGTCATGGAAGGCCTATCTGATATGTAACCAAATCCAATACATGAGTTATTGCCAGTCATACACATAGCTTCCAACATTCATCAGAGGAAATTGGGGACATTTCTCACTCTCCCCAAATCTACCCTTCTCGGCCACCAATTTTTGTCATTCCCCCCCCCCCCCTGAACATTTCCTATCAGAAAAATAGTAGTGGCCACCTTCTTTCTTCTTCTTCTTTGGTGATCACTCGCAGCCGAGTAAGATTGTCTTCCATGAACACAGTTTTAACAGTGAGTCCGTAAGTGACTGTGGAGCCCAGTTCTGGATCCACGCACCCTTCCACAGGGGGGAGGGGGACATAGATTTCCAGGCGGGAGTTGATCACGGTGAGGGTTTGCCAAACGTACCTTCCTCTTGGCACGTTTCTCCCTTGCGTTCTGAGTTCCAGTGTCTTCAAAGCCCATGACACCTTTGGTAAAGGCTGTTCTCCAATTGGAGCTCTCGCAGGCCAGTGTTTCCCAGTTGTCGGTGTTTTTTTAGATATGCCTTGAGAGAGTCTTTAAACCTCTTTTGTTGACCACCAGCATTACGCTTTCCATTTTTAAGTTCGGAATAGAGTAGTTGCTTTGGAAGACGATAATCAGGCATCCGAACAACATGACCACTGCTACACCAACAGGACACAGCAGACACACCTTCCACCGTCCTGAGAAATAACCCTTAATCCTGATTTTATTTTATTTTATTCTTTGGTAGATTTGCAAAAAGGAAAACACACACCAATAAATAAATTTTAGAAAGGGGAAAGATTAGACACGGACACATGAAATATATATATAGGCCCTCTGCCTGCCCCTCAGAACCAGCACATCATGCAGGGCTGGGTCTTGTCGGCTGCAGCCTCTCCTCCTCCTCCTCCTCGCCTGCTCCCAGCAGCCACTATGAGCTGCCCAAGGAAGGAGGCTGGTAGCAGCGGCCTTGAAAAGGCAACAGGATGCTCCCTCTCAGCCACCACTGGGAGAAGCACCGGCTCATCCTCCTCCCCAAGCTCGGCAGGGGTGACACTGGCAGGGAAAATGGGGACATTCTGAGATGAAATCAGAAGCCGGGATGGCTTTTTTAATTCCAGGACTATCCCTGGAAAATAGGGACCCTTGGAGGGTATGCACATCTTATGTGGGCGCTGGGTTCTATAGACATAATGTAGGGCAAAAGTCATACAGTCGTTCCGGAGGTCTGTTCTTAACCTGAAACCGTTCTTAAGTTGAGGTACCACTTTAATGTATTTTAATATCTGTTGGAGGCCGCCCAGAGTGGCTGGGGGGACCCGGCCAGATGGACGGGGTACAAATAATAAATTATTATTATTATTATTTAGCTAATAGGGCCTCCCGCTGCCACCACGCCGCCGTCGCACAATTTCTGTTCTCATCCTGAGGTAAAGTTCTGAGGTTGGTATAGGTCATTTTCATATTTGCCTGTCACAGTGCTCCATCGTAGTTACTACTATGATACTAAGATTAGGTAGACTGGGATGCAGGTGGCCATGTGGTCTAAACCACTGAGACTCTTGGGCTTGCCGATCAGAAGGTCGGCGGTTCAAATCCCCACGACAAATTCCAGCTCCTGCCAACCTAGCAGCTCGAAAGCACGCCAATGCAAGTAGATAAATAGGTACCGCTGTGGCGGAAAGGTAAACTGTGTTTCCATGCGCTCTAGCTTCCATCACGGTGTTCCATTGCACCAGAAGTGGTTTAGTCATGCTGGCCACATGACCTGGAAAGCTATCTGTGGACAAATGCCAGCTCCCTCAGCCTGAAAGCAAGATGAGCGTCAGAACCCCATAGTCGCCTTTGACTGAACCTAACTGTCCAAGGGTCCTTTACCTTTTACCTTTACTAAGATTGCACAGTGCACTCCTAAACATGCCTCCTGAGAAAGAAATTTTATTGAGTCCAATGAGACTCGCTACCAGGTTGGTGAGTATAGGACTTTAGCTACATTGCAAGTCAGCTGGACACTGTTTAAACGACTGAACAGAAAGGCCTTTCTGGTGGAGCATACTTAGACGTTTACATTTGAGTAAATATGAACAGAACCAGGCTTTTCTGATCATTCTATTCTTTCCCTTAACAAAACAAATAGGGAGAGAGTTGAATTTCCAAAAGGACACAGGAAGGAGACAAAAATGAAACTTGTTTTCTTTTTAAAAGAACAACAACCTACCAAACCACACACCCTACATTTTCGTTATTGCCTCTGCCACGTTAGCAGAGGCACCCACAATTGTCAAAGAAATCATTTATTTGACAGGAAGCATAGCTGCTGGGAGTGCTGGGCAGAAAAATCCGAGCTAATGGTCCACCATGAAATTTTTCTTTCAAGGCAGAATTAATCCTGTCAGCGCGAGTGATGTGAGCTGATTGCCTGTGCTATTCCACAGTTGCCTATAAGAAATATAAAAAATCTACAGATCCATGTACTGTCTTGTTGAAATGGCCTGGATGGCAAACAAGCAAGCAGAAAGAATATTGCTGAAAGTAGAAGTGAAATAAAAAGGGTACCCACGTTAGACTTCAAAAGAAAACAGTCTGCTATAGCTCAGATGCAGAAGTACAAAGGTAGCTTAAATTTCCTGGATCTAGTTCAGATTCCTTCCCCAACCCTCACCTCCGGGAGCAGAGGATTTGCATAACATAGATTCAGAGACATTGGTGTGTGTGTGTGTGTGTGTGTGTGTGTGTGTGTGTGTGTGTGTTTGTGGGAAGCAGATGGTGCTGTGGTCTAAACCACTGAGCCTCTTGGGTTTGCTGATTGGGAGGTCAGTGGTTCAAATCCCCGTAACGGAATGAGCTCCCGTTGCTCTGTCCCAGCTCCTGCCAACCTAGCCGTTCGAAAGCACACCAATGCAAGTAGATAAATAGGTACCACTGCAGTGGGAAGGTAAAAGGTGTTTCCATTCACTCTGGTTTCCCTCACTGTGTCCCGTTGCGTCAGAAGTGATTAAGTCATGCTGGCCACATGACCCTGAAAGCTGTCTGTGGACAAACGTCGGCTCCCTTGGCCTGCCACTCTGTCTTTTCAGGTAAGTCCACTGCACTTTAATGTTCTGAAATTTCCTGCGCCCCTGAAGATTAAGCCAATCTGTAGACAGTATTTTCCCCTATTCCACAAAATACAGTAAGTAAACAAACAAAACG
Organism: Darevskia mixta; assembly: GCA_034641385.1. Lineage (NCBI taxonomy): Eukaryota > Metazoa > Chordata > Lepidosauria > Squamata > Lacertidae > Darevskia > Darevskia mixta. Next base: position 16,395,686 of record JAWWNH010000017.1, read on the forward strand.
AAAACGTTATCCCAGAGCTATTTACAACAGAAACTAAAATTCCAGTTCCGCAGGTTTGTACTTATGTTCTGTTTGTTTAATCTCCCCAATCTACTTTAGTGCTAAGCATTTATAAACAACCCACTTTTAGTGGAGGGCTATTTTGCAGTTTCCAGACCCAGCACTCACCGGATCTTTAGGCATTCATTCACTTATTTTGTCAAGATGCTCTCGTTTAAATAGAAAGGAGAGAGCTAAATTACTTGGAGATTGAAAAGCAGTTGCTAACCCATCAGGAGAGCTGTCAAGAGATTACACCATTATTTTAAAGGACAGATATAGACCCTTGAAAGAGCTGAGGCAAACGACTGTCAAAGCAATAAAGTAAATTTTGAACTGTGAGTGGTCCATACATTGCATCATTTTTGGTCCCTTAGATCTACTCCTTCCTTTTTTATTACTGTTGTGAGCAGAAAATGCTGTTCAGTGCAAATCTTCCAGGTTCAAAGTATTACAGCTGGAACGAGGTGTGCTTCTAATCCCCCAGTAGGGATGGAAGAGGAATTCATTTGCTCCACTTTTTCACCGTGGACCAACCCAATTTGACATCCCCAAACTTGCTTGTAGACTGGAATGCCAATATCTCTGGATTTTGTGATGTTATTTCAGACCCAAAAAGTGTGCATAAAGATATGTTTTGGGGTGTGTAAAACAATGTGTGCAAGTTGCATATTTTAGGATGAAATCCACTGCAAGCACTGCAATATGTGTGCATCTGGACTGCACAAGTAACATTTCCTTACCTGATCATTCCCCTGTTTTGTGTGATCTTTCACATGACGTAAAAGCCACTTCTGGAAATCTATTGGAAGTTTAGAGTTCTTTTCCATGTAATTGTTCCCAGGGGGGGGGGGAACAAACATTTGCAACCCTGCAAACTTGGAAAATCACAAGAGTTTTGCATTGTAACTTCATGGGATGAAATTTTGACCAGCTGGCACAAAGTTCTTTCCTGGGTTTTGAAATTTAGCATGGCATGTCAGTATATCTATCAAAAATCCACAGTTCCATTATGCAACAGTGACTGCAGTGAAAAGGCTGCTGCTGTCACCAGATAATCCCACAGTCAGTACCTCACCACTGGAGGGAGACAATTTCCTGAGCATCCACCCATTCCAACAGGTTAAGCTGAGGTGTCTGAGTGCATCATGTAGTGAACCAATGGCATGATCACTCCACCATATGCTCAGCTAATAGGTCACATTCATGGTGGCATTCACAGTAATGTATGATGGGCTGGATGCACAGAGAGCTGCTTCATCATGTTGCGCTCAGCTCGGATCCCACTCAAGTCCATTTTGTTGGGCAAATTATGGTATGTGAGACTGTTGTAATATTCATTCCCTGTGTGCAGTCATGGGTTTATTGTTTTTCACATGACTGGGTATATGTTTTCATTCCACAGAGTGGGAAGTGGGAAGTGACAGCAGACAGGATGCCTTGTCTTGCTATGTTCCCTAAAGTAGGACTATTGTCCTTTGTTCTTTCTCTTTGCTGCCTGATGCTAGTGAGAGAGGGAGCCATGATGTAGAGCTCCGTGTGTGTAGATATGTAATAAAGTAGATTTAGCAAAGATGCTGAGCTGCTGTGGTCTGTTACGCTACTGCGCACACTCTGCGGATCCCTAAGTGTGCTGGATGTCTTCTGGCACCAGTCACTGTGATATTCGGGCTGAAGAAGCTGAGAAGCTCCCGAACAATCACCCAGGAAGGAGGGAACATGCCAGTCGGGCATGTGTCTCTGCTGAGCCTCTACTCGTGAGTAGAGACCATTTCATAACAGAGACATCCACTAGGAATGCTATGTAGCAGAGCAGAGGCACCAGCTTCTCCAGAGGAATTGGGGAGGGGGAGCGATGTGACATTGTATGATGTTGTATGCACAACATCCTGAGAAGCCAGGTGGTGGAGACAAACCCCCTCTGAAAATTTTGGGAGACTGAATATATATTTGGGGGACTGAAACTTCGTTGGCCTCTAGGAGTCAGCGCCTATGTAGCATGGGGTGGGTGGGGAACCTGGGGTCCTCTAGATGCTGCTGGACTATCTCCCATCACCCCAGTCTATTGGTCATGCTGGTTGGTGCTGATGGGGGCTGGAGTCCTGCAACATTTGAAGGATCACAAGTTCTCCATCCCTACAGCACCATCAAGCAGATGAGATATAATTCACTCACTATCTCAGTCAGACCTGTTCAGCCCGTGACTCTACCAAGCTATATCTTTTAGCCCACCAGGAACTTGCTAAACTTACATTGCTTCCTGCCAGGTTTGGAAAAAACAGGGCATTCTTCAACATCTCTCAGATCCCAGCATATGGATGGTGGGAGTCCACGGTGCACGTCATTCAACTTTGTAGGTCACAAGTTGTGGCAGCCTAATCTATCCCTTAAAGATGTTGCATTTTTAATTTTGGTGGTAAGACTGAACTCTTGGCTACAACTTCATTTTAATAATAATAAAAAAATACCCACCCATATGTGGTTTCACGTTTTCCCTTCTCCCTTTCCCCTGATTTTAACCATTTATTTATTTTTAAATAGTCAATTACCATATGTGCTTAGAGAGATCATAGCTGATATGAGGATTCTCTCAGATCTATTTTCTTCCTCTGTTCCCTTTGTCTCCCTTTCTTCATCCTTCAAACTAAGAGTGACCTCCCTGCAGGGTGTGCTCTCCTCTCTCTTTCTTACTTCTACCATCTCATAACTTCCTGCCCTCTAGTTTCTTGAAGAATTACTTCTTTATCTTTTTTCTTGTCTTCAACTCTTCCAGATCCTTCCTCGTGGAAATAAAAAAAGAAAAAGAAAGAGGACAGCTTTGCATCTGGAAGTTTCACTTTGGAAACTTTATACGAAGTGGGAAAATCTTTCTTTAAACTTATTTCCTACACTCCAAAATAGAAAGCATTCTGGTTAAGGGAGTTAAAGTCATGTTATGAATCTGCAGGTTCTGACAAAGGATTCACATAAATTTTCAAAATATGAGGCAATTGGGTGGAGGGTAGTGGTTTTTGTCTCAGCTGCAAAGGATTAGGCTGGAAAAATGATTCCCCCCCCCCCTTGTGTTTGTTCATTCTGTGTTTTGGCCCACAGTGCTAGTGTTTTGAACCTTTCTGCAATTCAGATCTCTCTCCTCTCTGTCTTTCTATGCACAAGATACACACACACACACACACACACACACACACACACACATCTCAACAGACCTTTTTTCAGCTGGAACACACTGGAAATCAGTTCTGGCACCTCTCAGGTGTGGGATGTAATCCACTGAGAGCAGTCAAATACAACATTCCTTGTTTTCCTAGAGTGGGCATGCAAGAGAATGTTTGGTCCAGCCAGTAGAAACTTCCTGTTCCTCCTGACCTGGAGCATCCTTCCTTGCATGTGACTAATGCGTGGGCATGACCTTTCCAGACCTCTTTTCCATCTTCTTTTCGTCCTGCGAACTTCCTGGAATGAACTGCTGGCTGCCAGCCAAGCAGTCCCCCAGGTCATCTCCCTTATGGAGTGAACCTGTTTTTATACATTTGTAACTTTAAGCCTTAAGGCTGCCTTCAGGGATCACACTGTGCTCTGCCTGATCGTGAGTAAACTTTAGTTTTATTGCTTATGAATAAGACTGTGGTGTCTTTATTCTTTTAGGAGGGATGCAAGGGGTCTTACCAGGAAAATATCAGAACTCGTTTCAATCTGGACAAGCCAGATTGAATTGCGTATTGATCTTCTGAAACTCACACGAGTTTGCAACAAGTTTTCTGCTGTGTAAAGGGGAATGCACTCTGCTAAGTAAAGGAACTTGCTAGCGCAAGTTAGGAAGGATATTAATAAACAATGTATCCTCTCCTGCCACCCTGAACATTCCCACATCAGGTGGGCGTCACTGTGATTCTAAGAAAACGAGGGAGGTGTTCATGGTGAGTTCCGGCACCTCTTTTTCTAGAAAAATAGTGCTGCATCTCAGTGATGGGCATCTCAGTGATGAGAAATATGGTCATACAAATTCAAGTGAAGGCAGCTTTCCATATAGATTTCTTTTTTAATCCCTAGGTATTGGCATCCGATTTGCTACAAATTTTATATTGTCCCACCAGTTTAGGAGTGGCCCTGGGCTTAAGCCTCCAGCATTGGGCTCTGTGCAGTGATAGTGCTTTCTCCTGGTGGACTAACGATAGCAGCTGAGGTGTTCTTCTAAACAGCACTCTTCCATACAGCCCTGAAAACCCACCATTTTAATTTCCCTACAATGCCCTTCCCACTGTGCTACTGTGGAAGATTAAAATGGCAGCTATCTATCTTCTTGGCACTGAAAGACCTTGAGCTGGCTTCAGCGTAATGATGTGTGTATATTGTTAGGGTTCACTTGGTTGCAGATGTATAGTAGCTGTATTGTAGAATGATTTATTTAAAAATACTGATTATATTGATCAGCTCCTAGATGAAACATTTCTATGAGGCAAATGATACACTATATATGTGTGTGTCACAAATTGTTGTTGCCATCCGTCTGCCTCAAGAGATATTGGAATGCAAGCCTGGGCAGGAGATCCTAGGCTGCCCAGATAACAATATCCCCCTTTCAGCTTCGCGGATGTGGTCCAAAGGAAAGCAGAGCAATGTGTTTGGCAACAGCTTGGCTAAAGGAGTTGCCGGAAAGAGGCATACAGGGCACCATCCAACCGTCTTAGGGCATAGCTGTCAACCCTCCCTTTTTTTGCGGGAAACTCCCTTATTCCAATGCCGTTTCCCACTGCTATCCCGGATTGTTGATATCCCTTAAATTTCCCGGATTTCAAAGGAAGCAGCTCCTCTCGCTCCCTGCCGGCCAGGGAGGCTCCTCAGCTGCGTTGCTCGGCTGCCAATAAGGAGTTTGAGACCGACTGGGGGCAGAGCTTGCATGCCTTGTGCAGCCAGACCCTCACGCCCAACCAGAAAGCCAGCCTGCCTGCCGTCTATGTGCTCACTCTTTCGCTCATCCATTCGTGCGCAGCTTCTGGAGTGCAGGGTGGCGAGGCTACTTGGTGCCATTGCATCGCCCTCGCAGCATCCCTTATTTCCAAATCCGAAAGTTTGGAAAAATCCCTTATTTTCAAATCTGAAACTTGACAGCTATGTCTTGGGGACTGCACTCCAGATTTGCATAGAGTTTGTCCTTAGCTTTTTTCTTCTCCCGAAGATATTACACAAGGCAGCGGAGGTTTAGGATCAGACTTTTCCTTCTCCTAGATGGGCTACCTTCCCAGGTGAATGAGCCCCACCTGCCCATCACTTCCCTCCACAGCATGTGCAGAAACCACCTCCTTGATCATTGGACCCAATACTGGTCTCATCCACTCAGTCTGCTAGAGTCTGTCTTCACATGCAGGGGAAGTCCCTATCTCACCAAGGTTTGGATACCCATTGGCTACCCTCACCCGGTTTAGCCTGAGCAGGAGCAAGAAGGCTCTGCCTCTGAGCTGTGACCTCCCTCAAACCTTTGTTGTAATTCTGTACTGTCTTCCTCTTCTCGGAAGGGTCAGGCTGGGGAGGTGGTTTCCACCATTCCTCCTCTGCCCAGTCCCTGACAGCCACTCTTCGCATCCGGTTGCCTAGACTAACAGGCTGTCTAATCTCGTAGGTTTGATAGAGACTGGTGGATGCTGATTAGCTTGTGAATGCAGATGATAGCATGAAAGTTGGTCAGGTGAGATGACTTCTTCCAGCCTACAACTGCTAGCCTATAAGGGATGGTCCACCTGGTTTTCAGTGGCACAGCTCATAAAGAGCCCGAGAGTGGCTGCTGAAGGCCTTTTATGAGCTGTGCCACCCCTGCTCAACTCAAGTGCCACAGAAAGCCAGGTGGACCATTCCTTGTAGGCTAGCAGTTGTAGGCTGGTAGGCATTCTGGGATCAAATCAGAAACTGGGGCGACTGGGATGTAAATCCAGGACTGTCCCTGGAAAACAGGGGCACTTGGAGGGTCTGCAGCAGCCACCAGCACCAACAAGGTGGCATTATCTACCTACCAACCTACCTACCTATTGTCTGTTGATCATCTATCCATTTGGTTTGTACAGTTAGTTCAGGTACTAGGAAAATTAGACAGAAAAAAATAAGCAGTGTAAGAAAAGACCTAGGTAGGGCGGGGAAAATATATAGTTATTGGGAAAGGGAGATAGCTGCATTCTTGTTATCATGAGAAAACAAAACTTTTAGGGACATGTTCACAGCCTATCAATATTTTCAAGGCAACACTGCAAATGAAGGAGGAGAATTATTCAAAGCCTGTGAAGATGAAGTGACGGGAAAACTTGCCTGGAGCTAACGAAAGTCAGCATAAAGAAGATAAGGAGGAAAAGATTCCTAATGTGGAGAACAATTACACAGTTGAAACAAATGACAAGAAAACTTCATTACAGACAAATATAAATTCACAGGATGGATTCAGGAGGCAAAGACTGGACCTTGCTCCCTGAAAACATATCATTGCCTAACAGTACTCCATAGATTTTGTGTTGCTTTTAAAAAATAAATAAATAAATGAAACCCTAACTTTGAATTTGTATTTCAAACTTTGTATTTTAAAATTATTTGTAAGCATTTCAATGCTGCTTTTCTTTTCAAGAAGAAAACCTGACATGACCTATATTATATTCCAAAAGTGCCACAGTCGTACAATGGTAAGACTTGTTAAGCATTTAAAACAAAAGTGAATAAAAGCAGGTGTGTTAGCAACAGACCAGAAAATACAAGATACCTTTATACTGGGGAGAATGGTAACAAAATTACAGTGTTTTTTTTTTAAAAAAAAAATATATTTTGTGGTTTAATATTTTGATTTTGCTCTGTGAACTGTCCTGAGACCTCCTGGTATAGGGTGGTATATAAATAAATAAATAAATAAATAAATAATAATAATAATAATAATAATAATTTCTGAGAAATGTGTTGGTATATTTGGCCCATGAGTGATCCATTGCATACCTTGTCTTAAGGCTTATCTACACTTTGCACCATCTCCATGATGCAGACCTCAAGGTCATCATTTGGTTCTTCAGGACTCCATGGAGAGTTTCTACTTCAGCCACTGCCAGGTATATGAAGTGCTGATATGGAGAAATTCCCTGTGATCCAGAAGAACCATGCATTAACCATGCATTAAGTTGTAGAGATGGCCGAGCCCCATGTCATGGGCCAGGAGTTAGCTTCACCTGAAGGAGCAGAAGGTGAAGTGACTCCACCTGCTGTTGATCAGCCTTCTTGTTCCTGATGAGAACCAGCTGGCTCCAGCTTTCTTAAGCAGGGTTTCCAGCCTCAGTCAGTTGCTGGAAACAACATTTGTCGTTCCCGGCCAGATCTTGATGCTTCTTGCAACCTTGGGCCCTTGGCTTTCTTGACCCCCAGATTGTCTGACTATGTGAACTGAGATACTCCTGACCTTAGGACTGGACTGAACCTTATATATTGGACTCTGCCTCCAGGGAAGTACCCCCCTGAGGCTCGACTGGTCATCTGGCTTATCCCTCCACTGAGCTCTGCCGTGGCTGGCAGCACAAGACTACAACACCCTCCACACTATTTATTGATCATTCATCTTGCTTGGTTGCACAAAGCTGGCAGCAGTTAGATTATAACTTTATTTAATTACAAAGCACTGAGCATTCATCTAGCATTTATACTGATTTGCTTGCAGGCTGTTTATATGTCTTCCTGTCAATCATTTATTCATCTCCCACTACATTTCCTGGACACTTAAAATACCTGGGCAAACTGATAGGTCAGCCTGGAGCTGAAATAGCAATGATGGCACAAGCTGCACATCTAAGAGGAGAGCATTCCACAAATGGGGTGTCACTGCAGAGAAGGCTCTCATGCAGAGAACATCTCAACAGTGGAATGCAAAGAACAACATCCTCTAAATATCTGAAGACATGGGAAAGATGATATAGGGAGAGACAGTCCTTCAGAACTTGGATTCTGAGCTGTTTAGGTAAGCACCAACACCTTGAAGCAAATAGCCAGCAGTGGTATAATTCCATCCAGCACTACCAGTTAACCTTCTGACAACCACATCCTGTACTCATTGAAGCTTCCAGGAGTTTTCCAAGAGTATTCCCATGATTATGCATTACAGTAATTCAAATGGGGGTTCCCTAGCCTGGTTTGGGCAAATGTCACTGGCATCTCTGATTAACTGAAGTACACTTTTGAGTAGCAGGTTGGAGAAAGAAACGCCAGAGGAATCTAGCTCCAAACTGGCTCCTGCTGGAGAGTGTAAGTTGTAGATCAGCACTTAACACTAATAATAGGCTTTTCACTTATTAGCACATTAATCCCACTGAAAATATGTCCATGTTCACCTTTATTATCAGCCATAAACATTTACATTTGAGGAATCTCCATGGGTAACAAATTTTATCCAACCATGATGCTTTAGATGTGATTAGTTCTGAATCTTGGATTAAAACATTAATTGCTCCATGTCGGTAAATTAGCTGAAGTCTTAACATACCAAGTGCATTTTTGTCATCTGTATTTTTCAACTTAGTGTTAGCTCTGCATGAGGCAAACAACACGTTAGGTGTGAAAAACTTCCAAAAATGTTTGCAGGTCTTTACTTTGAAACACATTTTCCTCTTCGTTTCAATGGATTTAATATTATCTGCTATTTCTATTTTCGAAGCATAAAGCCTGAGATCCAGTGTAGCGTGAGCAGGTTTCTGCTCATGCAGCAGGGCTTCTCCTTACTCTCTTTACCCCCTTTGCCTCTCTTTACTCCTCCCAGGTCCCAAAAGTTTGCTCTGGAGAGTTGGGGGGACCCTCTTGGTCCTGTTTTTTTGGTGTACTTTTTCCTCCGATGGCAGTAGAGAGCTCAACATATCTGAGCTGCACTTAGCTCTTCATTGGGAAATTCGACAAGAACTTTTCACAGGGAAAAGTCTTCTCTTCATAGAAAGTATGTCATGGACTTCTTGACCCTGGGGCATGACAACACTATGAAAACCCGGGGGAACATAGACATCTCCAGGCAATATATACTACATATAGTGGGTATTCTACATAGCTTTCAACTTTTCCCTTTTCTTGGCGGGAAATTCCCTTATTCCAAATAGGATTCCTCGCAAGAAAAGGGAAAGGTTGACAGCTATGGTATTCTAACCAGTGCTCTTTTTAGGGACTCTCCTTTGGATTTTCACAATTCTGACATTTCCGACCCTGTCCTGGAAAGCCAGAAAGTGAATGTTACTGAATAAAATAGTTTTTTTAAAGAAAGATAATCTTGATTGTGTGTGTGTGATTTTCTTTTGGAAATGAAGGACTATCTCAAAACTCTAATAGCAATGCAACAGGAATGAAAGAAGGGTTTTTTTAAAAATAAAAATTAAAATGAAATGCGACGAGGTTGGGGACTTTTATGATTCTGTAACAGCAAAGCGCGATATACACTTTTGCTCACAAATCAAAGGGCTGAAGGCTGCAAAAGGTTCGACATCAAAGAGAGTTGTGCAGGGCTAGCAGAAGCAGCTATCCTTTTAACAGGTTCAACAATATCCCTCCTCTCCCCATCTCTCACGCAGCTCTTCTGCCATCCATTCATATCCCCAGGACATCTAAGATAATGACGTGGGGTCAACTGTGAACCCGAATGAATGTGTGTTAGAGAGGGCAGAGAGAGGATTTAGTGTCAGAAAACGCCCTCTGAGGAATGCAGACTTCCTGGTTCATTCTACCAAAGGTGGGGCACCGTTAGAAAAATATACTATTTTCATAGTCATGGCGCACTATTGGCTTTTATTTTGGTGTTGCTCAGACTATGTTTCATCATATAAGCTGCGGCTATTGAGTCCAACCCAACAGGCGCTTCTGACAGAAAAGGGCAATGATTATTGAGAGATGGATAAGCTGGATATGTCTAGCCCCGGGGATGCATGAAGTTCTCAACTAGTTAATTATTATTATTGCCCTAGGGCTGTCGCACAATTAAAGAGATTTCAGTTGATTAATTGTATGAGTTTAAGTTGATTAGTCCATTGATTAAATCTGCATAAAATGCCATATGAATAAAACAATGCTCCTGAAGGGGGAAATAATCTCAGTGCATTTAGATTATTGGTGGGAAATTGGATTTCTTCCACCCTCCACAGACCACTCAATTTGACAGCTTGGGGGGGGGAGGTGCCCACCTGTCAATCATCTGGCATCAGGTATCCAGCTTCAGAGGAAGAATTGAGAAAAGCATGTTGCCAATTTTTCTCTTTTGCAGTCCTGGCTTGATTGATTGATTTCTATACTACCCTTCATCTGAGGATCATAGGGAGGTTTACAATATAAAAACACAAAAATCCATACCCCTTAAAAATGATGTCCAAAATTAAAGGTAAAGGGACCCCTGAACATTAGGTCCAGTCATGACCGACTCTGGGGTTGCGGTGCTCATCTCGCATTATTGGCTGAGGGAGCCGGCGTACAGCTTCCAGTTCATGTGGCCAGCATGACAAAGCCGCTTCTGGTGAACCAGAGCAGCACACAGAAACGCCGTTTACCTTCCCGCTGCAGCGGTACCTATTTATCTACTTGCACTTTGACGTGCTTTCAAACTGCTAGGTTGGCAGGAGCAGGGACCAAGCAATGGGAGCTCACCCCACCGTGGGGATTCGAACCACCGACCTTCTGATCGGCAAGCCCTAGACTCTGTGGTTTAACCCAAAGTGCCACCCGCGTCCAAAATTAGGGGTCGTCTTATACATGGGGGCCATCTTCTCCCATTTTCTTAAATTGGAGTCCCCCAAAATAGGGAGCGTCTTATACATGGGGGCGTCTTATAAACAGAAAAATATGGTATCTCCTCTGCTCCCATACCTGGCAGAATAGTGTTATGTCAGATTCCTGTGAATGGTGGTGAGTTAGGCCCACTTCCTTTAGTTAGGATTGCTCTGTAAGTTAAGTATGTATACATGATGTTTAAGCAGGCAAATCTACTGCTTTTGAAATAGACTTTAATCTATTCTTACGGAATGTAGCAGCTGCTGAGGGCATAGTGCTTTAAAGATTCCACCTAAGGTGGTCCCAAATTGTCATTTTTGCCACACACGTCAAGCCGTTTTGTAGTTACTCTGGGAAGCAACCCACCTCTCATCAAAATCCTATTACAAAGGTGAAACAAATCAGTCAGATGCATGTGTGGAAAATATTGTGGTGACAAAGCTGTGTCAGTGAACATCGAGGGGGAACAGGATAAGATTAAGAAGATGTGAGTGGTAGACTGTGGGGGCAACATAACACTGTCAAGTTGATGGCAAAACAATGTCAAAGCAACTTATGTTTACCCGAAAAACATAAAAATGGAAAAAAAAAAATCATCTCAAAGAATGGCTCTGATCTGCAAACAAAACAAAACAATAACAAATACCCACCAGATTCTAAAGCTCTTAACTCTGTCCTACATGGTAATTAAAAATATATCGTTGTCTGTTTGCTTTACATCCAGTGCTTAGGTGCAAACTTCAGGGCGGCTTTTAAGTGCTGTACAGGCCTCATGCCTGTCTACTTCATGTTTCATTCAGAAAGGAAATTGTCATCCTAGGAAAATTACTTTGCTTCACTTTCTCACTCTCACCTCCTTGAACTAATAGTCGAGTCGAAGCAATATATTTTTAAACGCCTGAGGGAAACTTGTGAGTCCCGCACACTCCTTGTCCCTAACCAGCGATGTATTTTGCCAGCGATACGGCGGTTCTGAGGGGCTGCAAAAGAAAGGGTGTTGCATGCAGCCACATCAACTCAATGAGAAGGACGTGTTGCCTTGCTTTGAAATGTCAAAATACTGCCGCCTGATCTCGACCGTCTTCAGTTCCTGCAAAGGAGTGGCTGTCTCAACTTGACAGCTAATTGACCTGTTGTTACTGCATCCGAAACTGGGTATATCCTGAATTAGCAAGCTGGCAGGGAAGCGAACTTTTTAGCTTTATGCTAATTTTAAAGAGAGATGCCTTGAAATGAGTCCCCCCCCACACATTTTCAACTTAAAGGCACCCCCACCCTCATCATTCTCTCCTGAGTAGCCATCACGAAGCCACATGAGTTTGGTCAGCAAGCTATATATGTATGCTCGCTTCTGGTGCTTGCAAAATTCACTGCTGAATTCTGAATGCCTTGACAATTTTCTGTGAAGATGAAGCAGGAAATGAGAGCTGTGCAATGCTGAGGATTCAGCCCAGAGTCAGGTCCTTTATCAGACAACCTTCTTGATGCTGCCCATACTAATGATGTCATGAAAATGCAGCAGGGCTTAGAGACTTACCTGGATCTAGTGAAGCCTTCCACAACATGGACAGTACCAAGGTTTCAGATGCAGAATCTGTCTGCAGAGCCCGAAGTACAAGCTTTCGCCCATCAGGAATCATCACTCCTTCCTGGCTCAAGAAATTTTGCAGTCCCTGTTCTATCTCTGCCTGTGGCATTACATTATAAAGAGATCTGTGATCTCCTTGGTAGTTTTAATGATTTATGTAGACTCAGTAACATTATCTGCTGCAGGCTTGAGGAACCTTTGGTCCTCCAGATGCTATTGATCTACAACTTGCATCATAGGGGCCAACTCAAAGGGGTCAAGGTGTCTCCCCACAAAAAGCATACACCCACCCCTCCATCTCCCAGCAACCCTGACCATTTGTTATGCTGGTTGGGGCTGATTGGAGTTGGAGCCCAACAACATCATCTTACATGAACCAATAAATGCAATTCAATTCAAGCTCTTAGTATTCCTCAGATAAGATATATTTTATCTGGTTAAGCAGCAAGACCAGTGGGCTTGTTTAACATTAAAGAAAAACCTAATATTATACTTGCATGTATCATAAATTATCTTCAAAAATATTTGAGCTCATGCATTTCCATGACACACATGCAAAGTTCCCCTTTTCTGTTGCATTCTTGGTGCTATTTATTTGTGTAAACCAACAGATATCACCAACTTTTTGCTGAGGGTCAATTTAAGCATCAAGAAATGCAGTGCTCGAAATCCCTGCTTGGTAACATAATATGGGAAGTGAGAATTCAGGAGCATGAATGATCCATGCATCAGGTTCAAACCCACTTTTGTGTAATGCCTTTATTGTCCATTTATTGCAAAGGTGGCCTAATCTGCAACCTTCCAGATGCGAGACTACAGTTCCTACCACTCTGGATCATTGGCCATACTAACTAGGGCTGACAGAGGTTGGAAGCCAGTAACATCTGGAAGGCTACAAATTAGCCCCTTCTGCTTTATTGGGCTGCTGGCTTGGTAATGTTAGACAACAACTAATGATTTCCTTCTATCGGTCCACAATAGAAAGTGTTCTTTCATACTGTATCAGGGTGTGGTATGCTGGCTTGGCAGCCATGGACAGAAAGTCCCTACAGAGGGTGGTGAAGACAGCACAAGACATCATGCGCTGTCCCCTGAGTCCCCTAGATGTTATCGCAGAAGACCATTGCCTCAGAAGAGTGAGGAACATTCTCAGGGATGACTCACACCCTAGCCAGCAGCTTTTTAATCTCCTGCCCTCGGGCAGGAGATATAGTAGCATGACAAGCCGAACCAACAGGTTAAAGAACAGTTTCTACCTGTGGGCCGTGAGGCTGCTGAATGGAAGACAACAACATTGCAACTGACGTTCAGGGTCGGTGGTTGTATGACAGCACATAGAGTGTAACAAGGACTGAGAGATTGTGGGGGGGAGGGGCTCATTTAATCTCACTGTAAACATGTGGTACAGTGACAATAATGTATTTCTATTTTTCTATTTCTAAAAAAGGGACAATGAATCTCAGGTTAGATAGTCATTGAAGATTGACAGTGTTGGCTCCTAAAATTTTAGTTTTAAACTAAACTTATCAGGAATATTTGCATGCATGGTATAGGTGTTTCGGTGAAAGTATTTTAGGAAATGTCGTTAAGATAATAGCCAATCAGAGCAAAGGGAAGACAAAATGGCTCCGGTATACCTCATGGCTGACCCAGAGATATTTAAGAGATTAAAGTCCCATCATTGTAGCTCTCTGTGTGTGAGCCTCCCTTGATTTGGATTTAGCTTTTCATCTAGCTTGCTCCCTGTAAGGATACCTTTTGCTAATGAAAAGAAACTTCCCCCAAAAAAGTTTCCCTTCTGTATTCCTTTGAGATTGCAGAATAAAAGTGAGTCAGAGGGAGAGAGGGGGAAACTCTGCCCTATTTCGGTTACAATGAATTCCTATCCTAGCTGAAATAATTATCCCTGGAACTGAGAACGCACCTGCTAGGCAGCTTGTCAAAACAGAGTGTGACAGTGAGGTGGAAAAAAAGGAAAAAGAAAAACCACACACACACACCTGACCACAAGAATTAAAGATGACAAAAGCTTAACAAATATATAAAGCAATTTGTTTTAGCTGAGGAAAAGTGCTTTGGCTCAGATATCACCCCCCCACACCACCCCCCGCAATGTGTTGCAAGCCTTGTTGGCAGAGTTATCAGGAACTCAGAATTGAAGTGTTGATTATTTCTTGGGTTTGCATTGCCGTTTGGCGCTGCTATATTTCAGGCTGGTTGGGTAGAAAGAAAATGTATCCATTAAAGTCTCACTTGCACACACGGAAAGCATGGCAACGAGGAAGAAAACAAAGGAGGGGTGGAACTGCACTCCCTTTGCATCAAGACAGCTAGCCGAATATACAAAATTGCAGTGATTGTTTAACCAAAAAAGGTTGTCTTATATATATATATATATATATATATATATATATATATATATATACATGCTTTTTGGTCTAAAAGAAACAGGGAAGCATTTTTGTGTCTGTAAATGTCCCTTCGCTGATCACCTCAAGGCCATTTCTACTTCCAAGTGGTTATTTACAAACCTGAGTGGATCAATGGAAGAAACAGTTTAATAGAACTTGCAGTCTGCTGCACAAACTCAAAATATGTACGCTGTGTGCGAACTGCATTCTGATTTGAAGACCCCTTGGTCTACAGGAGTGAGAAATGAGAAGGAACAAAATGCAACCCATGGTATTGAGACCAGAAGAAGATATTCAGATTACTCAGATGCAATGTAAGTAGGGCCAAGTGAAATTCAGTGCAAACACATATCCCTCGTGTAGGTTTTAATAACAACATAATGATTCCTCAAAAGATCGTGCCTGGGCATAAACTGTGTATGGAGAGAAGGTGTGTACATATCATACCTATCTGCCCCGTCACACACAGCTTTTCCACATTAGCAGCAAGGACTGAAGATGAGGAACTCTCAGACTTTGTCTTGTGGGAATGTAGCCTGCTATACAAAGGTAAGAGTCACATCCACTTACCCAGTCACTTTTTGCCTATGGGCCTGCCAGTGGCATAGCGAGGGTTGCCAGCACTCGGGGCCATGTGGAGGGTGATGGGTGGGAGGGATGCGAAATGGACAGAGTATGCATGTGCATTCAACTGCCTAATGGCGTCCATGTCACCCAGGAGATTGCAGCCACGGAGATGAGAAAAAAAGAGTCATTCTTTTGTCTGGAGACGCCACTTCCTGGTTCACATGGAGAACCCGTTTTCAACAGAGCCGAGCAACAGAAGCACACAGCTGTATGGAGGCAGCGCCAGGTGTTGAAATTTTGCACCCTTAACAATTTTGCACCCGGGGCAACTGCCCCGTGTCCCCCCATGCTTACACTGCCAGCCAAAATAAGGGTTGTTGTTTTTCCCCCATAGCCTTATATGCAAGATTAATACCAACATCTATGCTTACTCTCAGTGCTATCTTGTATTTTTTTCACAGATATTCTTAACTGTTATTTATTTAGTGCCAGGTGCCAGGCACATCTTGCAACAGGCACCAGTCCAATTACGCCAATGTGGAGATCTCTGGATGCCAGGTTGGTGACTGACATCTCCATTTGGCTGGCCCCTCCAGCTTTCTTAAGCAGGTAAGCAGATGAGCTTATTCATTGCCTTTCTAACCCACCTTTTTCTCCAAGGGGTGCATGGTTCACCCTGCCTCCTCAGTTAATCCATACAATGAGGTAGGTTAAGAGGCTATGACTAACCCAAGGTCACCCAGTGAGCTTCACAACTTGAGTAGGGATTTGAACCCTGATCTCCTAAGTCCTAGTCTGACACTCTAACCCCATGGTTCCCAATGTGGGGCACACACCCCGCAAGGGGCACTTTGTTTTTTAAGGGGGGCAATTCAAGAATGAGTTATTAACAGTGAATGGCCTTTTAGGCTTCCTCCACGTGAATAGGAGTTCACTTTTTGAATAATAAGAATAATATGTCACCGGGGGGGGGGATCAGGATTTTAGAGATGCTTAGGTGGGGCATGGCCAAAAAAAGTTTGGGAGCCACTGCTCTAACCACTACAAAATACTGTTGTTTTAATTGTTATAACCTGCTTTGCGATTTCTTCTTTAAAATAGAAATAAATGAAATGAATAATAAAACTAATAATAAAAATCTTTGTAAAGAATAATAATAAAATCATTGCAAAGAAAATACAGTGCCTCAACATTCCATTTTTAAGGAATGATTATTGGAAGGCATGATCTTTCAATCCAGTGAGCCCTAGTAGCTCAAGTCAATTAACTGGGTCAGAGAGATCTTTTATTGAAATCAACCTGGGTCTCCCTGTTTACATTTCCTCAAGTGGCGGAGAGACAACATGAATCCAAGTTCTGCTCAGTCTTCCCTTCTTCCTTGCATCCATGGCATACACTGACACCGGAAGAGACCCATAGAAAGCAAATAGTTAAAATTCTAGTGAGATGTCCCTGATCAAGGTTGTTCAAATCTTCACTTGAAGGAAGGAGTATAAAAGGGCTTTTTTAAAAAATGGCCAGTTTTCTTTTAAAATAAGATTCCAGTATTCAATTCCCTCCAGCGCTGAGGACTTGATGGAACTGTACTAAGTTATTACATACCCTAGCAATTCTAATACATCTACCACTGCCGTAGTAGAAACACATGAGTTGATCAATTCCATTTGTAATTACATTTGGGAAAAGGGATTATGGAGACAAATATACTCAGCTGTTTTGTTCCCAAGAGCCTAACATGAAATTAATCACTGAACCAATCTTCCCTATGTTCTGGTACTATTGATCAAGCTAATCCTTTCCTAAGTCTGGTTTGCTCCAGACCTAACACCGGGGTCTTTAAGAACACAAAGGGAAAGCATTAACTTCACAAAACAATTTGATCTCATACAACTCAGATCACCAGTAATGATTCAAAATGTGCTTTTGATTAAAAAAAACAAAAAAAACAACAACAACAAAAAACAGTGCTGAGTTAGACCTAGACTATACTTCATTTTCCATAGGTTCAGGGATTTCAGAAGATATGTCCTTGCCCTGACATGAGGACTATGCCTTTAAATGCCCTGAGACATTGAGGTGCACTATTATTGCTCTTTCCTTTCTGCTCTGTTCCTTTACTTGTCATCTCAATTATGGTTCCTTCTTTGGGGACAGGTAGTCTGGTTTGGTTTGGTAGTGATGACCACCAACTTGGATGGCTTCAAAAGAGGTTTAGATGAATTCATGGAGCAGAAGGCTATCAATGACTACTATTCATATGTCCATAGCTTTACCTGCCAGAGGCTGTATGCATCTGGATACCAGTTGCAGACCCTCCAAGTCTTCCTATTTTCCAAGGACGGTCCTGGTTTTACAGAAAACATCCTGATTTCTGATTTGATACCAGAATGTCCTGCTTTTCCTTAAAGGTAAAGGGACCCCTGGCCATTAGGTCCCATCGCGGACGACTCTGGGGTTGCGGCGCTCATCTTGCTTTATTGGCCAAGAGAGCCGGCATACAGCTTCCAGGTCATGTGGCCAGTATGACTAAGCCACTTCTGGCGAACCAGAGCAGTGCACAGAAACGCCGTTTCCTTAGGACGTTTTCATCAGAGAAATCTTGAAGGGTATGTGAGTTGCAAGTGGGGAACAGTATTGTTCTGCTTTCTGGCTTCCCATGGGCATCTGGTTGTGGCCACTGGGGAAGAGATGGCCCATTTGCCTCATCCTGATGGTTCTTCTTATGTTCTTTTGCCCTGCAGAAGCAGAGGATGGAAAGGGAATAATGTGCAAGAGGACAGTGGGATAGAAGGAAAGGGGTCTGTAACAGTGGCTGCTAGTCTGGGCTTTTTACATGATTTATCTGTATGGGTCTCGGCATTAGAACAATTGGCATTTATTGCAATATAAAATATTCTCCTTATGAACTCTCTCTGGCACTGGTAGAAACTTGTATCTCACACGTGACGGAACAGCTGATATCCTGACTCTGGTAGTTGCAGAAAAGATCAGAACACTAATCATATTTGCCAGGAAGGTCTGTTTATTGTTTAGCAGCGTCCTGTAAGCAGGAACTGGACTCCAAATAGCCAATGAATATCTCTTCTAAGGTAAACGTATGATTCAGGAGCTACGAAGATAAGGATATGGCCTTCCTATAAGGAAGGTTGTGTCCTATTTACTTCAAACGTGGCTCACAAAACACAATAGTACACTGGAAGGAATAAACAACGGTTCAAAGATTCAAAGCCCCTTCCTTTATCCATAGAAGTTAACTAGAGTCTAAGTAAACTTAAAACCCAGGTTTTTAATGGCCATTTAGCTCACAGCTCCAATGGGACTCCCTCTTTGTTCCTCAGTCACTTCAAGGATCACTCATATACTTCACAGGACCATGAATCAAAGGAATGGGCGAGGGACTCTGTTGTCTTGATGACACGGGATTTTCAACTCTTGCAGATGGCACAGATTTCCAGTCATTGACTTTGCACTCTGATTGCTCCAATGTCAGGTATACCCATTCCCTATTTTGTTTCTTTTAGTGTGAGTACTGTGACACATTGCTCTTTTATGTTTTTAGGACTAAGGTATGTGTATGTACTGAATGATTATTTGCTGCCCACATATTTGTAACCTTGTTGTCTGAAGCAACACCCATATAGTCTGTCTCTTTTATTTCTGTGAAATAAACCATTTTTTTACTGACAAATTATTTATACGGCATAAGGGTTTAAGTATGCAAACATGTTTAATGGGCACACACCATGGCTCCATGCAAAAGGCTCTGTTCCTCTCAGTAGTGCACAATATTATTATTACTTATTAGATGTGTATACAGTGGTACCTCGGTTCTCAAATGTAATCCATTCCGGAAGACCATTCGACTTCCAAAACGTTTGAAAACCGAGGCGCAAAGGGCTGTCTGCAAAATCAACTGAGAAAATTGAAAAACACGCAGCAGAAGCTGTTCGACTTCCAAGGCAAGTTTGAAAGCGGAAGCATTTACTTCTGGGTTTTCGGCGTTCGAAAGCCGTAACGTTCAACTTCCGTGATGCTTGAAAACCGAGGTACCACTGTACCTCCTTGCATGAGAAACAGAGAATGAGAAACAGAGAAGCCCAAATCGACTGCGGTGGGTGCTCAAATCATGAACACCCTCTGCTCAAAACGCTGTGTTTCAATCAGTGGCGTAGGGTGGGTTGACAGCACCCGGGGCTGTGCGGAGGGTGGGAGGGAAACAGATGGAGGATGCATGTGCACATTCAACTGCCTAATGCTGTCCACATCACCCAGGAGATCACAGCCACAGAGATAAGAAAAGAAGAGTCATTCAGTTGTATGGAGAAGTCACTTTCTGGTTCACATGGAGAAGTCGTTTTCAATGGAGCCCAGAGATGGAAGCACACAGCTGTATTGAGGCAGCACAGGGTGTTGAAATTTTGTGCCCCTAACAATTTCGCACCTGGGGCAACCCCTGTGCGCCCCACCACCACCACCACCACCACCACCACGCTACATCACTGGGGTTTGCAGCAGAAATCATTTTCAGCTTAGAATCAGTTTGGAAGTCACAAACACCTGGCCCTGAAGATGCTTCTGTGCCTTTAGGTAGAAAGTACAGACTCATAATATGGCCTGTTGGCTTCCTGTCTCAGATATGCTGCTCTTATTATTTCTACTCTTCCTAAACTGCAGCTAAAGGATTTTTAGCCCTACGGAGAGTGGCATGTGTGGAACACAGGGCAGGTTAAGTCATGCTGGGACTAATAATAGTGCTAGCATTCTTTGATTAGGTACATCATCCATCTCACCTGCTATGGAAGCAGCTACATTAATATTTTCCATGCTGGACTCTCAGAGTTAAACCGCAACTCTGAAGGCAAGGGCTATAATTTTCAGCTATGGGAGGTGGATAAATTCTGCTTGATTTTTCTTCTGCTATTGACAGCCAGCTTGTAAATGGCAAACTGGGCCTGTTCTGTTTATTGCAGATGGAGATGTTGAAGCAAAGGAGTTAGGTGTGTTCATGTTCCACTTGCTAAAAGCTTCTAATCCTCCCTCAAGAACTACTTCCGATTCTAAGTATGACGGAATAGCGGTTGCTTGACTTTTTGCATATCATAGCCAAAGGAGAGAAAAAGGAATTGCAAGAAGAAAGGCAATAGCCACCCTCAAATAGTTCTTTTTCAGACTATGTTTAAAGTAGGACCATAGCGCAGCATTTAGCGCAACACAGTGTGGCATTCTTATTATATATAAAAATATGGATTTAAAGATCCCTGGTCACATTCCTGTACCTCTTCTGCTTCCATATATTCCTGTGTGTGGCTCAGCTGAAGTTGGAACCTTTTCTTCCTCTAAAACTAGGGCATTTCTGTATTCCTTGTACCTGCTGCTCCCCGTCAAGTTCCAGTATTATTTTCTGCTCTGATTTCCCCTTTTTATCTCCTATCATATATCCATCTCTCTATCATGTATCTATCAATCTATCTTATATCTATCTATCTATCTATCTATCTATCTATCTATCTATCTATCTATCTATCATCTATCATCTATCTATCTATCTCTATCATTTATCATCATCTTCTTTCTCTTGCATTTCTGCTTAATAAGTCTTTGAAGTAGCTTGCAATAAGTAAAATGATTAAACATAACATTCCAGAATACTACCTAAATATTTCATAAAATTCTTTTCTTCTTCTGCCGCCCCTGCAGGAACCACCTCATCTACCTTGTTGATGACTAAGGCCAGTCTCTGCCACTGCTGCTGCTACTGCCTCTGCCACCTGCCCTTCCTCACTGCTGTTGGCGAAGGCACCACCACTGCCAGTCTTTGGGAAGAATGGAGAGAGCCTGTCACAGCCCCACATGGTCCACACTTCATCTCCAACGGCCACTTCACCTCTGCACTGCATTCCAGATCCTTGCTAGCCATGCCCTGGCTGGGCTGCTTTCCTGCTGCTTTGGCTGCTCTAACCTACCCTTGCTCTCCCACCCTCTGCCTGCACAGGCTCCACCCACTGACGGCCCTGCGGCTGGGGCAAAAAATGGTGGGAGAAGAGCCAGGACAGAAACGCCTTAAAGGGCCAGTAGAGGGAGAGGAAAGAGAGGGGATGGTGACTTCAAAAATACAGGGCAAACTGCATCCCAGTTGATATGGGATGCAGCGTTTTACTTTGAATACGGGATGATTCCGTATTATAAGGGACGGGTAGCACCCCAAGTTAGGACACATGACAGCACATAAATGTTATACAGAACTTACAAAAAGTTTGAAATACAGCAAGCCTGCAGCTTACATGAGGGCTACATTCTGCAGATCACACATAAAGCCCAAATTGTATATAGTCAAAACCCACTGGGTTTAATGGCAGGTGGGATTTCCCACATCATTTCCCCCAGAATCCCGCCTACTTTTTTAATGTCTTAATATGCTGTATATGTTAGGACGCCGACAGGCTGGTGCGCTGAAGAGCAGCAGTCAGAGTCAGACAAAGTCGAGGTTGAACATTACGGGCCAGGAGCCAGCTGAAGCCAGGCAACAGTACCGGGGTCAGGAAAAGCCGAGGTCAGTAACAGTCCGAGTCAAGACCAGTCGAGGACAGATGGCCGCACCGGGGTCTGGAGTAGCCGAAGTTGGTTGGGTCAGGAGTCAGGGAAGCCTGAGTCACATATGAGCCAGGAAGCTACGGTCAAGAACAAGCCAGGGGTCAGGAAGCCGGAGTCACGAACACAGGAATCGGGAACAGGACGAGCAAGAACAACCACACGCTCCAGCATAGCAGTTGCAGGTGCTGGTGAATGGAGCAGTCGGTCTTCCTTAAGTAGCCGGCTCATAACCACGTCTCTTACGAGCTGCAGCTCTAATTGTTCCCTACTTCTCTGAGCTCTACATTCTACAGCTGTGAAGGGAGGAGGAGAGGGGGCCCGCCGGCTCCTCTCCTCACAAGGGCCGGATTCTGGCTCAACTTCTTCCTCCTCCTGTTCTGGTCTTCCCACTTCCCTATCTGATTCTTCCTCTTCTGAGGAGTGCTGCCACCAGTCTTCTCCAGGTATAAATTCCTCCATTCCCCCAGATTCTTCCAAGGGGGCAGCCTTGCCAAGGGGGGCTTGCCACCACTCCTCCTCATCCGGCTCAACCCTGACAATTTTTTTTTTTTTTTGCGCTGTGCATAAAGCTGAATGTGCACAAGTTAAATGCAAGGAAGTTGCAGGGTTACTGTGTATGCATTTTTATTCCCCTTTATAAACTGTTGGTGTGAAAGCAGAAGATGTCCCCGATTGGGGAGAATGACATTATAAACTGCCACTCAATACATCCTTGAAAACAGGTAGCTGTCAGAGGGCACATTTTATCTGAATCTTTAAAAGAACAGCCGTGGATTGCAATCCCGTAAGGCCTCTTCATGGCCAACTGTATCTTTTCTGTCCTTAGGTACACATTGCAAAGTCCTGGTTGATGTGAAACAGCAAAGTGGTTGGCTCATGTACACTGATGCTTCACAAATCCATTTTCTTGTTGGAGTGCTTTCTGCATTGGCATTCTTCTTGCCTTCAGTTACCATATGACTCTGGACTCTTCATGCTGAATGAGTAGCATAAACAGGATGAAAGATAATAAAATAATCCACGGCACCAGATGTTCACCACTGAGTGCAGGGTTTAGTAAAACTCTGAACTGTGAATCAATTAAAGCCAATTCACTTGTAGAAAAGTTTGCAACAATCTTAATTTTTGGAATTGTTGCAAACTTCTTAGTTTTTGCAAAATTTGGGACCCAATTCATGATGCTGAAATTTGATGTTACGCAAGTTTGATACTTGAGTTTGAATTGTGATGCAAAAACTAAGAAATGGTCCCGTTTATTTGCCTAGGGTATGCGATACCAATTTACCTGGGAGAAAGCCCCACTTCTGATTAGACGTGCACTCTAAATGAATAATGGAAACTAACAAAAAGTCTACTAAATTACAATGCAAATCATCTTCTAAATCTGGATTGCTACTGCATGTTTCCTGTCAAATACTGTCAAATACTGATTGCTGCATGTATGATACTGCCATATGTCAATTGCTCTTTCATGTTAGCTGCCAAATTTTGTCAAATGTTCACTGCTGCATTTCAGACACTGTCAGGCACTCATTCAGACACTCACTCATATCAGTTGTCAGATACTCTCAAATACAGTTTACAAGTCTGATATTAACCAGTTCTGACAGATGCTGTATACCAGCTATCAGATATCGTCAAATGTTGAAGAAGTCACCAAGATGGTTGGATAGGACATTGTACACCTCCTTCCAGCAACTCTTGCAGCCAAGCTGGTGTCAAACATATTGCTCTGCTTTCCTTTGGACCTCATCGGCGAGGCCAGGGGGGGGGTCTTTTCATCTGGGCAGCCCAGGACCTACACACTGCCTAGGCTTCCACCCCGGAGGGGTCACTTTGGTGATGTTAATACAGCAAAAACAACACCAGAGGCAGCAGTTTTTATTTTATTTATTTATCAATTAAATTTGTCTCCCACCCTTCATCCATAGATCTCAGGGCAGTTTACCCTACAAAAATACAAGATAAAAACACAAAATAGGTACAGTAATAAAAACAGGAACAACCTCACCCCACAAACCAGTGACCCCTGCTCCCCCAACACAGACACGTTTAAAGGGGTATAAGATGTTAATCAACCAAAGGCATGGTTGAAGAGGAATGTTTTTGCCTGGTACCTAAATGTATAATGAAAACACCAGCCAAACCTCCCTGGGGAGAGCATTCCACAAATGAGGAGCCACTACAGAAAAGGCCTGTTCTTCTGTTGCCACCCTCTGCTCCTCTTCTAGAGGAGGCAAATGAAGAAGTGCCTCAGATGATGAGCACGGTTCTGGGTACAAGTTACTAGTCTCTGCAGCAGGCCCTATGATTCTCCAGTGATTTAATGCCACCCCTGGAAGTCTCTTGAGACAGACAGATGACAGCTGAATCAAAACTTTTGGATGGTAAATGCTATTTGGAAGACCAAAAGGCATTGATTAGTTGTTCATCTAGAGAATATTCAGTGAATATTTGTATCAACATTTGCAAAAGCACATGTGAAGAGTCATTTCTGCAGCAAATACCAGCTCTAAAAATTTTGGGGTGGGGTTAGGAAATCTTAAAATTCGAAGAAAACAAAAGCTAACCAAGGCTAACAAAAAAATCTCCTGGAGGTGTCATACATATATAGGCTGTCGCTAGATTTCACCTATTGCAAATGTGAAGGTTGTACCTCAAGAATCTGATGAATTTCGAAGAGGAGCAATACAGTAAGCAAATAGCAAAATTCATTTGGGAGTCACACATTTCTCCTTTTAAAATTAATTTTATTTCTTAATACATATGATGAAGCTCCTTATGATAAAGACTGAGAACTTGTGATGTAGTTTAATGAAAGCCATGTCATTCTGTCTAGGCATATTTGGCTTAAAGTCATTTATATATAAAAAAGGGAATGGGGAACTAATTCATACGATCTGTAAAATAATCTTCTCAGCTATTCTCCTTCACCAGATTCTCCTTAGGGTTTTCTTGTTCAATAAAGGCTTCTTTGACTTGGGATTCTTTTGTTGTACTTGGATTGAAGAAATGAAATTGCCTTCAGAGTTAAAAAAGCAAGAGTGATATGGGTTTCTCCTTTGATTTTGGGAGAAAAATATTGGGGCAGTTTCTTACCAACTTAAATCAACCGCCAGCCAAATCAGAAGCCATATAATAGGATGTGCATGTGCACAGATGTGCTACTCTGGTTTCTAGACGGTCACACTGCCAAGTGAAATGATCAGAAGGGATAGTTGCCACATGGAATTCAACCCTGCCTCCTATCATATGATGATCACAGGAAATGATCCCTTGTGTCAGGAGGCATGTGATGTAAATGAACCTTTAGAATGCTAATGTTACCAAGTCTGTGTCCGTGCATGACTGAATTTCTCAGCCAACTGTTGGTTGCCATAGTTTCCAATGGAAAGTGGTCATTGCTCCTTTCTTCTTAGTATATCCAGAACAGCCTAAGATCTTCCACACTTGACATAGCCAGGATTCCCAATGTAGTGCCCTCTAGATGTCATAGGCCTGCAACTGCCATCATCTTGACTATTGGCCAAGCTGGCTGGGATTTATGGTATTTGGAGCCCAGCAATATTTGAAGGGCACCATGTTGACTCCCCCAGTCCAAACCCTCATCGGTCTGCAATAGCTAGCTTTCCAGAATCATGACTCCCAGCTTCGAGTTATGTTTTAAAATATCCAACGTGAAGATGGACACAGAAGAGCAAACAATCTCAGAGTCCTTCAGACAAATGATTGTGACAAGTGTACAGGAATTGCACAGAAAAGACATGGCTGTCCTCAAAGCTCCAGGATGTCAAGCTGTCTCCAGCATAGATGCTTTCTGATATATCAACAACAAACATTGCTGATAATGTCTGTGGACACCTCCCCCCCCATCAGCCTAGATAGCTCAGTTGGTTAGAGTGTGGTGCTGATAATGCCAAGGTTGTAGGTTCGAACCCCGTATGGGACAGCTGCATATTCCTGCATTGCAGGGGGTTGGACTAGAAGTTCTTCAGGGTCCCTGTCAACTCAACGATTCTATGATATCTAGAGGCTAGATCTTAGGTCTCATATTATAAATACATTCCATTGTTCTAAACATTTGAGTCAAGAGGCACTCTTTTGCTAGCTTAACATCTGATATAGTGCAATTTTCAAGTTATGAAGATAGGAGAAAAGTGAAAGTGCTGTTAATTAAACCATTTTGAGTTTAAAAGTTAATTTTCCTGACTCAGTTCTCATTGTCTCTGGTATTTACAGTGATGTGGTTTTATAGAAGTGGGAAGAAATGATGGAGTGGGAGGTAACCTAAGAGGTATTAGGTTTGCAAGTCTTAGCATGAAATGTATTTTTGTGTATTATAAGTCCCCCCACCTCTCTCTCACACACAAACACACTTCATTGTAGAATTTTGAAAGTTACAAACCTGCTCTCTTTTTCTGATCAAACTGTTAACTCGTTACATCTGTAGATGTCAAATTCAAGTCAGATAATATCTAAGCTACAGGGCAACTGTCTCTCTTCTTTCCCCCCAAAAGGTATACCACTGATGGGAAAGAAGGCAAAAGTGAGCTGTGATTACATGAAACCTACAGTTCATACTGGTTGTATATACTAACAAGAATAAGAGGGCAATACTGTAACTCTAGCAACCAGCTGTATCTGTGAAGAGTCATGAAATAGTGCTTCTAATTTAGGATGTATCTATGTGACAGATCTCTTAGAGACATCCAACCTTATTAAGGTCTTATTAAGCTTTGTACAGATCCCAGTTTGGCCTCCCCCCCTAAACCATGCCCACCTGCCACACACCTGATGTCATAAGCAGGAAGCTTGAGGGATCATGAAGAGGCAGAAACAGACATGTGGTCCAGCACAGGGCAGGGTGATGAGGTTTCCAGTTTGGATGTAGGCTCCAACAGAGATGACAGAGGGGAGCCAGACCCTTCATCCTCCCGCAGCTCCATCATGACAGCCTCTCTGCTGACAGCTCTCCTGTCCCACTTCTAGAATGCGAAGGATGTTACAAGCAAAGAGTGAGGCTCCTGTAGCTTGCCGTAGAGAAGATTACAGGGGAGGATCCCTGACTCAGAAGGCTAGAGAGCGAAGGATGGACTGCATCCCAGTTCGAGCAAATTCATCATTAGGGGAGTTTGCCTTTATGAGCCTCCTTGTACCGGTATTTTTTTTTCCTTTCCTAAATAAAGAAACCAACTGCGTTAGCCTTGCGTCTCTCTCTCTCTGACCTGTGAATGACCTGCTCTTCCTGTCAACCCTGTGACAAAAGGTGCTCACTAGGAGAATGATAGGAGCGAGGTGGCGGGGTAGTTGACACTGGTGGAGCTAATAATAATAATAATAATAATAATAATAATAATAATAATAATAATTTATTATTTCTACCCCGCCCATCTGGCCGGGTCTCCCCAGCCACTCTGGGCGGCTTCCAGTAAACTGATGATGCTGATGATGATGCTGGTGTGTTTGCACTGCAATGACCGCTTTGCTCTAAACTCTCTTGCTCCCTATCTGCAGCAACAAAGCAGTCATTGGTAAGTGCCACCACCCCACCATGCCACCCAATACAGCCGTTCCATACCCTTGTCTTAGAAAGACAAACATGCAGGATTCAAAGCTAGCAAACGGTAGCTTCCTTTTCAGATCACCATGTGGGTGACAAGCCATGCAGGAACATGTTCTGATCCCTGTGGCGATCCCACACTCAGGTCCAAGGGTGGGCAACTATCTTGGGCAAATATGCAGATAGGCAGCTAAAGTCAGACAAAAAATTAGGCAAGCAGGATGCAGGCCAAAGTTTGGTGGTAAGGAGAAAATGCTTGGTGATTCCCATCAACAACAATGTCCCCAGCTTGAGGGACTCAGAAGCTTTTTATCAGACAGTAGCATCAGATTGGCCCTTTGGTGTCACCTGATGCAGCAGAGTCAGGAAGAGTTTGGGCTACTGTATGATATTCCTGCTGGAATGCCCATTGTCCCCTCCTCTGACCAGCAGTCATGGTAGTGCAAGGAGCTACTGTCTAGTTCAAAGGACTCCTAATTTGAACTCCACAGTACCAGACACGAAGTTCAGTCAAATACACTAGCTGGATAAGCAAATCCAGCATGGAAGAGACAAACAAGCCGATATGAAACCATTCTTCATTAAGGTAATTCCTGTTAGATTCACTAGAGTAGCTGTCATCCCTTACATTATGGTAGGTATCAGTCTATTTCCCATTTGTGTGAAACTGGCATATGCTTGTCCATTGTGCCCTATTTCCATATTTATCTGTGATTTTCATTAAAAAAAATCTGCATGGAATGACATATTTAAATACATTTCATCACAAAATTAGTATTTAAGTGCACATTTTAACTCCACATGGACATTTTAAAAAAACATATTGTCCTAAAATATGCATTTTGGCTCTTTTTTTGAGCTGAGAACTGTATCGCAAAATTCAGAGGAGTGTGAAATCTGAAAGCTAATTGCACTTCAATCCACACATTGGTTCAGGAGTTGCAGAGTAAGTGATTTTGCATCAGAATTCACAGAAACATAAATCATCCAACATCCTTCCATGATGGGAATTCTTCACTTTTAATATATAGCAAAATGCCATAGATAGCAATGATACGTTAAACTGGCTTTTATCCTAGACAAAACAACTTGGCACCACTGCGTTGAGAATAAGGAGGCATGCATTGCAATGCACAATAACCCCTTTCTCTGCTTATTAAACATTCATTTGAATTCCCCTGTTTGACACAGGTTCTATTGAAGAGCCTGTAATGGTCACAGTGAATCATTGATGCGCAAGCCACAGGGTGGAATATATTCACAGCGATCTGCGCGTCTCTTTTAAATAGTGAAACATTTTATTACAAGGCATCTCATGCCGTTTGGCAGCAAACTGGGAACTGTTGACCAAAACATACCCAATGCACAAGGAACAGAAACAATTTCCACATAAGCTTGAGAGCCTGATTTACACACCTGATCCGAGAGATGGGAACAGCTGTGCATTGGCAAGTAGCACAAGGGAACTGGAAATCATATGCCAACCTGTGCTACTACAACTACTACTACTACTACTACTACTAATTTTATTATTGGTACCCCACCCATCTGACTGGGTTTCCCTAGCCACTCTGGGTGGCTTCCAACATACAGGGGTATGTTGGTTCCTGAACGGCTTAGTTGACGAACAAATCAGCTCTCAAACGCTGCAAACCTGGAAGTAAGTGTTCTGGTTTGTGAATGTTTTTCGGAAGCCGAACGTCCAACATGGCTTCCGTTTGAGTGCAGGAAGCTCCTGCAGCTAATCGGAAGCCGCACTTTGGTTTTCGAATGGTTTCGGGAGTCGAACGGACTTTCAGAACGGATTAAGTTCGAGAACCAAGGTTCCACTGTATATTAAAACGTAATAAAACATTAAACATTAAAAAAAAACACCCTTCCCACTACAGGGCTGCCTTTAGATGTCTTCTAAAGGTTGTATAGTTACTTATCTCCTTGACATCTGATGAGAGGGCATTCCACAGGGTGGATGCCACTACCGAGAAGGCCCTCTGCCTGGTTCCCTGTAACCTCACTTCTCACAGTGAGGGAACTGCCAGAAGGCCTTTGGAGCTGGACCTTAGTGTTTGGGCTGAATGATGGGAGTGGAGTTTCTCTTTCAGGCATACAGGGCTGAGGCTGTTTAGGGCTTTAAAGGTCAGCACCAGCACTTATTGCTAGCAGCATACTGAAGGCATACAAATTTGTTCTGGTTTGCTCTGGAGTGACCAAATCAGTGACTTGACTTGGTGCATTAGTAATGTTGTTAATACAATTCAGAAGTTTCCAAACGTATTTGGCCTACTGCCCCCTTTTCAGAAAAAAATATATACTCAGCACCCCCCTGGAAATCTACCTTCTTTAAGCAAACTAACAGGAAGATGCAGTGATAAATTTGTGTATTTTTATGTATCTATATTTCTACCTACGTCTTACAGCATAGTAAAGCTGTGATCCACTTTCTGGGCCTGGATGAAGCCAAAAAAGGTTCACCGAAGCCTGGGAAAACCCCTCACCTCTGGCACGACCAGCGGATCCAGGGGAGGTGTTGTTACTTTCCTGGAAATATGCGCAACATGGTGGTAAGCATCATTAAAGAGCAGGTGAAGCATGTACGAATGGTTGTGCAAAATGTTCTTCTCTTCTTTATGCTTCCACCGCCCCTTATTTTTATCCAACAGCCCCTCCCTAGAATTGCACCTCAGGATCATTCCAGTGTTGCTTTGACAGGGTGGGGGTGGGGAATAGAGTTTAGATGAGAGCTTCAGGTCTCTGCTTAGAAAATTATGGGATGACTCCCTGTCATTGAAAAACTCTTTATGAGGGCTTTAGAAGCAGTGGGTAGGCTTCTGGTTGACCTTCTAGCCTGTCCTCTGTCTACTTCCCAAATACTATAGCTTTTGTGCAATACCAAATAACATCCTCTCCTCCCTTTTCAAGTGCTGTGGAATAACTTTGCGTAATTCTCAGTGAAGTCAGAGAATTCTGATGAAAAGGAAGCTGAAAATGCTGTGGTTTGCATAGTAATCAGTGGTCAGAAATGGAAACCAGTCAAGAAAATAAGACTGGCATTCATAATAATAATAATAATAATAATAATAATAATAATAATTTATTTGTACCCCGCCCATCTGGCTGGGTCCCCCCAGCCACTCTGGGCGGCCTCCAACAGATATTAAAATACATTAAAATAGCACAGGTTAAAAACTTCCCTAAACAGGGCTGCCTTCAGGTATTTTCTGAATGTCAGATAGTTGTTTATCTCTTTGACCTCTGCTGGGAGGGCGTTCCACAGGGCGGGCGCCACTACCGAAAAGGCCCTCTGCCTGGTTCCCTGTAGCTTGCTTCTCGCAGTGAGGGAACCGCCAGAAGGCCCTCGGCGCTGGACCTCAGTGTCCGGGCTGAATAATGGGAGTGGAGACGCTCCTTCAGGTATACAGGACCGAGGCCGTTTAGGGCTTTAAAGGTCACTCACCTCAGTGTTGTTTCTTTTAAGTATGCAAACAATATGTGAATAATGTTGCTTTGTGTACATTATTTTGATGCTCCCTTTACTTTGAAATGAATGTAAGATATATAAATAGGGATACAAGTTGCATAACGCATATAACCCACAGTAATATAACTTACAGTAATATAACATACATAACTTACAGCAGACAGTGAAAAGAATAAGGTAGTATTTGCTGGAAACCAAACTGCAGTGGAATGGAAACAGCACGGATTGCGACTAGTAAAGGTAAGAATGGATGTCGTTGCGATAATGGTGGCCTATAGGCCAATGCATGTTGCTTTGGTAGGACCCAAAATGTGTGAATTAGTCTATTTCAGGTCTGAGTTCTGAAACAATGAATCCAGCTTGCAAAAATGACAAACGTGTGTGGTATTCCTCCGCCCCACCTTGGTGCGTTCTCAATAAGTTCTTAAAGCAGTGCTGGGGTTGTGTGTGGATCATGTGGCAAATAATTTATTGCAAGCACTAGGCACAAAAAAATGATTGCCGAATCATCTGCACATATGCTTGGCACCTTGAGCATTTTAATAAAGCATCCAAAGCCTTCTAGAGGCTGCAAAACCAAAGGATTGATGATTGTTTCTATAGCATAAAAATCTTTTCTACACAGCACAAATAGACGGAGGGTGCTTTAGTTTTGTTATTATGCAGTGTTTTCTTCCTTTTCCTTCAAAAACAGATAGATCATTTTTTGCTAGTTTAAAGAAAACGGGATCAGATCGTAATTATGCATGGCAATTTGTGGGATTTTGAATAAGCAAGCGCTCTTCATGAAGCCGAATTGATAGGTTTCTTCATCACTCACAAAGCTTGCATAAAACTGAGCAACAAAATTGAATCCTATTAAAGACATCTCTGTCTACATTTTATTTTTGCATTTCCCCCCTGAAACCAATGCAGTAACAACTGCCTCTATGAAATTTTGGAATCTGTCATGGGGGGTGGGGGTGGGGATGGACTATTTTATGAACCAAACAATTTGCATTCAGTTTAATGAAGATTACTGGAACACATCTTATTTCCACCAAGTTAAAGAGAGCACAAAGGAAAGAGAGTCTCACCTAAAAGAATCTTCTGTGACTATCCCCCCCCAAGACTATAAGCTAGTTCTTTCATCTACAAATGATTTAATTTAAGTTCAAAGTATAATGGAGATAGCCTCTCTCTTTCCCATAGTCACATGCTGATATTATGAGAATTTCATGGGCTTATGAATCACAAATATTATGTGTTTGTGCATTGGGACCTTTTAATTAAATGCTAAATATGAGCTGGAATACCCATGAGATCTGCACAGAGTATGCATACGTCTCTTAAAAGCTTGCTGACAAGGCTAGAGACTTTCAGAGCATCTTCCCTTTCTTGCTTATTGCATTCTTACTAGGTTTACTAAAATGACAGCCTTTCATATGACCTTCCAAATGTGCTCTCAAGGTGAGCCCACTTGGAGACCGTGTTCCTTAATAGCAGAGCAGTTATAAACTGAATGTGGCTTTTGGCATTTCCTGCTGCAATGGATGAAGATAATGGTTGGGATCTAAATGGCTATAGGCCACTCTCTATGCCCATATGCATAGGGGCTTTTCAGAAGCTTCTCCGACACAAATCCCTCTGTAGAAAGGCACCTGGTGGGTTGGGATGGCATCTGGAGTGGTTGTGGTAGAAACGAAAATCCTTCAGGTGCTGCTGCCGCCCCAGTACAGTGGTACCTCAGGTTAAGTACTTAATTCGTTCCGGAGGTCCGTTCTTAACCTGAAACTGTTCTTAACCTGAAGCACCACTTTAGCTAATGGGGCCTCCCGCTGCCGCTGCGCTGCCAGAGCACAATTTCTGTTCTTATCCTGAAGCAAAGTTCTTAACCTGAAGCATTATTTCTGGGTTAGCGGAGTTCTTAACCTGAAGCGTATGTAACCTGAAGCGTATGTAACCTGAGGTACCACTGTACCGTGGACGCTTGGGTTGTGAACGTGATCCATATGGGAGGCATGTTCGCAACCCGCAGGGCGGTGTCTGCGCATGTGCGGGTCGTGATTCGGTGCTTCTGCGCATGCGCAAAGCACACCTTAGCTTTTCTGCGCATATGCGAGCGCCGAAACCTGGAAGTAACCCATTCCGGTACTTCTGGGTTCAGTACGGTGCGCAACCCGAAAACGTGCAACCAGAAGCGTCTGTAACCAGAGGTATGACTGTAATGCACAGAAGCACTTTGGAAAATACACAGGGCTCCTTGGATTCCATCTGTTGGCTGTAGTTATTTGCAATCCCATGTACACTTACATAGGAATAAGCCCTACTGATATACTGGGAGTAAACATGCATATATGCAGAAGATTGGACTGTAGCTTACCTGTCCCACTGAAATCAGTGGGAATTAAAACACCACTGTGCTTAAATCATTTTTATTTCCAATTGATTCGGTTGAAACCATTTTTCAGGATCTCTTTGATTATTTAAAAATGTTCTTCAGCATTTAGACTCCCAGAATTTTTTTATTAAGCATGGGAAGAGGAAAACTAAACCAAATCAAAAAGACTTAATGGGATTTGTTTTACAGATGCATATTTTGATGGTTTTGTTACCCTCTCTGAAAAAATGGCTGATGGTAAACTAATGGAAAGAAATGTGCGCAGATTGCTTTTCCTTTTCTTCTTTGTATAGTGCTTAGGAAACATTAGTCTCTTTATACGATGATTCGTCAAGAGGGCATTGATTGCTCCATCCTCAAACAGCACTCTGGATTCCTTTTCCTAGTTCAAACTGCACTAACAACTACCATACAAGCCACTCAATGGAAGAACAGCCTTTTATTTTATTTTCCCCTTGATTTCTGACATTTACATTGGGCAGCTTTGACTCTCAGATACAAACCCCATATTAACCTGCTGTCAATAAAGGATAGAAAGTCCTTCCATCACTGCTCCTTATGTCAAACACAGCTGGTTATATTTCGAAAGAACTTGGATTGTTCTGCAAAGAGTTCTGGAAGCTCAAACAGAATTAATTGCTAAGGGCCTTGTTATGTGCCGATGTCAAAAGATAAGAGCTGGACACCAGGGTAAGATCAGCCAGTCTCCTAGGCAGCAGCAGCTGGGGTTTATTCCCAAATTCCACCTCCTTCCTCAGCCACTGTGGCGTGTGCACATGGCTCCTGATGCCCTCCTCCCTTCTTGCCTCCTGATTTGCCCCTTTCCCACTAATTCAGATTCACTCACCAAGTCTGGGAAGGTCTGGATCCACTGCGTCTGAGGAGACACGTTGCCTAGGCAGGCAGTCCCCTCTCCCTCCATCTCAGGTCTAGTACTCTTCATGCTATGACCCTGAGGCTTCCTGCCTCTCACTTTTCCAGTCATGTTGGGTTGTGCACGAGATTTTCAACTCATGCAGTCCTAGAAAGGCATTGTTCGTCTTACAGCGCAGTGTAAATGAGGCCTGTATGTGGAGTGGGGGGGATCAGAGCATCAACTTGTCCTTTGCCTCAAGCAGAAAAAATATATTGGTGGCCCATTGGGACTGGTAGGCTGGAAGGAAGGGAGACGAACAGTAGGCAGAGCCAGAGCCAATGACAGGCAGAACCAGCTACTACTAGTTTTGTCCCCCTCTCTGTCGATTTCCACAAGGGCAACACTGAGATGAGGCAGCTTATATATTAGCAGTCACATTAGGGCTGGCAGAGAGCAGATTGAGGCTGGCAGGGCAGAGAATTGAGTGCTGAGGAGGGTATTCTCTTCCTCAACTCCTCCTGGGTTCTGCAAAGAGGAAGGGAGCTCTCTTCTTGACAGTTCATAAAAGACCAATCTGTCAGGAGTGTGTGCAGGAGCCAGATCCTCGGACCAGTAGGGCTTTGCAGGACTGGGGCCTTCCTAAGTTTGTTCTGGAGAGGCAAGGCGCAGCCGCACAGGTGAGGCCGCTTGGTAACTTGCTGCACCTGGTGGCAAGAGCTGGGAAGGGATATAGGTCAGCATTTCCCTTCGGCTCTTTGCCACAGCAACACACTTCCTGCCTTGCTGCGTCTGGCCTCTTGATTCCTGCCTCCTGCTTCCTGATCCCCGGACCTCGGCTTCTGGACTCCTTGCTTCTCGACCCTCGGACCCTAGCCTTCATGATTCCTTGCTTCTCGACCCCCAGACCTTTGCCTTCGTGACTTTCTGCTCTCTGACCCTCAGACCCCGGGTTTCTGGACTCGTACCTCTGCTCCCACCTCGCCATCTTGCCCCCGGTCCTGAAGTCCTCTGCCGGGACTTCGCTCACCCATAGACCGGACCATGACACAATCTACCAATTAATTCCAATAAAGCAGGCAAGTTCCGACCCACCTTTGGAATTATTTACAGGGAAAACCAGCATTGTATTATTATTATTTTTAAAGCATTTGTAGACATCTTATTTATTAACCACAGGCTATTTGAACAAAATACATCAATCCACCTATCATTTATTACTGTATATGGTCACAGACCTGTTGAGGCACAAGACATCATTTTGTAACGGGTAGATATATATATAAATAAAGCTTTGTGCTATTCCGTTCCTGCATGTCCTCATACCCTCCAAGTGTCCTTATTTTCCAGGGACGGTCCTGGAATTACGAAAGCCATCTGATTAGGCTTCTGAGTAGATCCCAGAATGTCCTTATTTCCCCTGCCAGTGCTGCTGCCACCAAGCTCAGAAAGGAGGCTGAGCTGGTGCTTGTCATGAGTGGCAGTGGTGGCAGTGGCCTCATTGCCACACCACGGCCTTTCCGTGGCCACTGCTGCTGGCCTTCTCCTCCCTTGGGCAGCTCATAGCAGCTGCTGGAGAGCGGGCGGGGAGGAGGAGAGGCCGCCGCCGCCGAGGTCCAGTCCTGCCCTCTGAGGGGCAGACTGAGGGCAGGGCTGCTCTGGGCAGGAAGAAAAGAAGAGAGGCGAGGGACGCAAGGAGTCTTGATTTTTTTAAAAAAAAATGCTTTGTGTGTCCGTGCCTAATCTTGCCCCTTTCTAAAATATATTTATTGGTGTGTGCTTTTCTTGTTGTAAATCTACCAATCAGCATAAAGTATCACTGTGGTGATAATATGAACCATAAACAACCAAAACCACCACACAATGGCTGAAACTAGAATAAAAGTTTTACTGGAATCCTCTTCTGAAAAACTAATAGTCTTTCAATAAAGCCACATGATTAACAAGCCATATATGTGTGATATAACAGAATGTATAATGTTCACGCATATATGGCTTGTTAATCATGTGGCTTTATTGAAAGACTATTAGTTTTTCAGAAGAGGATTCCAGTAAATCTTTTATTATAGTTTCAGCCATTGTGTGGTGGTTTTGGTTGCTTATTGTAAATCTACCAATGTCAGGATGCTGTCAGCAGCTCCCAGCTGGTTGACCAGGAAATTATAAAGGAAAAGTTTCTTACAGTCCTTTTTTTATTTCAAGCTTTACAGAAAGAGGCTATAGCACCCAGCCTCTTGGATAATGTCGTTGTCCCAAGTGAATCTCCACACCCTGTCTCTCCCATTACATCATTGGTCACTTCTACGGGTGCTCCTATGTGCCCTCTGTCTTCAAGCTCTTTGCTCTCCTACTTTTAAGGCTCGCCGGGTTCTGGGAGATGGAGGGTCTGGAATGCTTTCTAGTGACAATGTGTCAGCCCAGCTGCTGCTCTGGCTCTCCTATTATTTCCCAACTTTCCCCCTCATCTGCCTCTGAGCTGCGACCTCCCACAAACCGCTGTTGTAAATCTATACTGTCTTCTTTTTTCCTGGAAGGGTCAGGATGGGGAGGCAGACCCTACCCTTCCTCCCCTGCCCAGTCTCTGACAACCAAAGAACAAAATAAAATAAAATCTGGATGTGTGTCCCATGCCCCGTTGGTGTGGTGGTGCACTCACCCTTCTTCTGACAGGATATGCGCTGAGGGTGGGGGTAAAAAAAAGGGGGGTCAAGGAGGGTCAGTGAGAAATGTCCCTATTTTCATCTGAGGAATGTTGGAGGGTTTGTGACTGGGAGGGACTGGATTATGTTAGCGGCTACCTCTACTCAGAAGTAAGCCCCATTGACTTTCCAGTTAAGGGTGTATAGGATTGACGTCCAAGCTATCAGTTAAGCAGTGAGTGGTCTTATGATGCTTTCAAACAATATAATTGGCAAATCTGTTGTTTCACAGATCCTCCGTCTACTCAGTGCCATTCTCCAGTTGCTTTTCTATGTAGCATGTGTGGTTTTCTTTCATGTCTTTTTGAGGGTAACAAAATAGCCGCTGTTCTTCATGGGGGCCATTGATTTATTAGCTACGCCAGCTGTTTTTGCTCTCAGCCTGCATTGACTTGCTCCCATTTGCTATTCCAGGCTTTTACGGACCAAATACACAGATACATAAATCTATGTTCTCCAAACTACTTAATAGATATTCCTTGAAAGACAACAAGCCAGGCTGAAATGAATAATTTAGTCATCTTGCACAGGAAATATGGCCCTAAAATTGATTTTTCAAAAAAATTAACTTGAATTTAAGCGGTTTATAATTCCCGTGCATTAGTAACTGTCAGTCGTAGGGCACAGAATGGGAGCTGTTTAAATATACACAGCAAACAACGAACTGCATGGAAGCACAGTTATTTTTAAAAATCGCATTATGCTGCCTTTTATTGGAGCAAAGTAAGCTGGTTTACAATTGGACCAGGAACAAGCTGCCATATGAAATCCATTTCCTTCTTTATATGACAGGAAAGTTACCCCTCCCTTCCCCATGATTGACTAGAGGCTTTGTAGATGTGTGGTCGCTTCCAGAGGACCTGTTCATTGACCATCCATCATGATTTGCTTGCCGGAACTCACCATCAACGCCTCCCTCTTTCTCTTAGAATGGGAACGGCACCCACCTGAAAGGTGCCGGAACTCACCTGAGAGGTGCCTGGCTGTGACCTCCATATGACAGGTAACTTGATGCTAAGGACTTGATGCTGTTCAGTCCTAACCTTTGCAGTAGGCCTTGGAAAACACAAAAACCTCCAGCGAAAGGAAGGTCTTAGCCAGCCAGCTAGAAACCTGATATTGCTTTTTGGTGGTTGGTGGAGGCAAAAGGAAGGCAGCTTAACCTTCACATATTGGGTGGTTATAGAGAAACAGCTCCTCCAGCTAGTTCTCTGACATTGCTGGCAGTCTCTTCTTAAGCCCTTAAGCAGGTTGGGAGCTCAGTGTGCTTTTTCTGCCCAATACCAGCGTGTCAGCTGGTGGATCTTTCTCCTGCTTTCAACTCACAAAGGCTTCTCCCTGCTACCCACCCTCAATCCTGGATTGCCTTAAAGGAGCCAGATGATAGTTTCTGGGCAGAGGGAATCTGGAAGGCAGCCTCACATCTAATGCCAGCTGATCTTCACCAATCCCGCTGGCATTTTTTTCCTTCTTCCAACCAGCCAGATTTGTGTAAGTCGGCTGGCAGGACTTGACTACATTCTCGGCTTGGGGGACCTGGAAGTGCACAGGAAAACATCCTTCGACCAGAGGCGCATGACTGAGCTTTATTTAATAATGAGCAAGGCTAGCCGTGAATCATCTAGCTACTGTTGTTTTATGTACAAGTACAAGACATTTGTTCAGCTCTCTGAAGTATCATCATTATAGGTGGGCCCTGAAACAGTTAGACATGTGCAAACCTTCTGGAATGCTGGAAGCTTCAGTGAATAAAGGCAACCAGGTATCGTTGCCATTGTTCCTTTGCTCTCTGCTACCCTTGGACTA
Source organism: Darevskia mixta (assembly GCA_034641385.1). Lineage (NCBI taxonomy): Eukaryota > Metazoa > Chordata > Lepidosauria > Squamata > Lacertidae > Darevskia > Darevskia mixta. Next base: position 16,434,401 of record JAWWNH010000017.1, read on the forward strand.
GGGACGCGGGTGGCGCTGTGGGTTAAACCACTGAGCCTAGGGCTTGCCGATCAGAAGTTCGGCAGTTCGAATCCCCGCAACGGGGTGAGCTCCCGTTGCTCGGTCCCTGCTCCTGCCAACCTAGCAGTTCGAAAGCACGTCAAAGTGCAAGTAGATAAATAGGAACCGCTCTAGCGGGAAGGTAAACAGCGTTTCCGTGTGCTGCTCTGGTTTGCCAGAAGCGGCTTAGTCATGCTGGCCGCATGACCCGGAAGCTGTACACCGGCTCCCTCGGCCAATAAAGCGAGATGAGCGCCGCAACCCTAGAGTCGTCCGCGACTGGACCTAATGGTCAGGGGTCCCTTTACCTTTACCCTTGTACTGATTAAAGGCAGCTAAGGACATATCTCTGCTTTCTGCTCTACATTTAGGAGATTGGAAACCTTCCTTCAGAAGTCAAAATTCAAACCTGCTGTTGGGTTTCGTTGCTGTTGCTGAAGAGATGATACTGGTTTCTTAATAATAACAATAATTATTATTTATACTCCGCCCATCTGGTTGGATTTCCCCAACCACTCTGGGTGGCTCTCAACAGAATAATAATAATAATAATAATAATAATAATAATAATAATAGCAATAAAACATCAAACATTAAAAACTTCCCTAAACAAGGCTGCCTTCAGATGCCTTCTGTAAGTCAGATAGTTGTTTATTTGCTTGACGTCTGATGGGAAGGCGTTCCAAAGGGCGAGTGCCACTACCGAGAAGGGCCTCTGCCTGGTTCCCTGTAGCTTCACTTCTGGCAGTGAGGGAACCACCAGAAGGCTCTTGGAGCTGGACCTCAGTATGGTATGGTATCTTTATTACGGCCATTGGCCCATCACATAAAAACAGTGTGCAAAGAAACAACAATTTAAACAATTCCAGCCCAGTGGGAGATTCAATAACATCTATCGACTCCTAGCTAATCAGGTAGTTGTTACAGTTCTAATTGTCAACCAATCCAAATTTTAAAGTTTAGGGCTTGAATGGATTTTCTAAGTCAGACAGGGATCCGTTTTTCTTTTTTAGCGATAGAACACTGATCAAATATCTAGCCACTGCGAGTGTTCTGTTTGCATCTTCATCATTCAGGAGGAATCTCAATTTGGCTCCATTAGATACCTCGGCGGATCTCACTATATAAGGGGCGAGAAACTTACTCCTGGAGAAGGAATGGAGTGGACAGCAGAAAAGTATATGTTGTAACGATTCTGGTAATCCACAACCGCAGTCACATAGAATTGATATCTGACCATTTGAAAGTCTATTGCCCATCACATTGGATGGGAAGGCATTGAATCTAGCCTTGACAAAGGCATATCTGTGTGCTGATACAGTTAAAGACGTTAGGTACAGAGGGAGTTTTGAGGGGGGTAGTAAGCCAAGGTTTGAAGGGGAGCAGGTGCCGTTGCCTGTCGCTATTTGGGATTGTAAATCCAATTCCCCTAATTTATGAGTTATTATTCTTTTAGCAGAGGCTAGATCCAACTTTAGTAGTTCTGAAGGAGAAATTCCCAGAGACATAATTTTCAGTTGTAATGTTTTTGCCCATGGGCTGCAAAAATCATCCCTCCACATGCATTGAGTCAGAAACAGATTTGGTAAGTTATGCCAGAGTGATAACCACTGGCAAAGAATCTGTTTCCAGAGGGTATTTTCCAAGGATAACATATTCAGTTCCATACGGATGGCTGTGTTACTTACACACCTGGGTAGTTTCAGTAACCTTCTTAGGAACTGGTTTTGGAGGACCTCTAGGTGGGTTAGGTTGACAAAGGTCCCCCAGATTGAGATCGCATAAGCTAGTATCGCAATTACCTTAGCTTTAAAAACTTTTAACACTGATGGAACGTGGAGGGCCCCATCTGAGAAGAAGAATCGTAGTATCGCGGAAGAAGCAGCTTGGGCTCTGTTTGAAACATAGGCGAGATGGGCCTTCCAACCCAAGTTATGCTGCAAGAAAACTCCCAGGTACTGAAATCTGTGGACTTGTTCGATGGCTTCCCCGTCTATTCTCCAGTTATATGTCTTTCTACTCTTGGAAAAGATCAGGATCTTGGATTTTGCATAGTTGATAGTAAGAAGGTTTAAATTACAGTATGAGCCAAAAACTTTTAGGGCCCTCCTCAGACCCACTCTGGAAAAAGATAAGACCACAGCATCATCTGCATATAGTAAAAGGGGGCAACGATATTGAGCAAGGCGGGGTGCATGAATCATTTCTTGGGCCTCTATTAGAGATGTCCTCATGTCACATATAAATAAATTAAAGAGAAACGGGGCAAGAATACATCCCTGGCGCACTCCTCTGTTAATTGCAATTGGGTTGGTAAGATCTCCCTCTGGTGTGATTCTCACCCTGGCTGCAGCACCCTCATGAAGTTGGGTTAGCAGCCACAGGAGCCTCCGGTCGATGCCCCAACGGGCTAATTTTCCCCAGAGGATACTCCTCGGGATGCTGTCAAATGCCGCCTTTAAATCAATAAACGCCGCACAAAGTTGACCCCCTTTGAAGGTGGAATATTTCCGGGCAAGATGGTACAAGGTTAATATGTGATCAACTGTTGAGTGTTTTGTGCGGAAACCGGCCTGTTCAGGTCCGATCAGACCCTTTTCGTCAGCCCAGAGGGAAAGTTTAGCCAGCAAAAGGCGAGCGTACAATTTCCCAACTATTGATAGAAGGCTGATGTTTCTATAATTTCCCGGCTCCTCCACTGAACCCTTTTTGTAGATTGGAATGATAATAGCATCTTTCCATAGTTTCGGGATCTTCCCTGTATTATTTACGGCGTCAAAAATAGCCGCCAAGACCTTGGCCCACCAATCCGCATGGGATTTAATGGCTTCTGCCGATATCAAATCTGGGCCAGGGGCTTTTCCATTTCTGAGCTTTATAATCAAGTCATAAATAACCTCCGGGTCAGTAGGGGGCCATAGGGGGAGATGCTCGTGTGTTCCATCATTTATTGTGGCATTACATTCATATGAGGTAAAATAATTCTTTAAATATAATTCCCAAACTGGGGCGGGGATCACCGTTAAGGGATATCTTTTAGTTTTTTTATTGACCAGCAGCCAAAATTGTCTAGAATTTCGAGAGTTTGAGGCAGCAATAAGTGCCTGCCATTGATTTAATTGCCATTCCTGTTTTGCCTTTTTTTGGACTTGTTTATAGGCTGATTTTGCTTGGTAGTACTCTTTGGGGAGTACGACTGCCCCAGAGGCTTTATAGTCATTATAAATAGCACCCAATAATTGCCTGGCTTGTTTGCAACTGGCGTTAAACCACGGAGCTCCTGTCAGCATTTGTGACCTGTTTGATTTATAAGTCGGAGCAGTGAAGAATAACTTTAAATCTTCTGACAGTTTAAGAAATAATGTAATGGATTGGTCATGATCGTAGCGGGATGAACCCAAATCAGAGTATGTTTGCTTGATCACGTGTTGAAAATGAACTGCGTATTTTTGAGCCTGTGTCACAGACCATTTTATGCCCTTCACTTGCACTGGCGCATTCATACCTATCTGAATTGGGTGTCTTTCCTCACTCGGGTGCCAGTCAATGGACATTTTGGCAGCCAGCGGGAGGTGGTCACTCAAATGGATATTTTCAACTTTAAAATAAGAGAAATTTGGGAGTATGTCATGAGATACCAAGAAGTAATCAAGGACACTATTTGTCAGGGAACTTATGTGTGTGAATTCTCCCGGGACATCAGGAGGGCACGTTCCATTTAAAATTACTAAGTTTAATCGTAAAATTAATTGATAAAAAAGGATTCCCGCCTCATTTACCCTTTTGTCCTTAGAAATTCTTTGGAGATGAGGGGAGGGGTTGTTTAGAGGGTCTGTTGTTACCCACCGTTTAGCTTTTATTAGTGACTCCCATTTTTCCGCAATGCGCGCATTGAAGTCCCCTCCTATAACATTGGGGGTACTTGGATATTTGGAATAACAGGATGTAAGGTGGTCATCCATGGTTTCCCATTTAGTGTGGAGGTCAGCAATATAGCCCCCTGGTGGGAGATAGACGTTTGTGATGAGAAGCCTAATTTTCCCCCCTGAAATTAAGGCTGTCATTACATGTGGTGGGGAGGCCTTAACCAGGGTGAGTTTTGCTTGTAATTTCAATGAAATTGCTATTGCTAGACCGCCTTTAGGCCGGCCTCCTTTGCTGGACGGGGAAGCAGATAATGAGATGACTTCAAAGCCATTTATTTCAATTTTCCCGTCCTCCCATGTTTCTTGCAGGAGAATTATTTGGTATGAATTTATAAATTTTAAAAATTCCGGGTCTAATTTCTTACCTCTCCAGCCCGCAATATTCCAACATACGAACGATATTGTGGGATGGTTGGAGTGAGGCTTGGATGGTCACAAGGGAGGAGGGGAGGAGTGTGAAGTCGATGGATTTCCGGTCCTAAAGAATTCAGTGATTTTCCTCTGAAAAGGGGATGGGAGCTTCTCGCCGGTCTCTAAGCTCGCGATTGGTGTATTGTTTATCTTAATTCTCTGTCCACTCGATGCATTGGGAGTAGTTTTTTGGGTTGGACGGGTCACTTCCTCGTTTCCCATCATTTTGTCTGTGGGGTAGTTCCTTTGAGAATCAAAAGTTATGTTATTGATAGCCATAAATTTGGTTGGGTTTTCTTTCCAGGGGCAAGCAACCTTATTTATGCGCCCCAATGGATCTTCGATCAAACCCCTTTCTGGGGCAATTTGGGTCCCCTGCACTTCAGCTAAGGAATTCTTATTCGGGCATGATGATTCGAGGTCCGGCATTGAGGAATGAGTTGATTGACTAAGTGACTTACCCTGCTCTTTTGTAGTTACCTCCATTGCAATTGGGGAGAGGTGGTTTGGGTCTCGGTTTATTAGTAAAGGTGGGGATGATGTTATCTGAGACGTTGGCATGCACTCTTTAGGGACATTTTGGGGTTGTGGGCTAAATTGAAGAAGGTCCACAAGCCCTTCGGTACCTCTACTAGATTGGCTTTTTTTATTTACAGATTTGTTTCTAACTTGTAACATCTTTTCTCTTAAATTATCCAATTTGCCAATTATTTTCTCTTGTTCTTGTGGTTGTAGTTCGTCAAAGTTTTCCATAAAGGCACTCTCCTCACTAGGTATTTTGGAATTGTCCGTGCTAGGGTCCACCTGTACACTATAGCCGGGCAAATCTGGTCTCTGTTGTGGGGGTAGCTTCTCTCTTCCAGGGGGGATTGGATTGTGTATTTTTGATATCCTTGCCTCCTTTTCCACCAGGAGTAAGGGTTTTGTTAGAGTGTCTACAAAGGACCTTGTAGGTGTAATTTTTGCCTTAATAAATTTCCATTTCTGTTTTATTATTTTAGTGGGTAGTCCCGTGGACCGGAAGGCTAAGATAACTTTATGGGGAGCATTGTCCTGTGTTAATGGGAGCAAGGCGTAAAGATCAATTTGGTGTATATTTATTCTCAAAATCTTGCTTAAAGCAAGTTTAGCCCCGTCCAGGCTTAGCCAATCTCTTGTCTCCTTCCATATGGTTAGGCATACCTTATTTGATTGTAAAATTAGGGCTTGCTTACTCAGTGAATTATTTAGGATATACTTCCTCTTCCCATTCTCACCCGTTTTTAATGGTTGCACAGCAGGTGAGTCTTTCTGTGTGTTGACGTGGGAAATTTTAGCATCCATATCCATCACCTTTTCAGTTAATTTAGATATTGAACAGGATATTGTGTCAATCTTCTTAAATATACAGTCCAGAGTTCTGATAACTAGTTGTAGGAGAGAGTTCCCATTCTCCCGTTGGGCCTCCGTGTCATGGGTATTATTAACCTCTGGGCCTTTAATTGGTGTACTCGTTAGGTTCCTGGGTTGGGCGGAGATGTTATGAGCCTTTAGGGAGGTATCAGTTATGTCAAGATCTATTAAAGGAAGGAATCTATTATATGTAGATACTACCACCTTGGAATTGAGCAGACCGCACCCTTCTTTAACATCTTGGAGGTCAGTTCTTATAACTTTTGGGCTTGGGAGGGGCAGTGGATCCTCTGTTTCTCTCAGGCGTTTCCCGTTACCCATGTCAATTAAGGGCTTGAGCACCCAAGAATGCAAGGCTAATTTCTGAGCTTATTGTTCCTACCACAAACCCCCGTGAGGAACTTAGGCAAGGACAAGACTTTTACCCTACTTCCTAGTTCAGGGACCTTCTATAGACCATCCCAGTACTCCAGGTTCCCTTTAGAGTTGCTGGGCTATTTCCGTTGTAATTCTGCTCTAGCCTAATCAGGTAGATTGCCCAATGTTAACGCAAATGGATGATTAAGATTAGATTAAAATTAAACCAATTACAGATAAGATTAAAACTAAAGTTAAAAAATTGAGGTATAGTAACTCGTTAAAATTATCCAATTAAAAACTTCTATCACCACCCATAGCTTAATTAACAATAAAGGGTCCAGAGGGATTTCTTCTTCCCCACCCCCAGCCCGGTCTGTCGAAAAGTCTCCTGACGACCTGGGAACGGGTTCCAGCACTGTTCCTTAAAATAGAGGTAAGTAAAGGTAGGATTAGGGGGTCAGCTTCTTTAAAAGTCTCTAGCACCAAAACTTCAGTTCGGTCTTCTCAGAGGCTAAATGTTAAAAGAAGAGGAAAACCGAGACTTTCCACTAGGACTCCTCGGTTACCACCAGGAAGTAACTTCGCCTCGGCTTCAGTAATCCCGATCAAAGGGGAACGGCTTCCCTTGGTGCACTAAAATATCGCTTCCTTAAAGAGGGTTCTTAATGTTTTAGAGTGTTTTGGTTAGATTAGTCCTTTGAGGGAGTGGATTATTAGGGCTAACAAAAGTCTCTCCTCACCCTCTCCGTCGATGCCTGATTCCTCGATGTTCAAGGCGAAAACCCAGTCATCACGCTCGCTGGATGGGATAACATACAGCAGTCTTTGCGTAGGTCCTAGCGACCGCCGGTTTCCGCTGCCCCTGTGGGCTCTCAGGGGCTCCCTCTAGCAATTCCAAACTTCTGCTTGGGGCCTTTCCCTTCCCCGAGCTTCGGCACAGGGGCTCACCTAGACTCCGTTCCTTGCTCTGGGTCCGACACAACTTCCCCACTCCGCTCAGAACCTGGCTCTAGGTTGCCACAACACCGGAGGTGGAAGCGAGGGAAAGAGGACGACAGACCAGGCTTTGAGATTGTGGTCAATTCACAGCTTTCCCTTTTGGCTGGTTTGTTGTTTGTGACACACGTCTCGCCCCCGTTTCTGCCTCTCTCGCCGCTGGGTCTGCCTCGAGATATCAGGAGCACAGAACTCCACCCGACCTCGACTCTGGGTTAGCCTCAGGTCCCCTGGACCTCAGTGTCTGGACTGAACGATGGGGGTGGAGATGATCCTTCTTGAAGACCACATAGCTAAATATGTGTTCAACGTCATACACAGACCCTCCAAGTGTCTCTATTTTCCAGTGACAGTCCTGGATTTACAGAAGCTGTCCTGGTTTCTGATTTGACCCCAGAATGTCCCACTTTTCCTTAGGACATCCCTATTTTCATTAGAGAAATGTTGGAGGATATGCATCCTGAAGCCAAGGAGATAAGTAACTATGCAGCCGTTAGAAGACATCTGAAGGCAGCCTTGTATAGGGAAGATTTTTAATTTTTAATGTTTCATTATGTTTTTATATATGTTGGAAGCCACCCGGAGTGGCTGGGGCAATTATTGTAATTAATTATTGTAATAATTAAAATTATTGTTATTCTTATTATGAAATAGGGTGCCCCTATTTTCATCAGAGAAATGTTGGAGGGTTTGCATACATTTTCACTTAATAGCCACAGTGCTACACTCTGAACTCAGCTACATTTGTAAAGATAAAGCGCTTTATATGCATTAGAACACTGTGCCAGCAGATGGTGCTGTGGAGTGCAGTCTTTCACCAACGGGATTTCCCTGTTATGAAGTTTACAATGAGTTCAACTGAATCACTTTTTTGATGTGTCTGGATTCAGCCTGTGTCTTCTAATTACCAGGAGTACATCCATTTGATATCAGTGTTTATTTCTTACAACAAGCATATAATCAGGGCCCCTAAGTACATGGGTGCTTAGCAATGCACATTCTTCATGCTTTATGCAGTTGCTGCAGGGAGCGGTAACAAACACAATTGTTACATCAAGTGTGGCCAATGCCATACTTGCGGCTATTTCAAGTTTCACAAATACAGGGATGGCTTAAATAATCAATTCAGATGCAACAATGAGGCAGGGGAAATGTAAAGGCTTCATAACATATTTTTTTACTGAATTCTCTTGTTTGCTGTTAGGAACAACATCACTAAAAGCTGTGTTTGAATACATAGGTTTCTGCATACAACAAATGTACCCTCTGCAGATATACTAACATATCAAAATATACTTAAGTTTATGTTCAAAATGGAGGGACCCAGGTGGCGCTATGGGTTAAACCACAGAGCCTAGGGCTTGCTGATCAGAAGGTCGGCTGTTCGAATCCCTGCGACGGGGTGAGCTCCCGTTGCTTGGTCCCAGCTCCTGCCCACCTAGCAGTTCGAAAGCACGTCAAAGTGCAAGTAGATAAATAGGAACCGCTCTGGCGGGAAGGTAAATGGCGTTTCCATGAGCTGCTCTGGTTCGCCAGAAGCGGCTTTGTCATGCTGGCCACATGACCTGGAAGCTGTACGCCGGCTCTTGGCCAATAAAGTGAGATGAGCGCCGCAACCCCAGAGTCGGACACGACTGGACCTAATGGTCAGGGATCCCTTTACCTTTATGTTCAAAATATAAAAGTAACAAACTGCCATACCTTCTGACCTAGGAAATTAATCAATAAAACAAGATGAAAGCAGTTGACAAGACAAGTGACTAGAAACTGACACTTCTATTATGAAGTGCAGTCCAGGGGCAGAGCAACGGGGGGCGGGCCGCCCAGGGCAGCGCCCTGGGGGGTGAAACTCTGGGCGGGGTTGGCTGGCTTGCTTGGCCCAGGCGGAGGCGAGGGGCAGGCCAGCGAGGAGGGGTGACACCCCTCCTCGCTGGCCCGCCCCTTGCCTCCGTGCCGCGGCTCCGCCCACCCATGTCAGCCCCAGCTGAGCACTGAAAAAGCGCTTTAAAAGAAGCCAAAGCAAAGGACGTCACAACGCATGCGCATGGAGCAACGCCCCGCCCCCAGGGGTGCCGCTTGGCTTGCCGCCCCCGGCAGCCAAGTTGCTCGCTACGCCCCTGGTACAGTCTAGAATGTTCCTTATCCAAACCAGTACATACATGCAACCCGATGATGGATTATTAGCGTTTTCTCACTGTCTCAAAAATCTATTTAAGATTTGCAACACCAGTTTGTTATAACGTTGATCTGAAGGATTCTGTGGCTGGTTGTTGGAGGAGACAGCAAGTAATCAGGTTTTCAGTTATTACTTGCAATACTTGGTTCCCACATAAAACCATGCAATCGGAACCAACAGTTCAGATGACCTTTATAGTGTGTTAGCAAGAAGCAAAATTTCCTTTGTAGCAGTAAAGATGTGGCCTTTGTTGTCTGCAAACCATCCTCCTGGGGAAGGCAGTTTCGGCTGAAATGTCAGCTTTGGAAGGAGCAAGAAATAACTAGGTCGCAAGTTGTGCCCAGGGCGTGATTCACTGCCATTTTTTTCTTGAATTACATTGGCCTGGGACCTGCCATTAATAATTTATCGGCTCTTTCAGGGGAACAGAAAGATGATTTAGTGCAATTAACAAAAATTCAGATCTTTTATTGCAGGCACATCGAACAGGTACAGTAGATTGTGATCTTCTGGTAGATCACTGGGCATCTGTGGTAGATCACAGGCTCCCCCCACAGAAGCTCAACAACTTTGGCTCCCCTAAAAAAAAGCTCAATAACTTTGAGCGGAACCCCCCCAAAACGGGGGTAGATCACCACCAGATTTTAATTCAGAAAGTAGATCACAGCCTCTTGGGAGTTGGCCACCCCTGATTTATTGTATAGTCAAAGGCTATCCATTGCACAAAAGAAGAAAAGAAAAAGAGTAAATCACTAAGAACACGACTAAAACAAAACAGCATAATGTTGAAACATCCAACATTCCATGTTAAATCTACATTCACAACCTATATTAAAAGCATGGTGATACTGTTTAATCAAGCTCCCCCCCCCCCAAAAAAAAATAAAAAATTCTGGGAGCTGTAGCAGACCCTCCAAGTGTCCCTATTTTCCAGTCCTGGATTTACATGTTCAGACCTTTTAACCTCACCCCAAATAAATTCAGACAGGACTCAAATTTTTGGTTTGGTTTTTGGCAGAATTTAGGCCACAACTTTATTGATTACAGCAAGTGATTGGTTGCGTAGGCTCTGGTTCGACTAGCTCCCTGCTCTGCAGGTAGCGCTGACCCAGGGTTCCAGCAAAGGTCAGCCAAGGGTGAACACCTGGATACACGGAAAGCTGGGGGCAGGCTCTATCCGCCACCCAAATGTCCCCCCGGACTCAGGCATGGGCACAACCCCTTCTCAGGGGTTGACCAAACCATCGAGTCCCTGGATTCCTTTAATGGAATACCCTTCACATAGGGATGACGAGAGCGTTCTCCCATCCCTATCACCTGAACCAGAGCCTATCCACAACCTTACAAGTTGTGACAATTTGCTAAGCGGCAGGCCAAACCCAAATGGCACCAGCCAGTCAGCCAAGTGGGGAAAATTCCTGCCGTGCCCCTGTCCCAACAACACACGACAGCATAGCAAGGTCAAGCGCACAAGCCCTAAAACATCGGGGTTGCCAAAGCAGTGGCAGATCCAGCCTCCACATCCATTGCTGCCACTGCAGAGTCTGGATCTGCTGCCCCATGGATCCTGTTTCCCGAAGCGGTTGCCTCACCTTGCCTCACGGGTGGGCCGCCCCTGCTTCCAGATGTTGGTCTCCCATTTCCATAAACTCCAGAGGCATGGGCAGTGTTTAGGGAAGATGGGAGTTGTAGTCTAACAGCATCTGGAGTGCCACACATTGCCCTGCTCTTCTGTGTAGTATCTTCTTGTCATAGCTCTGAACTTTCTTGCAGTTTTAATTAGGCCACCCTAGCAGTGAGAGTTATATAAAACCTCCATTTGCTGTCTTTATATGCAGCCGCCTTCCACCTGGTGCCCTCCAGATGTTTTGAGTACTACGACGCCCATCAGCACAACCAAGCCACACTTGCAAGGGATCCTGGGAATTGTAGTTCAAAACGTCTGGTGGGCGCCAAGTTAGGGAAGGCTGGGTTTATGTTTCCTGCTTCTCAGAGGCGAGACACCCTTGGAAACAAGGCAACATACTTCCCTTTATTCCAACGGGCCTCTTATAAATATATTCTTAGGGTGTCAGCTTGCCAGTCAATAGGAAAAGAGTAAATAGGTGATTTCTTCTGAGCAGGAGCTCTTCAGTCTATTTTGTCTGCAGTTCCCTGGAATGTGAAGCCAAGGAGAGCAAAGTGTTTTCTTTCAAAAGAATAATCGAAATCATTGTGTTTCCAGGTCTTCTCCTGGGGAATATATCATGCCAAATATAGCTATGTGCAAAGCAAGAACATTTAAAAGGAAACTATTGCCTCATACAGAAAGTTCGTAAGCTTTTAGAAGTTGTAAGCTTTTTTCCAAAACCTTTAAGCACCTCCTACGGAGTACTATTGCCAGCAAGTCGCAAGGTTCAAAAAGTCACACTTCCGAATTGGATCTTTGAGGAATATTTGACAAACTCCACAAACTTTATCATGATTCATTATAGTATTCTGTGTGCCTCCCCTCACATAGCTTTCCTGTCAAGAACACACAGTGCTTCCTACCCATGCGCCCTGTGATGTTTCCCACAGTCCTAGACTACTAATTAAACCGATGTCACATGTAATATCAGCCCAACAGCACCTTGTCCATTGCAACAAGGGTGCATTTTACAACAGAGAACAGACAGGAAGAAAGTGGCTAATATTTCTCCTTGTTACCATTTTCTTCCTGAATCTTTCCCTACTGATATGCTTTCACTGGTGTGGAATTCCAGACCTGTGTCAGAAAGGCAAGACTGACAATACTGACTGGGGTTCCCAGATGAGTTTCATAGGGTAAGCAGCCCAAAGGGAGAGGATTAAGCTGGGGTAGCCAATATGGTGTTTTCCAGATGTTCTTGGTCCCTAACTCTCATCAAGCCCATCCTGCACGACCAATCTCCAGGGATTATGGAAACTGTAGTCCATCAACATCTGGAAGGACTGTGTTGGCTCCCATTGAGTTCAACATTGAACAAAGAGCTTTGGTTCCCAATGGCTTCTAGAAAACGCTTTTATCAAGGAAAATGTTTAATGCTTTTTAATAAATAATAATAATAAATTCCCTGGGCCAGATCTTCCACTACTGCCTATTTCAGCAGACCCAAGCAGTTTTTGTGGAAGGTAAAACAGCCCTTCCTCTCTGCTCACTTTCCAATGGCAAAGCATGCTTTGCAACAGAAAAGCAGCTGCTGAATTAGCAGTTCATAAGCAGTAGCTGTGTAAACTGTAGTTTGGGCTCCAAATGATCTCCCCTTTCCTTCCTTTACTCCTTCACCCCTTTATTATCCAGTCATCTTCCCTGATTCCTCCCCCACCCCCCAAATTTCTGTTTTTCAGTCTGGGGTCTATTCTGTTGACTTCCACCAGTTTGCCCCTTGGTCCTTTGGCTCAGTGGTGTCCTGGCTTCTGTGACGTCTTCTTGTTTCCACTGATAGGATTCTGGAAGATCAGGGTTCTCAATCACACAGGGAACCTACACAGAGAGACAAGACTCCCTTGCTTCAGAAGATGTCTCTCAAATGTGAGAGAGGACAGGATGTGCTCTATGACCTTGAGGGTGGAACTAAAGGTACAACCTCCTAATCTCTTCATACCCATGTTGCACAAACACTCTAGTCTGTGTTATAGATTCTGTATCATCAAATAAAGTTAACAAAGCACACTTTTGTTCTAATTTGGCATTTATGGGACCCAGGAAATCAATTATGTTTGTGCAAAATTGGAAACTCTGTCCGACAGCTTCATCACATTGCTGCTGGACCAAATCTTTATATTAACGTATGTGGACTTGTTAACTCCAAGGAACTAAAATAAAGATTTATTCAACCCTTAGGATGTGATTCTGTCTGGGAGTAATTAGCTGAGCAGGTCGTAATATATTCTGGTGGGACTTACTTCTGAGGAGGCATGAATAGGGTTGTTGTTGTTTTTAGTGATGTTACTGTGCCATGTTGTGTGGCATATTAAAAATACATTTTAAAGCAATATTCTATACGAGTTGAGAACAGTGAGATGAAATAGCCCCATAAAACATTGGTTTCAGAATGCGGTGAGAAGGTTGAGGGGTGATTTCTTTCCCCCCTAATTCAAGATCATAGCCTTATGTGTATTAACATTCTTGCTGAGATAGCTGCTGTTGCAAATACAATCACAGGGAAATGTGTAGCTCTGCACTTGGCAAAATAATCTGGAGGGGGCCTGACTGTTCAAACTAATCATGGCTTTTAAGAAGAAAAAAATCCCATCTGTTTACTGTACACTTTTGAAGCCAGGATAACAGTCTCGAATCACAAATGGTTTGGGGCAGCGTAGCAATTTCTGAATCTTAAAAGCATGAGAAAAGTCCCATTGCAGTGAGAAGTAAGAGCCTCAGCTTGAATTTAATCTACGTGACTAGAAAACTTTAAAACAATTTTACCAAAGCACATTTACTCAGTGATTTGGGGCTCATGCTTACTTCAGATTCCCAAGACGTTGTGGTCTAAATCACTGAGCCTCTTGGGCTTGCTGATCGGAAGGTTGGCGGTTCGAATCCATGCGGGTGAGCTCCCGTTGCTATGTTCCAGCTTCTGCCAACCTAGCAATTTGAAAGCACACAGTGCAAGTAGATAAATAGGCACCACTGTGGCGGGAAGGTAAACGTCATTTCTGTGCGCTCTGGCACTTGTCACAGTGTCCTGTTTTGCCAGAAGTGGTTTAGTCATGCTGGCCACATGACCCGGAAAGTTGTCTGTGGACAAATGCCAGCTCCCTCGACCTGAAGCGAGATGAACGTCGCACCCCATAGTCACCTTTGACTGGACTGGTGGTATGGGTAACAGGCTGAGTGATTTACCAACAGCCACCCGAACACTTCTCAGAAAATGGAAGCCACCATGCTTTTAGCTTCTGCTTCACATCTCCTGTATGGGGATACTACTACTAACCTAGGGTGCCTTCCTATTGTAACTATATCATAGGAGGGATCAAAGTGCATCCTGGAACTTTAGGTTTGCATAATTAAAGTGGGTGAAACTGCTTTGCCCCCCTGGCACAACAACTCCATTTCACACACAAATACACAAACTGGACTTTTGCAGTTAGGAAAGTAACAGGGAAATGAACTGAAAAGAGTGAGACGAATAAACGATTAATGGGAAATCATGGAAGCAACCTGGAAGTAAACCAGGACCACTATTCACTGTCGTATAACTGCCTGGTAAACCAATCAGAATGAATCTTCTATAAAGATTGAATGTATTCTAACTGCAACATAAACTTTGTGCAAGTAAATCAGGATGAATGCTGAATATGCTGGTTGCCTGGAGTGGGGATGACAGAGAATTGGAAACGGTAAATGGGAGTTGCATATTTGTCAGACGTCAGGAACAGAAATCACACAAGCGGATATGGGTAGGTAGAATAATAGAATTATAGATCAGAGTTGGAAGGATCTGGGGATCGAACTGGTGACCTTGGTGCTATCAGCACCAGACTCTAACCAACTGAGCTATTTGAAGGGTGAAAATTCAGCAAATGGTACATAAACAATTGTTTTATGTACTACAAAGTTAACATTTCCTTTCCATTGAAATGGATTAAGTAATGAATGAATGGATTGTGTAATTTTCAGCCATAGTGGATAGTTTGACGAAAAAGTGTGTGCTTTTAGCAGAAGCCAAACTATAGCAGAAAGTAACCAGATTGATTGTAACGAATCCAGAATGAAACAGAAATAATTTCTTCCTTATATCCCTAGATTGGTAAAACCCCTACTATTTATAGAAAGCACTGTGAACACATTATTATTATTATTATTATTATTATTATTATTATTATTATTATTATTTGGCATCATACCAATTGAAGCCCCTCTTAGGGCATATCCTCACTGTTTTTTCACGGGTTACTGAAAACCTTTTTATTCTGGCAGCAGGCTTCTATTGGATGAGGCAGAAACGTTTGTACAGTGGTACCTCGGTTTATGAACTTAATCCGTTCCTGAGGTCCATTCTTAAACCAAATCCATTCTTCAACTGAGGCACGCTTTCCCTTCCACCGTTCAGCTTCCATTTGTCAACCGAGGTAAAGTTCGCAAACTGGAACACTACTTCCGGTTTTGCAGAGTTCATAAACTGAATAGTTCGTAAACAGGACTGCTCGTAAACCAAGGTACCACTATATTATGTTCTTAATGGCTGACCACCTCTTTTCAAAATGTACTGTATTATTACATTTAGCCATCCCACCATTTCTCCAAGAAGCTCAAAGTGGTGTATATGGTCTGCCCCCGTGTCTATTTTAGAAGTACAATCCGTAGCAAGTTCTGCGGAGCTTTCTGTAGGGTTTACTCAGCAATCTCTGTTTAGGATTTCAACCCCGAGTGGTTTACCCAAACCTGTGCATGTTTACTCAGAAGTAAGTAAAACTGAGTTCAATTAAGAGTGTGTAGGATTGCAGCTTTAGCAAATCTTCCCTCTCCCAAGTAAGTTCTGAGAATTGTAGTTTTCTGAAGGGAAGCTATGAACCTCCAACAAAATTTCTGTTACCACCTCACCACAGCCCTCATGATTTTTTGGTCATGGCAAAACTACATGTGTAATGTAGAGAAAAGGCATGAATTCCAGGGGCCCTGTTTTTTTTTAGCATAGGAAGATGCCTCACAGTTTATTCCCCCTCCCAAAGCGGAGTCAGTCCTGACTCTGTTACATAACTTTTTAGACTTGAATAGCCTGCTTTAATATTATTTTATTACACAGAGACTCTGAACTGCTAAAGTGTCACCACCAAAGTTGTCAGTAATAATAAAAAAAGAACTAAATATAGAACAGATGCATGAACACCCCTGGAGCCAAATGTATTATGGAGACACAGCTGTTATCGCACTCCTTGAGACTCCCATTTTCGCCTGCTCATGCAGTGCACACCTGTAGATTGCTGGCAAGGCGCTTTTCTTGCTGAGCTGAGATATTTTTCAAGTTCAACCCCAGCCTTGTAACTCAGATGTAAATGTAATTAATTTTCACCCACCCCTTTCCACCACATTTTAATGAATGTGCATCCTTATAAGTGAATGTTTTAAAGCTGTTTTGTTCCTGTTTATAGCTTCAGTATTTTCTGAATGCAGAAGCACCGGAATGAATGTTACTTATCATGTACAATAGTAAATTCTCATACAGCCCTGCTAGGAAGAGAGTCGTTTGTCTCAATGGGGGTTTTGTGCTAATGCGGTGCTTCAAGAGCTGATCTGCATTGTGTTATTATAAAGCAGCTTAGAGGTGTCATGCTCAGGAATGTTACTTTAAGTATATGGCTTTAACTGCACTGCAGACCATTGGATTTTGGCTCATGGGTGTGGGATCCAGTGCTCTTTTCAGATTTCTTTGAACCCCCTCTCCTGCAATTTCTGAAGGTTTAACATTTTCTAGACAACAAACAAAGAAACAAAGAAACAAAATCAGTTGCATATCCTCCAACTCTCTACCACCTACCAGTTTTTGAAAAGGGGAGCGGACACAGTGATAAAGGGAATTTTAATATCAAAACCGATAACACACTTCACGAAAGACACAGAACGAGGGCAGCAGCGGGTGGACTGCTTTGACACAATGCTTTTCTCCGCCAGTGATCAAAAGGGAGCCCACGATCGAGCGCTAACATCTGATGATCTACCTGCCGATTACGATCGACGATCGACCAGTTGGACACCCCTGAAATAGGGGTACCCCCGAAGGGTCCTTGATGGAGGAGGTCTATGACCCTAGCCCCGATCTGGGCATGGGACAGAAGCAACTCCCCACAGATCCCTTTAATGGGATACCTTTAACCAACCGTTTCCAGCAGTAAACGTTCGAGTTGTGTGGATAGCGTTTGTGTTATCGAAAGCACTTCACATCCTTCTGGCCTGCTGGGGTCATAGAATCGTAGAGCTGGAAGGGGCCCTGAGGATCATGTAGTCCAACCCCCTATGATGCAGGAATATGCAGATGTCCCATATGGGAATCGAACCTGTGACCTATTGTTATCAGCACTATGCTCTAACCGGTTGAGCTATCCAGAAAGAACACAGGAACGAATTCTCTGCCAACCAACTCAAAAGCTACGGTTATCATCGTAGTTGCTGTACATCCCAGAGGTTTAGCACGGAAAACCTAAACCCCAGTCCTAAATACATTATATGGAAGCAAAGTCGTCTTGATATTTGTGCACTTTAATTCTTCATTAAGGCTACAAACTTGCTTGGGAATAAACTCCATTGGGCCCAATAGGATTTACTTCAGTATAGAGCTGGGCTGAACGACTGTAGTAAAAATATACACTGACCTGTTTGTACGGTTCCCTGAATATAATGGGATTGACCTCCTAGTAGAAAGCATAGAATCAAGTTTTAAGAATGCTTAGGACCACGGTTTTAATTTATCTAGTTCATGGCTCCTTTATTTCATCTGCACATACCTCAAAAGTAGATAAATGACAGCAGAAACACTGAGGCCCAGCAAGAATTCTACTCTCTAACAATAATTCTATTGATCATATACCAGACTGTGATAAATCCTAGCACAAGGTCATTTTATTATCTCCACTCTGATTTCCTCGAGGCTGCTGTTCTTTTGATCTTATATATACATACACACACTTTCATTTAGAAATACATAGCAATGATTTATTCATGTCACATCGAGACTTTTTTTAAAATAAAACATGCAACTGAAGTAACTAAGTTCTGTCTCTAATGTGCAAGTTACGTGACTAATTCATTAGCTTTGTCACCGATTTATAAATTATACAACAGATTTTAAGCTGTGCCGACTTAGATCTATATTTCATAGCATGCAATGTAAATATCTGTTTTATTAATAGCAGTTTGTTTATTAAACACAGGATTAAATGTTAACCTCAAGCCATGCCATTTCAAATTAGGTTGCCCTTCCCCACCCGCCCCCTAGTGTGCAGAAAACAGCCTTTAAAGATTTATAGAATGCAAGATTTTAAGCAATAGAAAGTGATTTTATTGAGTTTGCTAACACAAAAGCTTGCACATCTATATTTTCTATAGCTGAATCTCCCTGTACTATAGGGCAGGCTCATCCATCAGTAGTTTAGTTTTCTGGGAGGTAGGATGTCAGTGTCTCAATTATCTCACTGTTGCAACCTTGGGGAAATGACTGAAAGGAATAAATCATTGAACTGAGAGGCAGAGGAGTAGTGGGGCAACTAGCCACCTGACAAGCTGTGATGTCTCAATAAATTTTGGCACTTTAAAAAATAATAATTCAATTGCTGCGAGCTTTCTTTTATATAAAAAAGAAGAAGGTGATTTTCATGAAACAACAATTCCCTGAATTTTCAAATGCTTGCAAGGGTTACCACCTGCCAGAATTTTACTGGCCTTATCAGAGGACTTGTAGGCACGAGTTCAAAGTATTCCTGAATGGAGTTGCCATCCAGGCCTCATTCTACCAACTTGGCCAGGATGTTATCCTTTTTGGCCAGCTTACGGTTTTGGAGTGGGTAAGGAAGAATCCAGCCAAGCCATTCTAGCTGCTGGCCTGACTGAATTAGCACATCCTAAAACACAATGGCTGCATATATATGTTGTGATGGCTATGCATTGTTAATGCAAATGTGTGCAATTTGTGTGGCCCCATGAAGCTCCTCCTCTTAGTAAGGAAAGCATGGGCAGATCTACACTTACGGTTTTTAATGTTAAGGAAAGGTTAAGGAATGGTTTTGCTAACATATATGGACACATGACATCCTACTTTTTACATTTATAATGTGTTATTATCTTGTCTTTTTTGTTGCTTAATTTTAAATCATTCTATGCTGCTATATTGGTGAAACGCTGCTCATATGTCCCTATGTAAAGGTAAAGGTAAAAGGACCCCTGACCATTAAGTCGTTGAGGACGACTCTGGGGTTGCAGTGCTCATCTCGCGTTACTGGCCAAGGGAGCTGGTGTACAGCTTCCGGGTCATGTGGCCAGCATGACTAAGCCGCTTCTGGCGAAACCAGAGCAGTGCACGGAAACTCCGTTTACCTTCCCGCCCGAGCGCTACCTATTTATCTACTTGCACTTTGATTTGCTTTCAAATTGCTAGGTTGGCAGGAGCAGGGACAGAGCAATGGGAGTTCACCCCGTTGCGGGGATTTGAACCGCCGACCTTCTGATTGCCAAACCCTAGGCTCTGTGGTTTAACCCACAGTGCCACCTGTGTCCCTTATGTCCCTATGTCGCATTTACCTTTTCTTTTACTGCATTGCCCCCGCCCTCCAATGGTATTCGAGAGGCTGACATGCACAGATAACAAAGGACACAGAGGGACGGAGGGAGGAAGAATTAAAATGTCACACCAGAGGGACGGAGCAAAACAACCAGCAACCAGCAGCAGGGGGGAAACAGTGTTTTGGGAAATGGGTGTGGCCAGGTATTACTTACATTTGATGGGGAAAAAACCAAGGTAAAAAATGTTTTAATTAACAAGTATGCCCTGAAGAAGCGTGCATGCACACGAAAGCTCATACCAAGAACAAACTTAGTTGGTCTCTAAGGTGCTACTGGAAGGAATTTTTTTAATTTTATTTTGTTTTGACTATGACAGACCAACACGGCTATCTACCTTTAACTGGAAGTATGCCCTGTGACATTTTAGAATGACATATCGGATAACGTTCTAATGGGGGGGGGGACATTAAACAGGTCAGTGTAGATCCAGCCCATGAAAGTGTTGGCTGCCATTTTGCAGGGCACCAGCATTTCATGAGATTGCAGGTGTGTGTGGTTATTATCTCTCAGCTGCTGTGAAGGTGAGCCAGTCAGCCAGAATCAAGCAACACTCTCTGTTCCCAATGGTTAAGCGACTGCCTGTCATTTCTCCACAGGTTCCTTCTTGGTTCACACAGTATCTGGGGACAGTGCCATGCACAGTTGGTTGAGGCTGAATGCAGAACGTCAGACCCCACCATAGTACACCTGAGGCAAGTAATAATTCCCTTAACTAAAGAGAGATGCTCAACTTAAGCTCAAGGACAGGGCTGCCCAGTGGGCCTCATTTATAACTGGCCTATGTTTTTGAAAGGATGAGGGGTGCAGTTTTAAAGGTTGAAGTTAGGTTTGTTTTATTCCCTGTTTATCTCTTTCTCTCTCTCTCCTTCCTTCCTTCCTTCCTTCCTTTTGTTCTGTACATGTGTGAGCTGTATGTACATACCCTCCAAGTGTCCCAGTTTTCCAGGGACAGTTTCAGAATTATGACATCTGTTCCACCTTCTTATTGGATCCCAGAATGTCCCTATTTTCCCTGCCAGTGCCA